>JAHRHZ010000031.1:6811086-6858577 GCA_024137785.1 Ginglymostoma cirratum
TTCTCTCTCACACTCACACACACACACACACACACACACGTGAATCTAAGGGGCGAATTTGTACTTGCAAATACATTTTATTTTGTTCAAAAAGCACACAATTTATACAGTCAATATGGTGTTTTATAAATTTCTACTTTAGAAATAAAATCAGTCTGACTCCGAACTAAAACACCAACCGATTCTAAACAAGGTCTCACACCTAACATGTACCGTCTGACCAAAAATGATACCTCTTCTTTACACTGATAAAACCTTCAGCTCTCTCATGACCATGACTTGAAGTGAATTTGGGAATTTATATATTCATATTAATCAATTACAACCTTCTAACTGATTAAAGATTTAACAGCATCTTAGGTTTGTTTCGTGCATATTGGTAAGTGGTGTGAACCTTTGATCTTTTACTTATAAATTCTGTGTCTGACACTACTGCTCTCACTAACACAAGCTCCGAAAGCTTGTGTTTTCAAATAAACCTGTTGGACCATAACCTGCTGTTGTGTGATTTCTGACCTGGAAACATAACTGTAATATTTACAACAAAATGATAGCAAGCATAACATCACCAAGAGAAACTTAGGCATCTTATAGGCCAACGATCATTGCGTATGCAAATTTTTGCCTACGCAAAGCCATCAATATTACACTGTTGACTATATCTGGATAATTGTCGATGAAAGAAAAACACACTTTCTAAAAATAAAATTATTTGTAACAGCAAATAACCTGAATAAAGTTGGTTTTCGGATGTGTGGACTTTCTTCCGCCCCACTTTAAAAAAAAATCTTTAACAGTAATTTCTGTCCTTTATTTACAGTAATGCGCTTTAGATATTACTAGAAAGCGCTACCTTGTGAAAGCAAACAGCAGCACAAAGTCATTCATGCACTTGCACAATCCAACAGGTACTATTTGGGAATCTACCTGTGCACATAAGGGTTAAATTTGCTGCATCTTTCTTTGGTAGTCTGCAGAGTCCAATTTCAAAAGTACGTACAATATGTCACACAAAACCCATTCCGGAGCCTTTGTGATAATCCCAGCAGTATCATTGACATTTATATTCTGTAGATGACAAAAGCATCGCAAAATACTACATCACTTGCTGCCTATCTGCTCCCAATCCCTTGGGTACAGTGAAAGAAAAATATGCTGCTCGAAATTTTATTTTGTATCCATAAACGTAGTGCAAAGGAAATACATGGCAGTGCTAAAGCATGCTAATGCAGATAAGGTATTTAATAATTTTACAGAAAAATATGGTTAGGGCTGAGTTACAGAGATATTGCAGGTTTTAGGTCCATTGACAATCGTCCTGTTTCAACTGCTACTTGTCTTGATTTACATTTTATAATTAAGGGGTTTACAACTTATCAAGGGAATTATTTTCTTACAGCAGTGGTCAGTAATTAATTGCACTAACTCTTTTAAGTTTGAAGTTGAAAACGAGTGCTGACTATTTTAGCTTCTGAACATTTCAATGTTGGCTGACATTCCTCTCTCCGCAGCTTTAAATGGAGATGTTAAATCATTCAAAATAAATCAGCTAATCTCTTCCTTTATAACAGCGGAATGGGGAATGCCACACAATTGCATACTGTTCATCTGTTGATATTGCCCAAAGTAATTACCAGCCTTCTCTCATTACCTTTAGTCTGTGCAATTAAGAAAATTCCCCAAGGGGCACCACTTCCAAAAGATCACACCTGGTTATGGAACTAAGCCTTAAAGTTTGCTGGGCTGGATTTTCAGCTTTGATTTCTTTACTTGGCAAGTCAACAGACAATAAACACGTCTGCAAGCATCGACAAGACAGGCTCAGGTGTTCTTCATGTGCAGGTGGCTTCCATGTTATTTTAACTTGGAATCTATTTATTTACCAGCCCATTACCCCAGTCTAGTGTTACTTCTCCTCTGCTGCAGTTGCTGTTTCAAGTGAACATTCATTATGTGGAAACTGAGACAGTGAGCCTCAGCAAGCAATATGATAACGAGAGGCACCAGTACCATCCTGCTGCAACAGACACACAGATTGCACTGAGTGACTGCATGGGAATTATGATTCCAGGTTTTTCCAAACAATCATTAACTCAGGATCATGGAATTCAATGACCCAAGTGACCAAACTTCCACCTCAGGTCAGCTTACTCTTTACTCAGGGTAGACAGTGAAGTGAATGTGCAAGTCCTTTGACCTTATGGCTCAGCTGATAACCTAACTCCGCAGTCCCTGTAATGATGGGATGAGGTAGTCAAATATAATGTTGTAACAACTGACACCCACTTTTTCGTCTGTACATTTTGTCCACATGAATTGTGTTGGATAGCTGCAAGTTTGACAATTGATTAATCCAAGAATGAGAGAGAACTAATTTCCAATATGAATGAACAAAAGGTTAGACAGAAAGTTGAATCATGATTTGAATCAAATGAAACCTTGAAAAACATTCTGAATGCAGGATTGGTCAATCCTTTTCATACTTGGGTTGTTCTTCTCCAGCTATCTTCTGAATTTGTGCTAGAATTTCTTCAGCTTGATATTTCTCTCCCTCCTTTGAAAAACCTCTCATAAAGCTCATTGTGACTACCTTAATCCTTCACCTCCTGTTGGTGGTCTTCTCTCTCTATTATTAAGCTCACAGGTTGACTATTGTATGTAAGGAACACCACATTAATGTAAATATCAGTTATAGCTGTTCATATGATAAACTTTTAATCTTCATCAATATCATCAATTTGTCACTACTCCTTGTTCGGTCACTACGATGACGCTTCTGAAAATGTGGGGCATCCTACTCAACAGCAGAAATAAAAACATCCAAGAACAACATTTAGCAAACAAAGTAGTATACATATGAAAACAAGGGGCACAAGGAACTGATTAGTGATGGCTTCATCCACATTTGCAGTGCCACGAGTATAGTAAACAAAACGTCACAAGAAAAGCGACCTAAGCGGCAACTTTTTCACACCGCGGGTGGTGCAAGCATGGAATCAGCTGCCAGAAGAATGCAACAGGCTGTTACAATGACAACATTTAAAAGGCATCTGGGTGGGTATAAGAATAGAAAGGGTTCAGAGGCACATGGGCCAAATGCTGGCAAATGGGACTAGATTAATTTGGGATACCTGGTCGGACCGAAGGGTCTGTTTCTGTATTGTACAGCTCTATGACTCTATAAACAGATATCAGGAAAGCCAATGATTTTCAATGTCACCTAAATCTGGAAATCTGAGCACTCAAATTTCAGAACAATGAAAATCACTGCTACATTTGACCAGCATTTCACAAATCTAAGATCATCGTAGTGTGTGGAAGCTTTAAAAAGATACCACGTATTGTGGTCTTTCAATAATATTTATAATAATGAAGTAAATTTCAATGCAATAATTATTACAATATTTCCTCTAGATGTCCTTTACCCAATATTGGCTGTTTCATATTTATCATTCTGAGTGCTACATGTTTAAAAGAATGTGTTGCTGTTTCTGATGGCAAAAGAGGAATACTCAACGTGGTCTAGTCCAGCTTATACTCATTTCAGTTTCTAAGAATGGCAACAAAGGACTTTTCACTACTGCAATTAAAGTATTTATCGACCTAAAATCCACTACACAAACTATAATCATACTACCCTCTCCATTTCAGCTCCTAGAAATATTTTCATAAACTATTTTATCCAAACACATTCAAATGTTGTAGTATATTTACCAATATCACAATTTGACATCAGTGTGCACCAAGTAACATTGGAACAAAATAATACACTATTGACCACCTAGTTATCCAAAATTATCAACAGGAATTTATTCATACACTATGAAAAATGAATGCAATTACCTGATAATGCGAAGATATTTTAAACATCTAGCAGCATAACCTTTCTCAGCTGCTGACATAAAAGATGCTAGGTCGTGAGGACTAGTTGGATTTGGGGGGAGTGTGGGGGAGCTGGATTGGGTGGAGGAGTTGTTGTGTAGTAATCAGGTCTGAGGGAGGTGGTCAAATTGGAGGTGGTAACTGAGTCTGGGTGGTGGTCGATCGGGTTAAGAATGGTGAGTGTTTATGGTGTTAATGACACACAGAGAACAAGGACAGGAGTAGGCTATTTAGCCCTTCAAGCTGCATCACCATTCAATACGATCACAGTTGATCAGGTAGTCTCAGTAGCTCACTCTCACTTCCTTTCAATACCTCTTGATCCCTATCGCCACAAGGCCCACATCCAGCTCCTTCTGGAACATATCTAACAAATGAGCCCCAACAGCTTTCTGTGGAAAAGAATTCCACAGGTTCACAGCTTGAAGTAAAGAAATTCTTCCTCATCTCAGTCCTGAATGGATGAGGTATTCTTTATGTAGGGTCAGGTGTAGGTAGTTTGGTCAGGTGAGGGAGTTAGATGGGTTGAATTTGGGAAGTGCTTGGTTGAAGAAGGTATGTTGTGATGCTCAGTTCAATTCTGCTGATTGATCAGAGCCATGACAGTAATTTAATTGTGCAATATATTTCCAGAGTTAGCATCCAGCCAATCTCACAAAAGTCTCTGGCACCACGCTCAAAGTTGCAGAATTCGTTGACAGTCTGGACAATGCAAAGCAGACCATCAGGAAATTAAACTTCCCAGGTAATTTTAACTCCTGCATGTATCAGGGCTTCCATGGGGTCCTGAATGCAAAAGAGACTTAACTCCAAATTTCACAGCTTCAGACACCAGCAAAGTCCACTCATTGTCATTTGGCAAGAAAAACAAATGATGGGCTCAACGGGGTCATGCCTTCCTTTGCATTTGGGACAGTAAAAAAGGAATTCAAACATGGCCAGAATTCAACCTGTCCAGATTCTGACAATCATCCACATCGAAAACCTTCCGGAATGTTGCTCTACATAGCTGGAATGCTTTCAGGTTATTTCACCTTAAAAATCTTCAATAGCAATTTGCTTTGACCAAAACATAAATTCATGCAGTAATGCAGCAAAATGGGAGTGGAGGCGTAGTAATTTCCCATCGAATGAGACACTTAAGATCAGGGATCGCACCGAAGTATTATGGAAATAAGACTCTCTCAACGTGGTACTTACGTTTCTAAGTTATCTCCCTCCAGAACTGTCTGAACTGGCAGATATCCCATCCGGGGATGCTTTGCAAAGTATCTCTTTGTACGGAACTTGTTTTTCAATACCTTGGCGAAATCCCGGACATCTTCTCCCGAAGTTGTCTGAGGAAAAGGCAACCGTTTGTTATTTTTTGCATTAATCTTTCGGGTGGATGTTATCATTTGCGGTTGGCAGGTGGTTGAGCAATTTTGAGTGAGCAACAAAATTAGACTGAAGGCAACATTAGTCTGTCGTCGACAGTACTATCGAGTTGCTTGATGATAAAACTTAATGGAGGTGTAAACGACCTGTGCTCTTGATATTTGTAATGCTAAATATGCCCTTGCGCAGGGGTTTATCCGGCTGCCAGAGGGACAAAGTTAAATAGTTTTCCGTGGAGTATTTCCCATGAGTTCTGCCAAATTGGTCTGGTTACGTGGGTTTGTTTCTCTGAGAAATTTATACCAGGGGTGTAAAATGCATGACTTCAGGCTGGATCCAGCCTGCAAAGCAGTTTCAGCCAGGCTAGATTGTGCTTAGTTTCCTGATTTCCAGGATTGGTGCAAAACCTCCTGAAGATGACATGTAAAGCCCAGGGGCACTGGGCCGTCTAGATTTTGCAGCACTGTATTGCGACCATTTCCCCATGTTGTCAAATCCAATCAAACCTACTGACTTAAGGTATGGCGAGAAATGGGAGAAGACAGGCAGTCTGGTGGTTGGTGGGGGTGGGGGGGGGGGGGGAGGGGAAGTGGTATGAGAGAGTGTAGGCATGGACAGATTTAGAGCTGGGTTGAAGAGTTCTGCAAGAGCGTGACAGACAGGAGGTGGCAGTATGATTGTGATTTAGGAAGATCGCAAGCAGAGAAATGTGGAAGAGAATCTCTGAGATTTCTTGCAGACTTTTTAAATACTGTTGTTGTTTGATGTTGCCGAGACTGGAGGGCAGGTCTTATGAGGAAAGGCTGAGGGAGCTAGGGCTTTTTTCATTGGAGCGAAGGAGGAGGAGAGGTGACGTGATAGAGGTATGTAAGATGATGAAAGGCATAGATAGAGTGGATCGTCAGAGACTTTTTTTTCCCAGGGTGGAAATGGCTATTACGAGGGCGGATAATTTTCAGGTGATTGGAGGAAGGTATAGGGGAGATGTCAGAGGTAGGTTCTTCACACAGATAGTGGTGGGCGTGTGGAATGCGCTGCCGGCAGTGGTAGTGGAGTCAGATGCTTTAGAGACATTTAAGCGACTCTTGGATAGGCACATGGAGGATAGTAAAATGTAGGGTATGCAGGGTAGATTGATCTGAGTAGGATAATAGGTCTATTATTATTATTATTATTATTAAGATAATAGTACCGTGCTGCACTGTTCTAATGTTCTGTGATCTATGTTCTAAAATGCTGTAGAATGGAATAAACTGCTTAGATTTTGCACAGCACCCATTTTTGTAGACAGATTTTGAAATAGGTTCAAAATCCTTCTTTACATATTTATATTTGTTCAGCTTGATTTTCAGATGCTGCTAGGCACATCTAGAAACAATAAGGACCTGTAGATGTGTGGCCGTACAGATCAGATAGAGGACCTTGTATCCAGAAATCGGTAAAATAAGACACAGAATGCATTCTACTCCAGTGCATTCAAAATAAGTGATGAAGAACTTGGTCTATTCTAATTCCAGATGTCCGATCAAGTCCATCATACATAAATCTTTGGTCCACATGTTAAACAAAATCCATGACCAGATTGATAAAAGTCGTAAGCATAATAGCACAGATATTTTCTCACCAACCTGTTCAGAGATGTTATGACTCACCTCTGGAGCAGGTGGGACTTGGTCAGATCTATTAGTTCAGAGGTAGGGACACTATCACTATGCCACAGGAACCCTTAAGCATGGTAGCACAGCAATTTTTCCCAAACAGTTGGCAACATTTAAAACTGGAAGTTATTACAAAGGAATATAACAGCTGCTCCTGGCAATGGCACGGTTAAAAAAAACACATGTGCAACTGGAATAATAATGAAGGTAGCTTCTCTCAGGACTCTCAAACACAATTAATCATCACACACTAAATTTAAAGATTTTGCATTAAGGGGCATTTTCAATTTTCAAAGCTGTTTGCTCATTTACTGCTACATCAATTTATATAAGCTGTATAAGATAAACTAGGAAATACGTTCAAATTAGTCAATCTGTACCATGAAGATGAATGAGTGGCTACTGATGTTATAACTTTTAAAAGATCATTGATCAAGCACAGTTAGATCCCTTACCTTCTGAAGTATTCCTTGCCCATATGTTTTTTTAAACATTGACACAAGAAAAACAAATTAAACAAAACAATTTTCAGAACAACTGCCTACACAATATATTGCTTTGATTAAAAGTATACTTCTTTTCACGAAGTCAATTCCCAGTAAGCATAATGGAAATTCTGGATTTCCAGGTTGGGTCAAATACATGGTTTCACAGTTCATTTTACAAGTGCAGTGAGAATCTGATTAAAGCAGAATGAAAATAATTGTATTTTGGTCGGTACAGTAAAGCAGTAGTGAGTAGGTTATGGAAAAAAAAAATCTGGAAATGGCAAGTTAGTAATGCAATAATAATCATGCACGGTTCACGGCCATGGATGGGATTTACTTGTACTTTGTCTAAATTTCCCCTAATATATGCAAATAAGGACTTGCACAGCATTTTCTATGATGAACCATTCAACAAGTGAGGAAACTTAGTTCAAGGGAACAAGAGGGAATAGTAGCTGAGAGTTCCCAAACAGGAAACCTGAACTTGCATTTATGTCAGGCCAACTCATCACAATGTTTTTGTTGATTTTAGAGTTTCCTCTTTGACACCCATTGCTCACCACACCCCTCCACGTACCCCTCTCCCCCACCCAACCTCCCATCGACACTTAAACTAATGTGGGTGATGTTGCTGATGTGAGGTAGTGTATAATGGGTGATTGTGCATCAGCCACCTGTACCATACCTCTTCTGAATGCTACTGCTGTTGAAGTCAAAATTACCTCCATTGCACCTCTGCTTGGGTAAAAGGGAAAGAAAGATTACTTCAATAATGTTGCATCTTTCAACATCTCAAAAGGACTGAAAGCACCTCACAACTTACAAAGCTCTTCTGGAGTATGGTCATTGCCATGTACACTTCTACATACAGTACCTGTACATCAGTACCTCACCCTCACCCACAATTGAGACATTTATCTTCTTGATATCATCGAAACACAGAAACTTGGAGCATTCACCACCATCAACCTGCATTATCATTCAGCATAACCATGGCTGATCCTCTATCTCAGTATCAGTTTCTAGCTTTCTTCCCATACCCTTTGATGCCTTACAACCTAAAAAATCTGTTTCTTGAATATATACAGTGACATGGCTTCCCTTAGCTTCTGAGTTAGAGAATTCCACACAGTCACTATCCTGTGAATGAAGACATTTTTCCTCATCTCAGTTCTAAATGTCCTACAGTGTATTCTGAAATTGTGACTCTTGATCCCAGAGTCTGCAACTGGGGGAAACATCCACCTTGCATCTAGTCTGTCCAGCCCTGTTTGAATTTTATATGTTTAAATCAGATCCCCCCTCATTCATCTAAAGTAATGCACACAGGCACAGTCAAACAAATCTCTCCAGCTAGCAACCTAGTGAACCTCTGCTACACTCCCTCTATGGAACGTATATCATTTACTTGGTATGGAGACCAAAACTGCACATAATACTTCAGGATTGATTTCACCAAGGTACAACTGCAGTAAGACATTATAACTTCTGCTCTTAATTTTTCTTGCAACGAAGGCCAATATTCCATTTGCCTTCATAACTGTTTGCTGCACCTCCCTGTCTAATTTCATTGACTGGTATACAAGGACATCTTTGTACATCCACTGTTCCCAATTTATCACCATTTAAATAATATTGTTCCTTTCTGTTTTTCACACCGAAATGTGTAACTTCATATTTAGACACAATGGATTGCATCTGCCATGTATTTGCCACTCACTCACTCAACTTGTTTAAATCACCATGAAGCCTAACTGCCTCCTCTTCATAACCCGGTAACTTCCATGTCATGTGTAAACTTGAAATTTGTTCCCTCATCCAGGTCACTTAAATACATCATCAATAGCTGGGGCACAAGCACTGAAATGCACTACCCAATTAGTCACTACTTGCCACTTGGAAAAAGACTAAGAGTGATAAAGGGATCTCAGTCAATTCTGACTGAGCTACTAAAGAACTTTCAGCTGGCAGTCAAGAGGGAAACATGGCCAAGAAGAGTTCATTCCTAATCTCAACATCAAGGAACAGACCCAATGGATACATGCACACATTACTGGCCTGGAAACTGCAAAAAGAAACACTCTCAATAGCAGTGGATAGTGCAGATGTCAAAAATGGATTGAATGGGAGAAATGACCAAAAGTATGAACACAATTCCATACTTAAGGAAGAAAATGGAGGTTGGCTAAACAAGACCTGAAAAAGTACTGGCTTGTAAGAGACCTTTACTGTCATTTTCCCTTCTTTCAGCCTACGATTAAGCTGGCTACAAAATATTATTTTAATAGTGAACAAATGTTTGATGAAACATATCCAAAAGAAATGCAAATTTTACATTGACACTAGCACTGTGCATAAGTTGAGTGACGAAGGAATAGCATTAACTTAAATCTTATAATGTGTTTCCAGCATTTTCTGTTTTTCAGTTTTTTTTAATATATTTTCAAAACTGTCTATTCCTAAAGTGCGCAATTGGAAAGCTCAGCAATAATTTACCACATGTTTCACAAACAACCAAAGAAATGCGAAAACCAAGAGCTCAGCCTGAGTTTAGTTAATAGAATGCACCCAGTATGATATCAAACAAAATGAGTGAAACATCCAGGTGTCTCCTTTTAACGATATTGCTTTTTTTAAAAACCTATTTTTTGTAACTTACCGGTGTACAGTATTCCACCATTGGGTAATGCATTTTATGTCCTTTTGCCGTACGACCAGAAAAAAAGCAGCTTTGACAGATATCATAATTAAAGTGCTTTAAACTTCGGTACCTGTATTGAAAAAGTTCATAAAAGTGGGTCAAACCAGAGTCCTTGCATTTCGTGAATTCAACATAACCAGCCCAGAACAAAGGGCTGAAAGTCTCATCTCTCTGAATTTACCTTGCATATATCAGAACTGCTGAACAGCACTTAAACCATTCTGGATGACATCAGTCAATCCAGATCAAATTGCAAAGAAAATCATCCTACTTTTGAAACAAAAAATCCCTGGAACAGCAGCAGACCTAATTTTCTGCAGAAGTTCTCAGTGTAACGCTAAGTTCACCTTTGTTGAGCACCTAGATTCCTACAGTTCACTCTCTAGCTCCTGCTCCTCTCTTTTGTGTTTCTGCCCTTCTGTTTTTTATTTTCAGACCACAATATTTTTTAAACTAAAAAAACTGCTGTCACAGTTTGATAAACACTACCAAAGCATCGTTTACCAGACACCTCTAGTTTTTCCAAGTGGTAATAGTTAATCGTAAACTGCTGGTTTAGTTTTGACAATGGTTACCGCCCAATGGAGTCAGGGAATTTGCAGATTTTGATTAAAAAATGAAAACTAAAGAATTGAGGAATAGCAATGAAATTTACCAGCGAGGAAAGAGATAATTTAGGGAATCTGCTGAAGGCGATGATTTAGCATCGATGAACAGGAAGATTATGGAATTTTCCAAGTATGGGTCGACCAGAAGAGATGGACTTCATTCCAGGACTTTTGTTTTAAGATAGATTTCAATTTGTAAATGGCAGAACGCAAGAGTACTTAGGTTTGGAGATGACAAATGTGAGTATATCAGCATTTTGACAAGGTGGAAATCAATAATTTTGATGGTAGCAGGGATATGGACTTTGGAATGCCGAATGTCTGTAATTTTGGGCTTAGTCTGAGGCAGCTGCCAGACAGGTATGTGTCAAGTGAGAAGTTGTAAACAGAAATTGTGCATAATAGCTTTGGTCTTGCGGATGTTGAGGCGAATTAAGTTCAAATTCATCCAACACTTGATAACTGTGAAGATGTTACACAGCACAGTGATGGGTGAAGGGTCGAATGATGGCACAGAGATAAAGCTGTTGTCAGGTTTTTTTTTAAGTGATTTGCTATTTTAAACGGACTAGAGAATTGAGTCAGAGGGATCTTGCGGCACCATGGCAATATCCCTCTCTCTGGGTCTGAAGGCCTGGTTTCAAGATGTGTGTCATATCATCTCTGAATAGGCTATTTAAGAATTGATTAAGAATATCTATAATTGCAAGTCACCGATATCAGCCTATGAAATGCCAAAAGTGGGATTTTAGGACACTGAATGAGGGGAGAACAGAAGGACATTAAAGGAAATGTAAAACTTGCATGAGGACAATTCGTGCAACTAAGGTTTACAATTCCATGCTCTTCCAAAAAGGATTTGCAGTTATGATACAGTGTTAAAGTGGCACATGGTTCTTTCTTGTCACATGTCCAAACTTGTGCCACCTTCTGCTACTTCAAAAGAGGTAAACAAGGAACATTTTATAGGCAGAAATTACAGTTTGATGATAGCACTAGTGTTACAAATGTCACTTTAATTGGCAAAAGCAGAACAGTGATGTGTTCTACTGACTGCTACAACATGGTAACAGTGGTCCAGAGAGAGGGCGCGTGCGCGAGAGAGAGAGAGAGAGAAAGAAAGAAAGAAAGAAAGAAGCATGAGTACAATGTTTCATTCTCTCAACCTGCAGCGGGAAGCTACTTTGCTGAGTTGTCTAATACAATTCATTGTATTCCTTTTAAAATATATGAAAATAATTGAACAGCATGGAAGTATCAATAATCAACAATGCCTGCATTTTCAATGACTGATAAATTGACTTCCATATTACTGTATAGGAATTCTTTCGGTGCAAGTTTGCTCAAGGCACTTGAAGTCAAGTTGTTTGGTATTATCCTCCTAAGAAGGTACTTTAACATTGAAGTATCAAAGTAAAAATCCAAGTCAGAATTTGGCTGCTGTAAACCATGATTTTCAGTACATGGCTTGTAGGAACTCTTGGGCTCCCTGAACAACGCTCTGGCTGTGCTCATATACCAACTGGACATTTGTCTGATAGTAAAGTCCACTTTGCCCAAAGCTTAAGTACCAAAGACATAGCCTAAGCTGGCTCGGCACAACTGAATTGTTTATCGAAGATCACATAGATGTTTAAAAGGGTACAATGACAGCACAAGTTTGTAAGGTAAAATTGCTGCTGCTGGAACTGTGAACAAGTGCTCAGCAGTTAGAGTGATCGTACAGAAGTTACGACAAGAAGCTTCAACATTCCTGGAAATCTATAATGAAGGTAGAAGTTCTACTCGACCCTGGTTTTGAGCTCAACACCGGTTCAATTCCTCGGCTCATTTTCAAATACAGGATTATAATGTCCATAATTCACAACAACTGTGAATATCACACTGACATATTTCCAGTGTTATTTTCCTCTCATTATAACACATACATCTGCATTTTGGTAGTTATATTACGTTTCCAATGACACTTCTGGCAGTAAGGGCTAAGACTGCAGCAAGGTATTGGAACCTCCGCTGTCCACATTCTTCCAACCATGTGAATAGGCAGCAAATCTCGGAACACTATCCTATTATCATTTCAACAACAGCTTTGAAATAAGCTGAATAAATAATGCTCCTCCCTAATTTTACTTGGATAAAATAATGTCCTTCTCACCTGCAAATTAAAAAAGATATGGAATTTCCATAATCAAACAAAAAAATTACAACCATCTCTAACATTTTATTAGGCAGTTCCATAATACTCTAAACATCCAAACAACATTGATATGATTTCAGTTAGGTCGCAATGTTAGACTACATGTGTACCTGAATCCAATGATAGGGCATTCCTTGCAGATATTGCACTTGGCCTGGTGTTTAGCAGTCTCTGCTGCTGCCACTCGGTGAAGTACTGGCATCCACACCATGGACTGTGGCTCCAGCCTCATCCAATCCAAGAACAAAGCTGCCTCAATCTCTGGCTTGTTGTTGGCCTTAGGTGTGGAAAGGAGAAGAAATGTGAGCACTTGGCACTGTGTGTTGGGCTTGGAAAGTTAAGGTCGTGCTGCCTCAAAGCTCTGTATATTCTTTAGTCATGAAAAGATAAAGCTTTAAAACAGCATTAGCCCAGCAACTATTGAAAGGTTTCAATATCAAAATAAATAGTTAACAGCTCGTTTATCTTGCTTTATTAATTACACTGGAAATAGGGCAAAGCTGAAGGTAATTCTGTAGTTGATAGCAAAGGCGGTTATTTCAAACATGAATATGGTCTTGATGGCTGCTAAGATGATAGAATAAATGGAGAAGTTCTATTGATTTCCTTTAGCACAACATAGCACCAACCTCCTTCTGGACGAAAGTTAAACATACTTGCACCAATCCCAAGTGCCCCAATTATACCTGTTAAATATCAAAGCAAAAACATGCATTTCAAACAAACTAATGGAGATTGCAGGATCTAAAAGGTTGCCACACTTATTGCTATTTCATTTCAAACATACTAACCTTACTTTTCTGCAACGTTCTGAAGCCTCATTAATTCAAGTATTAACAACACAAATCATATTGTACATTCCATTGGAGCTCTCATAGAATCAAAGAACCTTACAGTGTGGAAGTCCGTCATTCATCCCTACTGAGTCCACACCGACCCTATAAACAGCATCCCACCCAGACCCACCCCTTTACCCTATCCCTGTAACCCTGCATTTCCCATGGCTAATCCACCTAACCTACAGGTCCCTGCACACTATGGGCAATTTAGCATGGCCAATCCACTTAATCTGCACATCTCTGGATCTCTAACATTGCATGTTGAAACTCATAAGAAAAACAAACACGATTCAGACTGCACTGTGACCTTTAAAAAAAAGACTTTTCAAATTGCAATCTATAATTTTCTACAATTTGGGCTTGAAACTTGATTTTGGCAATGGTGCAAAGGGGGCCATGTTGGACCGGTCACCCACTGTATGGGGAGCTTGCTGTTTCATTCTACGCACTACAATGGAATTGAAAATAATGCATCGTGTCTAACAGGCAGCTGATCATATACCACTAGTTTTATGCCTGCACCATGGCAAATTTCTACCACTTCAAGTTTTCTTGCAACTAGTCAGGTTAGTAAACAAATTACATGAATGGACAATTTTGACTTTAACAGCAGAAAATAAGCAATAGTGAATTGGCGACCCGTTTTATATCTCCTCTGATGTTTGTGTCCATTGAAGTTGGAGGAAGGAAGAAAAAATTGGGAAAATCTCTAAAACAGGCTGCTGATTTGCTGTTTTACATCATTGCACAAAAGTCCAAATTACTCCTGCTGTTACAGTAAATTACAGAGAGCAGCAGCGACTTTGTGCTGGTCTGTGCCAAGTTATCTAACCTTAACTATAGTAATAGAGTTGGATTTTGATACATGTTAATGGGCACAAAATAAATCAGGCTGAGATCCAACCTGATGAAAAGGCAAGAATACAAATGCTAGAAATGTGAAATAACAACGGAACGACTTGAAAGGTATGGCAGATGTTTGATCAAAGGATAACAGATTTTAAATGGTTTTACCAACTTCAGTCATTTTTAGTGATTTGTGTTTCTGAAGTGGGATGGATAAGTGCTGCCAAAGTTACTGGAAAATAAAAGAGAAAGTACATGTTCAAGGTTCGAAGCTTTCAAAAAGTGCCTGCATCACCTCAAGTCACTATGGTAATACTATAGTGCAGATTTGGTCACAAGTGAATAGCAAACCAGTTGCTCAAGTGATATTTTCACTAATCTCTGCTTCTTCTTTCTATTTGAATTTTGTTGTCTTTTAAGGTTGGAAGAGGATTAGAAGTATTGATTTCAATTCTGAACATGACCCTTAGGCTTCACAATGCTAATCCATGGATGGAATAGGTCTGAAGGACTGAATGCCTTACTTCTAATCCTCTTACAATCTGAAATGGTTAATGAAGATCAAAACCTTTGTTACCATGTGGAATGGAAGAATTTGCAAACAGACTGGACATAATATTAATTGGGTTACTATCGATGCAACACCTGTATAAAAATATTGCTGGTCTCTTTGTCCAAACAACAAATCAATTTTGAAATGCTTTTTGAACGTTCTTTTTCAAAAAACTGGATGCTTGCATTCGTACCAGCAGCTTTTCACATAAACAGCCACAGGGATTTAGAACTTAATGAATGCACTTGGTCAGTGAACACAATTTCATGCTAAATGCATTTTATATCTAAGAGGATTTCAATGTAATTTTATTTTACATTTCTTAAAGCATGTGATAAGAAGCTTATATATTGCTGCACAGTTTGGACCTCAGAGCAAGTGCTGTAATCTGTGTAATTCTCGTCTGTCAAAACCATGGGCTCAGATATTGTAACAGGATAATTTTTGCAATACTGTAAAAGTGTCTTACAATACTTCCTTAATATTTAGGTCCAATTAAAAACAAAAATTGCTAGATGTGAAGTCCAATATTTTTATGGAATATTGTATGCACTCAGTTACCTTGTCTAAATAAATATTCTTTACATCTAATTCCTTAAGGCAAGGATCATCAAGCCATTCAAATACAGCATAGAAACAGACCCTTTCGTCCAACTTGTCCATGCTGACCAGGTATCCTATACTGAACTAGTCCCATTTGACAGCATTCAACCCACATCCTTCTAAACCTTTGTCAATTCATGTACCCGTCCAAGTGTCTTTCAAATGTTAATTGTATTGGATCTACCATGTCCTCCGGCAGCTCGTTCTATATATGAATCACACTCTGCATGACAAAGTTGCCCCTCGGGTGCCTTTTAAATCTTTCCCCTCTCAGATTAAACCTACATCCTCCAGTTTTGGACTCTGTTTCCCATTGGAAAAAGACCTCAGCTGTTCACCCTATGTATACCCTTCATGATCTTTTTAAACCTCTATAAGGTCATCCCTCAGCTTCCAATGGTCCAGAGAAAAAAAGCCCCAGCCTATTGAGCCCCTGCCTCATTTATTATTTGCACGTGCATCCTTCCGGAGGCCTTTTCGCACCACAGACAAGAGCTCTTGAAACTAATTTTTCTCCTTCACCTTTTGTCACTCGTGAAATTAGACCAGCAATTCAATCAAGGTGCAAATGGTCTGTTTTTACATACAAAGGCGTCAGTGGTAGTGTGTAGTACAATACATCCACACTTTTAGAGGCCTGTTTTAAATCATCTGACTTAGAATCTGTTAGTTAATGGGGCAAGAATTTGCATTTAGGTTTCGGAGCTTCATTTTAACACAGTTTTGCTTCGAGTGTGGCGCAGGGTCATGAGTCCTTATTGGTGCTATTTTGAAGTCGTCTCTCCCTGAACTTCCCAGTGGCTGCCAACCCTCTGACTGGTCAGCCCCTGCTCCTGCCACCTCTCCAGGCTTTCAGATCATCTCTGCAACATCTCACTGTGGTGGCTGCATCCTGCTTCTCACCCGCTGATCCCATGCCCTTGCTCACAGGAAGGGTTCGGGAGAGGGAAATGGCAACTGGAGAATTGCCGAACGTGATCAGTTGTGAGTCGGAGGGAAGAAGGAAAAGAAGTGGATGGAAGACGCACTGAATCGAAGAGGTAACAAGTGGGAGAAATGAGAGTGGGGATTAAATTGGGAGTGTTAACAATTTTATTACAGGTTTTTAAATTTATTTTATTCATATGTTATTTTACAAACGTAGCAATTTAGCAATGTACAATATGTATACAGGATCAAATTCCCAGTTTTTACATTGAATGTAATGGGAAAATCTGTTTAACTTATTACTTTTTCATTTAAAGTAACAATTTTCCAGACTCCACCTACAATGTTCAGTAAGGAATTGCTTCACTTGCTTTTAGGTGAAATAATGTTCTGCAACTTTAAAAATGCTCCCCACTCTGTCATATACTTTGTTGAGTCAAGGAAGTTGCAAGCTTTAATCAAACTCCTTCAGGATATGGGACTCCAAGAAAAGAGTGTTAATCATTCTTTTGTTGACATTTATGGTGGAAGGCATTGTTGATTCATTTGGAACAGAATGTGTTCAGGATAAATGGCAGTCTGGGTGCTTTTGTTGAGAGTTGACTCTTCAGACAGCAGACATTTGATTGGATGTCAACATTTACACTTAAAGTCAAATACATGATCATTTGTCTTTATTACTCTTCCACAGTCTAGAGATAAATGAGACAGCAAGATAAAGAAAAAGTTGTCCTTCAAGACGACCAAGACCTGGGAAAAGTAAACTGAAGCATACTGCGCTCATCTAAATTCTGTTCATGATAGGCGATCTTACTGGACCTAAACTTGATGCATGAAGTAGTTTATCTTAAATGGCTAATGGAGAAAGCAACACTTGAATTCAAAGCAGCTGATCTTCTGCTTAATCTAAATCTAGTTCTGTATAGTTCAGGAGGAATAGCTGCTTTTTAGGGAGAAAACTTGAATCAAATTACTTCCATTATCTAAGAACGCATGTCTGGGACTAACAGAATTGTTTTGTTTTTAATTGCCTGCTGCAGCATTTTCAATAACTTTGTTAAACGATTTGGATTTGCATTGAATTTTAATGAAAGAAAGAAGTGAATTCATATTGCATTTTTCATGATCACTGGATATTACAACATGCTTTGCGGTGTTTGGTGAAATAATTTTCTTCCTTACCCCACCCTCAATATTAGAAATTACACAACCAGGGCCATATAAAATTGGAAACTAATGTCACTGCTTCTGATTCAGTACTTAAAAATCAAAATCTTTGTTTCTTTCACAAAAAAAAAGTGACAACATTTTACACTTGTTTTGTTGATGCAACCTGTAAATTTACATCTGCAGATAATCTTTGGCATTACACATGACAACAATGTCCAACTTTCTAGAGTAAATGAACATGTCATGGCTTTCATTTGACTTCAAATAAGTTGGTTCATCACAAATCTGCTACATCTTGTCACCAATGTCAGTTTCAGAACTTTGTTCCTCCATACAAGTTAGGGGTTTGCATCAAGTACTTTACAAGAAATTTAAATGATAAGGGAACTTTGAGGAATGTTGCAAGTCTTCAAAAATGTTATTCAACAGCATCTTCCTCTTAAGGTGTTCCCCCTTACGTTTCCGTTTTGAAGAATGACCTGCACTCAAAACACCTGTCTGTTTTCTGTACAGATCTACTGGGTGCTCTTGGCACTGCGTGTGTTTCTTCTATTGTGCAAGTGTTTGCTAAGTACTTATAGAAGCACAGTATCAAGAGAATCTTTGGCTTTAGACAGATGAGGTGCACTTGACGAACTATTTGGCTGCTGCTTATTTCATGCCTCAAGACCAGCTATCCCACTGGTTGAGCTATCTTGAAGGTAAAGAGGGTGAATTTGTCCTCAGCCTCTCAAATCCTGTAACACCTCAGGGCTGTTTTCTGCGTGCTTACTGAGCTATGAGATATCATAATAACTTACCACTGATTAGAATGAGATGAAGTAGAACGTGAGAAAGCTTGCATGGAATGTAAAACCAGTTGAGCTGAGTCACTCCAAAGAATCCATACAGTGTAGAAGCAGGCCCATCAACCCTCTGAAGAGCAACCCAACTAGACCCAAACCCTGTACCCAATCCCTGTAACCCTGCATTTCCCATGGCTAATCGACCTAGCCTGACATTCCTGGATACCAAGGGCAATTTAGCATGGCCAATCCACCTAGCCTGCACATCTTTGGGCTGTGGGAGGAAACCGGAGCACCCGGAGGAGTGTCTGTGTGGGAGGAGACCCACGCAGACACAGGGGAGAACACGCAGACTCCACTCAGACAGTTGGCCGAGGGTGGAATCGAACCCAAGTCACTGGTACTGTGAGGCAGCAGTGCTAACCACCGAGCCAGTGCTGCAAGTTCTGTGCTATCCTTTGTTACTTATGCATTAGATTTCAATCTTTTCAGTTCCACGTATGGAAACATATTCTTGACAAAAGCAACATATACTCACAAACTGGAAGCAGCTTCGAACACTGGGTTCAATGTTACTGCCTCCAAATGATGCAACCTCCCCCAGCTGGCGTGGAATCTGAATTGCATCATGCAACAGAAGCCCGAGTCTGCGCTGATCACAGAATCCAGTGGGACTTGCCACTTGCTTAAACAGATCTGCAAAAAATAAAATTTGTATGAAGTAAAGATAAAATATATTAGAAAAGATGCACTGCAGGACAGCACATTGCCCGAACAGAGCATCAACACAATAAATGCCATTAATCCCTTTCTACATGGACTAAATAAATTTATACTGAATTGAAATGAACTGTTTATTCAAATGAATCAACCCCTATGTAAATTGTGTAGCTCAGCATAACTTGGATTAAATCCTAGATCCACTCATGCAACTCCCTTGTGTAAAGCATATAATAGATTCTTGGTGTGAATGAACTTCATGAATTACAGCCAGTTGTGGGGGGCTACAGGAACACAACCATTCATATTATCGTACCAGCAATTTAAAGAATGAAAATGAAGAAATAACTTAAATTCATGACCTTAGACCTTCCCAAAGCGTTTGAAAGCTAATGATTTACTTTCTGAGGCAAATTTGGAAGCCTACTTCTCCAGCAGATAAACAACCAATTATCTTGCTTCAGTATTGCCAGTGGAAGGATAAATATTAATTAGGACATCAGAAGAACTCCCCTATTTCTTTTCAAACTCACCACCTAACCTTTCCTACTGAATTGAACAGACAGACAGATCCTGGTTTAATGTATCATCTCGACTCTCACTTCCAAAAAAAAGCAGCGATCATTGGGAACTTGCAGTGGATATGAACATTCCAACTCAAAGATGGGAATGTTTCCATGCCATGCTGACGTTAAGTGTACAGTGAAACCATGTTTTGCCAGACATTTTGGCACAGCTTCATTATGTAGCATCAATCTGTTTCTATCATTGTTTCATCTGTATAACTCCACTATGCCTATGCTTTTTTAATGATTTGTGAGAGTGTTGTTATATTTTCAGTACTATACTGCCTGCACGGGGAATTCAGGTTTGGACAGTTCGCTGCCACCAATCCTCCTTTTTTTGCAGAGTCTAGTGCATACTTTATTATTAGTGGTGGAGGACAGAAAGTAAAAGGAGGCGCTTTTCATAAATAACAAGGTAGTTTATTGGATGAAGGCAACAGATACAGTTTATATTAACTTGTTAGGCATAACTACTGAGGGCTCCCAGGAGTTCTACAGAATATGTCTGCTTGTTCGGGTTCCTGAGCAGACTCAACTATCTCCAACCAAAGACTGCAAGACATCTGGAGCTCACCATGAATGGTAACTCCTGGAGAACCATCATCATGCAAAGGATAGCAAAGCCAACAGTATTGCCCATCCCTCATATCACTGCAGTGAGCTGCTGTAGTCTGTACAGTGTAGTTAGACTCACAGTGCTGACATAGTCGGGAATTCCAGATTCTTTTCTAGTGATGATGCAGGAACTGTGATACATTTTCAAGTCAGATGCTTTGAGACTTGGGAGGTGAGGTTTGAGGTGTTGGTATTCCCATGTGCCTGCTGCCTTTGTTCTTTTAGGTGTCAGAGGTTGCAAATTTACAAAGGGCTGTCACAGAAGTCTTAACAAGTTATTGCAGGCCATCTTGTAGATTATGCTTACTGTGGACCAGTGTACTAGCAGCAGAGTAAGTGAACTTTGAACCATGGTGGATCAGGTGCCAGTCAACAGGCAGTTTTGTTCTGGATAATATTTAGCTTCCTGAGCCTTATTGGAATTGGAATTGCATTCACATTCCATAACCCTCAGGTTTGTGCTTTGTAGATGACAAACAAGCTTTGTGAAGGCAAGATGTGAGTTGCTCACAGCAGTATTTCCAGTTTCTGACTTTCTGTTCTAAACATCACATTCATGTGGCTAGTCTATTTCAGGTTTCAGGTGGTGAGATTCAGTGATGGTAATGTCATTGACTGTAAAAGTGGAGGTGATTAAACTGCCTTTTGTTGGAGTTGGTCACTGCCTGAAACTTAACTGGCACAAATGTTACTTATCATTTCAAGCCTGAATGTTATCCGGGACTTGTTGTATATGGGCACTGATTGTGCAACAATCTGTGGGACTGCGAAATGTCGAACGTTGCGTATTCTGCAGCAAACATCCTGCTTCTGACCTTAACATGGAGTGCAGGTCACTAATGAAACAACAAGCAACTACCTTGAGGAAATTCCGAAGCACTGTCCTGGGGTAAGATGATTGACCTACAACAATTGTGACCACTTCCCTTCATGTTAAGTGGGACTCTAGCGAGTGGAAGGATTTCTCAGATTCACATTCACAATTTTACTCAAGCTTCCTGATGCCACACTGTGTAAAATGCAGCTGTGATGTCAAGACATTTCACAAGTACCTCACCTTTAGAGCTGAACTTCTTTCTTCATCAGTGGCCTACTTGAGGACTTGCAGCAAAAATCAAGGCTGCAGCATTGTCAGAGGTGCTGCCACTTGGATGAACCAATAAACAGAGGATTCATATCCTCTGTCTGCAAAAGAGACCCTGCACTTCCAGTTGCCTACCACTTTAACACGCCACCCTGTTCCCAGGCCAGCTGCAGTGCTCCAGCAAAGGTCAGCGTAAACTGGAAGAACAGTACATCATTTTCTGCTCGGGGACCCTGCAGTCTTCCAGACTCAACGATCAAGTTCAATACCTTTAGGGCTTGAGCTTTCCCATGTCCTTACCCCAAATGCCAAACACTGGGCCTTGTTATCACACAGTCTGCTATTACACACAAGCCATTGTTAGCCACTAACACTTCCCATTAACAGCTATTCACCCTCCTAGCCAGATTGCTACCCACTCCTCCGTCTGTCCAACTGTTCTTCTCTCTCTTCAGGCTTCATCCCCACCTATTGTTTACTCCTTACCCCTTCCCCTCCCACCACCATATCTTCTGCAATATAAACTGACATTTTTCTAGCTACCATCAATTCTGAGGAAGGGTCACTCAACCTGAAATGTTAACTTTGTTTTCTCTCCACAGATGCTGCCAGACTTGGTGAGCTTTTCCAGCAATCTCTATTTTTGATCCATATACTCTCTTAGGTAACAGCAACTCATTGCATGATACAACTTCAAAGTAGAATTTTCCCTTATGCACGATCAAACCTTCATCCCTCAGAAGAATTTTTAAAAAAAATCAGATTACTTGATCCTTATTCTATCCTCTTTGCGGAAGTTTGTTCGGAGGATGTTCGCAGTCTCACTTCCGATAATAGTGACGATAGGCAGTAAAGTACTTTGGACATCCTATTGGGAAGGACTCCACATCAATGCATTTTTTTTTATCATTATGTTTGAACGAAAACAGTTACGGGATCACTCAGTCCCATCCCCAACACTATCCTGCCACCACCTCTGGTCTTAGTGAGGCACGACATACCAAAAGATGGTGGAGGAGGGGTCTGGGGCAACAGGTGTAAGGTATGATATGATGAATATGACAATGTCAAGCAGTTGCTTGACTAATCAGTGTGACACCTCTCCCAATTCTGCACAAATTCCCCATCGATTAGCGAGAAGCACTTTGCAAGGTTAACAGGACTGTTTATTCCTTTGCTGTTTCAAGCTCCAGATGATCTGCCTGGCTTTTACTCTGATTTGATCTTTCTAAACTAGTACTGATGTAGCTAAGATGGGGAGGCGATGGCCTGGTAGTATTATTGTTGGACTGTTAATCCAGGGACCTACATAACATTGTGGGGATAACAAGGTGTGGAGCTGGATGAACACAGCTGGCTATGTCGCATTCTCCAGCATCTGCAGTTCCTACTATCTCTGTAACGTTTTGGGGACCCAGGTTTGAATCCCGCCACGGCAGATGGTGGAATTTGAATTAAAAAGAAAACCTGGAATTAAGAATCTAATGATGACGAAGAATCAGCAACCTAAATACCAAATACTGGAATTCCCTTCTCAAATATTGCTGTCTCCATTTTCTCCTGCACAACTTTCCATAAAAGATACCTTTCAGACCAGATTTTTGGCCAGCTGTCCTAAGAACATTCTTTTGACAATCAATTTGAAAAGTACCTTGGGAACATCTCACTGAATTAAAAAGACATTTCTAAAAGCAAGTTGTTTCTCTTTATGCAACAGATATTTACAGTGAGTTCACTATATCACACAACCGTCTATGGTGATGTCAAGCCATCTTCCACATCTGTCTGTAATATGTTCATTAGGTACTCAAACACTATACACACAAGATTATTCAGTTTCAGCTTCCATCCACCATCATACAATAACAATGTACAATTAACGTGAACAAACTAAAGACACACGAGGCTCAAACTGAAGTCAAGTCCTATATTAAAAACCTGACGAATTTGCTTTTTTTTCCCTAGTTTTCCTATGTTATTCTGTTGCGAACAATTACAAAACCCGGTAATATTCTACTAAGCATTTCATCTCAGCCTCAAGCTCAATATATTGTTTAATGATAAAAACATTTGCAAATTGAGATTCTATTTACTGTATAATGTCTCCATTTTAAAGCAGGAATTCATATTCCTGAGGCCAGACCTGGTAGCAGGAGATACACGCGCAGGGGTGCGCGTTCTGAAAGCACTCACAACTATCAATAGTATAAGCCAACGCCATAACAGTCAAAATGGTCAAATCTGGCTGAGAGATTATTCCATCAAACTGACAGCGGTCGGAGGAACTAATAATAAACCTCATCCACAGTATATTATTATCTGTACATAGATTATCAGTACATAGATTATCTCAATGCTCAAAGTGTTAGAATGCCCTTATTAATGCACTGAAATCTAGGCTGGAATTTTTCCCTCTCAGTTGTGCTGTAACAATGAACAAAATGGGAAAAGTGGGTGAGCTGAACAAGTTAGGTTGTCAACACTGAGGAAGATTTTCCCAATTTTCCTCGAGGGAAATCTGGATCTCACCCAAGTGGCGACTGCCTCTTTTCCATGCATTTGCATCTCATTAATTACTCAACATGCCCCATTTCTACACCACTCCCAATTCTCTTCCGAGAAATTAGATGGCGCAAAGTGCCAGCATGCAAATCAAAGTGGGTACCTTGTGGCTGCAGTTCGCTGAATGATTGACCCAGCCGCCATCTGAGTGTTTATTCATAACCCTGTATATTCCTTGACACTTCATCCACGCAAGTTGGCGTCAGCAAAAATCAGCCTCGCCACATCGCCATGCCTGCTCTCGGGTCAACTCTCACATCATGTCAATCTTTCAGCACTCTACTTGGGAGCTCAGGGACACCTACGCCTTGCATGCTTCCGTCAGGTTGCTTTACACAAATGGACACACACCCTTATCATGCATCTGCACAGGGTGCATCATGTGACTTTTAGACTGTTTTCTTAGCAGTCACTCACTTCTGTGTTTAAGTGGAAGCTGCCAGACTCTGTCCATTTCCCATTGTTTTCTCAGCACAGACTTACAGGCTGTCAGGTTCTGCATGGGTCCTTTCTTACCACACCAGGCCTTCACTTACAGGCTACCAACTTCTCTCATTTGCATTGTTTTACAGGGCAGGAGGAGAGGCAGGCAGCTTGTGGTAGACGGGAGCATTGAACAGCTAATCCATCAATCAGGCAGGGAATGGACAAGTCACTGGGCAGCACATTGAAGCATCATGGAATCTGTTACATCCACTACATAGAGATCATCAAATACTTATAAAAGGAGCAAAATGATTTTAAAAAATGCAGCTGTCATATTTATTATCCATTATTATGACCGTAAACACCTGGCTAGAAATATGAAACAAATACAGGAAGTGCTGGCATAATTCAGCATGTCTAGCAATATCTGTGGAGCGGGGAATCAGAGTTAATATTCTGAGTCCAATGTGACTTGAAACATTAACTCTGTTTCTCTCTCCACAGATGCTGTCAGACATGCAGTTTCTCCAGCACTTTGTATTGTGGAAAGTAATCCATTTTTGTTTACGTTTAAACCTTTAAAATTACTGCATCTTCAAAGAAATATGCTCTTTGAATTGAGGAGGGAGCAAAGCCTGAAGAAGCACATGTGATTTACTCCATGATTATATTACGTATAACTGACACCATGGTACGCGTACGGCAACTGATTTTCTGTCTGAACACAAACAAGCAGAGGCTTGTCAAATGTGCTTCATCTCAACAATATCACTATTAAAGTTTCATAAAGAGTAGTAACCCTGTATCTAAAAGGATTCATGTACTGTGCAAGAACATCTTGCTGTCGACTCAAGAGGAATGCATGCAAAATTCTAATGGGCTCTGGTGCTGCCAAGGTTGCACTCAGCAGTTCCTGGCAATTTTAATGCCAGGGTATTACATGGAGTGCGAGGCAGAACAAATAGGATTTGTACATTCTTCTTGGGGATGTAACTAGGCATCTTACAACTGAACTATTTTCAATGCTTGGGCATACTGTAGAATCACTCCTTGTGAGTTAATGAGGCATGCCAATTTCAAAGCTGTATTGACTGCTGCATTTCTTAATGAGTTCCTGAAGTTTAACCATTTCATTGGTTATGGTGCTTATTATTTGTTTAAGAATACAGAAAAATCATCAAGGGAAACAAGTTAATTATAAGCAGAAAATGCACACATTGTTAAAAAGCTAAAATCCGTGTAACAAACCACAATCAAGATCGAAGACTGCCTACTATATGCTGAACAGAAAATCCTTGAAGTTAATTTTTCTTTCTGTGAAGTTAATTCTGTTGTGTCAGATTCCACAAAGCCTACTTTTACTTCAATGGATTCAACACAAAAAAAAGCAGAGGCGGCTTTTAAAAATTCCAATACAAACTTACAGCGATACTTGTCCTCAAGATGTGCTTTGCACAGTGATATGATGCCACTCTTAAAGGACAGGACACGAATCTTCCCTGTTCGACCACTAGACAGAGAGAAAAGAAAATCACATTGGACTTATCGGTGATACATTTCTGATGGACTCAATTGAGATTTACTCATGAGGAAAAGAGAGTTGTGCACATTACAGAAATTTCTTTGCAGTGGTATCGGATAGGTTGAAATTCCAGAACCTTGGAACTTGAAGCAAAACAAATCATAATCCCTTGAAATCTCAGAACTGTCAGCACTAAAGATGAATCAGGCAAAATGGGGAAAGTTACAGCACACTGATGTAACACTTGACAAAACCCTTTTGAGGCTCAAAGACAAAACAGTATTTCATATAAATCCAATTTCTAGGTCAGGTAAAGGTGCCATATAATCTGACCAAACCACTGGGCTGCTATCTCAATAGACAAATAGTGGTGGTTTAACCTGAGAGACATCTCACCTCAGGAAACAGGTGAGGTTGAGAAGGAGAATAGTTGTGGAAATTGAACCCACACTGTTGGCTTCACTTTGCATCACAAACCAGCCATCCAGCCAACTGAGCTAACTGCCACCCCCACTTTTACCAGACAATGATTTGTAAATATATTTATTTCCTTATGAATGTTAGAGGAACTCAGGATTACTTGTAACTCAGTGCCATTAACAAGCCATACTTAGAGGTCTAATAATGTCACAACTGAAACTTGCCTCGATCAACACCTTCAGTACTCTGAATAAACAGTTATTACGTATCTATATTTGCAGATCTGTGAGTACCAAAGACTGACAACTAATTTTTGCTCTTTGCATTTAATTAAATTATAGCCTTGAAAATTAGTCAAACACCACTGACAAATACGAGTCATTTAGCTTTATAAACTCCAACCTTTGCAATGTTTAAAGGACCATTACCTTCACAAAAGAGAGCTTTTGTCATAAGAGAACAGCCAGAACAATTAAGTTTCAAATCTTCATGACAATGTTAGCATGAACAAATAACTGTTGCAATCTCAAGTGTTTAGACAAGGCAACTTAAGTTTTACAAACACTTTTTCATGGAAGATAGCGCCTTTTTCTTTTTTTTCCAAAGTCCAAGTGCTAAGAAACAACAGTGGCCATTTTAATCTAATTCTCTGGAAAGGACAGCCATGAGATTGAGTGTGTAATGTTTTTTTAACCCTGGCCAATGTTAGTTCCGACAACTTCATACACCTTCAATGGAGTGATCAGATTAAAACTACTGTAAATTGTGTTAATATCCACCAATATTCAGGCCAAGTACTGAATCAACTTTACAATCCTTTGTTTAGATTTTGTACAGGTCGAATGAGAATTAAAAATCTCAGAAGTTACTAAACGCGCATGGACTGAAACCATATTTAGCCCTTAACTGCGTCTTTTGCCTGGAGTGGTGCTGGGCCCCATAGAGTTTGAAAGCAAGTGTTCAATCTCCAGTATGTGCTTCATGGAGGAAGTACAGGAGGAAGATATAGATTCAGGATTGCTATACTTGAAAGTGGAGAGAAGTGAAATCATTTCCACAGCTTTCAAATTTAATTTAGGTTTGGAGTTGATTAATTCAGCCTGGATCCCAGAAATGTTCAACTCCGGGCTACCTTAATTTCGCAGAGCTCAGCTTTCAGGCAAAGCATCTCAATATGATTATTATGGCTTGCAATGAGAATTTGCAACAAAGAAGTATGCAATGAAAGCATCTGCACACTGGAGATAAATCTGAATTTATAACTGCGTGGGTATTGCCAGTATCTCAGCCAAGCATATAATGTACTGTCAATATTTACTGTTTTCTCACTCCCTCAGAATGCAGTGTCTCCATTATAAGGACTTTTGGGTAGGCAATCAACTTGCGAAATGGATACAACCACACAAAAAAATCCTGAATTTACACAGAGATTGAAAACCAACATCCCACTGTTCTTTCTCTGATTATTTTGCTTTTCATTTAAAGGAAAATGGCTGCTTCAAACTGTTACATTTAACATTGAGCTTTTCAGCTATGAGCAGTAGAAGGAATAGCTGGTGCCAAAGACTATAAACCATATTCTGCTCTGTGAAGTTGTTGTTCGAACAATTTCTTTGCTCATCTGTTCCCCAGCTCTTAAAAATACGAAGTGCAAGGATGTATTTTCATACCGTCAACAGGGAATTCATTCGCAGGTTAAATAACGGCCACAAATAAGCTCATTTCACTCAACAATAACTATGTATTAATTTTGTGTACCTCAAAATTATGAATGGCTCCTTAACTTATGCTATGTTAAGTATCCATGACCGATCACTCAGTGAAGATACATTGTTCATTATCTCAGTTGCATAACACGGAATGAGCAGGGTTTATATCAAATAATACTGGCAAAATAATCATGCAACAAAAATTCCACCTTAAGTGAGTGAATGTGAATCTTCAAATGTACTTCTTGGCGTTAAAGAAATTAAAAATAAAACTTTTATTTGGGGACATTGCAGTTATTCCCACAAGTCCATTCTTCCAAAGAATGAGATCATGGCTGACTTGTGACCTAGCTCCACATATTAACTTTTGTTCCATATCCCTCAGTAATGTTTCTCCCACTTTGAAGAAAAAGACAACAAAGCATTAGGCAATGTTGACACCTTCGAGGGGACAAGTGAGCAACCTGACAGCCTATTTTTGTTGTCAAGAATTGTTGAGGAATTGGCAGTGCATTAGATGTTTCCTGATGAAAGAGATACAATGTTTTAAGGAAAAGTATATCAGTGCATCTCTGTTTACAGATAAATATTGCTTTAAAAAAAAGCTTCTCTCCCGCAGTGTCCCTTTTTTTTGTGGACAGCAGCTTCTAAGTATTCTGTGTAACTTCAGATAACAAAACACTAAATTATTGAGAGCCGACATTTACTTGATAATATTTTGCAGGTCTTCGTTATTGTTGAGTTTAATACTGGTCAGGTAGTGACGAAAGCTACAGAATCACAAAGTTATTACAGTGCAGAAAGCCATTTGGACCATTTTATCTGCACTGGCTCTCTGAGCATTTTGACTTAGTGCCAACCTCCAGCTGTTCCTCTAAACTCTGTACATTACTTAAATAAAAACAATCATCTAATACACTTTTGAATGTCTTAAATACAGTCATAGAGCTATACAGCATGGAAACAGACCTTTTGGTCCAACTCAACCCCTTGACCAGATATCCTAAATTAATCTAGTCTCATTTGGCGAGCATGCGGCCCATAACCCTCTAAACCTTTCTTATTCATATAGCCATTCTGATGCCTTTTAAATGTTATAGTTGTACCAGCCTCCACCAATTCCTCTGGCAGCCCATTCCATACATGCATTACCCTCTGTGTGAAAAAGCTGCCCCTCAGGTCCTTTTTAAATTTCTATAAAAGACCCTTAAAAGTTTCTAAAAATATATAAAACATAAAAGAATGGCTAAGGTAAACATTGGTCCCCTTTGAAGATGAGAAGGGGGATTTAATAACAGGAAATGAGGAAATAGCTGAGGCACTGACCAGGTATTTTGCGTCAGTCTTCACAGTGGAGGACACAAATAACATGCCACTAATTGATGACAAAGAGACTAAGGTAGGTGAGGACCTAGACACAATCATTGCCACGAAAGAGGTAGTGTTGGGCAAGCTGATGGAGCTCAAAGTAGACAGATCTCCTGGCCCAGAGATGGCGGGAGAAACAGCAAATGCACTCGTAATTGTCCAAATTCGGCTGGACTCTGGGGCAGTTCCAGTAGATTGGAAAACAGCAAATGTGATGCCGCTTTTTGAAAAAGGAGGGAGACAAAAGAGGGGAATTAAAGGCCGGTTAGCTTAACTTCTGCAGTGGGGACAATGCTTGAATCTATCATCAAGAAAGACACAGCAAAACATCTGGATAGAAATTGTCCCATTGGGCGGACGCAGCATGGGTTCATGAAAGGCAGGCCATGTTTGAATAATTTGCTGGAATTCTATGAAGGCATTATGAGTGCTGGGTAATGGGGATCCAGCAGATGTGCAAAAGGCATTCAACAAGGTACCGCACAAAGGGTTGCTGCATAAGATAAAGTGACACGGTGTTACAGGCAATGCGTTAGCACGGATAGTGGATTGATTAACTAACTGGAAGCAAAGAATGGAGATGAATTAGTATTCTTCTGGTTGGCGATCAGTGACTAGTTGTGTGCCTCAGGGATCAGTGTTAGGACCACAATTGTTTACAATTTACATAGATGATTTGGAGTTGGGGACTAAGTGTGGTGGGTCAAAATTTGCAGATGACACCAGGATGAGTGGTAGAGCAAAGTGTGCAGAGGACTCTGAAAGTTTGCAGAGGGATATAGATAGCTTAAGTGAGTAGGCAAAGGTCTGACAGACGGAATTCAATGTCGATAAATGTGAAATCATCCATTTTGGTAGGAATAACAGTAAAAAGGGCTATTATTTGAACAGTAAAAAATTGCAGCATGCTGCTCTGCAGAGAGATCTGGGTGTCCTTGTGCATGAATCACAGAAGGTTGGTTTGCAGGTACAACAGGTAATTAAGAAGGCAAATGGAATTTTGTCCTTCGTTGCCAGAGGGATTGAGTTTAAAAGCAGGGAGGTTATGTTACAGCTGTATAGGGTGCTGGTGAGGCCACACCTGGAGTACTGCAAGCAGTTTGGGGCTCCTTACTTGAGATTCACTAGGTTGATTCCAAAGTGAAGAGGGTTGGCTTATGAGAAGAGGATGAATAGACTGGGATTAGATTCATTGGAATTTAGAAGAATGAGGGGGGATCTTATAGAAATACATAAAATGATGAAGGGAATAGATAAGAGAGAAGCGGGGAGATTGTTTCCATTGGCTGGTGAAACTAGAACAAGAGGGCATCGCCTCAAAATTAGGGGGGCCAGATTTAGGATTGAATTACCCAAAGGGTTGTGAATCTGTGGAATCCCTGCCCAGTGAAGTAGTTGAGGCTTCCTCATTGAATGTTTTTAAAGCTAAGATAGATAATTTTTTGAAAAGTAAAGGAATTAAGGGTTATGATGTGAGAGTGGCTAAGTGGAATTGAGGCCGTGAAAAGATCAGCCATGGTCTTATTGAATGGCGGAATGGGCTCGAAGGGCCAGATGGCCTAGTCCTGCTCCTGGTTCTTATGTTCTTAAATCTTTCCCATCTCACCTTAAACCTATGCCCTCTAGTTTTGGACCCTGGGGAAAAGGCCTTGTCTATTCGCCCTATTAATGTCCCTCATGATTTTATAAACCTCTCAGCCTCCAGTGCTCCAGGGAAAATAGCCCCAGCCCATTCAGCGTCTCCCTATAGGTCAACCCTGGCAAAATCCTTGTAAATCTTTTCTCATCCCTTTCAATTTTAATAGCATCTTTCCTATGGCAGGGAGACCAGAACAGAATGCAGCATTCCAAAAATGGCCTGACCAATGTCCTGTACAGGCTGCAACATGACTTCCCAACTCCTATATTCAATGCACTGATCAATGAAGGCAAGCATATCAAAAACGTTTTTCACTATCCTGTCTACTTGTGACTCCACTTTCAAGGAACTATGAACCTGCACTCCAAGGTGTCTTTATTCAGCAACATTATCCAGGACCTTCCCATTAAGTGTATAAGTCCTGCCCTGATTTGCCTTCCCAAAATGCAACAGCTCACAATTATCTAAAATAAACTCCATCTGCCACTCCTCAGCCGATTATCCCATCTGATCAAGGTCTCGTTGTACTCTGAGGTAACCTTCTTCGCTGCCTACTAACCTCCAATTTTGGGGTCAGCTGCAAACTTACTAACCATACCTCCAACATTCACATCTAAATCATTGATATAAATGAAGAAAAACAGTGGACACAGCACCGATCCTTGTGGCACACCACTGGTCACAGGCCTCCAGTCTGAAAAGCATACCTCCACTACCATCCTTTGTCTTCGAGCCAGTTCTATACCCAAATAGCTACTTCTCCCTGTATTCCATCTATATTTCAAATGAACATGCCTCCACCACAAATTCCAATCAGTGCATTCCAGATTGAGCCATTCGAGAGAGGTTTTTACTCATCTCACATTTGCTTCCTTTGCAAAACACTTTGAACTATGTGCCCCAGTTCTTGATATTTTTATACACAAGAATAATTTGTCTCTATCATGACTCCTCGTCATTTTGAAAACTTCCATCAAATCTCTTCTTAGCCGTCTCCCCTCCAAGGAAAGCTGTCCCAACTTCAATGTGTCTACGTAACTGTAATGTCTTATCCCTAACATGATTCTCACAAACCTTTTCTGCGCACTCTCAAATGCATTTGCATCCTTACTACTGTATAGTATCCAGTACACAATACTCAAGCTGACATCTAACTAGTTTCTTATATAGGCTCAGCATAATATCCATGCTTTTATACTCTGTACTCTTACTAATGAAGCCTAGAAGACTTAATACTTTAACAACACTCTCTAACTGTCCTGCCATGATGATCTAAATACACTTAGCTCTGCTCCTGCCTACACTGAATAGTACTCCTTATGTTGTGTTATGTGGTCATTTCATGTTCTTTGCACCAAAAACACATTACCTTACATTTCTTTGCACTGAACTTCTGCCATTTTTCTGCCCATTTAATGCCTGACAATGTCCTTTTAAAGTTCTATTCAGCTCTTCTCTGAGTTCAAAGTTTCAAGTGATCCACAAATTCTTAAATTGACCCCTGTAATCCAAGATCTAAATCATTAAAACATATCAGGAAAAGCAAGGGTCCCAATACAAGTCGCTAGGGACCACCACTGAAAACTTTTCTCCAGATGTAAAAATATTCCCTAACTAGGACACTCTCTTTACAATTCCTTAGCCAATTTTGTGTCCACATTGCAACTGCCCCTTTTATTCCATCAGCTATAACCTTCCTCCAGATTTATTGCGTGGTACTGTAGTGAACGTCTCTTGTAAGTCCACATACATCACATGAACAGACACCTTAGAGTCAAGATAGCCACCTTTGATATGGCTGTTTTCCAGAAATAAATCAAACTGTCTTGTAGTCTCCCTACGTATCTTCCCACCGCAACCCTCCCACCAACATCCCTTTCTTCCGGTATTGGTTCTGCTTGAGTTAGTTACACCGTTCAAAGAAACATACGTGTCATAAACATTGAGGAGCCAGTTAAGACACATGTCCACACAGAGAGGCACATTGACAAGGTTACTATGTTCTTGTTCCAGTCGATCATAGATTGAAGTGAGGCAGTTAATTATCTCCAAAATATCCATTAGTTGATCATTTTGCTTGAGATTGTGCTGATCAAAGGCCTCGCAAGCGCTTGGCAGAGAAAGAAGATCCACTGTGGAGAAATAGGAAAGTAACATTTTAAAATTATGGTTGAATTATTTGACAAGATTTCCAAAGGCCAAATCAATAAGATGGCATCACTTTGCTGCAAATTATCCTGTGTGCGTCGGCATTGCAATACAGGATGAGGCAAGTAAAATTATTCTGCATTATCCTATTTCAATATTGTCAATCAGAAATAATTTATTCCTCAATAAAACAATAATGTCTGAAGAGGGAGCAGAAGCATCAGCACACAAGCCCTCTTTTTCACTTGAGCATCATAAAATCTACTGTGTGTCTGTAGAATACAAGTTCGGAGCAAAGATTTAATGCACATACAAGCTGTGAATACCAGCAGCAAAATCCCACTGCAAATACAGACCATGAAATTCAGTAATAAAACCCAGCCATAGATTCAGACTGTGGGTATAAGAAACAAAATTGCACTCCAACTACAAGGTGTGAAATTCTCTGATCTGATCAACCCTCAGTGTTGCCCTCCAATTTTCACATCAAAGTGTACATTTCTCCAATGCAACAGATTGCATATCCAGAGATAATAGGTACTGCCGATGCTGGAGGATCTGAGATAACAAGGTGTGGAGCTGGATGAACACAGCAGGCCAAGCAGCATCATAGGAGCAGGAAAGCTTGACATTTCGGGCCTAGACCCTTCATCAGAAAAGGGTCGAGGCCCGAAACGTCAAGCTTTCCTGCTCCTATGATCCAGATTGCATATTCACTCTGTTTGAAACTTGTCGTGCATTTTGTTGGAATCTGTGCTCCTGCTGTCACTAATTTATTGCTGTCACTATATTCTGATGAAGGACTCTACACTTCATTTCAGCTTGCTGCAAACCGTACATTTGAATAATGATGAGATTGACGAGATCACTAGTTATGCTTTTGGTCCCAAGCTATCGATCTTTTAGCTCAATGTAAGCTTTCTAAAGTTTATACTTCAACAGGAAGAATTTAAGAGCAACAGACTGTGGAACCTGCATAATCTGAAGACAGTTCCTGGGAGACCATGCAAATCAAGATTTACACCGCACACCTACTGCCTCTCACCCTTATAAATGGAAGAAGATTATATCTCCATAATGGCTGTTATAAACTGGTCACTGCAAATATCCACAACTGAATTCTATCATGATCCAGGTGCACAAAACATCATGTGCAGAATTATACCATGATTTTAACACAAGTGCCTGTGTGTTTGGGCCCGGGGATGGAGAATGGGATAAGAGTGTGTGGCAATGCTGTACCACAACCTCATCAGGTCTGAAATTGTATTGTACCTTTAATGGGCAGAGTTAGGCTGACAGGCAATGGTCAAATCCAGAAAATCATAGCCTCTGATTTCTCATCTAACAAAATCCAACAGCTTTACCCTTTTAATGCAGTGAGTTGTGTCTTCCTGAAAGGGAAGTGGTAATTGGATAAAAAAATTGCAGCAAAATAACCTGTAGGGCCATGGGGAAAAGAAGAGGGAACTAACTGAACACCTCTTTCAAGAGCCAGCACCAACATGATGAGCTGAATGGACTCCAATTGTGCTTTATCATATGAAGCAACAGCTGATACTCAATACAAAACAAGGAAACAACACATGCTACCTGAAAAACACTCTAACAGAGTAAAATGCCTCTGAATAAAGCTGACACAAAAAAAAAGGAGAAAATTAAAGGGAATAGTTTTATCAAAAGATATAGCCAAAGCCCAACAGAAGTTTGCAAAACAGCAAGTTAAAAAAGGGCTCGAGAAAAGAAGTAGCATATACTTAATTCACACATATGGATAAAATGACAGAACACTATAGCTACACAGTAAAATAGTGATCACGACTGAGTTGTAAGTCTTGCTTTGCTAATGTGTGTCACACCACAATAACCAAATGATCCATGTTCCTCTAATACACATAAATCAAGAGCTAGCCTTTGAAAAAGTCATCACGATGTGCAGCTTGTTGCCAAGGTACTGGTTACTTTGTGTACCTTTAATAGATATAATTTAGGGGCAACCGATTTCAAAATAAACTTACTCTTACTTAATTAGTTGAGCTACCTTTACAAACCTTCCTTTTCAAAAGTTCAACGACATGAATTGGCATGCAAATACTTATTCAACTATATTAAATTGAGGGCCTTGTCAGATATCAACAATCAACTAAACCGTTTGTTACAATAGTTCCCACAAGGAACTGAAAAACACTGTTCTCTTAATGTCAATTTATTCGTGGAATTGGAAATGTATGACCAGCATCACAACACTTCTATCGATGTACTAATAAAGTGATAGCTAGATCCCCTTGAGGAAAATAATCAATAATAACTAATTGATTCATTCAAGCAGTTTTGATGTAGTTTAATTAGAGACAAAGCCTCAGTCTAAATGTATCAAAGTTTGGAAAGACATTCGCAATTATTTGAGAATGCACACACAACCCAAACTGACATGACATCTATTTGGTAAACAGACCAATGTTTTAAAAACAGTAAAACATTAAATTGCAATTAGCCTGAAGATTTAATATCAGGAAGATCTTGGAAGCTGATGTTGTGTGCTGAAGATTCTGCAACAATTTTTGCATCATTTATGTGATTCCAAAAATATGCAATTATAAAAGCACATTTTCATATTTAAGGGTATAGCACAGAAGTAACTGCATTGTATTCATTACTTTAAAATTTCAGCTGAAAGTCTTTATTACCACCAAAGTGAAGCACACTCCTAATGCTTGCATTTCGTGGATGATTGCTTGTGATCTACTGTTTCATTCACATTCATGTTCAGAATTTACCGTGGGATTTGTTGTTTGAAGTAAGACAATTGCCTTACTTCCATATTAAAAAATTGTGACAAATACATCATATTAGGATTTCTTTCTGTTTGATACTTTCATCAACTCAATACGTATTCAATAACGTAATCCCTAGAATGCCACTAAACTCCCCTGATACAAACAAGTATTTGGAAGTTCTTTTGGTAATGCTGTCACCTACAGCATCATTTTGTGGTGTGGTCCTGAACATGTTGAAACTGGATTGTCGAACTGGAGGCTTATGAATATTGATCACTTCAAAGTAATGGAGGACAACCAGTCTCCACAGAACTATACCTTAGCAGGGAGTCAATACACTTAGAAGGGGGAGGGAGATGAGAAGATTGGCATGGTTAAAAAAATTGCACCCCTGATACTGACCTCGAATACATTCAAACCAAACAGTGATTAGCAAAACTGGTGCTGAAATCTCTCAAGAAACACTAACGTGTGAGAAAAATTCTGTAGCTTTATGGACAAATAATTGTTGCATTTCAGTTGGGAAAATGGAATTAATATCTGTGTGGATCACAAGTAACACAATTTGTGATAAAATAAGACTATCAACACAGAAAAGTGCAACTGCTTTGTCTGCATTTCACAAAGAAATCCTTGAGTCTGATTCACAACATAGTAATGATGGGCTGCTAATAAAAAGCCAGAAAAGCTGGGGAGACAAGGGGGCAGAAACTGGGTAGGATGGCTGCTTTGCTCAGTGGTAACTTTCATAGAATCGTGGTATCTCTGCAGTACAGAGAGAGGCCATTAGGACAAGTGGGCATCCCAGCCCTCACCCTATCCCTATCCCTATTCCAAGGCTAGAAATGAACCTGTGACCCTGGGATTGTGGTGCAGCAGTGCTCACCAGTGAGCCACCATGGCACCTTCTGAGTTGGATGACAAGGGAATTCACACTTTCCTCGAGACAGCCTTAGGGTGCAGGAACAAGGATTTCATTTTCTGAATGCTGGGTTGACATCCAGCCAGATACCTATATTAGAAGGAAGCTAATATCTTCTTCCCTCTCCAAAATATTTCAGATTTGACTACAGGGCTTCTCTACACCCTCGAACGACGGAGTAGTGATATTTCCAGCACGGCAGTATCATGCATGGTGGCTCAGTGGTTAGCACTGTTGCCTCATGGCACCAGGGACCCAGGTTTGATTCTGGCCTCGGGCAACTGTCTGTGTGGAGTTCGTGCATTCTTCCCTTGTCTGCGTGGGTTTCGTCTGGGTGGTTCGGTTTCCTCCCACAGTCCAAAGTTGTGCAGGGTAGGTGGACTGGCCATGTTAAATTACCCATAGTGCCCAGGGATGTTAGGTTAGGTGGGTTAGACATGGAAAATGCAGGGGTAAGGGAATGGGTCTGGGTGGGATGCTCTTCGGAGCGGCAGTGTGGGCTTGTTGGGCCGAATGGCCTGTTTCCAAACTGTAGGGAATCTATGATTCTATTCTATGATTCAACCATCCATCAATGTAGCTCATTTTCCTGACATGGAACGTGGGTAAGGTTAACAATCTGGCCACGTAAAAACATTTGTTAGGAAATCACCCAGAAGATGGCCTGCTGACTGCAAAGCTGGCAGTTATTAAAAATACAAAGCCTAGGTTAGATTAGACTTGGAGTATAGTGAACAGTTCAAGACATAATTCAATAGGAACAATATATTGTCCATAGATTGAGTGCAGTAAAGAGTTGGCGGAATGATACATGGACTCCAAAGGTTAAATTATTAGGAGAGATTACACAAACTAGAATTACATTTTTTTTGAAATTTTAACATTATGATGTAACATTATCAAGGTTTTCAAGAAACAAAGAAGAAATGATATGTTTGAGAGAAAGAAAACATCTCTACTGATTAGGAAATCTGGGTTTAGATGACATAACCACAAATTTAGGCTTCTCAGAAGTGAAGCTTGTAATGAGAAGGTAAAGTCTGGAACTCCTTCATAAATGGTAGTTGATGCTGGGTCAACTGTTAGTTTTAATCTGAGATTGACAGATTTTTTTGTTAACCAAATACATTCAAAAGATAATGGGCAAAAACTGGATACATGAGGTTAGGTCACAAATCAGTCATGATCTCAGAGTAATGGGACAGGTTTGAAGGGGTAAATTTGGTTAGAGACAAAAAAATTCCAGATGCTGGAATCCAAGGTAGACAAACAGGAGGCTGGAAGAACACAGCAAGCCAGGCAGCATCTGGAGGAAAGGAGAAGTCAACATTTCAGGTATTTGTAATGCTGCCTGATGCTGTATTCTTCCGGCCTCCTATTCGTCTACCTTGAAGAATAAAATAGCTTATTCCTTGGCAAAGACGAGTAAGGAGAGAAGACCATACTTACGGCAAAGAGCTTTCTGCAGTCTTCGTAGCTTCATGGCTGTTCTGTACGCAGAGAACCTTACATTATTTAGGTCAGCTGCATTAGAAAGAAACAAAACATTTCAGCAGTGTTTGCAAGTAGGTATGGATTTCAGCACAAAATTTCATCGCTTTCAACATTACATGCACATTTTATAACTATAGCTCAACGAACACACATCTTAATAAGATGAGCGTCCATGGTGTTGGAACATGTTATCAGCATGGGTAAATAACTGGGTAAATAATAGAAGAGAGAGTTGGGATAAAGAGGTGCATCTAGTGGTGTGCCACATGGATCAGCAATAAGGCCACAATTATTTACAACATCTGTTAATGACTTGGACAAGGTAAGTAAATGTACTCTCACCAAGTTTGCAGACAGAAGGCAAGAGGTAAGGATGAAAGAGGGTCTGCACAGGGATATAGACAAGTGAGTGGGCAGAAACTTACCGGATGGAGTATATGGAAGGAAAAATCGAAGTAATGCTCTTTGCCAAGAAGAACAGAAGAATGGAATACTAATTAAGTAAAAGCCGCACACAGAGAAATTTGGGGGTCCTTGTGCATGAATCACAATAAGCTGGCATCCAAGGTCAACAGGTAATAGAAGTCAAAAAGGCTGACAGTCTTTGTTTGAAAGGGATGGAATACACAAATATGGGGGGGGGGTGGAGAAGGCGGCAGGGGTAGTGGTGGTGGTGGTGGGCAGGGATTATTAAATCTTGACAAAGAACCAGTTAATCTGCATCTGTGAACACTTGGGTCAACTTATCTGAGGAAAGATAAATTGACATTGAGGCAATCCAGAGATGGTTCACTAGGTTGATCCTGGGTATGAAAGCGTTTTCTTATTGGGAAAGGTTGTGTCAGTTTTTCAGGTACCCATTGGAGTTTAGAAGAATAAGAATCAACTTATTGATATTTAGGACTCTCCTTGTGGAACAGTCTAGGAGCAGGTGGCATTTTCTCAGAGGAAAGGGTTCTGTATTCAAGACAGATGAGAAGGAATTTCTTCTCTCAGAGCACAGTGAGTCTGTCTTCTTTTTAAATGCAGTGCGCTGCAGTTGCTGGGTTACTAAGTACATTCAAGGCTAAGACAGACAGATTTTCAATCAGTAAGGGCATCAATGATTAAGAGGATGAGAATATCAGCCACAATCTCATTGCATGGTGGCGCAGACTTGACGGGCTAAATGGCCGACTTCTGTTCTTGAATTTTATGATCTAATCTTCAGAGGTTGAAATATAAGCATGCACAAATTCAAAACAAAGCTCTAAACTCATGACATTGGCAATGACCATACTAACACTTCATAAATTTGCCTTTAAGACATTTTAATTTGAGACATCAAGCAAGATGGCGTCTCGAGTAAAATATCAGTGGAATGAATGACTTTTGCAGACACCATTAAACCTCTTTGACAATGATTTCAGATGTTCTAATTTGGCAATCTGGGAATAATAAAGAATAACTAGGAACTACGACAATACTAAAATTATTGAACTCTAATTTCATTCATAACTTGTCATGTCAATTACAGGATGAGTCGGCAGCCTTAAAATACTTGTGTCCTGTTTATTGCTGCTGTCTCATGTTTGGTCCCTTCTGATTTTGTTGTGTGGTAATTATGGGATTGAACTGATAAATGGTGCAGCATAAGATTTGCAAATATTAACTATCCGTTATACCTGTATGCATTGATAATCTTACTTTATTAAATTTTCAGTACATAAATGCTCACATAGTAAATGAAAGTTTAATTTTTTATGCAGTTCAATGGAATTCTATCCAGAAATGCCCATTTTACAAATGCGTGCACACATACATTGTGTCTCTGATAGTATATCATTCACAGATGCTACATGCTACATAATAAATCAATCACAGTTCTTAGGTCTAATATGAGTTCCACAACTTAAAATATAAAGTACAATTCATCTCAAGTGTCATTATGGCTGGCAGACCACACGATTTCTCAAGTTGACTCTTTCTTTTTACATTTTAATGACAAGTTCTGCCTGCTAATTCACCAAGGTTATCAATTCTCTACATCTTGAATTTGGACTGAATTAAGTACTGCTTTTCAATATAATTTGGCATGATGTTAAAGTTACATCTTGTTTTTCTAGCACATTTACAGATCCAATTAAAATTTATTTTAACTTGTCAACAGGCAAAATGGCACAGATCAAACAGAACACAAATATCACTAAGATCACAGAATACAGCGCATACCTGTAGTACATTGGAATAAAATGTGCAGTGGAAAATTAAGCAACCAGCTTGCAAAAAGTGAGAAAAATTAATTTTAAATGGTTTGTGGTGTGGACCTTGCTGGCAAATAAAAACATTAGTAATCTCCTGTTGACTACAGATGTTTAATGCCCTACAATTCACTTGCAACAATAAGCAAACTACTAGTTCCCCATAATGACACTGGGCTCAAAAAGGGAAAAAGTTTATATTGACAAGTTAGCTTCTTGCAATCATGTAGATTGAAACATTTTATTTGAAATTATTCAGACCAATGTTCATTGTACTGTTGATTACATAGGAACAAGAATGTTTGGTACTGTGACACTTTGGTCTGACTTTTTCCTTAGTCAATCATACTGACACATGAGAAGGGTGAACTTCATATATGAGGAGAAATTCTCCATAGTGCTCAAGAAATTCAGCCATTATGATGGAGTCTCAATTATCTGTTTTCCTGCTTATCTTTGCAATTCCTGCAGGAGAAAGTTTTGGGGGAAATACATAGTGCATACACCACAGATGTTTCTTTTCCTACTTGTATTTCATCTTTTCATTGTGAATAATGAAAGCACACAATGTTACTTTCTTTACTTTGGTGTTGTACTGGTCCTGTTCCCAGAAATATTACCATGTTGGACAGTTAAGAAATAATTTTGGGGACTTGTTGTGCTATGGCAAACAAACGCAGTTCCAATATACGTTCACTCTACCACATATTCTCCAAATATAATTTGTTTCAACCACTGGGAAAACATATTCTAACAAAAATAGAGATCGACTCAATGGATTGAACAATAATCAATGAAAAGTTAAGATTAAATCAGTACTAAAAGAAAATTGCTAACGCAAACCATACATTAAATATGTTAAACAGTATTAGCAATATTTAAAAGGTGTTTCTTTCCCCCTTGTAGAGTATTTACACTTTCCTGGTGAAACCTACTGAGGCCTGTGACAGATGTCAATAAAGGCTGCACACCACAACATGGCCAGTAAACATGGCCCATGGAAATAGTGGCACAGGCTCAAAAAAGGAAAATTCAAGGAAACTTAGAAATATATGTTGCAAATAACTGACCACACACAAACTTCACTCCAGTGTAAAATGTGAACTGCAGCTTTGCGTTGTGTAAGCTTTCAAAAGAAAACCTTTCATAACTGTTAATTATATCTGACATAAATTAAGCTTTGAATTGTGCTGCTTAAGTAAATGGTAAAAGATTCCCGTGAAATTGTAGAATAGTCATTTTCATAACTAATGCATTGAGATTAGAATGCCTTTTTCTCCATTTAAAAAACTTTCATCCTTTCAGCTAAATCTCAACTCCCAAGCAGTTGAAATTATGGCATGTCTGTAGGTGCATTTGCAGGTTCTTTTCCCAAGTGCATCCTCTTCATAACAAGGCAAGTCATTACAAATTGTGGTGAAACACTGTTCAAATTCAAAAACGCAGCATGCTCAAAGGCTTTCTTACCTAGTGACTGATAGAGCTCTGTCATCTTGGGATGATCCCAGCAGGTAGTCTGGGTCTGGTGGCTGAAACAGACAGGAAGAGAAACGGACTAGGAATTAGCTGAATCTGGGCAGATAAAAGCTGTGTTCTCACATAATGAGAGCTAAATCTTTGAACATTTCTTCTGCTTGACCTTTTCATTCCCCGATTGCCAATTAACTAATCTGGGCAGCTTCAGGAGAGGAGAAGCACAGCAGTAGACTTTGCTCCTTCTCACTTTGGCAGCTTCCTAAATACACCAAGGAGTTCAGGATAAGTTTTGAGGACAAGTGGATTACTGAATACGTAAAAAAGCAAGCTTCTGTGCCGATTACTGGCCCATACTCACTTTGTATGCAGACTGCATGGAGGCTGCAGGTATTTGCTTTGGCCTAAACAAATATTGCAGTTTTTTTCAGCATCTGAGAGGAAGTGATGACCATTGATTTACACAAACAAGCAAATGGGGGAAGCGGTGGGGCTGGCAGCAAGAAACCAAGACTAATAAAGTCTGTTTCTTTCGCATAGCTGTCATTTATAATAGTTGGTCTTTAATGGTAAGCTAGAGGGGGCTGAGCAGCACTTCTGCTGGGCTCCCAAATCCACTTGAAAAGGACAGCAGCATTAGTATAACCAAGAGAAGGCAACAAGAAACAAAAAGGTGGGTACGTGGGGGTGAGGTTGGCAGTAGCACAGAACACACACAAACAAAAAAAAAGTGCTGCTCAAGGTGCCCTTGAGAACGGGAGGTTTCCACCTACCGACTTCAGCTGAATTAGTTCACACCTTTGTTAGTAGTGGAATGCAGCAAACAGTTAAAACAGAAAATGATTTATCTTATTCAGAGTTTATTCACGGTCATGCTCTCCTGTTCTGGGGCCACGGCTCCACAGAAACCTCGTCTCCACCCGACCCTTGCTCACTGGTCTATCTCAAAAATAGAGAGTTCAAAACTTCTTTTGTTAGCCTTCCAGCTTTCTTTAGCTCCAGCAATCGCCAAGCCGGCATTAACTAATCCTGCACCGAGGCGGCTTCCTTTGTTGAGGGGAGAGGTCAGAAACCTCCTGAGCGTCCCCCACTTTGCTCACCTGTTATTTCACAAGCTACAGGAGTCACAGGAACGGCTGACCTTTCAACTGAGACTCTGGATCAGAATCCAGGTTGTCACTTCACACACACACACACACACACACCTGTATGGAAGACGGCTGACTACACCTTGCCTCCGATTCTGAAGTGGGGAAACTACCACGATATTAACACCGTGAAATTGACAAAAGAAAACAAGAAACTGCACCGAAGTTACCGCAGTCAAAGCGAGTTACGGCAAAACGAAACGACTTTCTCTGTCACCTACCCCTTCAGCTGTTCCTTCATGGTGCTGAAGCAGTTAGTTCCAGCAACACACTTTCACACAGCCCGTGGCTAAGAAATGGAGCGCACCACACAAGTGGCACACACAAAAAGCAATGCTGGAGATTTGCTGCTGCTGTGCTGATCACATATGAGGAGGAGTAGCAGGCAACAGGGAGGAGCTTACACACTGTATCCCTCCCCCCCCCACCCCCCACCAACCGAAGGTTCTTGCAGAAACTGCAGCTTTTCATGGCACGTCGAGTTGGATTGAAGAGAAGGAAGGGGGTGAGGAACACAATTGCCACAAATGGCAGCGCGGAATTACACAGAATTCCCACCCTCCGGCTCCTGCTGCAACTAAACGGCGGTTAAGAAACGGATCATCCTTTTTTTTCTTGCCCCCTGCAGCAGGGCAAAGCTGAGGGTCCGGCCGGACATCCCCCAGCACATGAACGAGCTGCTTTAGTCGTAAGGACCTTTGCTCTGTTTCGCTTACAAACCACTGGGTTTTACAACGTCTTGAAAAAAAAGATTAATCACCTCTGCGCAGCAGAAAGGAGAAAATCATTTATAATGTGCAAATGGTGGGGGAGGGGATGGTACTTTCAAATAAAATCTACTCATCCCGCGTTGCAAAGTTGCAAAGTCCTGTACCTGACCCCAAATTCTAACTCGTTTACAAACAACGAAACAAAAGTGGGCTGACAGCACCGAATGTTAACCTTTCCTCTGTCTCTTATCGGCCGATTGATCTTTGAAAGAGCAAAGAGCCGAGTGTCTGAAGCACTCACTTCACTCAGCAATCACGGAGCTATACTCTGATCGGAGACGATTGAGTAATGTCAGGAATGCATGACAGTAAAGCGTGCAGTACCATTCCAATGCCTCCCCAACATGTTACCTGTCTGCAGACAATGCGTGCCAACAGCTTCAGCGCTACCAGTTCCCCCTCCTACTTCCCAGTGAAAGCTATGATTACACCAGGTGTCTGTTCGCTTATTGTTTCGTGAAATGCTTCTGCGGAATAATTACTGTGAATGACATGGAAGGCTGCAGCCTGTTGCCACCTGAAGAATGAAACATGACCTACACGACTAAGTAGCTCGTGGCAAACATACTCGAATGACTACAATAATCAGAAGGGTGTTAGGACTACACTCTGGGACTGAGAGACAGGGCGTTTGCGGGAGTGGGAACAGGCTACAATCCAAGATGTCAGAAGGCTGCTCCTTTGGTTTCAGTTAAAACTTCCCAAAGGCCAAACAACTCTGGCCTTGGATCAGTCTTGTCCTTCAAAGCCAATTGGGAAACATTTAACCACATCCAATTTTGTGACTTTCACTGGGGGTGCAGGGTCTACCCCAACTTTTCAGATGTAGGCTGCAAATGTGCAGGGATTTCCAGGCAAGAATGTTTATCTCTCTACACTTTTAGGTAATCAACTCAATACGACTTCAATGTCATACAGGATAAATTTTCAGGCCCTAACGAGGTTGGATGTGGCAGTAGACGGATCCTGAAATTAACAGTGTTGGCTGGTGTGCCAATTTCTGGGGACCATTCCAGACAATTGGCCACTTTAGGGTTCAGAGCCCACTCAGACTGACTGCCTGCCTGCTCCCTTGTAGATGAGACCCAACAACGTTACTTAGTACACACTCAAGACTTTGTTTTGGTTGGTCTCCAGTTTTCCCACCATGTTCAATTGACTGGAGGCAGCAACAAGTGCAAGGTCAGATGCCACTGTCCTGGGACAGGCTCCCAGGCACTCTCTTGCCTTGGTGTGAATACTGCAAAAGGCTGCCCTGTACTGTGATCATCATCCCTCACGGTGGCCTGGTTGCATTTTCTAAATTTTATTTGATTTTTCTGTAAACGTTGGTGATAGGGCATCTTCATGTTGAAGTGCCCTCTCAGTCACTTAGCTTTTACTGCAGCTTGTCATTCATCTGGAGCATGAAATCTTCTGATTACCTGCAGCTTCAAGGACCTGCCTGCCACCATTATTTGTCAGAGAACAGGGAGTGCTCCATTCAAAATCTCAACAAGTGACTATTTCCCTCAAGCATATTTGGATGATCAGGACGTAGAATAGGTTTGGGAGCTACCAATATGAGTGATCTACAGACACTCAATAGTAACCACAATGTAAAAAGAAATATTGTGTGCTTGTTATAAAGGAACAGCAATAATAATGGGCGATTTTAAAGTACATATAAATTGGAAAAATCAGATTGGTTATAATAGCCTTGATGGATTTCATAGAATAAGTCTGAAATAGTCTCTTTGTGTAGCACATTCTGGAACTAACCAATGAGTAGGCTATAATAGACTCGACATTGTGTTGCGTAATTGATCCCCTCAGAGTAATGGCATCTCTAGATAGCAGTGACCACAAATGATTGAATTTTACATTCATTTTGAAAGGGAGAAGGTGGCACAGTGGCTCAGTGGTTAGCAGTGCTGTCTCACAGCACCAGGGACCCAGGTTCGATTCCACCCTCAGGCAACTGTCTGTGTGGAGTGTGCACATTCTCCTTATGTCTGCGTGGGTTTCCTCTGGGTGCTCTGGTTTCCTCCCACAGTCCAAAGATGTGCAGGTCAGGTGGATTGGTCATGCTAAAAAGCCTGTAGTGTTCAGGGACGTGTTGATTAGGTGGGTTATAGAGGGATGGGTCTGGGTGGGATGCTATGAGGGTTGGTGTAGACTTGTTGGGATGAAGGGCCTGTTTCCACACTGTAGGGATTCTATGAAGTGATCTAAGACCTATACTTTAAAAAGAGCAATATGTAGGTATGAAAGCTGAGGTGAACTAGTGTAATAGACTGAGAGACAGATCAGTACAAAAGGAATTATTATTATTTAGAGGTATATTTCAGGGTATAGAATAAGTACATTTCTACTGTACAGCAAAATTTCAAGGGGAGGACCCAGCGACTGTGGTTAATAAAATAAGGTAACGGTTGCATCAAACTTAAGGAAAAAAAACACATTATTGACAAAGGTCAGTGGCAGGTCTGATGACTGGTCAGAATGTAAAAAGGGCTGCATTTTATTACACTGAGGAGACACTGTTGTTGCAATAGTTAATGGGTGTTATTGAAAAGTGTCCACATGCATGTCTTTGTCACTGGGCTAGCTACCAATATGAAAAAGGGTGCATTTTCTGATGCTAAAGGTGCTTAGCATTATTACCTGTGAATACGTGCTTGCTTATTAATGATTATGGCTGATAACGGGGATGGTGTTGGGGAAATGTTTGCGAGGGGCATGAACAAAGAAATCAGGGTTGGGAAGGGAAGAGGGGGGTTGGGGGGGGAAGAAGAGACAACTAATGGGGCCCATAAGCGCCCTCCCCCCATGAACTCAGTCATGCTCCCCGCAATCCCATCCATTCTCTCCCCTCCAGCCCCATCTGAATCTTGCACCTGCACTGTGCACATGCAGACTTTTGCGCAAGACGTAACAATGTTCAGGGCCTGGAACTGTGTTCATGTGCATTGCCGTGTGAATGCGTATGCACAGTCACCCCAAGCATTCAATGTCACCAAACACTGCTTATAAAGAAGTGATTAAAATTGAGCATGAAAGTAAGCTAGCTACAAATGTAAAAGCAAAAAGCAAGCGTTGATACAGGTATCTGAAAAAGACAACAGTAAAAGTGAATGAGACCGTTTAGTTGTGAGATAATACAGAAATGGCAGGTATTGTGGGATAACAAGCATGGGGCTGGATGAACACAGCAGGTCAAGCAGCATCATAGGAGCAGGAAAACTTGACGTTTCGGGCCTAAACCCTTCATC
>JAHRHZ010000031.1:6858977-6900850 GCA_024137785.1 Ginglymostoma cirratum
CTTCATCAGAAAATTTTCTGATGAAGGGTTTAGGCCCGAAACGTCAAGTTTTCCTGCTCCTATGATGCTGCTTGACCTGCTGTGTTCATCCAGCCCCATGCTTGTTATCTCGGATTCTCCAGCATCTGCAGTACCTTTTATCTCTGGCAGGTATTGTGCTTCTGTTTTCACTACAGACAATACAAAAGGAAACCCAATCATACCTGAAAATGGGGAGGCTGAAGGAAAACAAGAACTTGTCGAAATTATAATCACCCCTCGGGAAGCAACTGATAGAGTTGTGGGTGATAAGCTTTTGTTCCAGATGGACTTCCTCCTAAGGTCTCAAAAGAGGTAGCTAGTGATGTAGTGGATGCAAGTTCTTAATTTTCCAAAATTCACTAGATTCTGGAAGGGTTCAATCAGATTGGAAAGTAATCAATATAATGCCATTTGTTCAAGAAGGGGCACAGGCACTAATCAGGAAATTACAGATATGGAAGCTTCTCATCTGCTGTGGGGAAGGTTTTAGGAAAGATTGTTAAAGAGCACTTAGGAAACCTCACGGCAATTGAGAAGACTTGGCATAGTTTTGTGAAAGGGAAAGTGTGTTTAACTAATCTGTTTGGAATTTTTTGAAGGAGTAACATGTGCCGTGAGTAAAGGGTACAGTTGGACTTTCCAGCAGGCATTTGACAGTTCCACATAAAACACTTATGTACAAAGTAGAAGTCCATTGTATCGGGGTAACATACTAACATGGATCAAAGATCAGCTGGTTGGCAGAATACATTGAATTCATAAGTGGATTTTTTGTTAGAATGGCATCAGGATGTGATGAATGGAGTCCAGTGGGGATCTGTACTTCGCCTTCAATATTTTACAATTTATATCAATGACTTCAATGTGGGGATCAAAGGCATGGTGATGAAATTTGCAGATGATACAAATGTAGGTAGGAAATATGTTCTGATGTGGACATAACAAGGATGCAAATAGGTTGAGCAAGTGGGCAAAAAAATCAAGCGGATGGACCAGAGTGTGGGAAAATGTGAAGCTGTAGCTGGCAGGAAGAATAAATATGTGAAGTATTGTGTAAAAGGTGAATAAATGCAGAATTACAATGTGCAGAAGGATCGAAGTCATAAAATGTAGGTATAGGAAGTGATTAAGGAGGCTAATAGAATGGTATCCTTGATTATGAGAGGAATTGCACAGAAAACTAAGGTCACTCTGCTTCACTTGTACAGGACATTGGTGAGACCACATGTTGAATAAATTGTGCAGCTTTGGTCTCCTTATTTAATAAAGGATGTAAATGCAATAGAAGCAGTTCTGAGGAGATCTACTAGAATGAGTGGGTTGACAACTGTGGAAAGATTAAATAGGCTGGACTTGTCTGCATTAGAGGTTCATTCAAAGAGTAAGAGGTGATTTAATTAATTAGATCAGATCCTGAGTAGTCTTGACAAGGTGGACATGAAGAATATGTTTACTTTTGTGGGTGACTTATGGGGACAGTGTTTTAAAATTAGGGCTTGCCCTTTTAGAACAGAGATGAGGGGAAATCTTTTCTCTCAGACAGTTGTGTTACTTTGGAACTCTGCCTCAGAAGGTGATGGAGGCAGGGTGTTTGAATATTTTTAAGGTGGAGATCGAGAGATTTTTGCTAGTCAAGGCAATCAAAGACTATTGGGGGATACATGGGAAAATGAAAACAGATCAGCCATGATCTTGTTGAATGGTGGAGCAGGCTTGAACGGCCGAATGGCCTACTCCTACTTTTAATTCATACAGTCATGTTGCCAAGAACGAATCCCTGCTCCATTTCCCACCCTAGACACAAATGTCTGGCCTATAGTTCATTGCTGTGAGAAGACAGAGATACAGGAATTCCTCCCACCAAACTAGAATTCCATTAGTTGTGGAAAATTGTCAATTTTGTAAATGCATTTCAATCCAAATTCCTGATAAAAACTCCCATTGATTTCTGCACCAGTAGAGCTAATTCATAAAATTTACCTCAGCAATTCATATTGGGTGATAACAACCTCTGATATTTTGCGTAACTGTTTTGGGTTTTTTTTTATACAAGTCATTGCAACCATGGTTGATTTAATCCTCAGCCAATGTTCAGACTTTAGGCACATTTTCGTAAGGCCACGAGGAAGTAACCAAAGGCAAGACACCTGGATGACCTATTTCCTTTAACTTGACCAGAAGATCCCTTTTAGCTTTCTAGGCTAAGATAAGTTGACCCATTAAAGAAGTCGATTGAACCATGATCCATTTTGATCTTTGTTGTTTGCTACCATACCACATGAGCTATTTGCCCATTAAGCCATTGGGTGAAATTCTTCCTCTCTGTTATAATTCTGATCCCAAGTTTAATGAACACCATTCTCTGTTAAAAATCCAATAAGTAAAATCATGCCAGGCCGATGACAATACTCTGCAATTGACAGCTGTGGAGGAAAGAGGATTTGCAGTTTTAAAATGCCCCTCATTTCCTCAGCATGTTCATTTTGTAGATACAGAATTGATTTTAAAGTGTGGTTACTGTTTTATACAAAAAGAGGCAACTTACGAGCATTTAGTAAGATGGAAACTTGAGTTGTTTGGACAGCAAACAATGCCACAACTGAGAGGTGAGGACATTTGGGGCATTTGCCAGAGGATGTTGTGCTTGGACAAATCACTTGCCACTTGAGAATAGTTAGTTTGATGATAGAAGTGGCAAGAAAGCTATTGTTTAATTGTTTTTTGATGAAAAGTAACATGAAGGAAAAAGCTCAATCCAAAAATGCATGAGATAAAAATACACTGGAAAGGCTGGGACATTCTTCCACTGGAGCTTAGGAGGCTGAGGAGTGACCTTACTGAGGTTTATAAAATCATGACTGCGATAGATCAGGTGAATTGACAACGGTCTTTTCCCTAGGGTGGGGAAAGTTCAAAGCTCGGGGGCATTTTTTAAGGTGAGAGGAGAAAGATTTAAAATGGACATTAGGAGCAACTGTTTTACACTGAGTGTGGTTCGTGTGTGGAATGAATTGCCAGAGGAAGTGGTGGACGCAGGTACTGTTACAACGTTTAAAAGACATTTCGATAAGTTCATAAACAGGAAAGGTTTAGAAGGATATGGGCCAAGTGCAGGCAGGTGGGACTACTTTAGTTTGGGAACACGGTTGGCATGGACTGGTTGTTTCATGCTGTATGACCCTGTGACTCTTTAAAGCTCAACCAGAGACTTTTTTTTTCTTTTGAAATCTATTCCCAATTCCAGTAGCAAAACTTGGTTATTCATCACATGGCTTATACAACAAACATGAAGAACAACACTTGCCTGAACTCTATCCAAAAGAGGTACTCCAAGTACCTCAAACATTGAAAGAAAAACATCTATTAGGCAAGCACAACTATAGAAAACTTTGGCACATTCTGAAATCTAGTACAAGGGCATTCACAATCCAAGCTTAAGGCAAATGTCCATTTAATGATATAATTATGAGTGACTACTTTTGCTCAGATAGTGGAAAGTGTGGAGCTTCATTGCTTCAATTCATGAATTATTGATGGGTGTTTTCGAAGTAAATTTTAAAATTAATTTTCTTTTTTACTTTTCCCAGTCTTTCAATTTAGTTCAACCCCCCCTCTCTATTTCTCTTTGAGAATCTAACCTGACATTGGATTCATCCACTCAAATTCACCCTCCATTAAATTTTTTATCTGCTTATTTCTCAATTTTAAGTTTAATTGCTTCAGGGGATAGACTGTCCCCTTGTTTCACAGGATCAAAATGATACTCTGTTACCCTCAGTAAGCTGGTTTCGATTTGTCCTTGCAAATTTCTGGGCAATTTGAAAATGTGAATGTGTACAGAATAGTCTAGCAAGGCCAACTGCAATAAATTCTGTGTCAACAGAATCATCGATGGATAGTTCCTCCACAAATATTGCTTCTGACTTTTCAAAATACCCACACTTTCTTTCCCTGGCCTGGATCTCAAAGCTAAAATACAAGCACTTCTGCTAGTCCTTGAATACAACGCCAAAATAAAAAGAGACCTTGGAGCTTCCGATCATTGTTTAATTATTTAGCAACAATCCAAATTAGTCCAATTAATTTGTTAGTACAAAATAATGTACACTCATTTATGCTTCTTAACAATATAATGTTAAGTAAAATTATCAGGGTTGTTACTTTTTAGTCTTATACCATGTATCACGTTGAAAGAGTTACCGTGCTATGTGTTGAGGTAATTGTTTGCAACCACACACACTCTTTGACCCACCAAGGTTACACCATTCCTTCAATTCTGGCCTTTGTTGCACCATTGGAAAATGTAATTTAAAATATTTAAATCCTAAGCTTTGAAATCCTATTCCTAAAGCTCTCCAGTTCTCTGTCCTCCTTTAAGATACTCCTTCAAACCTACCTCTTTGACCAATCTTTTGATTGTCTGTTTGAATATTTTATTGGTGCCAAATTGTGCTCCTGCTCTTGACAGCTAATATACTTCGGATTAGTAATTTAACAATTTCGACTTTTAATGCAGCTCCCCATCTTGCCTTACGTTACCATCTTTCATTGGCACTTCATAGGTCAATGCATCAGATACAACATCTATTGGTTCACCTCTTCTCAAACTGTCATCCAGGGCCCCATATGCTCCTTCCGAATGCAAGACATTCACATATCTCCCTGTACTGTTGTTTATTGGATAGATTTTCTGAAACAGGCTTGAAAAATGTTTCTTTCCTCTCAAACTTATTTTCATATCACTGAATATAAAGCTGTTACGAAACATGTTGCATGGCAGCATTTTAAAATCAATGTGAGAATCACTCTGCCTTAATAATATGCCATAGTATATTGAAGAGTGATAACTTAGTACAGTCTGGTTCATAACCTAAAAAATCGGCTCGTCACAAACAAGCAATTTCAATCGCTCTGAGAATACACCACCTCTCAGCAAGTTAAACATAATCTTGCCATACTCTTACAAGACCATGGGGCTGCTCTTTCATTAGTGACGGATGACTGGTGGTGACTTAATCTGAGTCACCACGACTCAGGCAAGAGAAAAGGTTGAGATGAAGAATCCTTCTAGGTGTACACCTCTCAGAAACCCAATCATAAAGACTGAAAGTGACTTTCTAGATATATTGGTGAATAGTGGTCAACTACTTTGTAAAACAAAACAAAATCTTTGAAAGCACTCATTACTGTCCTTGCTCCCCCCAAAAAAAACAAGTTTAATTTTTAGAATCTCCTCAGAGACCTGTAAATGAGCATAATCAGTGGAAATTCCTAATGGTGATTAATTTGCCTCTGTGGAGCATGATCAGTTTTTCAGTCGGGTTGGTTGATAGGGCAAAGCTTTGCAAACTAGCACAATATATTGTAGCAAATCAATTCCTGCTGCATGCAACTTTCAGTTAAGATTCTGGTCATGTTGCATTCGTGCAAGTTACTCTGAGAAACCAACACAACAAAATGGATACAGTAGGTCGGTATTTTTGCTGCTCAAAATGCAGTCTCTTGGACTATGAAATGATCAACATAGATTGGCTAACATCGAGGACTTGCGACTCAATTTTTTCCTCCAATTCCCACTCTGACCTCTCTACCTTTTGATTTTCAAATCTAATCATGCAAAGGGAAACTGAGGCAAAAATATCTCTTCTTCTTCCAGGACCCCCTTGGAGCCCTCCAAACTTCAGCTACTTTACACTGGCAGCCAATTTCCTCACTTGCTTGAATGTAGGAGCTGCTGGGTCCATGTGGTGGGAACACTGCCCTCATAGAATCCTACGGTGTGGATGCAGTCCATTCAGCCCATCGAGTCCACACCAATCCTCTGAGGGGCATCCCTCCCTGACCCAGTCCCCAAACCCTACTCCTGGAACCTGCATTTACTGTGGCTAATCTACTGAGCCTGCACACCCGTGGACACTATGGTGAACTGAGCATGATCAATCCACCTCACCTGCACATTACTGGACTGTGGGAGGAAACCAGAGCACCAGGAGGAAACTCACGCAGACACGGGGAGAATGTGCAAACTCCACACAGACAGTCGCCTGAGGGTGCTGCAGCAATTACACAGGTGTACGCCTTCTTTTAAAAAAGTTTACTTCAGGAGTCTACATCTGAAATGTTCTACTGACTGAAATTTGGAGGGCATGCTCTGTGTGTCATATCATTTCTATTTTCACTTAGTATTTCCTTCGATTCTAGTTCAATACCATTTGAGCATCTTTCTATGACCTTTTGCTCTTTGAGTGATTGCTTGTTGCCTCACCAAGATGATGTTTGTATATCAGCTGTCACTTCTCATCTCATTCCAACATTTCAAAAACACTTGCTGGCTATTTAACCCACCAGCTTCGCTTTGTGATAGAAATTAGAATCTTTCACACCTTTTGTTCCATTTTTTAATGTTGTTTTGCCTATTTAGGGGCAATTTTATCTTGAACTTACACTTCTGATGAAGTCTTCGCAAGAAAAATATTAACTTACATTTCTTGATTAGGGATCATAGAATGACAAAGCAGAAAGGAGACCATTCAATCTATTTTGCCTAGGCCAGGATTTTGAATGAGCTATCAAATTAGTTACATTTCTTCCTCTTTCCCCATAAACCAAAAAGTTCTATTTATTTGTTTCTACTTACTGTTGTTTTGCTAAATCATTTAATAAAATATCAATAATTAATTAGTAGAAAAAATGACTCCAAGACCCTTCTCAAGAAACAAAGGTTGATTTCATGTGTGAATCTGCAAGATTAAGAGTTCAGATTTGAGATTTTATTGAAACTTAATTCACGCTGTTGGTTTAACAATCTAACTACAATGATACTTGAAGATAGATAATTTAGAAGTACAATGACTGGCATATGATTCAAGCCTGAACACCCATAGTATTTTTGATTTTTTTTAATATATAGTTCTCAACATGTTTGTATGGCCTCGTACATTGCTAATTCATTTGGTTGAAACTCCTGTCAGCTTTCTTGACAGCTATTCACTGGACATTTGTCCTACTGATGTATTTTGAGATTTACTTGATTACTTTTGATAAAGATTATGGTGTTGAAATGGATTGTGGATCACATTGAGAAAACACCTATTTGTATAGGGCCTTTAACGTAGTAAAATGTTCCAGTGTGATTTTTTGGAGTGTGATCAGACACAAGTTGACACTGAGTCACATAAACTGATATTAAGGCAAAGGATCAAAAGGTTGATCAAAGATGTTGATCGTAAGGAGAACCTTGAAGGATTTAGAAGAGGTAGAAAGGTGGAGAGATTTTTACATGGATTCCAGAGCTTGGGTCTTCGACAGCTGAAGACATGGGTGGGGCAACACAAACCAGAGATCCACAGGAGACCAGAATCAGAAAAGCATGGATAGTTTGGAGGATTGTAGGGTTGGACAGAATTACAACAAGAGGGAGTGGCAGGAGTTTGGAAACGAGGATGAGAATTTAAAAACTGGAGTACTGCTGGATCAAGAAACAATGCACACCGGTAAACACAGGAATGATAAGTGATTGTGGCTTTGTGCAAGTTAGGATATGGGCAGCAGAATTTTGAAAGGGAACAAGTTTATGGACCCTACTATTTAAATAATGACAATAACTGCATGCATTTGATGACTGTCAACATCCTATAGAAAGGAAATATTTCACCAGGGTGGAAGTCTCAGCAATAGTATAATTTGAAGTATTAAGTTATTAGGTATTGTGTTACTTTGTGAACGGACAAAAGTAGCAGATTAATTCTGTTTCAGACATATGCTAAATCTTTGTTGTTGGGTGTTAAGTTACCAGGCATTTAGAAGAAAGAGACAACGTGCATTCATATACCATCTTTCATGTCCTCAGGACATTGCATATTGCTTCACACCCAATAAATTATTTTTGAAATACAGTTGTATTGTTGTATTGTCCTATTGTACAATCAGCAAATGCTGCAGCTAATTAAACAGAGCAGGGTTGCACAAACATCAGTGAGAAAAATAACTATGAAATCTGTTGTACTGATGTGAGTTAAGGATAAATATTGTCCAGAATACCAAGAGATCGTCCGTTCTCTCTAAATAAGGATTATTTATATCCAACCAAGAGGGTACTTTTGACAATGAGGCATCTTTGCACTGTATGTCAACTGAGATTATGTGCTGTGGATGCTGGAGTGAAGCTTGACCCTACTACCTTATAATTCAGGGGCAAGAATGATCATTGAGCCAATGCCAACAATCTTTATTTAAAAAATTGTAAGATCACCACCAAGGTGTTATTAAAATGACTTATTTTTATATAGCACTTTGACCACTAGGTGTCCTAAACTGCTTGACAGTCAATGTAGGTTTGAAGGGTGGTCACTGTCTTAATGTTGGAAAGGTGGCAGCTACATAAGTTCATAAAAAAGAGAGCAGATAGTATTTTTTAAGGTATTTATTGAGGGATAGATTTTTGCCAGATCACCAGGGAAAATCCCTTGTTCTTCTTCAAACAGTGTTATGGATTCTTTTATGGCAACCTGAGAGGGCAAATGGGCTGTCAGAGAAAATCAGATCTAAAACATGGCACCTCTGCAATGCAGTATCATCTTGGTTTTAGTGCTAAAGTCCTGGAGTGGAACTTGATCCCACAACCTGCAGAGTGGTGCAGACTGAGTCACAATAGACCGAAAAATAATGCAAATACTCTTTGGTTACAACATACCCAGTGTAGTCTGCATGAATGACATAGGTTGTGAGCAAGCTGAGGGCCAGGAACAGAGGGGCTTCAGGCTAGATTCTAAGATAGTAATCTGAGCCAAACAAGGTCAGATGGAACAAAAACTTGAATTCAACCTCAGAATGTCTGCAACAAGAGAGAACAAAATACTTTTTTCCCTCTCCCAAAGAAAATTCTTTCAAACATGTAAAACTGTCATGCCATTTATACTTGTGAGAAAAGTCTTACAAGCCTGTTCTGATAAGGGTGAAAATAAGATATTTAACAACTTAAGAAAAATGAAACTTTTTGACTGAAAGGCACATTTAAAAATCAGAACTATTATATGCATAGAAATTCAGCAGTGGATTGCACTCCATTTAATATTGAATTGATATTTATGCAGAAGAAGTCTTGTTCCATTCAAAAATTGGCAGGCTAATTATTGCCTCAGTCGGTACAATTCACATATGTAAGTTGTAAAGACATAAACGTCACTATGGACACATTTTCTAGACTATAAAATGTGAGAATATGAATAATTTTGTCACATGTATTTTGTAGTTAGAAAAACAGTAAAATACAGTGAAAAGCTTTTCCAAAAGATTTGCATGAACTCATGCTTTGTTAACGTTGAGCAGTTTGGTCTTCTCAAGAGACATTTGCAGCATAGAAGATGGCTATTGGGCCCACTGTGGTAATGCCAGCTGTTTGCATGACCAACCAGTCAGTCCTACTCCCCCTTTAATTTCCACAGCTCTGCAAGTTTGATTCCTTCAAGTGCTAGTCCAATTTCCTTTGAAATTCTTGATAGTGTTTACTTTCACCACCTTCATGGGTAACAAATTCCGGGTCATTTCCAATCACACATAAATAAAGTTATTCTGTACACTTCCCGTTGCATTCCTTACCAAAAATCTGACATCTGTGCCCCCTCATCCTTGCACCATCATCTAATGTGAACTCCTTTTCCTTGTCTATTTTGTTCAAAAATGTCATATTGTGTGTGGTCACAGTCATGCGATCACACAGAATGGAAACAGACCCTTCAATCCAACCAGTCTACGTTGAACATAATCCCAAACTAAACTAGTCCCCCTTACCTGCTGTTGGTCCATATCCCTTCAAATCTTTCCAGTTCATGTATTTATCTTGGGGTCTTTTAAATGCTGTAATTGTGCCCATATCCAGCATTTCCTCAGGAGGTTCATTCCACATGGAAATCACCTTCTGTGTAAAAAAATTGCCCCAATGCCTTTTTTAAATCTCTCTCCTCTCACCTTAAAAATACGGCCCCTAATTTTGAAATCTACCATTCTAGGGAAACGACACCTACCATTCATCCTATCTATACCCCTTATGATTTTATAAACCTCTATAAGGTCACCTCTCAACCTCCTACCTTCCATTCCTGGCAATATCCTGGTAAATCTCTTCGCATCTGTATCAGATCTCTTGTCATTCTCCTTTACTCCGAGAAAAACAACATCCAGCCTCGCCAACTCACGTTGTAACTAAAACCCCAGTTCCTGGAACCATTGTTGTAAATCTCTCAAGGAATTTCACATCTGTGCTACCATGGCGCCCATAACAGGACATAATAGTCCAGTTGTGGGCTAACCAGTGTTTTATAAATGTTAAGCATGATCAATAGTGCAATGGACAGAGAGAGAAGAAAATGATAATTCAAACACACCAAATTTATTTCATTCAAATTCTTCAGGTTACCATAAGAAACTACACCAAGTGTATTAACACTTTTCCCTCAGATTAAAAACCTACTTAACATCAGCAGCTTTAACAAAACCTTCATTCACATAGTACGACTGTCTAAAATATCGCCTGAAAGTGGTAGGGAAAAAAAAATCGAGAGTTTTGCTATTTTAGCATAGGAGGCTCCAACCAAATTTCTTTTTATTCAAATGAAACCTCTTTTTCAAGTCCCGCACTCATTTTAGACTTAAAGCTGATATTGATTGAGAGTCGGTTGGGAAGTTTAAACTCCAGCGACCAGCCACGGCAAAATGCCAGAGCTGCTGCAACCAGAGGCACAGGAACCCAAATGTTGCAGTTTTCGGGCTAGGTGCCCATATCCAATCAGCATTGAGTTTGAGGTTCTGAGCATCATGTTGCACAAGCAGGGAGGACATGGCCTCACACAGGTTGCCTAAGTTCCCTGCATTACCGGTGGCACAGGCCAACCAAACACAGCAGAGAGACAAAAAGAACTTTGCCTTAGCCAAGTCTGGTTCGCACACCCGCTCTCTTCCAGAAATGCCTTTCTTTCGACCCTGACAAGTTTTTGCCGATTCTGGTAGACTCCCTGTCATTGCAGGAGTGTTAACAACCCTATCAGGATAGGAAATTGGGCTTTTGTAGGGGAAGAAAATGGTTTCAGCTCAGATATGTTTAGGATTTTAATTCTATTGCTAATGCAAGGTTAAGCAGCATCTCTGTATAACAACACCGACGAGTACCCCTAAAGTTCAGCCAGTAAACTGTTGGACAAACTATGCAAAATAGATCAGAAGTTTCAAGATTCACTTTTCAACAATACTAGTTGATCCCATCAAAGAAAGCAGAAGACAGGTTTCTATTATCTTCAGTGCCTCTGAGCAAGGAAGATAAAAATTGGTCAAGGCACCAATTCCTGAACACCTTTCTGTGAACCTTGAAGGAAAATGCATTTGTGTTTTTGGATGTCAGAAGAAACTAGAACAAAGGCTAGAATTGCACAATTTACTGATACTCCCATGTGTAAAAACACATCCCCTCTTGGATAAAATATTGCTGAAAGATGAGGACTGTGGACCATATTGCAGTAATAGCCAAAGCCTTCATAACAGGCATTCTGTAAAAAATAAAAATAATACCGAATTGCAATAATTTTTACATCAGATGTATTTATGTCCAAGACAGCTGCCTCCCTCCATCACTCTACAGCACCCCCTCCCCCGGACACCCCTCAAATTCCCTGGTTAGATGAGATATTCACAAGGAACATTGGTCAAAGAATCATCAGCCCCCAGCTGTAAATTTCTGTTTATTAAGTTTTGGAAAACCAGGCCTGTGGGTGAATACTTTCCTGACCAGTGGTTCATGCTTTTTACCAGGAGAACTAACTGAATAATTTCTTCATGCAGCAGCCGCTTTAGGTATATCAACTGCTCTATTTGCTGGATAAAGTTATTCAAATATCACTTGCTCCTAAAACCAGAGCAACATTATTTTAACATTTTGGTGATTTTTTTTGGCGACCTGAGCCGAACAGATAATGGAAATGGTCATCTACATAGCGGAAAGATACTCTTTCAATCAGGGCAAGGATGCTCAGCTCTGGTTCCTAAGGATTATGAAGCTATTAAGGAATGATCATCCGGTTCACAGTGATAATAAATGCAAAATTCCTGAAATTTTCTGCCATGGCAATTACATCAAGCTGGGGATTTCAACACCATTAGGCCCACAAAAGAAATTTGCATGGCAGTTTCTAAAGGGTTTGAATGCAAATGAAATTGAACGTCATCTCGGTACGTAGACACAGCAGCTCACTATAAAACACAGAATGAATTGTGCAAACAGTGTAACACGCCCATCTTGCTGACGGCATTTAGCAATTAATGCAATTTCCAATGATAAGATTTTAATTATTTACAAAAAGAAAATCTGTCAGGATATTTTCTTCTCGAATGCCCAGTCAGGCTGACACAGCTTTCGTGCTGGTCACTGTTGCGAGGCGACAACCAGTTGTGAGAAAGGGAAGACAGCTGAATTGTTCAGAGTAAGTTCTTGTAGAATACATATAAGTCTTCATGACACAAACAAGTTAGAAGTTGCAAATAGGTTTGAATTAAGCAAACAAAAAGATTTTGGATAGCAATTTGCACCCTTCCTTTCCCGAAGGTGCGGACTAACCACCAATCACCACACTGAAACTGTTCCACAAGAGGAGCACATGAAATGTATCCTCTTACTGTCATCATGGTGCAACAGTGTGCCGGGAATGACTATCAGGTCTCAAAGGGCAGTGAACCAGTCACAAAAATGACACAGTACAGTCCATAGGACTACATCCACCTTGAATCCAGGACGGGAAGGGTACCTTGTGGTATTTGTCACTTTCACCAGCGTGTGTTTTTAGGTAAGGATTTGTTTGGGGTTGTTAGCTGCCACTGATCCTCATAGTGATTAGTGGTAGAGGCGATGAAGGTAGTTTGTTGGCGTGAACACAGAATTGGCTAACGGACAGGAAGCAGCGAGTAGCAATAAGGAATTATTTTTTCAGTTTGGCAATCTGTAAACAGTGGAGCTCCACAGGGATCAATGCTGCATCACAGCTGTTTACAAAATATACTCATGACTTGCAAATGTACTGTAGTAAAATTTGCAGATGACTCAAGAATAGGCAGAAAGGCAAGTTGTGAGAGGGATGCAAACAGTTTACAGAGAGATTTTGATTGTTTAGTAAATGGGCAAAAAGTTTGTAAGTGGAGTATAATGTGGGGAAAATATGGAGTTGTTCATTTTGTAACGAAGAACAAAAGAATAGAGCATTATATAAATGGGAAAAAATGCTGCAACACAAAGGGACTTGGGGGTACGTGTTCATGAAACACAAAGCTAGCACAGGTCCAGCAAGTAATCAGGAAGGATAACGGAACGTAGGCCCTTATTTCAAGGAGGTTGGAGTATAAGAATAGGGAAGTCTAGCTGCGACTGTACAAGATGCTGGTGAGACCACACCTAGAGCACTGATAGAGGTTTTGGCCCTCTTATTTAAGTAAAGATATCCATTGGGAACAGTTCCGAGACAGCTCACTAGGATGATACTGGTTTCGAGGGATTGTCTGAGCAAAGGTTAAACAGCTTGGGACTCTACTCCTTGGAGCTTAGAAGAATGAGAGGTGATCTCATTGAAACAAACAGGATTCTTTGGGGGCTGGACAGGCAAAATGCTGAGAGGATGTCTCCCTTCATGGAACAGTCTAGGCCAAGAGGGCATAGTCTCAGACAAAAGGGGCACAACTTAAAACTGAGATAAGGAGGAATTTCTTCGCTCAGCAGATTGAGTGTCTTTGGAATTCCTGCTGCTGATAGCTGTGAGGGACAGAGTCCTTGTGTATAATTAAGACTGAAATAGATAGATACTTGATTAGTAGGGGAATCAAGGGTTATGAGGAAAATGCAGGGAAATGGATGTGAGGAATGTCAGTTCTGAGGAAGGGTCACTGGACCCGAAACATTAACCCTGATTTTTTCTTCACAGAGGCTGCCAGACCTGCTGAGCTTTTCCAGCAACTTCTATGTGAGGAATGTCAGATCAGGCTCAAGGGACAAAATAGCCTACTTCTGATCCTATTTCTTATGATCATATGGTTTTATAGGATGCAGCAATGTAGAGTCACGAAAAAAGTACTGTACTGAGAGAACAATAATATTTATTGCATGATAGCAGTAAGTACAACAACATTTGGTCAGGCGTAATTACGAGGACCTTAGAGAGCCAGTACAGTTGGTACAACTCAGTATGCAAGCTGGAGTAGAACTCCAGTGTCCACCCCACAGACTGAGAGATATCACTGCAAAGATGGATCTGATGTAACAGCTGCATTACCTCCTTCTGAACTATTACGTTAGACAATATCTTTCCCCAATTACCCCATTATATAATGGTATCGATAAGTACATTGCAGATAGAAATGCCCCATCTTCCCCCAGTCTTCACAAATGCAAGTGATATGAATGTTTCAACTTTTCTCATTCTGCGCTCTCTTAAGCCTGGCAGGTTTTTATTTTGTTTGAGGACTGTTGACCTTGATTCTGATCTATGGATCATTTCTCTGCTGGTGAACTTTTTAACCCTTGGCTATTCTTTAGAAAGGACAGTATTCTCTGTCGACCTTGTTCGTTAGTCCATTGTATTATCTGCAGAACACTTAATCTCCTGAAATCTTCTCTACTCACCCCAAAACATCATAATAAAAGAAAAGTACTGCAACTGCTGGCAATGAGTCATATCGGACACAGAATGTTAACTCTATTTCTTTCTGTACAGATGCAGCCAGCTTTGCTGAGTTTCTCTCGCACTTTGTGTTTTAATAAGCCCCAAAACATCCACTGTTAATCCTTTAATCTTGCAAATTTCCATCATAGAGGACAGCTGCTCTGTTGAAACAAGTACTCCATTTGTTGTGTTATCTTGGTTTTCTAGGTGGAGCAATTTTTTTTCTGAATGTAAGAGATAGTCTCTTTAAAAAGAATCCTTGATGCTTAGGCCAGGCAATCTCTTCTTCTTGCCCATGTCCTGAAACCATGGATGTTACTCTGCCTTCCTGTGGAGTTGTATAAAGCTTCTCTCCATTGAGTAGTTGATCAGGCTGGATTGTCTTCACTCGTCCATCATGGCTGTTTGACTAGTGAAGTAAACCTTTTCAGAATCTCGGTCATGTTACTGAAAGCTCACTCAGCACTATTTCTGTCACTGGAATTGACTGTTTTGCTTCACCAATTTGTTCAGCAGACTGTTGTGCTGCCTGGACACCTTCAGTTAAGGATTTGACAATGAGTTCACTGCTCAGTCTTGTTCTCAGTATTTGTTTCTACTGGCAAACTTCACTAAGTTTTGTCTACTGATCTGTCAGTAGTGATAACAGGAGTGCTTTCAGACTGAACCATCTTGCACAATCGCAGATTTCACCATGTGTTTTAATATCATCAATCTCTTTTGAGATCTTTGGACACTATGCGATGAACAGAGCCCTGACTATACTCCTGGCAATTTCTATGCAGCCCAAATATAACTTCCCAGAGGAAAGCTGGAGTAATGTGTCGTTTGTTATAGCAAGTTATATACTGTTAAACCGCCATTTATTATTAGATGCTGTTGGTGCTCAAAATATACGTTCTTGGCCAATATGATTTGTCCTGGCCATTGTTCAACACAATACTGACAAATGGTAGCTCTCTCTTGTTCTTGTCAAATTTAGGTGAATCTGTCTTGGCCTGCTGGTCATTGTTTCTTCTTGACCCTTGGAATTTTTTCTTTTCTGTCCTTGTAAGTAATCTCAACAGAATATTTCTTTTTGTGTTCTACTGCGAGTCCAGCGAGCCCAATTAAATCTTCTCCTGTTTGTTCTTGACCAGTTAGTCAACTCTCTCCTGTTCCTTGTTTTGCAGTGTGCCTTGTAGCCTACCTGTGCTATTGGTAGCCATTTGACCTCAGCCATATAGTCTCATCTCTGTAGTGGTTTCCAGCCTTTGCAGTATCGAGGCACACAACAATTCCATGGCACACCTTCTCCTGCGCCTGCACAACGATGCACGTCTATGCATGTGGACTGTTAAACCTCTGCACATGTGCAGTATCGGAAGTCCGTGCATGCATGGTTCTGGAAGATGACGTGTGCTGTCAATAGGGACAGCTCATGGCAGCAGATACTGCGTTTAATAGCAGACAGTGTGACTCTGAAGTAGATCAGAAGCACGGTCAAGGCCTCAACACTCAGGGAAAGCGGTGCTGCCTCCCAAAGTTTTCCCAGTACACTTCTTAGCTTGTCACAGCACAGTGGTTAAAAACCACTGCTGTGGGCTGTGGTTTCTGCTTCTTCAGGAATGGTAACTGGTCTATTAGGACAGTTATCCTGGCACTTGTATCAGGTTTAAATTTAACCAACAGATGTCCTTCGATGTAAGATTGTTTTATGAAATCTGACTTATTGGGATCACAAATTTTCCCCGTGAATGCCTTGGTTATCTTTTCTAAACACAAAAACATGGAAGATAGGAGCAGGAGGAGGCCATTTGGCCCTTTGAGCCTGTTCCACCATTCTTCACGATCATGGCTGCTTCTCCAACTCAATAGCCTAACCCTGCTTTCTCCCCATAACCTCTGATCCCATTTCACCCCAAGTACTATATCTAGCTGTCTCTTGAATACATGCAATGTTTTGGTATCAACTACTTTCTGTGGTAGTGAATTCCACAGTTTCACCACTGTTCAGGTGAAGAAATGTCTCCTCATCTTCGTCCTAAATGGTCGACCCTGAATCCTCAGACTCTGACCCCTGGTTCTGGACACACCCACCATCAGGAACATCCTTCCTGCATCTACCCTGTCTAGTTCTGTTAGAATTTTATGTCTTTACAAGATCCCCCCTCATTCGTCTGAACTCCAGTGAAAACAATCCTAACATAGTCAATTTCTCCTCATACGTCAGTCCCACCATCCCCAGAATCAGCCTGGTAAACCTTTGTTGCACTTCCTCGAGAGCGAGAGCATCCTTGCTCAGAAAAGGAGTCCAAAACTGCACACAATATTCTAGGTGTGGTCTCACCAAGGCCCTGTATAACTGCAAAAACACACCCCTGCTCCTGCACTCGAAACTTCTCGCAATGAAGGCCAACATACCATTTGCCTTCTTTACCACCTGCTGCACCTGCATACTTACCTTCAGCAACTGGTGCTCAAGGACACCCAGGTCCTGCTGCACACTCCCCCTCTCCCAATTTACAGCCATTCAGATAGTAATCCTGCCTTCTTGTTTTTGCTTCTGAAGTGAATAATCTCACATGGGTGGCATGGTAGCTTAGTATTTAGCACTGCTGCCTCACAGCGCCAGAGACCCAGGTTCAATTCCACCCTTGAATGACTGTCTGTGTAGGGTTTGCACGTTTTCCCTGTGTCTGTGTGGGTTTCCTCTGGGTGCTCCGGTTTCCTCTGGGTGCTCCGGTTTCCTCCCACAGTCCAAAGATGTGCAGGCTAGGTGGATTGGCCATGCTAAATTGCCCATAGTGTCCAGGGATGTGCAGATTAGGTGGGTTATGGGGAATGGATCTGTGTGGGATGATCTGAGGGTTGGTGTCGACTTGTTGGGCCCAAAGGCCTGTTTCCACACCGTAGGGATTCTATGATCTATTTATCTAAATTATACTGCATCTGCCATTGACGTGCTCACTCACCCAACCTATCGAGATCATGCTGAAGAATCTCTGCATCCTCGTCACAGTTCATCTTCACAACCAACTTGGTATTATCTTCAAACTTTGAGATGTTACAGTTTGTTCCCTCATCCAAATCATTAATGTATATTGTGAATAGCTGGGGTTGCAGCACTGATCCCTGTGGCACCCCACTAGTTGCCTGCCAATTTGATAAGGACCCATTAATTCCTATACTTTGTTGCCTCTCTGCCAACCAGTTTTCTATCCATCTCAATACACTTCTCCCAATTACATGCGTTTTAATCTTGCACAATTAACTTTTATGCGGGAATGTGTCAAATGCTTTCTGAAAATCCAAATATACCACATCGACTGGCTCCCCCTTGTCAACTCTACGAGTTACAACTTTATAGATTTGCAACAGATTTGTCAAGCACAATTTCCCCTTCATAAATCCATGCTGACTCTGTCTGATCCTACCACTGCTTTCTAAATGCTCTGCTATAAATTCCTTGATAACGGATTTGAGAATTTTCCACACGACCGATGTTAGGCTTACCGGTCTATAATTCCTTGTTTTCTCTCTACCTGCTCTACCATACTGAACTGTTAGTGGTGTAACCTTTACCTTTTCTACAGCACGATAACTTTATTCTACTTTTGCATTGTGTTTGATATTGAGGAAATGCTATGCCTGAAGCGATTTTCAATCTTGTGTTCTGTATGGTCCATCTTTGACCATGCATTTGCTTTGAAGTATGATATCATTTTTTCTTATTTCTCAAAGTGCTGATGAATCTTCTTATTGTAAAGTTATTATAAATCTGTAGCATCTCAATTTTGCTTGGACTCTTCTGTTCCTTAAACTTGTATTCTTTCATTCACATATGCTACGTAAAAATTCTCTTCCACACAAGTTCAAGAATTTTGTAATATGACAATGCTGCAATGTTTTCTTTGTTTGTTACTATTTTTTTCAAAGATTAGTTTGTGCAATACTGTATTTTAGTATTCAACAAATTCTTAGATTACAGTAACAATATATTTCTTTTATGATTTACTGCTTTCAAACATTTTCAATCTGTTTCTTTGTGATCTCTTCACTACTTACAGGGTTTCCTGCCTTTTTCAGGACTCCCCGTCACCTTAAACAACCAAAACAGTGGCGAACTACATATTCCACGGTTTTTTTGGTCTTCCACAGCTAAGATAGATTTGTTTTTGCTTTGTCCCTAGTAAAATAGGCATTTTCCTGTCTTTCATGATTTAAAACTGGAAACCTTCATAAATTTTCTTGCTAAAATTGCGGTGTATTCACTGAGTCTAAGTCCTTTTAAATCCACCAGACTTTTCGTCTTCTGCCTGACTCTTTCACTAGATTGTGTTATATTTTCTGGTATTCAACTTAAATACGTTGTGCAGTTTTACTGATTCTGTAGTTCTGGTCTATATTTCTCTTTTAGGACATGCACTGTTCTTTGCAGCTGCACCTGTGAAGCACAATGCTGATGGTGGCAATGCTCATTGAGTGAGATGAAAACTCTCTTTTACACTGCTGTGCTTTCCTTTTATGGCCTTTTATTAATTTTCATTCCCTTTTCCTGTGGAGATCTCTAATGTTACCTCCAAGAGCATTCAGTTGCTCGTTACAAAGTCTCCTTTCCTAAAGCCTTTGTATTTTCCATGTGGGTGGCTTTGTTCTCTTTTGCTAGCCTACACTCTCGCTTCTTACCAACGTCTGAATGAAGTTCTGCCTTTGGAGTGCTGAATGTACCTATGTGCTGCATCTCTCTCAAGGCTGCAAATTCACTTGCTTCAATATTCGTTCTTTTCTTCTGGATTGTCTTTTCTTGTGGAAGAGGTCAGATCTGCATGCTCATGACCATACGGTATTTCCCCAAATATCCGCTCCCAGTCCCTCTACCAGTGTGTGGTACTGGATAGGGGCTGTTTTGAATTAATTTGCTGCCACCAGTCTGTCTTTGTCTTTTCTTCACTCTGAGCCCATGTACTGATTAGTGATTAGAAGGTTTATTGCATAATATCAGTAATTACAACCAGTTTTCGGTCAGGCGTGATTACTGGAACCCTCGGGAGCTGAGGCACACACATCTTGATTTCTGAGTATTTGACAAACAGTTCTAAAAATAAACAATTTGAAATTGAATATAAAAATACACTTTAGTTTGAGTTGGCTTATCATGAATTTTTGGGTTTTAGTTAGGTTTATTAATTTATTTTAAACAAGAACATCTCGTGAGCACCATGACAGACAGGTGCGGTGCATTTCTTTACATCATTCAACATTTCTCAGTTTTATAATTTGTCAGTGACAAAATTTCATTGAAAATTATTTTTTGCTGACAGAACAATGCAAATCTGGCTTTGATCCAGAGCAGCCATCCCATTTCTATTCACAAATCAATGAAATATTATCCTCAAACTGACTCTTTTCATAAAGGTTTAAAGTTATTAACATTTAAATTTATTAATGTTTAATAAAAATTCATTCAATCTCTCAAGTAATCACCGTAGTGTCTCCGTACCTTGTCTGTGATTAGAATATCAAATCGAGGCTGTGGAAATGAAGTCCCAAAGCAGATTTCTGCTTGGAACCTCCAACCTTGTTTCTGAATGTCTGACATCTTTCCCTGTTGGATATATGATACCACTAATGGCATTATTTCAGAATCCTTCTTGTATTCCTAAATTGAAAATTAATGAGGTGAGTGGGGGTGGCGGGGGAAAGCATGGAATTCAAAGTGAAGTCATGCGTAGAGAAGGGGCAGCAAAATGACACCAAAACCTTGTATATTGAATAGGAGGAAGAGATATCGGAATTTGTACTCCTGTCCTCTAATGGTGAAGGTGATAGAACAATTAGCGCTTCCCAGTCTGAGATCAATAGATTTTTGATAACTAAGGTTATTAATAATAATAATAACTGAGGTCAAGAAAGCAGAGTTAATGTTTTGGTTCTGACGAAAGGTCACTGGAGTTAAAGCATTAACTGATTTCTTTCCACAGATGCTGCCAGACCTGCTGAGTTTCTCCAGCAATTTCTCTTTCTGTTTCAATTTCCAGTATCCACTGTACTTAGTATTCCAAAAGATCAATGCTAGTTATGCATGGACTCTCATTTTCAGTGCGCTCAGCCACCTGTTAGAGTATCACGGCTACAATAAATTAAATTTAATCACATGTTTTTGGTAGCATTCCTTCCATTACTTCCTTCTGCTTTGGTAAATAGGGCAAAGATATTTGGGTGAGAGGACAAATGCATTTGTAGAAGGAGGAACGATGTTGGTGCAAAGCTGCCTGACCACATGTCTGGAGGAATTCTAAGTTCAGGAATTCACAATTTAAAAACAGTTGGAAGATTTGGCTAAGTCAGCAGAAGATAAATGTAAAGTCGCCACAGTCCTACCAGATCATAGGGCTGCTCTCTCATTAGAGAGAGAGAGAGAGAGAGAGAGATGGTTGATGGTGTCACCCTGAATCACAAACCAGCTGTCCAGCCAACCAAGCTGACCAACCCCCAACCCCCTCCCCCCAGGGAAATGGTTAACTGCGATGAGGAAAAGTAATCATTCTACAGACAACTGATGTAATTAATAACATATTCTGATGTCAACTCTGAGCATAGCCAGGTGACAAAGTGTATTGCCCTCTGTTGCCATACCGTGATGAGAATTGGTCCCCATCATTTCACATTTGAAATCATAAGGAGATGGCATATAGATTGTGGGCCATGCATGTTTCCTTACTGGATTAGAGCTAAATAGCATTATTTTCACCATGATGCCACCTTGCGAACGTAGCATGATGATGCGTTCTGAAACAATTTATAAAGGTGCATGCTTTACTGTCATCCAGATCAAGATGAAACAAAATTACTCCAATTAATCATTAGGATAATCAAAACTGTTGCCTCTAGCTTCTGGCAGACATTCTGCTCTTGAGGCATCAATATTAGCTCCCTCCATGGCTCTGTCTGAAATTAATCACATTGTTCACATACTTGCCATCTTATTTGACCTTGAGCTGAACTTCTGTGCCCCCCGCCCCCACCACCCCCACCCCCCCACCTTAGACTACATGAAAGACTTTATATAAATGCAAGTTGTTGTTTCTGAGAGAGTAAAAAAAAGTTAAATGTTAAAAATGTTTCCTGAAGATGGTACACTGTAAAACAGGTATTTTTCAACAATGTACTGCACTTTAAAGTCGTGAAGGAGTAGAAGGCACAGAAAATATTCACAATAAGAAAGGAGGTAGAACTGTGTTTCTGTGCATTGCAGACCAGTTAAATCATAATCTCCATCATTCCTTGAACCACACAGACCTCTATCTATAAGATAAAGTCATTTTGCACTCATACTTATGCAAGTACGGTCAATCACAATTCAGGGAAGGTTCAATTTGTCACAAAAAAGCATGCTTATATCAAGACTTCTTGTCAGAACGACACCTTTCCACAATTACTAATTGATCCCAGAGTCAACACAGGGACAAACTGCTTCTAAACCACATGCTTTTAAGTGTAAAAAGCTACAAAGCATGGCAGGGTAACTTTCTAATAACTACAAGCAAAATCTATTAGACAACAAGCAATTAGATATCTCACTCTGATGACCTTAGTTTACTTCCGATCACAGTCTTTGCACTGTAATAAAAAAAAAGACTTGCTTAGAAGAAGAATGATATGCTGGTATTAGGAAATAAGTCCCATGAAAAGATTAAAGAAAATGTATGTGCCTAATTAACTTTTAATGTGGCAGCCTGAATTCCCAGGACATCTTTGTCGGTCAACCTTTAAACATTGTGCCTCCATAATTTAACAGAGCAACCTGAATGGATTTGCTCTATTTTTGACTTTTGCTGGCATTTGTGATGAAGAATTATTAGACTCTCATTTATATACTTGGTTAAGTACAATACGACAGAAATAAAACGTGTGCCATCAAATGAATTCAGTGTATTAGGTGTAAGTTTTAGACATGTACTTTTTCAAAAAAATGTCTTTTATAAGGTGTGGCGCATCACTGGAAAGGCCAGCACTTATTGCCCTGCCCTAATTGCCCTTGAACTGGGTAGTTTGCTCAGCCATTTCAGAGACAACCAGATTGCTGTCAATCTGGAATCGCATGCAGACCAGATGAGGTGAGGATGGCTGATATCTTTCCTTGAAGGACATTAGTAAACAATGCATCAGCTGCCCTTGAGGTAGAGGATATCAATTTGGATGGTGGTGTTAAAGGTGTCTTGGTGAGTGTCTGCAGTTCATCTTGCACTTGGTCCACACTACTACCACTGCGCATCATTGGTAGAAGGACTGGATGTTCCCAATAATGGACTTGGAGCCAATTAAGTGGGCTGTTTTGTCCAGGATGGTGTCAAATTTCTTAAATGTTGTTGGAGCTACATTCATTCAGCAGTGAAGTGTATTCCATCACACCTCTCAATTGTACCTCGAATGTAAGGTGGACAGACTTTCAGGAGCTAGGAGGTGAGTTACGTATTGCAGAATTCTTAGTGTTGGCCTGCTCTTGTAGCTATCGTATTTATATAGCTAGCCCAATTCAGTTTCTAATCAATTGCACCGGCCAGGAGATTGATAGTAGGGGATGCAGGGATGATGATACCATTGACTGCCAAGGGAATATGGATAGATTCCCTTTTGTTGGGGATGGTTACTACATCAGTGTGTATGACCGAGTCTGTGATTGTCCAGATACAGTATGAGACCAACAGTTATGTTGCTTGTATCTGAGATAACAAGGTGTGGAGCTGGATGAACACAGCAGGCCAAGCAGCATCATAGGAGCAGGAAAGCTTGATGTTTCGGGCCTAGATCTTTCTGATGCATTTAAATGGAATAAGTTGCTTCAATATTAGAGGCTCCAATTTAAGTTGTGGTTTCCACTTCTATTACTTGAATTTGAGTCTTTCTGTTTAAAAAGTGAATTCCCTTTGTCAATTTGTGAGGCTTCAGATATGAAATTGACATTTGGAAAATCTGAAATTCAGTTTCTGTAGCTGCCTTTATGTTGCTCTGATGTCTGTGCCAGTCGGAGTTCAATTCAGCAAGTAGTTTGGAAAGAACTGCTACAAGTGCATCTTTAGGGCTGTAAACAGCTTTACAACAACTGCAAGTTAGAATGATGCATAACTGATACAGGTCTCAGAGCAAGATAGAAGCATTTTTTTTCAGACCATCTGTAATACCGTCCCTATTTCTATGAGCTTTCAGTTTTATACTTAACAAGAACATTGCACACCTTTTTAAGGTGTATGGACAGTTTTAATAGTAGTACTTACTTGATATAGTAGGGCACTTTGTTGGGTGATATCGCCCGCTCCCAAGGACCCTGGACAGAAGCTGAAAACAAGAAACCGAAGAGAAAAAGGTTAAGCCGAGAGTAAATAAGAAGAATACGTTAATCATTAAAATGACTATTTTTACACTCAGCTCAGCAGATCTTCATCTATTTGCTCAGCTGCCCATGAAGAAGGGAAGGATTAACTTGGCAGACTGAGAAATTTTTCTATAACCTACTTGAAATTGAACTCTTTCAACCACAAAAATAAGGGTTGAACTCATGGTTTGCAAACCAGGAGAATCAATAATTACAGTGTACATTGCTTCTAATGCCACCATCACATTTTGCAGCAAGAAAACAAACAATAAAAGCATGTTTAATAAATGACCAGTGAGACAGTCAAGGAATGTTTCATCCCATGCTATAGTTATTATAACTTTAGTATCAGTATGACACAAAAGACAAAAAACAAACTTCCTATAAAATATGATGAATAAAGCCGCCTAAAAGCAAAGTAAAGTTCACTGGTCTTGTTTAACTAGGTATTCATTCTGCCAGAAATTGCAAATATGTAAATATTCAAGTGTAAAATCAAAATCTTTGAAGGTCACAATTTCAGTTCTTCCAGATTAAACATTTAATTAAGACTAGTCTGGCTCACTGACATGGCTGGGAAATTGGTTGAGTGGCAGTTGACGGAAGGTAGGAATAATGGGTAGGTACACAAATTGGCAGGTTGTGACCAGTGATATCCCACAAGGATCTGTGTTAGTGCTTCACTTATTCACCTTATTTATTAATGACTTGGATAATGCCATAAGAAAGTCATACATCCAAATTTGCTGATGATACGAAAGTTAGGCAGCATTATTGACAGTGTACATGATTGCATTAAATTACAAAGGGATGTTGATAGACTAGGTGAATGGGCAAAACTGTAGCAGATAGAGTTCAATGTAAGCAAGTGTGATGTTATCCGTTTTGGACCGATAAGGGATATATCAAGGCCATTTCTAGATGGTTTGAAGTTAAATACAGTGGATACCCGAAGAGACTTGGGAGTTCAGGTACACAGACCTTTAAATGCCACAATTAGGTGCAGAAGATAATTGAGAAAGCTAATGGAATGTCGAGCTGGATGAACACAGCAGACCAGGCAGCATCAGGGGAGCAGGAAAGCTGACGTTTTGGATCTGGACCCTTCTTCAGAAAAATCGGAATGCTGGCCTTTATACCAAGAGAACTGGAGTACAGTTTTACAGAAATTATGCTATAGCTATACAAAACCCTGGTTAGACCCCACGTGCAGTACTGTGAGCAAATCTCAGCACTGCACCTTAGGAAAGATATACTGACCTTGGAGGGAGTACAATATAGGTTTATAGGAATGATATCGGGACTTCAGGGTTAAGTTATGAAGGGAGATTATGCAAAGCAGGCCTGTTTTCTCTAGAATTTAGAAGGTCAAGGGGTGATCTCATCAAAGTCATCAAGATATTGACAGGAAAAGACAGAGTAGGTAAAAATAAACTATTTCCACTGGTTGGGGATTCTAGAACTAGCGGGCATAGTCTGTGAATTATGGCCAGATTGTTCAGGAGAGATGTTAGGAAGCACTTCTACACATAAAGGACGGTGGATGTTTGGAATTCTCTTCAATAAATGAATGCAGGATCATTTGTTAAATTTAAATCTGAGATAGATAAACGTTTGTCAAGCAAAGGTATTAAGGGATATGGGCCAAAGGCAGGGATATGCAATTAGGTCATGGATCAGCCATGATCTCATTGAATGGTGGAACAGGTTTGGGAGAGTGGATGCCCTACCACTTTTCCTATGTTAGCAGCCCTCTGATTAACAAAGTGGACCAAGTCAGAACCATGGAAAATTTTCTGTCTTATCGGATGACAAGTCAGTTTTGCTTGCAAAGTTCAACCTGTTTGGCGATCTGCATGGCTTGTGGTGTGTAAACTCTACTTTAGACAAAACAAAAATTGATAGGGTTTCATCCGTCACCCAGCTTTGATTAGGATTGTTTACTTCCAATAAGAAAGAAGGCTACTGAATATAAATAAAAGTGTGATGATATCAGCAATCCAACTAAAACCACTGCAATGTTAATTAAGTTGCTAGATTAATCTTTAAGGGAAGAAAGGGATCCAGTGATTGATCTCTTGGCATCCTTGCAGTACACCATAAATATTCACAATTTTTTGCCCACCATGTTTACAGATGTTAAATAATGCAGAACTAATCAAAATCCTGATATGAATATGTTTTCTTTTAAGAAAGAAAACTATATGATCAGTCTATAAGTGCATTTATAAACTTTACTGTGAATGCTAAGCTGAAGATCGACTATTCACCACTAGCCACAGACTGCTTTCTAAATCTTACGGTGCTAATATGGTAACTATCTTTATACAGCAAGACTGATACTACAGTGTGAACAAAAAATCTGTATATGCTCACCTAAGGCACAATTTCCAAGTGGTTAAGATATCTACAACCTTGCGAGTACAAAATCCCTCTGATAATCTGCAGAGTCATGCAATGTTTATTTACAGAGTACCAGTAAATGTTGTTATTTTATGAAAACAAAAACTTGTATTAATAATAAGCCTTTCAATATCCTCAACGTGTTCCAAAATGTTTTTCAGATGGTGATTAATGCTGATGCCATGTGGCACATTTGAAAAATTTTAACAACTCCAGTAGTACAAGCATTTCTTATACCCCACACCAGAATTACCATAGTAATTACCAAGTAGTTGGCTACTTGGTAAAGTAAATATACTTTGAGTTGCCTTGAGAGGTCCACTCAGAAAGCACTCTGAGCTGACAGGTGACAATGACCAACATGTAAACGGCAGAATACGTGTCCATTCGCTCTTACAGTTTATTCAAAACATATTCAAAGCATCATTACAATGGGAGCAAACTGAGGAACAAATGTAAATAAATGTTAAAGTCTCAAATTTCACCCTCTGCCATTGATAATAACCAAGTTTGTGGTGGAGATTAAATTGCTTACAGAAGCTCTCTCACCTGATCTTTGTAACAAGCTAAGTGGCAGAGGTGGGAAGTGTTTCAGGTTGCAGAATATAAAACACTGATGGCTTCCTTTGTGAAGCTCAGTAACTGCAAACTTTCTTCTTGCACAAATGGAGGAACAAGTTCCGATCTGTATACCCTGGCACAGGATTTCAAATAGGTGAGCAGTATCTGCTTCTGCTACCATTTGGGCAGCAAATGTGGTGATCCAAATCCTATTCACTCTACTGCTCACCCTAAAACTACCCAAAATTTGTGTCGTAACAATGTTCACTCTAAATTGTGTGGCCATGCAGCAATCAGGAAGTTCCTGCAAAGGCAAAGCAGAAGTTGGTCCCTTTAAAGAACCTGTGCAAAAACTTAAAGGGCGTGCACACTTAAATAAATTACCATAAGCTGAGGAAAATCTAGGCTATGATATGAAAGTCAATGAAACACCTCTATCATCGATTTCTATCCATGATCCCAACTACTATCTGTACCACCTTGAACTCTGTCTGATTTGGAGTTTGCCAAAAGACAGCAGCCCGAGTCCATATCTGAGAAAAGCTTAAGTATGGCTGAAAAAGACATACTTTTTCTTAGCTGTTCTTCTTGCACTCATCAGGACATTCACAAGAATGCCAATGTAGAGTGTCATGATGCCTGCTGATGGTAACACTGAGACAAATCAGTTTCCAGGGTGAAGCCTGGTTTGACAGACAATAAGTATTATTTTAGCAATTTGATTACCAAGGGAGTTCAGTCATTGAACATATTCACAAAAAGCTGCTCTGTTAGCAGAAGAATATAGTTTATTACACAAAATGAAAGGAAAAGAAAACTATATTTAAAACAAATGGAAATATGGAAATATCTTATAAACAGCAAACTCAATGATTCAACTCTTTTTCCCAGCAATATCCTGTACATACCCGCAGCTGCAGTGAAGTATCACTCCTTTGCAGATGCCACAGGTGGTGAAGAAGGCAAATGGTATGTTGGTCTTCATAGTGAGAGGGTTCCACTACAGGAGCAGGGATGTCTTGCTATACAGTTATACAGAGCATTTGTGAGACCACACCTGCAGTATCATCTGCAGATCTGGTCACCTTATTTGAGGAAGGATGTTCTGACTATTGGGGGAGCGCCAAAAAGGTTTACAAGATTGATTCCTGGGATTGAAGGACTGATATATGTGGAGAGACTGGATTGGTTAGGACTGCATTTTTGTAGAGTTCAGAAGAATGAGGGGGAGCATCTGAAACCTTAACATTCTAACAGGACTAGACAGGGTAGATGCACGAACCATGTTCTCAATGACCGGGGAATCCAGAACCAGGATCACAATCTAAGGACAAGGGCTAAGTCTTTTAGGACAGAGATCAGAAGGAACCTCTTCACCTCTTCACAAGTTTGTGGAGTTCTCTGCTGCAGGAAGCATCGAAGATTTTCAAGAAAGATAGTGACGTAGTTCTTAGGACTAAAGAAATCAAAGAAAATGGGGAGAAAGCAGGAGCACTGAGTTGGAGGAGGCTTGAATACTGAATGGCCTGTTTCTGTTCCTATATTCAATGTTTCTCTCTTCACTCTTACATTGCTCACTTAGTTGATGAGGTTGTAAGTGTTTCCTTTTGGTGATTTTCTGCATATGAACCAAATATGAATCTCTCAGTCTCTTTCTGAGACACTTAGGAGAGGCAATTCACTGACTTTTCTCTGACTAGGACTACATTGAGACTGCTGAACAGTACGTCTGCTGGTAGGATATTTTATTCTGAAGTGAATATGCTTCTGGTCTTCTTTCTCTAGGTCATAAGAGATCAACATAATAAACACTTCAACAATTAACCCACCAGGTAGCTTCTTTTGTCATTTAGCATAAGTCACATTTGAAAAAAAAATTAATTAAAAAAAAATTTCTGTTCGACGGAAGTAAACAAGAGCTCAAAGAAAATGGAAGGTTTCTTTTAGTGAAGTGAGAATCATAGTAATTGGAAAGTAAACTATGTTAAATGAATCTTTTGGATTTCATACTCCAGGTTGTATTAAATGCGTATACTCTCGTGAATGGAAAAATTATAGAATTTTAACCAATTGTTTTATATGTAAAAAGCACTTTCAGAATGTGATGGGGGGGCCCACCTCAGAATATCACACATCTGATACTTACTGGACAGGAAGTGTTGGGATGTAGGACCAAAATCCCTATGTGCTTCATGCAACTGCTTCAAGCGTTCATCTATAGATATCTGAAGAGAAAGAGAAGGAATTATTAGAATGGCTGAAAGGATGTATGCAACCACTATCTTTATCAGTTGTAAAACAACTTTCCCTCATTGACAAGGTTGCCAGGAGTTAAAATGCAAATATCTTGGTACATCAATCTTCACTTTCTGTGACCAATAATTTTCATCTAATTTTCTTCTCTTTAGGTAAAAGCTTTAGACAAACTCTAAGAAAAATAACTAAAAAAAATCACCGAGAGAGTAATTAATTTCTGCTGTAACACCAATGAGATTTTTCTTCCTTTCTCCTTCCAGCTTCCTTATACAATGAGATGAAAGAATATAAATATATGGTTAGAAGTGTTGACATGAGGAGTTATTGAGCATTTATGGTTATCGTGATACAACCCCTGGCCAAAAATGAAAATTTTAACTTATGTTTACAGTAAATTTGGCTCAAAGATAGGAATTTTGAAAAAAAAATGGAACAGTTTCCCACTTTTTGTCAGATAGCTACATAGGAAGTACAGTGCACTCTACACTACTTCAATAACGTGCCTTCACCACAGCCTCAAACGAGTGCCTCTCTTCCTGTCCTTCACTGGCCCTCAACCAATTGCAACATTTCCCATGACTCAGCTACCTCTTAGGTTTTCTGACTGAGTTTGCCAAGTCAATGCCATATTAGGGACAGCTTGTGCTGCCAGCTGAAAGAAACCTGCACTCAATCTTCTACACTAGCTTTACATCCAATTCCAGGACTAAAGGTTAGCGTATTGTTCCGAGTTACTTGAATTGCTCATTCTTGTTTGCAGACTGCATTGATACTTAGAGTGCCAATGAGCGGTAGAGACTGGGGACTGGAGTCAGCATTGTATGAATTGGTTAAGTTATTCTGGTTTTCCACCATCAAATAAGATAGGTACAGATACTGAGTAGAATGCAAAGTGGTCCCAACTTTCATACTGCAACAAATGATAAAATTAATAACCTTGTGAGTAACATAATGGATTTAGTTGATAAGAGTTATAAAAATTACTGCTAGCATTTTACATAGTTATGCAATTATAATATGAGAGAGGCGGACAGTAAAGGATGCTGTATAATATTGGAAACACATTTTAACATCTCCTCCTTTCCCTGCTATTTTAGTGAAGATACAACCCTGTTCATTTCATATCAACAATATTTTGCATTCAATATAACACCATTGGAGGGGGTCTTGTGACACAGTGGTAATGTACCTACCTCTGAGCCAGAAGGTCCAGGTTCAAGTATCGCCTGCCCGAGATTTGTCACAGCATTTCCGAACAGGTTGATTAACATAAAACCACCAACTTCATCAGAAATCATCAGCTTGATGTTAATGAGTTGACGCCAATTACCAAGCGTAACTTGTAGTAACACCATTCACCGAGCTAGGCAAGTCTTCGTAGAATGATAGAATGGTTACAGCACAGAAGGAAGCCATGCAGTCTGCTGAATATGTGCCAAATCTCTATCAGAGTGATTCTGTTAGTAACAATCTCCTACCTTTTCCTCTTGAAAAGCATAGCTGTCAGCCCGGGTTTGTGGCGGAATAGGAGAATACCAACACAAGGGAATGTTTTACTTGACTGCAATCTCACTAAACTAGCCAATTCACTGTTGTATGCATTAGTAATGCACAGGCCTTAAGTAACCAAGTCCCATCTTCACATTGAGGACACACTCCATATGTCACATTGAATTACATGAAATAGTATGTACGGTTCATTAAGTACTGCTGAAAATTTGGCAACTGAGGCCATGTGGGCCATCAACAGCAGGATTCTATATTATTAAAATCACAGTCCGGCAAATCTCTAACCCCTCCTCCATCATCATCAAATGGATGATCAGCCTTGGTTAAATCAAGAGTATGGATGACTCTGCCATTTGTAGCAGAAGGCACAGCTCAAAATCATGTTGCCCTGGTGAAATATATGTACACACTGAACAGCAGATCATCATGCTATAGATAGAGATCAGTGATTTCACAACTGTTGAAATCTTTGATCATGGAGTTTAAAAATCTTTTCTCTGTGAACCCTAGGTATGGCGTGATCGTTATTGAATACATGCTGTGTGATTGTGCCCAAGTTCCCAACAAGAGTAACAAGCCAAAGTGTTCAGTGGATAAATCATCACAAAACAGCAGGCCTAACATCCTAACACACCGAATTCAATAGAGGGGCTATTAAAGACTGATACAGACTGAAGATCATTGCAAATCAATAATGCCAGGATAGCAGAAATGTGTAACTCAATGCTAATGATTGCAAAGATGTTGCACATTTCAGGAAGAGTCCCTTTCTATTATAGGGCATTTGGTCTTGTACTGAAGCAGGCAGGGGGCATGTATATGCATGCAGTCATTGACCTTCCCCCTTTCAAGAAAACAAATTATTCTTCTCTCTTTTCCTGCAGGTCAGCATCCGAGAAGGTGAAGAATTTCAGACGGTGAGCAAAACACATATCTAATTCAGATGTTACTGGTGCCACCCACCAATTAGAAGAAGCCCAAAAAAGTAAAAGGCTAGTGTCACAATAACTTTCGGAGTCACATGCAGTGCTGTAATTATCCTAGTGCCAGGCTTCAAACATCTTCACTTGCAATATTTATCAATGACCTTTCTTTCATCATAAGGCTGAATGGTTTAATTTCCCTGATTGCAATCAGGGAAATTCCATCCACTTCATACAGCCTCAGACAAGATACAGAAGCCATCCATCTCTGCACGCAACAAGACCTGAACAATATTCCATTTTGAGCTGATAACTGACAAGTAATATTCAGGTGCCACACAATGACCAACGTCTACAAAACCTCCTCATGGATCCGATTGGGTCGGAGTTGGGTGTTATGCAAGTGTTGAAAGATCAAGGGTGGTCGAGTCAGCCAAGGGGTAGGGTTATCAGGTCCGGAGAACGCCGGTGGCTGGGGTTTTTTTTTGGGGGGAATGTCAGATGTTAATGTAGTTGGGTGGGATGTCATTGCTGAATCAGGAGTTCACTGAATAGTTACCAAGGAGTTAGAGTACATTTATAGACGTCTAACTTTTTGTAGGTAACTATTTAGTCGTCAGAACCCTCCAAATTCTCAGATTTTAAGGGGCTTTTTCCGAGGATCCGAGCTGCCGAGCAATTATTCATCAGAAGTTTCGTGTTTTACAGGCAAGTCCCTTGGAGTCAGCTGCATTGGGATTTCTGCATAGCCCCAAAGTGCAACTCCAGTTTGTGCTGCTCCAACAACTCTGGCAATCAGAATATCTGAGCCATTCCATTTTCTGCAGTAGAGATAACATTCTTTTTAAAATTGGGATTTTTTACATTCACTCAAGAAGGCAAATGAGACCATGCTTTAATATTATGTCAGAGGACAGCACCTCGGAGTGCACCACTCCCTGAATACTGTAATGGAGTGTCAGAATTGACTTTTTTGTTCCAGTTCTAGAGTGGAACTTGAACTCTTGACCTTGCCACTCATTGACGACAGTGTGACCAACTGAGCCACAGCTTACACTATCAAAGTGCTGTTAGATCGCAATTTTAGGGATTAATAGGATTTATATTGAAGGACCCAGCATCTTGGTTGAAACACAACGACATGAACTGTTACAATGTGACACAAACCTCTTGCACATTGCAGAGTTTTAGTTGCCTTGTGACTTCCTCCAACTGTTCCAATACTGTATTATACATGTTATAGTTCCAATAAAATACAGTGCTTATTTAAGCATCAAAATATTCATAATCAGATCACTTGAATCCCTAATGAATCTTTGTCATAAAGATCACCACTGACAAAGACCTCTTTTAATAACGTACTAACCTGTTTCAATCATTTGAAAATACGTTTGTTTCCTGTTGATTTTCAGCAGTTGAAACAACACAAAGCTTTTCTGTATGGATCAATACAGAATGTGATTTGATCTTCCTCCCTTTCTTTCGTGGCAAAACAAATTCAAATACACACTAGTCTCCTATCCAAAGATAATTACAGAATTAAATTGCAAACGGATTAGTATTGATGGTGTTTGTAAAAAGTAGAAAGAATTCCGCCTTTTATTAACCTACAAAACACCATACACTTGACATGCTGGATTATCCTTGATGTACTCAATGGTGTACAAGACTGAAATGAAAATATCATCTTTAAGAAACATGCCTGAAATTTTCACAACAAAGGATCAAGATCTTCCAATTGTTGACAAGTTACATTTTTGTACTCTAGAAATATATTGAGTATGATGTCATTTTAATGGCTGCCAATGTTTCATGCTTCACCTTTTGGAAGGGCATTAGAGAAGAATTTGGAGAATATTGAGTTCAGGGCATTACAATACTTTTACTTTAAATTGATTTCCTCGACCACTTCACAGAATGAATGCAAGCTGTTGTGCCAGTACAGTTTATCAAGAATCTATTGCAGAAGGAGTTACACACAAGGAACTGCTGTAGCTGCAGTCCATTTTAGCTAGTCTGGTCCGGGCTGAACGATGGTCCAAACTTGAGCACAAATCCAACCCGAAACAATAACGAACAAGGTTATCTCCCTGACTGTTCTAAGTGTCACGACAACTGTGTAAAATGAATTTCAGGTTACTTGTGGAGGATCCGTAACCCAATTTCCAGTGAATGTAAATGTCAATGTTCAGCACGGAATACCCAAAAATTAGAGTTCCCATTGAGAGATAGATGACCAATGTATAACATGGGAAATTCACAATTATACTTTACTGAGCTCAACGTTGAAACAAAGTGTTGGATCAAATTGATTAGCGCTTTATCCTGTATCTGGGTACATCTGGTTTCTTTAATCCTGACATGTGGGTTTTCCATTTCCAATTTAAGCATTCAGGTAACAGAACTGACATTTGAGTTTCCTGACCATCTAGAGTAAACCTGTTTCAATGTACCTTGTGAACTCCCAACAGAAAATGTGGCTGCTGCTGGGAATTCTCACAGTTACCATGAGAGCAGGGTACTATGCTGTCCTATATAAAGGGGTGCAGTAGTATAAGCATGGAAATTAAGCAGTGTCAGGGCCACTTTAATCTGCATATAGAATAAGTGAATCACATTGGTTTCAATGGTGGACACTATTAATACATGGAGAGTGAGGTAGTTAATTGAGACTAGGGTCCTGAATCTTAATAAAGGAAATCATGATGGTATGAGATGTGAGTTGACTATGAAGGATTAAAGTAATAGATAGAGTCATGGAGCTGTACAGTATAGAAACAGACCCTTTGGTCAAACCCGTCCATGCTGACCAGATATCCTAAATTAATCTAGTTCCATTAGCCAGCACTTGGCCCAGATCCCTCTAAACCCTTCCTATTCACATACCCATCCAGATGCCTTTTAAATGTTGTAATTGTACCCACCTCCACCACTTCCTCTGGCAGCTCATTCCATACATGCACCACCCTCTGCGTGAAAAAGTTGCCCCTTAAGTCCCTTTTAAATCTTTCTCCTCTCACCTTAAACCTATGCCCTCTAGTTTTGGACTCTGTTACCTTGGGGAAAAGGCTTTGGCTATTCACCCTATTTATGCCCCTCATGATTTTATAAACTTCTATAAGGTCACCCCTCAGCCTCCGATGCTCCAAAGAAAATATTCCCAGCCTATTAAGCCTCTTCCAGTAGCACAGGCCCTCCAACCCTGGCAACATCCTTGCAAACCTTTTCTGAACCCTCTCAAGTTACACAATATCCTTCCTATAGCAGGGAGACCAGAATTGAATGCAGTATTCCAAAAGTGACCAAACCGATGCCCTTTATAGCTGCAACATGATATCTCAACTCATGTTGGGAATGTTACTGAAAGGAATAACAATGGAGAGGCAGTGGCAAACATTCAAAGACCGAATGGGTGAACTACAAAAATTTTTATTCCCGTGTGATGCAAGAGTAGAAACAGAACAGTGGTCCAACCATGGCTTATGATAATAAGTTAGATAGTATTAGACACACAAATCAGCAAGAAATAAACAATAAACCTGAAGTCTGGGAATCATTTAGAAGCTAGGCAAAGGAGAACCAAAGGATTGATTAAGAAGAGGAAAATAGAGTATGAGAGTAAGCTTTCTGGGAACAAGAACGAACTGTAAAAGTTTCTATAGGTATGTAAAGAGAAAAAGATTGGTGAAAATTAATGTAGGTCCCTTATAATCAGAAGCAGGGGAATTTATAATTGGGAACAAAGAAATGGCTGATGAATTAAGTTCATATGTTGCTTCTGTTTTCACAAAGGAGGACATAAAATAATGTACCAGAAATGATAGGGAATACAGGGTTTAGTGCCAGAGAAGACTTGAAGCAAATCTGTATCAGTAGAGAAATGGAATTGGTGAGATTGATGGGTTTGAAAGCTGATAACTCCCCAGGATCTGTTAATCTATATCCGAGAGTACTTATGGAAGTGGACCCAGAAATAGTGGATGCATTGGCATTCACTATTATCTTCCAATATGCAAGAGACTCTGTGTAGTTCCTACAGACTGGAGGGTGGATAATGGAACCCCACTATTTAAAAAGGGAGGTAAAAAGAAATTCAGGAAACATACATCAGTGGTAGAATCAGACAGTCAGCATGGATTTACAAAAGGGAAGTCATGCTTGACAAATCTAATGCAATTCTTTGAGGATGTAACTGGTAGAATTTATGAAGGGGAGCCAGTGGATGTGGTTTATTTGGACTTTCAGCTGTCTTTAGACAAAGTCCCACATAAGATACTAATATATAAAATTAAAGTGCATGGGTTTGGGACTAGTGTATTAGGATGGATAGAAAATTGATTAGCAGACAGGAAACAAAGTAGGAATAAATGGGTCTTTTTTCTGAATGGCATGTAGTGACCAGTGGGATACTGCAGAGATTGGTACCAGGACCTGAGCCATTCATAACATACATTAATGATTTAAGAGGAGGGAACTAGATATAATATTTCGATATTTGCAGATGATACAAAACTGGGTGGAAGGGTGAGTTGAAAAGAAGATGCAGAGATGATGCAGTGTGATTTGGACAGGCTGAGCAAGTAGGAACATGCATGGCAGGTGGAGTATAATAGAAGTTACCCACTTTGGTAGCAAAAATAGAAAGGTAAATTATTATTTAAATAGCTGTAAATTGACAGAGGAGAATGTTCAATGAGATCTGGGTGTCCTCATGCACCAGTCGCTGAAAGTAAGTGTGTAGGTGCACTGGAGTTCGGTAGAATGAGTGGGGATCTTCTGCAAACTTGTGAATTCTAACAGGATTAGAGAGGTTAGATATACAAACATACTAACAAGTGCACACAAAAACACTCTGGGTGTTATGAGCAGAGTGAAGACTGGAAACAAGGTTCCCTGGTACCTGTCTATAGTGTTCGTTGAAATGATCCTTCCGCTGATCAGAACATTGCTCTTTGATCTTGCTTCGCCAGGTACATATGCTCACTGCATGAGACACAGGTGAGTGGCTCATCCTGGGGTCTCAGGATTATTAACTAAAAATCACAGGTTCTAGCAACTGATCAGGGAAGTGAACGTGGTACCTTCATGCTTTTTACTGTTTAGCAAAAAACAGCTCTTCCCTTCTCAGAGGCCTGATAGTTTCTGCCTATCTTGTTCGCACCTCCAAGCTGTTCAGCCACACGGGGCCAGTCACATAATTGTTAGCAGGAGGCTTTCATCATTGATAGCTGGTAACCATGTCAAAGACCAATCAGTTAATTGTTGCTAGCCAAATCTCCATTCGTCCACAAGTCGCAGGCTCTGGCTTGTCTGTAACTAGGCTTTCCCTAAAGCTTGAACTAATAGCTCTGTAAACAGCATTTACAATTAGGGTCAGTTAACTTGTTTTTAAAAGTGCAGCAATCCTTCAAAATTCCTTAATAAAAACCTAAAGAACTGCAGATGCTGTAAATCAGGAACAAAATCAGAAGTTGCTGGAAAAGCTCAGCAGGTCTGAAAAAAAGTTAGTTAACGTTTCGGGTCCAGTGACACTTCCTCAGAAACTAACCTTCAAAACTCCTTGTTTTTCTTATTGTTAATGTTATTGTTACTGTTATTCCTTGTTCATACTGTCTCGGAGTTGGTTTTCTTGAAACAGTCCTTTTCCTGTTTCGTTCCATAATCAAAAATAGAGAAAAATGAAAAGATATTATCTTTACATTTGCCACTTACCAACTCAAGCCTGAATGTTGACCAGGTATGGTCAACATATGGACCTAGTCTGCTTCAGAAGAGTCAAGACCAGTGCTGAACATTGTGCATTTAGCAGTAAACTTCCCTACTTTTGATCTTATGATGGATGAGAGGTTATTGATGAAGCAGAGGAGTATGTTTAGGCCGAGAACACCATGCTAAGGACTCCTTCAGATGTAATCCTGGGCTGAGATGATGGAGCCTTAACAACCTAAACCAGTTCTGTTTAGGTACGTATCCAATAGTGGAAAGATTTTCCCCCTCCACCTCCCATTCCTACTGACTCCCAGTTTGCTGTGGCTCCCTGATGCCACACTTGGTTGAATGCTGCCTAGATGAGAAGGGTAGTTACTCTCACCTCATCTCTGGAATTCGGATTTTTTAATCCATGAAGTCAAGACACAATTGGCAATTGACACAATTGAGTGCCAATAGACAGGTTATTCCTTTGAAAGTGCCACTTGACAGCAGTGGCGACAACCCCTTACATAATTTTGCTGATAATTCAGAGTAGACTAATGTGGTGGTAACTGGCCTGACTTGTCCTGGTTTTTGACATACCCGAGTAATTTTCCACATTGTCAGTGTTGTAGTTGTACTGGAACAGCTTAGTTAGAGGTACAGCTGAAATGTTTGAAGGCCCATTGTCTTTGTAGTTTCTTCACAAATGTATACTGTTTCCACAATAATCAAGCGCTGAAAGTAATATCCTACTGATGTTGACATGGACGAGCACATCTACAGGAAGTAGATTGTCAAGGATAAGAACACGTTGAGTATTTCCTCACTATCTGCCTCAGATCCAGTCAATACAATGCGCAGCTGGAGGAACACAGGTCAGTCAGCATCAGAGGAGTAGGAGAGTCAATGTTTCGGGTCTGGACCCTTCAGCAGGACTGGAGAGGGGGAAGAGAGCTGGGAAATAAATGGAGGGAAGAGGGGTGGGGGCTGGGGGAAGGTAGGTGGGATGGCGGTTGGTAGATGCAGATAGGGGTAGAGGGGATTGGTCAGTGGGAAGGGTGGGGGAGGAGATGGACAGGTAGTGTCAGGCCAAGGAAGTGGGGATCAGAGGGAAGGTTGGACATGGGATGAGGCCAGAGTGTGGAGATTTTGAAACTGGTGAATGTTATGTAAAGGCCTTCAGGCTGTAGGCTCCTGAGGCAGAATATGAGGCGTTGTTCCTCCAGTTTGCGTGTGGCGTCATTGTGGTGCTGTGTTCCTCCAGCTCCATACTGTTTCAAGTCTGACTCCAGCACATGCAGTTCTTGCTATCTCCCTGCCACAGATCCAGTATACTTGCTACAAATCTTGGAACTTGGCCAATTTGGTCAGTAGTGGGTGCAACCGAATCATATTGAAGTCCCCTATGCAGTGTACGTTCTGACCATGTTATATTACCCTTAGTGATTCTTCTAAGTAATGTAACATGGAAACGCATTGATCGTTACATGAGACAGGATGGTAAGTAGTAAATAAAAGGAGGTTTCTTTTCCATGCTTGGCCTAATGATGCGGACTGGCTTTTTTATTTAGTTCAGAAATACATGCAAAATTAACAAGTGGGGGACGGCATCTAGACACTGATGAAATGAGATATGAATGCTCAGATGGATGTGTGGACTGATGAGAAAGGACAATCAGGAGCCTGCACATTGCCGTGGTGGGGGGGGGGGGGAAGGTCAGTGAAGATTGTGGGAGCATTGAAGAAAACAAAGAAAACATTGAAATAGCCATTTGTTACAGAGAGACAGCAAGGTATGTGACGAGTTGAGTAACTAAGATCAGATTGCTAGGAAGAAAGAGAAGATGATCTAAGATCAGATGGAGGACACCATAAAGAGAGATCTTAATACAGCAGGTTTGAAGAGGAATGAGTAATTGACAGCAGGAGATGAAGCAGGATGATCAACAAATATTACGGCTATTCCAAGGAAAATGGAAGAAACTAAGAGAAGAATGAGGGGTGATCTCATCGAAACATACAAGATCGAGATGGGACTGGACAGGTTAGATATGGGAAGAATGTGCCCAATGTTGGGGAAGTCCAGAACTAGGGGTTACAAGCTAGGAATAAGGGGTAAGCTATTCAGGACTGAGATGAGGAAGAATTTCTTCACTCAGAGAATTGTGAACCTATGGAATTCTCCACCTCAGGAAGCTGTTGGGGCCAGTTCATTAGATATATTCAAGAGGGAGCTGGACGTGGCCCTTGCGGCTAAAGGGATCAAGGGGCACGGAGAGAGGGCAGGAGTGGGATACTGACAGTACATAATCAGCCATGATCATGTTGAATGGTAGTGCAGGCTTGAAGGGCTGAATGGCCTACTCCTTCATCTACTTTCCATGAGTCTATGAATCTAAGAAGAAAAAAAGACATAAAAGGTTGGAGCAGCCATTAAAGAGCAGACTAATGTCAAGACAAAGTCATTGAGTTACAAAAAATATAGATCTCTGTACTTAACAGTGAGCACTCTGTCATTAACATGGGTTTCCACGGTAAGCAATGTCTGGTTAAACCGTAATAAATTATGTCAATTTTAGTGTTCAGACTTCTCATTTTGTCGTAACAGACTGGAGATAGCTAATGTATTTTTGACAGGTTTTTTATTTGATATATTTAGGCATTAAGGATTAGACAGCAGCCTATGAAATCATAGCTGGTTTCAACAAGGCAATTCTTCCTTCTTTGCTTTCCATTTCATGGTCCCATTTCAAGGCTTTTCATGAAATCGATTATTTAGACAAAGAGCTGATCTTACAAATGCTGTTGATTAATGAGCTACAAATTTATTGAGGAAGTTAATGAACTGCCCAAAACAGCCGGCATGCTTAACATGCCATAAGTGGAATCTTTGTAATTGGCTCATGTGATAATGGGAATTGATTGCACTGTTTGATTGACATGATAAGTGTGGACAGTGTAGTTCATTTGGAGACTATTAAGTTGAAGGATGCAGATGACAACAAAATTACAGAGACAGGACAAGGTAAGTCACTGAGTGACAGAGACTTTTTGGTTAGATGAAGAAGTAGACAAACTACTCTGTAAGCTGGGTACAAGGAAATTTGACCCTTTTGGCATTCCAGGATACTTTTCCAAATTGGCAGGAAGTAAACATAACACATATACCTCTGCAGCACAAGGGCAGAAGCAAATAGGACACATGAAGGAAATTGGCTGATAATTCCAAACAACAATGGCAGATAATAGGTAGAATGATGCAAGCATCCATGCTAAAAATTTACACATTTAATGCTGGCCCACAGGATACTCCTAAAGGACTCTCAATCTAAACCCCTGTTTCATAACCTAATTGCAGATGCATAGGCTGCTTTATTTTTCTTTTTCTAGCCACTAGTTTAGGCCATTTCGTAAGGGATCGAGATCATGGAAATCAATATAATTGAGGAACTGGATACAAAAACAGTGAAGGAACTCTGTTCATTGTCACTGGATTTTTTAAAAAATCTTTCTCTTCCTAGCCTATCAGATATTTGTATAATATCCTGAGGTGGCTTGACAGGGTGAATCCTGAAAGTATGTTTCCCTTATGGGATAGACTATGAATAGGGAAGATATTTGAAAAATACAGGGTGTCTGATTTAAGACAGAGATAAGGGGGTGACAGTTTTCTCTCAGAGGGTCATGAGTCTTTGGAACAATCTTCCCCAGAGAATTACAGAGGTGGGGCCAATGAACATTCTTAAGGCAGTGGTAGGGAGATTCTTGACTAACAAAGGGGCCAAAGGTGTAGGTGGAATGTGGAGTTGAGGCCAAAGTCAGATCAGCTGTGAATTTATTGAAAGGCAAAATGGGCTAGAGGGATTGAATGCTTACTCCTGACTGCTCCAAGTTCAGACTTGTTCTGGGAGATGGTTAATTGACATTACTTGAACTGATGCCCTTGAAAGTGGATGTACACTGGTTACTCCATCTGGACAGTATCATGACAGATACATCCTATGCTCACACACAGACATTTTCGACAAGCCATTTTGATAAAGATCAGATTTCAGTGCCCTTACTGATGGTGCCCCCCTTAGGGTCCTGGAATCATTCAACTGTCTTAACTATTGACTGAGTTGATATCAACGCTTGGCTATGTCTTTATGGTCACTAGTTGGCTGAGGAAAAAATGGCTGATTTTGTGGACAATACCTGTATGGTATTGCAGCATCTGCAGTTCTTAGTATCTTCAACTCTTGATCACTCCATGGAAATTTTGCTGCAAGACTGCAGGCCTGAGGGAGCAGAATTCAGCTTGACAATGGTATCTTGCCAATTTCCTCCCCAGGCTTACCCAAAACAAATATTACCATTCAGGAACCAAACAGAAATTGCTTAAATAACTCAGTAGGTCTGGCAGCTTCTGTGGAGAGAAAGCAGAGTTAACATTTCGGATTCTTCAGAATTGACAATACC
>JAHRHZ010000031.1:6901250-6933164 GCA_024137785.1 Ginglymostoma cirratum
TCCATGGAGTGATCAAGAGTTGAAGATACTAAGAACTGCAGATGCTGGAGTCAGAGATAACACAGTATGGAGATGGAGAAGCACAGCAGGCCAAGCAGCATCAGATGAGCAGGAAAGGTGATGTTTCGGGTCAGGACCCTGAAGATTTCTGAAGAAGGGTCCCGACCCGAAACGTCAACTTTCCTGCTCCTCTGGTGCTGCCTGGCATGCTGTGTTCCTCCAGCTCCACACTGTGTTATCAAGATTTGAAGCTCAGTTTATTTACTCCTCCTAACTGAGGGCACAGTGATCAATTATAAACACTGTCCTGGCTGACATCAGCACAGTCCAGGACTGTACAGTAGTTCAGCTCCTCACTGAATAAACTCGCAAAACCACTTTGAGAGCTTGCCTGTGCAAACATACAATGTTCATTCCTAATTGCTTCTGCCACCATTTCCAGGAAAAAATACATAGCGGCAGATGTTAGTCATGGAGATAGGTGGAAGCAATTGAGTTTAGTTGACGACTTCTAAGTAACAATTACATTTTAAAGCATGCTCACTGACATGTAAGAAGTTTCTTTTAAGTTTCCAAGTGTCCTCTCATCAGAAAACATACTGTTTTTTTGCTTTGTTTTGTGGCTCTATCTTTTCTGAGATAGAAATGTCAAAGGCTTTCTCCTCAAATAGTGTAACTAGTTCTTAATGTGTTAGCAGCTGTTTTGTTATATTGACAAACTACAATTATTGCACGAACTATTGTGATTTTGGTTTTATCTTTCCATCATGGATTGAATTTTATATGGACTGATGAAGACAACATTAGCTGAAAAGTTGGGGATGAGTTTCAGTCTGCTTGGTTGGGTAGTCCTGAGTTGACTTTATGCTTGTCAAGCAGTCAACTCACTCAGAGGAAGACTCAGCCTGCCACCTGGGAGGGGGCTCACATTCATCCGAGAGGGGTCTTGCCTCCAGGAGCTGCCAGTCAACCAGATGACCAGCAGCTTTCGAGTCCCAGCGGTGCCGCCAACTGTAGGCCATTCCCAATGGCATTTCTTACAGAATTTTAGAATCCCTACAGTGTGGAAACAGGCCCTTCAGCCCAACAAGTCTTCATCAACCCTTGGAGCATCCCACCCAGACCCAGCCCCCTATAACCCTCACACCCCTGATCACTACAGGCAATTTAGTATGTCCAATCCACCTAGCCTGCAGATCTTTGGACAGCAGGAGGAAACCCACGCAAACACGGGGAGAGTGTGCAAACTCCACACAGACAGTCACCCGAGGGTGGAATCAAACCTGGATCCCTGGTGCTGTGAGGCTGCAGTGCTAACCACTGTGCTACCGTCCCACTAAGTAAGTTGGGGGCTACCGCCCCACCAGTCTAGCAGACCTCACTGTGAGGAGTGCAGGACCAAGTGCAAGAGGGCGGGCATGGAGAAACCACATGGTCAGCGGAGGGTAAGTGTCATGGAAGAAGTCTCCAGCAGGCACAGGGTTTATGAATAGAAGGAACGCAGCACCCAACACCTTCAAAATTTCCCCACTCAAGAGCCTCAAGGGCAAACAATCTGACACGTCCTTCAATGTTGGTAAAATGCCTTCAAACGAAAGTGGATGATAAGTGAAGTAACACTGCCACAGCACCCAATTTTACAGCCTTCCTCTTCCCCATCACCCTCTCCCTACACTCCACTCCTGCACCGTTCAGCTCCCCAACACACACACACACCACAGAGTCTCTCCTGGGCTCTATACCTTCATGTGATGGTTTTTATTTCATGGGGCAAGTGCTGACTTTGGGTAATATTGTAACATGACCAGATTAGGTCAGCCTCTCCCTGCATATGCTTCAATTAAGAAGAATATGGTCTGTCTATTCCATGTTGTAAATTTTACACTGTGAAAGAACTTAAAATTGTACCACATGCATTCCAGATATTCAAAATGGAATTCACTATTCATATCATTTTCTTTTCTTCCTCTCATAATGGGTTTAGTCTGAAATGGTCGCAAACAGATCCAGTTGTAAAAGGTGCAAAGGAGGAAGTGTTCTGGTTGATGGATGAACATGCATGTAATATTTTAAATAAAGCATAGTTCCCTTTACACACGTGTACAGGAACTTGGTCACATCAACTGAACCTAATGTTTTAATGGGAGTGCATGAGGCTTACACACAAGAGCACTTTTGTATTTCTGCAGATAGCTCTTAGCAAACTGTTCAAGACACAACATCAGTTTGAGCCAAATTGTGCTGCATAATACGTTGTTGCCTCGGAGAAATGTCTGGTTCAATTGCTAGCTCAATTTATCTAATTTCCAAGAACTGACAGGATAAAGAAACTCTCTGACCATTAAATTGACTTCGAACTTTAGTTCCAACCTGCCTTTATTAAAAGAGTCACTCCTATTAGGAACAGTAAAAACAGAAATGCAGAAAACACTCTGCAGATCAGGCAGCGTATGCGGAGAAAGGAAAGGCTTATATTTTAGATCTATAACCCTTTGTCTGAACTACATGTTAATATGTGTAAGGATAAATAGAATTTGGAAGTAAGTGACAGGAATAAATGACCATGCAATTGGTTGTATGGTGATTTTCTGGCGTCTACCTAATTGTTTCTTCTACTACACTGCCAACCACTATTACACTCCCATTCTGCTTTTCTGCTTCAACTATTTATACATTCTTTGCACATTACATATACATTTCATTGCATTCTCCTCTTAAGTATTAATCATTTTTAAAAAAAAGCATTTCTTGTGTTTGGTAATTATTCTTTACTTTTCTGTCTTGTTCCTCTTCATAAGCCGTTCATTTGTTAAATCTCTGTTTTAATGAGGGATAGTAGATCTGAAATATTAAATTTACCTTTTGTCTAGTATGTCTAGTATGTCTGAGCTAGTGAATGTTCCAGCATTTGTGGTTTTCCATTTCAGATTTCCAGCATCTGAAATTTTTTATTCTAGGTGGTCTAGTCGTTCAGGATTAATCGTTTTTCTTTAGCCCATTCAGCATCTTACAAGGGTAAGGGCTAAGAGTAGTTGAACTTCTGTCCTCGTCAAGGTGATTAATTATGCCAATGGAGAATGGGACACTTTTCATTCTGAACTTTATAATCAGATGCAAAGCTTGTGTCGGGCATGAATTACACTTATATTCAGATATTCAGAGGAATCTCTAGTACAGATGGAAACTGTATAGCCCTTTTGGTTTGGCACCCCCTTCATTGCATCTTTACTCTTCATCATCAGCCCCTCCCTGTAGTAGCCAGTTCCACATTCATAACAGTTTATGAGTAAAAAAATGTTCTTCTGAAGACTATGTTTGATTATTTTAGTCATTGCATATATCAATGTCCTTCACTTTTGGTATGGGCAGAAATAGGGTTCTCTTACTGTTTTATGGGAAACCTTTCATAATTTTACATCCGTTATTCATCTTTCAGCCATCTCTTTGATCTAGGCTGTTCATTGTTTCCTGATCATCTATATAAACATTTTTTTTACCCTCTTCAATGCTTTTATATTCTTTTTGTACTATGTTGATCATGATCTGATTGGGTAGCTGTAATTATATCACAGGGACGACAATCAACTTGTATAAATAAACATTTGCAGAGCGATTTGAAGGTACCCTATGGTGTGTGGTACATGATGTGAATTACTTTCAGTGGTATTGTTCTGGCTGTAGCTATTAAACTGATACAATGGTAGGGTGGAATGAAGTCATGACATAATAATTAATGAAAGACAAAGACCTTGAAATATGCAAGAGATTGGAGAGAATGGACATGATCAGTAAGTTCAATATTACAGACAAGTAACGAGTTGGGTGCTGAATATAGTTTTGCAGTGGTTTGAAAGTGGAATTTGGAAAACTTTATGAAGAACACTGAGGAAATAGAGCTTAGACATGATTAAGATGTAAATTTGAGTTTCACTGACGGTGAAGATGCAAAACGGATTTGGCATGTTAATATTTCAGAGACAATTGTGTTATTTAGATCATCAGGCACATCATTCATCTCAAAACCAAAAAGAACAATGAGACGATGCACTATCAGGTTCAGCCCTCAGCATGACACTGGGAAGAGTGATGGAACCACAGGCTAAAATATAGCCTGTACCAAGAATGAATCAAGATAACTGTAGACCAGCCAGTCATACTGCAAACAGCCAGCTCTACACTAGACATGAAGTCATGCTGGCAGTGAGAAAGTTAGGTGTCACCAGGATGATTTGTATGGAAGCTGTCCCCATGCTTCAGTCCACAGGGGCTGCACACAGATAAATTTTAACAGGAACAGGAATAACCATGGACATAGATAGAAAATCATTCCTGGAAATGTGATTGGGATCAAGGAAAAGTGTAGCTTCCTAAGTATTTCATTGTCTCCTATGTGGTTAGAAATGAGTTCTTCTGATGGAAATGAAGCAACTGGATGCCATATGAGAAGTAAAGATGATCACATCAAGTATTTTGATACTTCCTCCAAATTGCCGTTTACTTAGTAACAATCTTGGTTCCCATTAGTGCTCCATTGGCAGGAAGGAAGTTTAACCCGCGCAAGATGTTGTGCTTCTTCAAATCTAGCCTCCTGTACATCCTCAATCTCAATCACTCCAACATTAAGAGTCACACCTTTAATTAACTGAGCCAGAAGATTTTGAATTCCCCTTATAAACCTCTCTCTATTGTAACTTCTCTGTCCTCCTTCAATATACTCCTTGGTGTCTGTCTCTTTAATCTGTCCCAGTAACGCCTTTGAGGTTCAGTGCCACATTTTGTTTGTTAACATTATATTGAAAGTGATAATGAAAATAGCTCTTGCTGCTTCAGAAGTTTCTTTTATGGCATTTTATAAGCAGACAATGGTGGCCGGCCAACATTTCTGGCAATGAGGGGCATAAGAAAATGCTAGTGACTCATTTTAGGGTCAGAGCCATGTGTTAGGCCTCCTGTGCCTAACACCCGGCCAAAAGCATTCCAGATTCACTTGAAAACTGTCAGAAAGTCGACTTTACCTGATGAAGGAGCAGCGCTCCAAAAGCTTTTGATTTCAAATAAACCTGTTGGACTGTAACCTGTTGTCGTGTAACTTCTGACTTTGTCCACCCCAGTCCAACTCCGGAACTTCCACATCACTTGAAAAGCACAATTCTGAGTGCTATTTTCTAATGTTCTCAAGTTCTATCTCGAAAGGATATTGCTTCTTCAGAATACCAGATCATTCACGGAAAGTTAACAACGCGTTAAATTAATCCACAAGGACTGGAATCCAGCAGGAAAGAATAAACAACGGGAGACAAATGCCCTTTGCTTCCAAAGGTCAGTCAACATTGGAGGATACAGAACTTATAGTTCATAAAACAATAAGAAGTGTTACATTAATCTTGAAAAATGCTATTGGATGCAATGTATATTTGATCCAATAGGCACAAATCTTCTGTGTTATTTCATTGTTATACATGAATTAATCCACAAACCAACAACCAAATAAAGCACCTGATAATACTGACAAGTTATTGTAAATCATTTCTTCACTATGCAAGGCACTGAGATCTGAATAGCCCTGGTCCCATTCCCAGGTTTCACACAATAAGCTCGGGAAACACTGAGCTGCTCCAATTTAGCTTACAGTGCTGGAATAGGTAAAAGGGAAAAAAATATCTTTGGTTCTTGTAATGGCTAAGATCCAATGATTTATGCTGACCCTTCAGTACAATAATGAGGACATGTTTTATTTGTGTGTGACATCCCCCCAACAAGACCCCCTTTTCCTTTCCAGAGAATGTTAATGTTGTGGTATTACGAACAGCAAAATCTTGACCTGGTATTCTTAATGAAAGCCCAAAAAGAAAGATAAACAGAAAATCTTACAAACCTTTTAGGGATCTCAGTGTACATAGAGCAAGTTACTCCTCAAAATTATTCCATGTCTGTGGATTGTTGTGAGGGATTTCTACAGGATGATAGTATAGTATTTTTTTTAAAGAACCTTTCTTTCTATCCTGATTGCCAACAAATGATCCCAGATGAATACCGGATGACAAAATCGCTGATCTTGTTTTGGTGTGTCCATAAAGTAACTTGTTGATTTACATTTTCAAAACCCTCATGTAACCACTCCTGAAGTTATGTGCAAACATTTTTAACAACAATGGAACTGTATCCTAGTGAAAATCAGAGTCTTTAGGAGAAGGAGAATGAGGTGTTATGTTTGGAAGGGGGAAAAAAATCACTTCTAACTTCTACTTTTAAAACTTTGCATGAATTTCCTTCTGTTGTTTCTGCCTAGTTGTTGGACAACTACCAAGATATTCATTGTATTTTTACACAAAATGCTTTCAGAGTAGTACTGTAGGCATGTTCTGTCTGTATGGATAAGTTTCAACAGAACATTAAATGAACTCCAAACCACAGGACCTGAAGAGGCATATTGCTATCTCAATGCAGACTCCATATTTGCCTAAAAATGCAGTAAATTCATCCAGAAGCAGCTGTTTTTTCATGAGAAGAGATTTTAATGTGTGCAGAGCTTTCATAGACACCGGGAGACTCAAATTTAATAATCATGCAGGCATTTTAGCAACCTTAAAACATACAAGTCTGCTTGTATGTAATGTCTTACATTCAAGGTATATGCATGGGAGAGGGAATTACTGTAACTTGTTGATATCACTTTGCTGAACCACCTGGAAAACTGAGCAGCTGCTGTGTATCCTGAGAGGGAGGGTGAACAGTCAGCAGTCATATTCACCAATAACATGGGCAGAGAAAGGGATATGGGGGTCTTGCAGTCAGCACTTAGGGAGTTATGTAGAAAATTAGCAAACAGGACCTCAAAAGTAGGAACCTTTGGATTATTCCAAACGAATTTGGTAATAGGAGGTTGAAGCTATTGAATATGTCGTTGGAAGGAAGGTGCAGGAGGAAGGGCTTTAGATTCTTGGATAATCAGGACCCAATTTAAAGGAAACAGGGGCTGTAAAAGCCAGTTTTGAGCAAATTATTGACCTGGTTAGAAAATTAGCTGAGAGGCAGGAAACAGAGAGTGGGGATAATTGGCATAATGTAACTAATGACATTGTGAAGTGTTGATGCCTCAATTGTTCAAAATACTGTTAACAACTCAGATGATTGGATAAAGAACTTCATATCCAATACAATAGAATACAAAGATAGGCAGCATTGTAAACTATGTTAATCAAAGCATAAAATTACCAAAATATTAACAAACTGAATCAGCAAAACTGCATTAAATGACAATATAGGCAAGTGTGAAGTCACTCCCTTTGAATTTGAAAAGCATACTGTTGAGAATATGTTCTAAAATGTTGAAAAGCTAGAAACAGTGAAGGCTGAAAGGTATGTGCTTTAATAGGTAAAAGTTCATGGAGAGAAAATAATCAAAGAGGTTAAGAGAATTGTTGTACCACATTGGGATAGCATGCTGGAACTTAAGCCCCGTTTTCCTTGCGTCATCACAAAAGTTAAAAATTTTATCGAAGTACACAAGGTCTGATGGACTTAACAGAAAACATGGTCCAGGTTTCTATTCGTTATAAAAATTACCATTTTTTAAATTCTAACCACATGTAAGCAACTATGTACTTTTGGCATATAATTCTACCAGCTAAAACTCTAAGCTCTCTTTTAACCCATCCTGCATATATCTGCCAACAACCAAAAGACATTGGTGGATGGGAAAAATATTGGGTAATAGTTTAATGGCACCAGTCCTCAAGATTTGATGAAGGTGTTCCTTTCATTTCCCAAGTACTTTATTTCTCTGAGCTTTTCCTTTGGTTTCTTTCACTTCTTTACAAGAGGCACATAGTGACTGGCTCACAAATTATGAATTCTCTGACTTACTGATTAACAGCAATAGTATACAACAGCTGGTGTGATAAAACAACTGGGCTTTCTTTTGCTTCAGGTATTTCATTGGAGAGATAGACACACAACCTTTCTTTCCAGAGGACTAAGGATGTCTCACTCTATTGTTCACACCCACAACCTGTTTAGCTCCCCAGGAACCAATCAGCGAGTTGTACCTTTGGCATCTAAAACTGGTCACAATTCCACAAACCAATCATCTACCCATTGCCGGCTGACTATTAGCTTGTACACAAGGCCCTGTGCCGTGCTATCTATTTACATCCTACCCGACTGCTTGCAAAGCAACAATACAAACATGCCCCACAATGAGTTTTAATAACCTGTGTCTTTTTAAATATAGCAATTCCTTTCTCAGTCCTTTGTTGTAAGTCCTATTCCTAATTCAGTCCACCAAATATAATGAAAAATATAAAGATGAGGCCTTTACAGATAACTGTTCTTTCTACTTAAATGACCAGAATAAAAGGGAAAAAAAATGCTACAACTGTATAAAGTTCAAATTGAACAACACCATTCAGTTTGGGTATTGTACTGAAGGAAGGATATATCTTGTTTCAGACATAGTAGGAACTGCAGATGCTGGAAAATCTGAGATAACAAGGTGTAGAGCTGGATGAACACAGCAGGCCAAGCAGCATCAGAGGAGCAGGAAGGCTGATGTTTCGGGCCTAGACCCTTCTCCGTCAGCATTCCAGGATATAACTTGTACTAATCTCGGAAGGAGTTCACCACAGATTTACCAGAATGACAGGGTTAAATTATGAGGAAGGATTTCACAAACCAGGGTTATATTCCCTACACTTTAGAAGGTTTAGGAGCAATTTGGCCAATGTTTTTAAACTATTAAGAGGAATTGTTGCGGAAGTTAGAGAGAACCAAGATCTGATGATTGTTTATTTGAAGACAAGACGGTTCAGACTAAAAATTGGAATCAGACATTTCAGGTGTGACATTAGGAAACATTTTGTGTGCAACGGGTCATAGTATTTGGAACGCTATTCCCCAAATGGCAGTTAATATGTCTGAAACGGAAAACTGAATTCTTAACCAAAGAAATTGAAGGATATACGGCAAAAAGATAGGTATATAGTATAAAGATAGTCCAAAGATGTGCAGGGTAGGTGGATTGGCCATGCTAAATTGTCACTAGTGTTCAGGGGTGTGTGGGTTATAGGGGGATGGGTCTGGGTGGGACGCTCCAAGGGTCGGTGTGGACTTGTTGGGCCGAAGGGCCTGTTTCCACACTGTAGGGATTCTAATATGTGATGAGATCACAGAGTAACCATGATCTCACTGAATGGCAGAATGGACACAAAAGAGTTAATGGTCAACTCCCAATAGTAACCATAGCAAAATAGAGGGATCCAGAATATTTTTGAAGTGCTATAACATTTACTTCAGACTTCAGGTGAAAGTGCCATCTGCCACCGTGCTTTGCCTAAAACTTTGTAAGCAGGCATTACAACATGCCCCTTATTAAATGGTACGCCACCCTCCGGTGATCAGCACAGTGTACGTAGTGTGGGTTTTCCATGGTGCAGTAACTGATATTGAACATTTGTAAAATATGTATAAGCAACAAAACTGCTTGGAAACTTTTGAGCAGCCAGTACTGTTCTCCAACTCGGGGACAAATTTTATGTATTAACCTTACTGCAAAGCTTAACAATGTTTTCATTATCATTACAGAACAAGGACACTCCTACACCTAAGAGCAGCAGGCAGCGTCCCAACAAAAAAGTTGAGAGCGCTAGGGCTTTTCTCTTTAGAATGGTGAAGGATGAGAGGGTGACTTGATAGAGGTGTACAAAATGATCAGAGGTATAGATAGAGTGAACAGCCAGAGACTTTTTCCTAGGGTGGAGGTAGCATAGTTTTAAAGCGAATGGAGGTAGATATAGGGAAGACATCAGGGGTAGGTTCTTTACTCAGAGAGTGGTAGGGGCGTGGAATGCATTGCCAGAGAGGGTAGTGGAGTCAGTCTCATTAGGGGCATTTAAGCGGCTATTAGATAGGCATATGGATGATAGTAAAAGGTGGGGTGGAGGTTAGATAAACCTGAGGTTTAGGGTAAAAGTTCAGCACAACATTGCGGGCCAAAGGGCCTGTACTGTGCTGTACTGTTCTATGTTCTATGTTCTAACTGGGAGGAAGCCACAAACCTGCCAAAGAGTAATGTAGATCTAAAAATCATTTAAATGAGGATATAGAAGGCATTGTTAGTAAGTTTGCCGATGACACCCAAATTGGTGGCATAATAGACACTGAAGAAGGTTTTCTAAGATTACAAAGAGACTTTGATCAAATGGGTCGACGGGCTGAAAATAGTAGATGGAATCCAATCTGGACAAATGCAAGGTATTGTATTTTGGTACAACCAACTAGGTACAACAACTTATACAATTAATGGTAGGGCCTTGGGTAGTGTTGTAGAGCAGAGGGACCTAGGGGTGCAGGTACATAATTCTTTGAAGTTTGTGTCACACACAGACAGGGTGGTTAAAAAGGCATTTAACACGCTTGCCGTCATTACTCAGTCCTTTTGAGTATAGGAGTTGGGAAATCAGGTTGAGGTTGTACAGGACATTAGTGAGGCCTCTTCTGGAGTACTGTGTCCGATTCTGGTTGCCCAGTTATAGGAAGAATATTAGTAAGCTGGAGAGGATTCAAAAGAGATTTACTAGGATGTTACCGGGTGTGGAAGGTTTGAATTATAATCAAAGTCTGGACAGGCTGGGACATTTTTCATTGGAGCATAGGAGGTTGAGAGGTGACCTTATTAGAGTTTATAACATCATGTGGGGTATAGATGGAGTTAATGGTAGTTGTCTTTTCCTGAGGATGGGGGATTTCAAGACTGGGGGACACAATTTCAAAGGCGAGAGGAGAGAGATTTGAAAAAGACATGAGAGACAATTTTTCACACAGAGGGTGGTTTGCGTGCAGAATGAACTTCTGGATGAAGTGGTGGATGTGGGCAAAATTACAATGTTTAGAAAAGTACATGAATGGGAAAGGTTTGCAGCTACATGGGCCAAGTGCAAGGAGATGGGACTAGTTTGGTTTATGATTATTTTCGGCATGGACTGATTGCACCAAAGGGTCTGTTTCCATGTCGTACAACTCCACAATGCGTTGCTTTTCCACAAGAGATAGTCAGAACCAAATGCAGGTTTCTGAAGAAAAGTATGTGAAAGCAATGACAATACAAAATTACCAGATCCTTGAGGTTACAAACTCACCTTTACTGTGATCAGCTGCTGAATCCCATTATCAGAGCAAGTTATCAATAGAATAGAACAGCCTTTATTGTCACATGCACTCGAATGAATGCAGTGAAAAATTTGTAATGCCGCCTCTTGGCGCCATCTTAGGCAGAGGGTACCTAGGTACAGATACTTTAAGTGTTGTTACAGATTCAAAATGGAAAAAAAAGTAAACTAAAATAGACTAGCATGGGAACACAGAGTTTAAGAGTCCAGCATAAAACTAAAAAGTGTCTTCAAAATCTTCAAGTTATAGCCTTTTTCCACTGAGTCCATGCCCATTGGGCTTCAGAACACAAGGCCTCGCTGCCCCCATGCACTGGCCTCCGTCCAGGATTTACCTCCAGGACCCGTCCCCCTGGCCAGCCAGGGCTTGTTCTGCTCCTGCTCCGGGCTCCTGCCATGACTCGGCTCCCAGCTTGGCCTGCACTCGCTCTGCTCCTGCTCCAGCCACAAGTGGAGAAAATGCAGCAAGACGAATGTAAGAGGTAAAGCAGCTGGCAAACAGAGGAGCTCTGGCTGGAGAATCTTACTCTGCCACCATCTTTATTGGACTACAGGGGTGCTAAAGCATCAGAAATATAACAGATTCAGGGATACTGTGTCATTCTCACTGATAATATGCAAATAAGATTACTGATGACTTGGAAGCTTTCCCATTGAAAGGGTCAAAACGTGCCCTGGCACTTAGTTTTAAGTGGGTACGACAAGCAAGAGACAGAATCTGCTTTAACTTTACTGCTGCATTGGTAAGTTCCATTCTGTTCCAGTTGACATGAACTCACAGGGCCGAAAGGAAATGATTTGGCAAAAATTGTCTTGAAGTCAACAATCACATAAATAATAGCTGACGTGAAAACTGAAAATGTCATACTGCTGTAGCAAATTCAGTTCTTCTGAAGTTGTGATTAAGTTGAGACCAAAGAGAGTTTTAATGCATCTGGTCATCATGCATACAATGGTCGGAATACTCGTTGCTGATGCTAATCAATAGAAGTTAAAGTGCTTCTTCTTCTCATATTTAACATTTCTCTGGTTAACGCAAAAGGCTTTGTGTGTCTTCCAAAAACATTCGATGGTTTCATGAGAAAACTATAAATGTGAAGACAAAACACACCTCGTGTTTTGAAACAAGGCTGAGCAACACTCAAGTTTGAAAGTTTAACATTTCCAGTCTTGTTTGGTGGCTGTCTTAACAGAAGCAGTAACAATTTTACTGCGAGTAGGTTGCTATTTAGTTGAAATGATGGACAACCGACAGTGAAACTGCACAGCATTGTTTTGAGTCGATACCTGTTTACATGTAATAAAAATGATCAAAGCTTACATGGATTTTTGGACAATGTTTACCTCAGTACTTTTGCCACTCTCCCATCATTGTTACATTTGTAAGGTTCTCCCATCTCTCTAAATTGCAATGTAAGCAAAATGACCATAAAGTCTGAAGAATAGGGTCACCTTGCAATTAAATGACTACTAACAATGCTGAGGTTTAAAGAGTTATATATCATTTATGAAACTATGTGGCAAAAACGTTGTATTTAAAAACAAAGTTGCAAAGATGTTGAGATTTTTGATCAAGAATGAAAAACTGCATCAAAAAGGTTGAAAGTTTTTTAAAAAAAGTAGTGGACACAGGATGACAAAAGACCAAAGCACAGAGCAGGAAAGAATAAAGAGTTCCAGTCAAATACTCTGCAAGCTTGTATTCATACATTTAAAAAACAAAGCAGGTTCAGAATTTCAGGACCAGTTGAGCAAAAAACAGCCTGAATGCGGAAGTTAAGCAGTGAGCTCCAGCTTCATGAAGAGCTCCCTCTGGTGATGAGGCGAATGAATTTTCTATCCTCATATGTAATAAAAATGTGATATCTTTACAGTAAAAGCACCATAGTCAAAAGGCTAAATAATTCTTGTTTTTCTTTTTAATGCTCCACAACTTTGATAAACATCACCAACTTTATTGACCTACATAACTGCATTCTTTACCTCATTGAAACATTTCAGAACATGGTAGGTCATGTTCTTGGACATGCCCCAAAGACACAATTTATTCCACTGCATCTAGAAACGTGACGTCCAGTCACGCATTTCAATTTCACATGCTTTACTGTATGGGTATGGTTACTTATTAAATGATCGATTGATGCCTATGCTGTACAAGCATCAAGCTGCCCATGCAGTGGATTTTCAATCAAATTCACATATCTGGGGAAATGGAGGGCTGTCTGAAAAAATATCAAGATGATGTTTTCTATTCATCCTGTGCAGACTGTAAAGGAGACATAAAACAATCTGTAAAACAAACTTTCCGGTAATGAAGACTTAGCTGAACAGATGGCTGTCATTTATTTTCTTGGCACAACAATAAATAGTCTTGAGAATTTTCAGAAGTAATGATGTCTTTCAGGGCCAATTCCATTCTTTAAACGCATGATAAATTTGACAGCATGTCAAATATGACCCTAACTGTACAACTGCACTATTAAATCATTTGATTTTGTTTCACCATGTTGGGGTACAAAGTACTATTTTCTAAGTTAGTTATGAAAACATGAATAAACCACAAAATTGAGGGCATTTACATGTTTAAATCTCTGTGCCAAGTATGCTGCCATTGGACATAATCAAACAACAGATAATTACTATATGAGTTTATTCAGCAAACAAACAAGATATAGAAACCATCAACTAGCATTTTAAAATCACCTTAAATTTGTGAAATGTTCCAAGGCACATAACAAGACAAAACTGGACACAAAACAATGAGACAATTGACCAGAAGATTGGATAAAGAGGAAATGTTAAGGACCATCTTAATGGAATAGAGAAATGTAGACAGGTTGAAAGGTTTATGAGGGGAATTCCAAAATGCAGGTTCCAGAAAGCTGAAGGCACGGCCAACAGTTTGGTGAAGGGAATTAAGAGGCCAGAAGTGGAGGATCACAGAGATGTGGGGGTTGTAGAGTTGAAAGAAGTCGCAGAGATAGCATGAGCTAAGGCCATGAAGGTATGTCAATGCAAGGACGAGAATGATGAATTTCAAGCATCACTGGAGTGGAAGCCAAAATCAGTGACCGCAAGGATAATGTATCCTTATGTGGGTTATGATAGTAACGCTTCAAATAAGTTTAAATTCATAAGAGGGTCTATATGGTTTCAGGGTGGCCAGGTGAGCATGAGAATAGTCAACAGTAGAGAAAACATAACATTAGCTGAGGGTTTCAGCTACAAATGGGCTGAGGCAGGTGTAGAGACAGACAATATCAAGGGGGTAGAAATAGATAGACTTAGTTCGGATACTGAGGGTGCAAACAGTCTGGTTCAGCCTAAAACAATAGCCAGAGAGACAGACAGAATCTAAGATTAGGGGGCAAAATTCATACAGGGGATCAAACGTATTGATATTTCTAAAATTTCCTCGGAGAAAATCTTCAAGGGATGTCAAGGACAGGAATGAGAAATTCTCTAGGAATTTTCAGATACAGAATAATAGTGCCAGTTTGGGTGTCAATAGGTATGACCTGATACAAGGCCATAGGAACCTGGAGCTAGTTTTGCATACTTAGTGATATGAACTGTTTAATCCAAAGACAGATTGCAAACCCAGTAATAATTCTCAGACTTTAAGTGAATGTAATGTTCAGTGCACTAAGTATTGAGGCAAGAAATTGAAGGGCAATTTATTCCCCATACCTATCAGCAAGAAAGTTCACAATGGCAATGACCTGCCTCTCCAGTTGAGAGCTAAAGAGTTTGTGTGGCTGTGAAGAGTTGCACCAGTAGAGAGATGTGTGTTTTTGGGGTGGACTCATGATGTGAGGATCATGAGGGATGGCTTTCAACAGACAACCGTTAACGCCTGATTGCTTCACACATCCAGACAGGTCATCCTGGATTCCCTGTTGGGAAAGCAGCCGCTTCTCTTGCCTGCTAGAAAGGCCTGTGGTGGGGCAGTGACAGATATCATGGGCCTTGGTGTCACACCTAACCTTGGACTCTGGTCCCCAGCACAGCATCAGCCCCTGTAAGCCTAGCACAGCGAGTCTCTAGGCCATGGTGTGTTGGCCCTTGTCCTGCTACGCTACCTGCCCACCCGCTTCCAGGGAGGGGAAAACCATTCCCGATAGGCTTTATATTTATGTTTGGAGAAACATCCACATGGCGTCTTCTCTTGGGCCCACCACATTCCCTCATATTACATTTCCACAAAACACTTTGAATCGTGATTATATGGTGTTGTTTGTATTTTCTGAAGTGTCTCTACTTATTACTGGTCCAAACTTCAGGAAATAAAGGGACAAGGTCACCTAAATTCCCTTGTATGCACACTTTTCTAATCGGGAATCTGGGCTGACAGATTTCCTATCACAATAAGCCAAACACTTTGATTGTGGCAGCCCTTCACCAAGGGTTTTATTCAGCTGTAACAGAATTTCAGCGCGTTAAGATGACCTTGCATCTTTATGTCCTGAAGCCTGCCCCATTAATCACCCATTGTCACTTCACAAAAGCTTCCCAATGTGTTAATCGCTTACTTTTAAAAGGTGATCAGATATTGTTGCAGCTTTGCAGTACATTTAGGTTCACAATTTGCTGCTGACAGCAACTTCAGAGTTGTTCACAAACTAAATATGAAGTGGAGTGTGATGTGAAACAGCTGAAAGGGAAAAGGTGGTTTCAACATAGCTACTGGTGGAGCCTAAGGGGTCATGTTTCATGGCTAATTGAAGGGTCCCAGCCTGCCTTCCTACATGCCAATGGAAATTCCAATCATTCAAAATTAGCTCCACTGGAGAGAACACCAGACCCGTGAAGTAATTGCTGTGCTCAGGACTCAATCGTGGCAGGAAAATCCCAGACAGTTAGCGCACATGTTTCAGGGATATCCTTAAAACCTAAGCAGAAAGGATAAACATCCCGCCAAATCATGGGGAGTCCCTGGCTTGTGACCGACGAAAATGGATGAGGCCAATCTAGGAACACCGAGATACTTTGTCGGGAACATGCAGAGGTGAAGTCAGGCACCGGACAGAGCACACAAACAGCCAAACAATCCATCTGCCCAAACCCTTCAAGCTCCACCTGTCTCACATTTGGCAGAGTCTGCAAATCAGACATTAGATTTCTCAGGCAACCCATCAAACTGGAGTGGAAGCAAGTTAACCTCAATCCTGAGAGACTTTGTAAGAAAACAAATGCATACCAGCAATGTGTTTAATTATTTCCCAAGACAGGAAGGTACAAACAGGATGTACCTCTGTTCTGAGGTAAGGTCACCAGACCTGAAACGTTAACTCTGATTTTTTCTTCACAGACGCTGCCAGACCTGCTGAGCTTTTCCAACAACTTCTGTTTTTTATATCTCTGTTGACTTAGTTAATAAAGCAAATGAGTGGTAATTTATAAAACAAAACTACGATCCATGATCTCTGATGAAAAGTGGGACAAAGGGCTACGAGGAGCAGGCAGGAAAGTGGAATTGAGACCAGGATAAGATCAGCCATGATCATGTTAAAAGCTAAATGGACTCAAAGGGTTGAATTGCCTATTCCCACTCCTTACTCCTATGTTCCTGTATTGATCCAGTTTTATTCTTTATCAAATCAGACGATCTTGTCAGCCATTGCAGTTGCCTTTCAAGCTCCCTGGATTAAGAATCAGCCACATTTCCCATGCTATTGTTTAGAATCAAGCTTTGCTACTCATTTGAAGATGTGTAAAATGTGAGAACATAATCAGATTTTCTTCCCATATCCAACATTCCGCCATCAAACACCCTAAATGTTCAGACATAATCAAAGGCAACGGAAGTAAATCGTTGCAGATAACCAAGACTCCCAGTAAGGGTTGAAACATTTCAGATCAGGAAAACAGAGCAGAGTAGGTAACTGAAAATATCATGTCCAGGTCAAAATAAAATCTGCCATGCATTTGTAAACCAGTTGCTTTTGTGAATAAAAAGCTACTATCAATATTTCCAAAAGCAAGATCCTGTAAACCCTAATTGCGATAACATCCTTTGATATGAATCTCCTCACATCAACACTTCATGTTAATTATAATAATTCTTCATTAAATGTCCGTCTTTGAATGCTTACAAATAAGAAACGGGCTTGGAAAGCTTTCCCCAATAGTCTATTTACACAGGAATTTGTTCAGGAGTTATAGCAGGGATCTCTGCTGGACAGCTTGCAGTTTATCACAGGCAAGTCTGGTTCTCTGAACCCAACCACAGACCGCCTCAAGAGGAAACAAAAACATCACTCTGAGGGCTGTATTTTTTGTATTCAGACAGGGGAGGAGGGGTGTAGACCCACCTGTAAGAGCTTCCACCGTGTATTCAGGTCCTCCAGCTGGTTTAGGTTGTATGGAGATAGCTGGATGTCTGGTGGTGTGAACTGGCGGGCGAGATCGTTCATGTGGGTTACATTCTCTTTGAAAGGAGAAATCTCTGCTCTGAAAGCCTGCATCCAAAAGAAGGAAAAATTACTTTAACGTCATGTATGATTTACAATACTACCTTATAAAATAAAGGGCACTGATAGCAAAAGCAAAGCAGTTACAGGAGAGTTTATCATTATGCTTATTCTGCAAGGCAAGTATGGAGCAGATGTCAAGAATATCACAAATTAAATTCACTACAACATGAGGAGAAGCCAGATTACCCAATTAACTGAAGTCTATCTCCACCAGGGCATTAGGTAGAATATTTGTAAGATATTACGAAGCATCCACTTAAATTCTCAGCTATGTTTTCAAACAAAATATCTCAGTTCATTTGTTTCCTGCTGAGAACTTCTTCATTCACTTGGCAATATGTGGAAAAAATTTCTCAGGTAACTGAAAGACACGACGTCTGGCCAGCGTTGATTGGAAGGGAAACTTAACAAGGAAGATGGTGGAGCAGTGATGGCAGGAGTTTCTGGAGGGTAACTCGGGAAGCACAGGAGAAATTCATTCCAAGGAAGAAGAAACATTAAAGGGAGGATGAGATGATCATAGCTGACAAGGGAAGTCAGGGACAGCATAAAAGCAAAAGAAAAAGCATGCAATGTGGTGAAGATTAGTGGGAAGCCAGAGGAGTGGCAAGTCTTTAAAAACCAGCAGAGGACAACTAAAAAAACAATAAGAGTGTAGAAGATGAAACTTGAGAATGAGTTAGCTAGCCAGTAATATAAAAAATTGCTGGAGGTTTTTTTTTGGTTTTCTAAAATGTAAGAGATAGGCAAGAGTGGACATTGGACTGCTCGAAAATGAGGCTGGAGAAGTAGTAATGTGGACCAAAAGAAATGGCGGAGAAAGTGAATAGGTACTTGCCATCAGTTTTTACAGTGAAACCACCAGCAACATACCAGGACTTCAAGAGAGTCGGGGGCAGAGTGGGAATAATGGCCATCAATAGGGAGAAGGTGCTGGGCAACTGAAAATTCTCTGCACCCCAGAGTTCTGAAGGAGGTAGCTGAGGAAATTATACAGGAATTAGTGGTGATCTTTCTGGAATCAACAGAATCAGGGAGGGTCTCAAAAGGCTGGAAAGTGGCTAATGTAACACTCATGTTACAGAAGGGAAGGAAGCAGAAGACAGGAAACTACAAGCCGGTTAGCCTGACCTCAGTCATTGTTAAGATTTGAGTCCATTTTTAAGGACCAGATTGTGGACAACTTGGAAGTAAAATAGAGCTGAGTCAGCATGGCTTTGTCAAGGTGAAGGCATGCCTGGCAAATCTGGTAGAATTCTTTGAGGAGATAACATGCAAGTTAGACAAAGGGGAGCCAGTGGACATGATCTATTTGGATATCCAGAAGGCTTTTTACAAGTGCTGCACTGGAGGCTGCAAAATAAGACATGACCCCATGGTCCCCATTAGGGGAAAGGTATTGGCATTGATAGAGGAGTGGCTGACTTGGTAGAAGGCAGAGAGTAGGCAATAAAGAGGTCTTTCTCAGGATGGCAGCTGGTGACAAGCAAAGTTCCACAGAGGTCAGTGTTGGGACCACAACTGTCTATGTTATATATTAATGGACAAAGGAACTGAGGGTATTGTTGCTTAATTTGCAGATAGCACAAACATAGCTGGAGAAACATGCAGTGTTGAGGAAGCGGTGAGGCTGCAGAAGAACTTGGACACCCTAGGAGAGTGGGCAAAGAAGTGGAAGATGGAATACAATGTGGCAAAGTGTAAGGTTATACACTTTGGTAGGAAGAATAAAGGCATGACTATTTTTTAAATGGTGTGGGACTTCAGAAATCTGAGTGGACTTGGGAGTCCAAGTTCAAGATTTTCTTAAGGTTAACATGCAGGTTCATTTGGCAGTTAGAAAGGCAATTGCAATGTTAACATTCATTTCAAGAGGGCTAGAATACAATGGCAGAGATGCTCTCCTGAAGCTGGCTCTGGTTGGACCAGATTTGGAATATTGTGAGCAGTTCGGGCCCCATATCTAAGGAAGGATCCACTGGCACTGGAGAGGGTCCAAAGCAGGTTTACAAGAATGATCCTGAGGATCAATGGCTTGTCATAGGAGGAGCAGTTGAGGACTCTGGGCCTGTACTGGATGGACTTTAGCGGTATTGGAAGGAATCAATTTGAAACTTATAGAGTACTGAGAGGCCTGGTATATAGTGGACGTGAAGATGATGTTTTCATTATTAGGAGAGACTAGGATCTGAAGGCACAGCCTTATGATGAAGGGATGGTCCTTTAGAACTGAGATGAGGCAGAATTTCTTTAGCCAGTGGTCATTGTGCAGAGGATAAGACATTGAGGGTATATTAGACAAGATAGATAGGTTCTTGATTAGGAAGGGGATCAAAAGTTATGGGGAGAAGGCAGGAGAATGGGATTGAGAAACATATCAGCCATGATCAAATGGCGGAACAGATTTGATGGGCTGAATGCCCTACCTCTGCTCCTCTATCTTATGGTGTTATGGTCTTATTTTTCATCACTAGTGCTTGCTGTTAGAGCTTGTTGATGTTAAGTCTGGCGTCTGCTTTTTAACTGCACTTCCCTAATGTTGTACCAAAACGGTCAGTGCTTACTTATTAATCAGACACAAAGAAAAATTAATGACACGTCTTTTGAAACAATCCAATTTCTTGATGACAAGTTTTTTTTTCCTGCTGTTTAAGCAGGAAGAGGAGCATTAGGTCAGTTGCATTGTAACTGCACTGCACACAAATAACATTTTGATGGAATTTGATCTAATTTTCATCAGACATTTTAAACAAATGAGAATAAATGCATATACTTTCTGCTGCCATAGTTCCCTTTCAATGCGGTCACGAAGGGTTGGATGTATGAACATATGAACAAGGAACAAGGAACAATAGTAGGCCATTTAGCCCTTTGAGTCTGTTCCGTCATTCAATAAGATCACGGTTGATCTGATTTTAACCTCAGTTCTACTTTCCTGCATATCCCTGAAACTCTTTCATCCCCTTGGTATTCAAGGATTTATCTACCTTTGCCTTCAAAATATTTAAACATTCTGCATCCACTGCCCTTTGAGGAAGGGAAGTCCGAAAACTCAAAACAAAGCTTCTTTCTCTTTGTTTTAAAAGGGTGGCCTCTTATTTTCAAACTATGACCCCCATTTCTAGATTCTCCCAAAAGAGGAAATATCCTTCTAATATTCACCCATCAATCATGCTTCAATTAAGTCATCTCTAAACTCCAGAGGATACAGGCCTAGCCAGTCTAGCCTTTCCTCATAAGGCAACCTACTCATTTCAGGTATCAGTCTAGTCAACCTTCTCTGAAATGCTTCCAGTGCATTAACATCTTTTCATAAGTACGGCGACCAGTACTGTACACAGTACTTCACCAATAACCTGTAAACATGAAGCACAACCTCCCTATTCTTGAGTTCAATTCTCCTCACATTAAACCACAACATTTTATTAGTTTTGCTGATTGCTTGTTGTATCTGCATACCAATCATTCTGCGGCTCATGTACTAAGACACCCAAATCTCTCTGCATCTCAGAGTTCTGCAACCTATCACCATTTAGATAATATGTTTTTTTTGTTATTCTTTCTGCCAAAATGGATAATTCACATTTTTCCACAGTGTACTCCATTTGCCAGATCTTTGCCCATTCGTTTAACCCAGGTATATCCCTTTGAAGACTCCTTTAAATCCTCTTAACAACTCATTTCCGACATATCGTTGTGTCATCAGCAAATTTAGCTACATATCTTCCATCCCTTCATCCAAATCATTTACATCAATTATAGACAGTTAAGGCCCAGCACTGACCCCTGTGAAACATTACGCATGACATCTTGCCAGCCTGAAAAGTACCCACTTATTCATATTCTCTGCTTCCTCTTAAGCAGCAAATCGTATATCCATTCCAATTTGTTACCTCCAACACCATGTGCTTTCGTTTTCCACAATCATTTTTGACATGGTACTTCATTAAATGCCTTCTGGAAATCTAAATACAATATATCCACTGGTTCCCGTTTACCTACTGAACAAGCTGTTTCTTCAAAGAACGCAATACATTAGTCAAACATGATTTCCCTTTGACAAAACCATGTTGATTCGGTCTAATAACTTTGAACTTATCCAAGTGTCCTTATATGACATCTTTAATAATAGCTTCTATAGAGTCAGTAGCAATAACAGAGTCTGACCTTGTTGAATAGTTTACGAATTGTGTGTTGAACTAAATCTAGGACAATGCAACCTGTGAGAACTGTCCCCAACACTGAACCCCTACTCTTTGTGCAATTTCACACATTGGCTCAGGGTGTTCTGTGTTCTATAGTTATGCTGGGTGAAGTCCAAACACAGAACAGTTCTAACTTTGCTTCTTAGTTGAGAGTTATTGCCTTTACGTGGAACCAGAGATCAAGAAAATAAGGAGAATGTTCAAAAGTGGTCACTTGAAAATCTGACCAAAGCTTGTACAGGGAAATGATTCTGGCTGTGACTTCATTGCAAATTTCAGTGAGTTATACAGCTCCTACTTGTTCTCTAAACATAAAGAATTGTTAATTATTGAAATGTGTAGGCACCTGATAGAAACATTGGTCAACACTGTGCTTTACAGTGCCTTGTTATTTGGGATAAATCATGGATTTCGAAAAAGTGAACACCCAAAGACAAGAAAATCAGGGAATATGGTTCTCGAGAAGATGGAACAGGCTAATTGGACAGAATACAAAAGCACTGAAGAAATTTTCAGGATGTTGTATAATTTATGAATATGATCAAGATAAGATAGCAAAATTGTAGTGGTCAGAGTCTGGAATATTAGAACTTGCTGAAGCATATAAAAACTTAAAGTGTTGAGAAAAAAAAACTCAGCTGATGGCAGCACCTGGAACCAATGAAGAACTGTTCAACTCAAAACATTCACTCGGTTTCTCTTTCTATAGACGTTGCCAGACATGCTGAGCTTTATCAGCATTTTCCATTTTTACTATTGTAGATTTCTGCAGTATTTTGCTTTTATTGCTGAAGGAGGTGGTTGCAGGAAGATTAAAGGGATGTAGATCAAAGAGGAGGAGGGCAACTTGAAATTGAAAATGGGAGGCTTCTATAAATAGTTTAAGAGGAAAGAGCAGGACTGCAAGGCTTGGAGAAATGAGCAGAATATGTGATGTTAGGCAGATCACAGCTACCACATAAATTTAGAATATCAGGCATACACCTATTACTCCAAGTTGCATGAGTTAATGACCTACAGTTGATTATGAGGGGAAACTGAGTGTTTAGCATTGGTTATTAGTGCAGTTTCAGTGAGTTATCGTTAGTTACTAGTGGAATCAAAGTCCCTGTCACTTCTAGTTTCTGACTGCAAAATGTGCCACCTCCATTTGTCCCTCAATTTCCCCTCTGCCTTCAGTTTACTCTCCAGCCTCAGAATACCCTCTTCAGTTTCCTTAACCTTTGTTCATTCTCCTCCTTCAGTTTCCCCTTCCCGACCTTGATTTCCGTGTCTGAAGCTCCACCGACACCAACCTCCTAGTTCCCCTGTCCACAGTTTCACCACCTTCAATTTTCCCTCCTGCTGCCTTTAGTTTACCCTTTTAACCCACCAATGGTTTCTCCTCTTCCCCTGCCCTCAGATGCCTGTTAGCTCACCCACAGTTTCCTCTCTTTAGCTACACACTGGTGGCCACCCGGTTTCAGGAAGTTATCATACAACCGTAAGCAAAAATGGACAGCATTAGGGAACACATTCCTTGTAAATTAAATCTAATAACATTTGTAGAAGTCATGTGGTCAGAAAAACATGTGAACTGACCCCCAAAAATGCCTCCAAACACAATTACATACCCTGATCTAAGTAAATGGAACAACTATCTCCATAATGGGCAAGCACAGTTTTTTTTCTTTTCCTCTTACAGTACGGTCATGGGAAAATTTACAAATTATTCAGCCATTTAAGTAAGTTTCGTCAATCAATGAGTTTATGGCTTGTCCGTGTCTTGACTTACCTACTTGACTTAATTCTATGACCCAACACAAGTCTATATGTAACAAAAACAGAAATAGCTGGAGAAACTCACCATGTCTGACAGCATCTGTGCAGAGAAAGCAGGGTAAGTGATTTGGGCCCAGTGACCCTTCTTTCCTGTCCCTGGAGTCAAATCATCGACTCTGCTTTCTCTCCACAGATGCTGCCAGATCTGCTGAGTTTCTCCAGCCGTTTCTATCATTGTTTTAGGTTTCTAGCATCCGCAGTTCTTTGTTTTTGTTTAGTGTACAAATCTCAATTTTGAAATCGCAGTTGACTTAGATGATATTTCTAATGTTTGTTTGCACCATTTTTACATGAAAAGGGTCTAAGTTATGAATTATTTAAAAGCGTGTCAGGGTGTCAATTCACAGCATTTAGTCTGATAGGCGAGTCCTAAATTTCAGACAAAGCATCTCAAACCTGTAATCTGGACAGAATGAAAGATAATTTGTCATTTGGGTTAACTGCTTACACTCACTATTACTGCAATAACCTGCTTATTGGAACTCAATAAAGCCATTGCCTAGCTGTATTCTGGATTCTGCTCTTGCGAAAGTGTAAAAAGTTGATACTGGATTCAGACATTTCAAAATCACAGGCACCAAACAATGACTAAAGCAGGAATTATCATGAGAAGGTTAGAAAGGACAATGCTAGAAGTAGAAAGGTCCTTCCTTATGCTGAATATATGGCGATCAGTTTGTCTCAGTTAATGTGAGACACCGACCAAAGCAGGGGCAGTGTCATTTTTTTTCTATAATTATATGAATACATGTTATGCTAATTGAACTAATTGAGGGCTAAATTGGATATCGTTGAAAAACTGGCACCCCTGCGATCCTGCTTACTCGCATGATGTCTAGTCACAGTTGACATTCATCATGCTGGTGCTTGGCTGGGAGTCCACTGAGAGCTGAATCTGGCCTAGGAAAGAATCGCTGAATGTGGGAGACACTCTGGTTTTTAAACATGCGCTGGAGGCACTGGTAGAGGAGACACAATAAAGAAGAACCATCTCTATCTGATGCAGACCAGGAGGCCCTTCATGTAGTGGATACATGTGAATATGATCACTTGTAAATTCCTCTCCAAGCCACTCACTCATCCATTCTTACTTGGAACTTTATCATCCTTCCTTCAATGTTGGTGGGTCTAACTCCCTATCTACACACTAAAGCCTACAAGAAGGAAGCTCATAATCAACTTCTCCAGAGAAATTAGGGATGGCAATAGTGCTGGTCTGGCCAGTGATGCCCACACTAAAAAAAAAATTGCCTCAACCTCTCCACCCCTCTCACTCATTCCAACCTCTCCCCCACTAAAAAAAAACCTCATCCCAAGACCAGCACCCCCTCTCATCCCCGCCTCCTTGACCTGTCCGTCGACTCTCACACCTATCTGTCCCTCCTACCTCACTGACCAATCCCCACCACTCACCTATCACCATCCGACCTACCTTCCCAGCCCCACCCATCTTCTCTCTATTTATTTCAGAGCTCCCTTCCCCCTCCCCCATTTCTGAAGAAGGGTCCTGACCCGAAACGTCAGCTTTCCTGCTCCTCTGATACTGCGTGGCCTGCTGTGTTCCTCCAGTTCCACACTGTGTTATTAGTGAAAAGATAGTGAGGGCATATAGTTCTGGAGGTCAATGCAAGAAGTCTAATCCCAAGGATCTAACTGCAGTGCCACAAAAAATTAAACAATTTCACACAAGTAATGTTAATTAATACATCTTCACCATCCAGCCACTGCACAACATTCAGACTGAAAAATTTGCCTGTGATGATAGTGCAAAGCAGTCAGTAATGAATCAACAGCTGGATTCTACCCCACCCACTATTCCTGTCCCTAGCTCGCTGGTGAAAAAAAAAAGTGTAAAATGGCCTGCCAATTTGATATCAGAGATCGTAGGAACTGCAGATGCTGGAGAATCTGAGATAACAAGGTGTAGAGCTGAATGAAAACAGCAGGCCAAGCAGCATCAGAGGAGCATCATTTTCTGAAGAAGGGTCTAGGCCCGAAACGTCAGCCTTCCTGCTCCTCTGATGCTGCTTGGCCTGCTGTGTTCATCCAGCTCTACACCTTGTTATCTCTGCCAATTTGATATTGCCTGTTTTGAATCACTGCTCAAGATCAATGTGTTTAGGAAAGGGGAGGAAAATTATAACATGAAAAGGATATGAAAACTAAGAACCTTCATTTTCAATCTCTTTACAAGTACTGCACCTATGCATTTACAGAGCTTGTTTCGCCCAGTAGATACTGCATGGCTTAACACTGTAGGTGGTAGCAGATCTTGAAATTTGTAACATGACAATATTTGAAAGCACCACAAATATGATTAAACAATCACAAAGGAAAGTGGGTAAATGTCATTTTCACAGACTTGGCGGTGATGTAAAGAAGCAGATTCCTGCCTGACTTTTATACTAAGTCTGAGTGTAGAACAAAAAACAAAGAACAAAGAAAACTTACAGCCCAGGAACAGGCCCTTCGGCCCTCCAAGCCTGTGCCGATCCAAATCCACTGTCTAAACCTATCACCCAATTCCTAAGGATCTGTATCCCTCTGCTCCCCACCTACTCATGCATCTGTCCAGACGCACCTTAAATGAATCTACCGTGCCTGCCTCTACTACCTCTGCTGGCAACGCGTTCCAGGCAGATAGTAGATAGTAGATAAATGCAATATAATGCACTACATTGGACATGATAACATGAGGATTATAACTTTGTTTTCCATTGCATATAGAAGTCAAGTGCAATGGAACTGCTCAAAATTTTATCACACCCAACCTCTTGGTGGATAGAAACTACAGTTAACCCAGTTGGTCTCTAATTATTCTGTTTTAAACTGATGCAGCATTGGCACATGTCAATTCAAATTTCAACTAATTTTAAACTCAAAGTTGAATGTGGAATTTTACCCATTTCAAGTTCACTCATCCTTTCAAGGGATACAATTTCATGTACTGCATTAAAAACATTAACAGTAACAGGTAGCAAACAGATGAGGATGCTTCAGTAATAGTCGGAACTGAAGAAGGGTCTCGGCCCGAAACATCAGCCTTCCTGCTCCTCTGACGTTGCTTGGCCTGCTGTGTTCATCCAGCTCTACACTTTGTTATCTCAGGATGCTTCAGTGTTTATTACAGTCATACAGCATGGAAACAGGCCCTTTGGTCCATTTAGTCCACGGCAACCATGTTCCCAAACTAAACTAGTCCCACTTTACCTGCATTTGGCCCATATCCCTTCAAATGTTCCCTGTTCATGTACTTACCTTAACGTTGTTTAAACATTGTGACTATACCTGCATCCACCACTTCCTCTGGCAGTTCATTCTACGCACAAACTACTGTCAGTGTTGAAAGGGTGCCTCGCATGTCCTTTTTAAAACATTCTCCCCTCACCTTAAAAACATGTTCCTTAGTTTTGAACTCCCTCACCCGAGGGAAAAGACCTCTGCTTTTCACCTGATCCACAGAATCCATAGAATCCCCTACAGTGTGGAAACAGGCCCTTCGGCCCAACAAGTCCACACCGAACCTCACAGCATCCCACCCAGACCCACCCCCCCAACAACCCACCTAACCTACACCTCCCTGAACACTACGGGCAATTTAGCATGGCCAATCCACCTAACCTGCACATCTTTGGACTGTGGGAGGAAACCGGAGCACCCGGAGGAAACCCACGCAGACACGGGGAGAATGTGCAAACTCCACACAGACAGACGCCCAAGGCTGGAATCGAACCCGGGTCCCTGATGCTGTGAGGCAGCAGTGCTAACCACAGAGCCACCATGCCGTGTTGCTAGATCAGAAATAGAGCAACTTTTGCCAATGACTGAATTTTGGCGGTCTCAATGACAATGCCCTTCATTATTTTATAGACATTTGTAAGCTCACCAGCTGAAATAAATGGTTTGGGGACTAGAGAAGAACATAACAACCCCTCAGTCCTGGTAGGTCTTGTCTCTTTTCTGCGGAGCCACTAAACGTGTTACGCTTTCAAAGCTAACAAGAAGCCTGCACTACAATGTATAAGTGATCTTGCCAGGGTCAGGCAGGCTTAGATTTAACAAACTAATTGTGTGTTTGTTCTGGTAAGGTGTTATCTGTTCACAGCTGATTTAAGGGCTTCATATCCAAGTGCAAACCCAACAGAAACTTGCTGAATTTTTAACACAGGACCATCTGATTTGGGCCAGGCCTAACCTTAAGAAATCTTATACATTTAATTCTGGGCTTGGATTAGAGAGCCAGGCACATGAAGAGAGTAGGAAGTTCAAATTTTACCTTTCTACAGCACAGCCTGGCACTGTAGGCACAAAGTGCAAGTGACAGGTGGGGTGAAGCTCTGCAGCATTATCAAATATGTGGGTTATGATAAAAGTATCAACTGACTTCTTTCAGATGTCCTGACATACTTTTTCTTCTTCTCCCTTCTCCAGCAGAGTCAATAACAGTTCAGTACAGTTCTGTACGTCTTTTAATATCCCTAACATCAGATTATTCAACAAACAAAAGCACGATATTCTTTAACCAAATGGCCACATGTACACACTTTTTCATCAAGACAACTGAAAAGTAATCTGGAATGGGATTCCGGGATAAATATTCCTATACATTTCCTCCTCAACTCTAGAACTAAAGAGAGTAAGACTAACTCTTGCAGACCATAGCATCGAGTAAAACAGCACTATTGTGACCTTGCTACAAACGCTCAGATCTGTGGTATTTTCCCAGATGATGACTCCTGATACCTTTTGGTATATGACACCAACAAACGTATAAATTAGGGCAGAAGTAGTATCATTCAAAAATATCATGCCTGATGTATTTGTGTTCCAAATTTCACATTCTGAGCTATCTCCAAAAACCTTTAATTATCATGCATCACAAAAATCTATCAATCTCTTCTTTAAAAATATTAAATGATGGTGCCTTCCCTGCCTTCTGAGGCTGAGTGTTTCAAAGCCACACACCCTGTGAAAGAAAAACAATATGCCCTCACCTCTGGAGGAAAAGGGCAATCCCCAATTTTAAAACAGTGTCCCCTAATTCTGGACTCATGCACAAGACTGAACGTCCTTTCCACATCAACCTTGTAAAGATCATTCAGGATCTTATAAATTTCAATCAAATCACCACTCACTCTTCTGACCACTAGTGTAAGCAAGCCCAGCCTGTCCAATCTTTCCTCATAGGACAACTCACTTGTTCCAGGTATTAATCTATTAAATATCCTCTGAACTGTGGTGTTGGGTAAGCGTTGTTTGAAACCACAAATTCTTCTTTGTCTTTGTTTTTTCTTGGGCCTGTTTAGCGATAATTGGTAGGGGATACATGACTGTAGAGTAAGTACTAGAGTCATAGAGATGAATAGCACGGAAACAGACACTTCTGTCCAACTCGTCCATGCCGACCAGATATTCTACATTAATCTAGTTCCATTGGCCAGCATTTGGACGTATCCCTCTAAACCCTTCCTGTTCATATACCATTCCAGATGCCTTTTAAATGTTGTAATTGTACCAGCCTCCACCACCTCCTTTGGCAGCTCATTCCATACATGCACCACCCTCTGCATGAACAATTTTCCCCTTAGGTCCCTTTTAAATCTTTCCCCTCTGAACCTAAATCTATGGCCTCTAGTTTTGGACTGCCCTATCCTGGGGAAAAAAACCTTGACTATTCACCCTATCCATTTTATTCAAGAGGCAGTGTTCTTCGATAACAAGGTTTATTGCACAATAGCAAAACAGGATGGCAATGAGAGTCTTTCAACTGGGCAGCAGATCACACACATACTGACCTGCCCTAAGCTATGAACTAGAAATGTATAGGATTGTTTTGCGATTCAGAAAAATTCAGAGGCAGTGAGGGATCACTCATAGATGCTGTGATGCCCATCATCCCATGAATGAATTAAAAAATAAATACAAAGTCTTTTCTTCCTTTCGAGACAACCATCAACTCTTATGCTTCTGTTTGGGGGCAGAAATTAATTTAGACTGCGACTGGATTGTCCCCCTTGTTGCTAGATACTTTGACCTCACAGACAGTTCAAAAATTCAAGCAGATGGTTTTGTTGCAGGATAGGTTTCAGACAAGATGCCAAGGGAATACTTGAACTCAAAATCTTCTCATTCAATAATATTTATGTATATTTACCTCTGAGTAATTGGCATGGACCTTAACTGGAAAGTTCTAAACAAGTTCAACAGTTTTGTTTTAAGTTCTTCAATTCACTCTTTCCTACCTATAGACAGTATTACTTATGACAGAGGTAGAGACCAACTGCAGCCCACTTCCTCACCTTCAGCAGACCAGCTACTCTCTCAGACTTCCTCTATGAATTGTTCAATTGCAACTTGCCACCAGAACTTATACTTAGCATGGGTGTTTTCTTCATTTATTACAATTTTATGAGAAAAAAAACAAGAGAATGCTCTTAGATGTGCTAAGGTGTATAGCACAATAACAAAATATATGTGTCTGGTACATAGTTCTAATGGAATGATTACTGATTTACCTATGGTGAACCTACTGTCATCATGCCAGTAACTGCTCAGGGTGGCACGTTTGAAATCAAATACTTATAGACATATGGGAAATTACAAGTGAAAACACAAGCTCCTACAGTCCTGATTGCTACATGTCAGAGATAGAAGACGAAGTTAAAGGTAAACAGCGAGGTGCAGTAATTTCCAACATTTTTCACCACTGCTCAAAATGTCATTTCTACCTGTTTAAAATTTTAAATTAAATGAAATTGAGAACCCAGTGATGCTTACATGATACAAATAGTACAACAAATGGGGACGTATGTGTTTCATGCTTTCAGTGCTACTTTATTGTTAATTGTTAACATTACTGGAAACAAAAGTCAGTTTGCTTTATGCCTAGATAAGCATGTTTTTCTTCTAAAGCAGTTTTCCAAATACTGAGCAGAAATACTCTTGTTACTTCAGTTGAGGTTGTGTGTTCAAAGTCAAGCAACAATCTAACTAATGAGTCAGTCTCATTTCTATTCTGCGAGACTCTCCTGATGTCCCTGACTAATTATAGTGTGCTTTCTCACGAGCTTGATAAATTGATTCTATTTTCCTCATTGACTCGGTTATGCTCCAATAAAATTGCTGTAATGGTACCTGAATACCTGATAGCTGCACTACCTAAATGAGTCTTCTGAAAATTTATTAATGACAAACATCTCGATGGCTTGATTTAGTAAAACAGTGCAAAGGGGCATTCAAAGTGCCAATTTTACACAGTCCCTGTGAAAATTCAATCTAGTTGTTGACAATAATGGTTCTGCTGCTGGAACCATTTGTCTTGTGAACTATCATCTACTCACTCAATGTAACATGTTTAGATTAAACAAGCAAAAATAAAGTCTTTAAAAATTCTTCCCATTTGCTGTTACCAGATACATTAAAAGAAATAATATTTGGAATCTAATGAATCCACTGAAGTAATCTTGGTAATGGTTCTTTTCATGCTTGAATAATGATACATTTTAAGGGAATATTAATAATAGATTATAAAACTAGGAACTGCAGTTATTTGTCGATGGCCACTGTTGTGATGAGTGTAGCCCCCACAAGGAATTTATCTTCAGACCATTGTTATTCATATGTAATTGACTGGTCACATCAGTGAAGGCAATATCCAAGTCTCTGGATAATTAGCTGTTGGGAAAACAGCCCTGGGAAGAAGGCTATAATTTTTAAAAAATCTACACTTTAGAGAATAAGCAATGCTCTCGAAAAGAGTAAAAGAACCACACAGCAAAGATGGAGGCTATTCAGCCCATTGAGTCTGTACCAATTATTTGAATAAGCTATGTGATTAATTCTGTTCTCTTTATGTTTCACAAAGATTGGAAAATTTCACTTTTTTCAAGTGTCTATCCAATTATCTTTTGAAATGTATTGCTGATGTGCTATCACAGCCTTTTCAGACAGTGCATTTTGAAGCACTGTTTAAAACAAAAGGCAAGGACCAGAGTTTCACCTTCAACCAGGTTGGACGAGTTGATCTCAGTTGTAGTAATAGTCAAGGGACACCACTCAGCTTCAAATTTCTGAAAGGAAGACAATTAGGTTGTAATGGAGATAAAAGGTACTGCAGATGCTGGAGAATCCGAGATAACAAGCATGGGGCTGGATGAACACAGCAGGTCAAGCAGCATCATAGGAGCAGGAAAACTTGACATTTCGGGCCTAAACCCTTCATCAGATTTCTGATGAAGGGTTTAGGCC
>JAHRHZ010000031.1:6933564-7049015 GCA_024137785.1 Ginglymostoma cirratum
GTCAAGTTTTCCTGCTCCTATGATGCTGCTTGACCTGCTGTGTTCATGCAGCCCCATGCTTGTTATCTAGGTTGTAATGTCTGCTTCTGTGCAAACAAAAATGGAATAAAAAAAACTACTCATCTGATCTCTTTTCTAAAATAAACAATTCCTTATCCTCTTGTTGTTGGTCATCGTGTCTTGGTTCACAGAGGAATATAAGTTAACACATGTTGTCTGTCGCCAGTGGAACTCTCTCTCACTAATGGAGTTTACTGCCCCAACATTCATTGAGATGGGTTTTGTAGCAAGGTAGGGGAAAAAAAGACTTATTGAGGGATGAATATCATGGTGCTTGAGCTACACCTTCTGCATGCCATTTTAAAAAGTAGATTCTGAGCACCATAGCCAGTTTTATTAACAAGGCCTAGTCTTTTTGGGCAGGGAAATCATTCAGCAAAAGGCCATGGCCCATGGGTAGGTAGATCTAGTGGTTGCTTTGGGCCAGTGATCAGAGAAGGTGTGAAGATTGGGTGGGGTTGAGAGAATTAGGGATCACATGGGAGACCAAGGGTTTTGATGAGAAATAAATGACTACTGGGATTGACAAGGGAGGTGGTGGGGAGTGGTGCTGTTGGTCATGCACACAGTAGGTGGAGTTGGTTACTTTGTTAGATTTGTAAAAGTAAACAGGAGATGAGGGCCTTTTCACGCCTGAGTGGATTGACTGGTTTCAGTGCTTCTTGATAAAATGTGAATTTCAGCTTTGATGGTTTTGTTTATTGCAAGTTGGGGGTTTCATGAGATTTGGATAACCTTTATGGTATGGCGTTTGCTGTGGCATTTTAAGTCACTGTTTTGTCTCCTTTTAAAACCTTTTCAGTCCTAAGTTTCAGGCATTAAAATCAGATGATGGAATTCAAAAATCTACAGTCATGTTTTATCACCAGAGTGACATGAATATACACCAAAAGAAACAACGGCTCACTCACTGAGTCTTCGGAAACACCACCCTACTGCATTCCAAATCAGCCATTGAGCACAACTCACTGTTCTCTATCCGTAAGCCACTTTTTAATCCAACTGCATGTTGTGACCGTGGCCTATTTCACTAACCTCAACATTGTTAGCCAACCTTCTATGAGGTAGCTTGTCACACACTTTCTTAAAATCCATGTAGACAAAATATACCACATTCACTCAAGAAGCCCTCTTTGTCAACTCATCAAAAAAAAGATTATTCAAGCATGAGCTGCCTATTTCAAATCTATGTTGGTTCTTCTTACTTACCTCAAAAGTCTCCAAGTGTCTGTTGATGTACATTTCCATAATTATTGTTTCAGGTGGATACAGAGTGGGAAAAGAAAAATGAGTGGAAGAACAGAGCAGGGCTGATAAGGGATTTGAGATAAAAGGTACTGCAGATGCTGGAGAATCCGAGATAACAAGCATGGGGCTGGATGAACACAGCAGGTCAAGCAGCATCATAGGAGCAGGAAAACTTGACGTTTCGGGCCTAAACCCTGCAGCCCAATGGCATCAATGTGGATTTCACAAGCTTCAAAATCTCCCCTCCCCCAACCGCATCCCAAAACCAGCCCAACTCATCTCCACCTCCCTAACCTGTTTTTCCTCTCACCTCAAGCCACACCCCCATCTCCTATCTACTAACATCATCCCGCCCCCTTGACCTGTCCGTCCTCCCTGGACTGACCTATCTCCTCCCTACCTCCCTACCCACACTCACCTTTACTGGCTCCATCCCCGCCTCTTCGACTTGTCTGCCTCCTCTCCACCTATCCTCTCCTCTATCCATCTTCTATCCGCCTCCCCCTCTCTCCCTATTTATTTCAGAACCCTCTTCCCCTCCCCCATTTCTGATGAAGGGTTTAGGCCCGAAACGTCAAGTTTTCCTGCTCCTATGATGCTGCTTGACCTGCTGTGTTCATCCAGCCCCATGCTTGTTATCTCTGATAAGGGATTTGTTGGGTGAACAGACAAATTGTACTTGTAACTCCTGGATGGTATGAGCCTCGCCCTTGTACTAGACTCAATGATGTCAGAGAGCAGCTGCAGGACATCCTTCCGAGGGAGGTGATCAGCCAGAGGTTGTGGCCCATGTTTTTACCAACACAATATTTAGGAAGGAAGGGGCGCGGTCCTTAGAATTAAGGGAGCTAGGTAGAAAATTAACAAGTAGGACCTTAGAGATTGTTATCTCTTGATTACTCCTGGAGCTACACAAAAGTGAGTACAGTAATAGGCTGATAGGACAGGTGAATATGTGGCTGCAAAGATGGTGTGAGGGGAAGGGCTTTCGATTCCTGTGACATTAGGACTGGCTCTGCAGGGAGATTCCAGCTGTGCAAGTTAGACGGTTGCATATGAACAGAGCTGAGACCATTGCAGGGTGTTTTGCTAATGCAATTGGGAGGGCTTAAACTAAATTGGTAAGGTTATGAGAACCAGGAGATCATATAAACAAAGAATACCAAGTGCTAGGAGAGACAACATGAGGAAAGCAAGTTAACTGGTGGGGTTGGAATAGGAGAGAAATTAAAACTTCTAAACCAGGGTTACCGTACATGTAAATGAAAGCATCAAGTATAGTAACTAATACTGGTGAGTTACAGGCACAGATTGCGATGAGAAAATATGATGTTGTGGCTATAACTTGATTCTCAGAATGGCATAACTGGATATTAAATATTCCTGGAAACCAATGTATTCAGGAATGATCAGGAAGGAAGAAACAAATGAGAAACAAACACAGAGAATGCTGGAGAAACTCAGCATCTGCAGACATAGAAGAAAGAGAAACAAAGTTAACATTTCAAGCATGGTCGAATTATATTGAAGTTGAAATGTTAACTTTGTTTCTCTTTCTTCTATGTCTGCAGATGCTGAGTTTCTCCAGCATTCTCTGTGTTTGTTTCTCATTTGTTTCTTCCTTCCTGATCATTCCTGAATACATTGGTTTCCAGGAATATTTAATATCCAGTTATGCCATTCTGAGAATCAAGTTATAGCCACAACATCATATTTTCTATGGATAGAATTTATATGGATAGAATCTGAAGAAAGAGAAACAAAGTTAACATTTCAAGCATGGTCGAATTATATTGAAGTTGAAATGTTAACTTTGTTTCTCTTTCTTCAGATTCTGCCAGACTTGGTGAGTTTTTCCAACATTGTACACGTGCGTTTCAGATTTCCAACATTTGCAGTATTTTAGTTTGAGAAGAAAGAAAGGAGCTTTGACAGTACTGGTTAAGGACAGCAGTGAAGAGCTGGGCAAACAGAATGTCAAAGCATGTTGAAGGTTGACTAGAGCTAAGGAAGAAAAAGGTATAACTACATTGCTCTGTTTACGCTATAAGCTACCAACTAGTGGGAAGATGTAGAGGAACAAATCTCTCAAAAAATGAAAGCGAGGTACAAACATTGTAGAATAGTTATGATAAGGGGCTTTGTTATCTGAATGTAGATTTTCATAGGGCAGTGCAAATGTGTCTGGTTAGAGAAATTTAGAGAATATCACAAGTTAACAGCATCATCAGCTCAAAAACAAAGAAAGTATCCTTTAAAAGGAAAATTGCTGGAAAATGGAAACCAAGTAACAAAGAAAAATTTCAAGAAATTAAAGATACAAAATAAAAGATGTGAAGACAACATTCCTAACTAAGATCAAACAGAGTCAAAACAGCTTCTGGACCATCCAACCTGATTCTAAAAGGGGTTGAAAGAGAATTGAAAATGAACACTTGCTTTCAAAATTCGTTTTCCTTGGTTAAAGTCAATGAGAATTGGACCAGCAAACAAAAACTTGCATGATCCAGTTGTCCAGTATCAATTTAGTATTGGGTTTCCTGAGTTCTGGAAAACCTTGGAAGTGAGACACAGCCATACTGTGCAAGCTGTACATACTGCTTTATTGTGTTAGTATCACAGACGGGTACCAATATTCTGTCAATACTTATAGACATTTTGAATCAAGCTGTTCCAGTTGTTATGGTGTACCTCTGGATCAGACAGGACTTGAACTCAGGTCTTCCAGCTCAAAAGTAGGGGCACTTCAACTATGACACAAGAGACCTTGCCAACATTTATATGGATAGTGGGAGCTAACATAGGCATGACCTGCTCAGATAGTAGTCTTGATAATGAAAACTTGTAAATTACAATAATCTGAAGACAGATCTGGAATATTTCAAGTGATAGGTCTGTGATTGTTTTCTTTGGCATCTTTTTCCATTGTGGGATTTTCCTTGCTGATATGGTATCCTGGAAACAATGGCCTTTATAGTTTGTATAGATAATTGTCTCACATTGTGACTTTTGTTCTTATTTCTGATAACTCCTACCAGTTCATTCCCTCCTTTAGTGTAGCGATTCCTGTTCCAAATCTTTGGTCAAGGATGTGACATTGTTGCACATAGCCAGGAAACAGCAGGTGACTATGTGATGGTTCAAGATTATTTCATGTAATTTTTAATCTTTATCACACACCTAACTTCTGCACCCTATTGTGGAATAATTAAAATTTCATCTATCTTGCAGTTGAGCTCCAAGTGTGCAAACCTTGGCAGATAACCATGGAGAGGTGAAGTCATAATTTCTTGTGAAGTACAACCTGTGGGCAAGGCTCACTGCTGGGAATGCTTTTTAATGAAATCAGTCCTTTCAGGTCAAATCTTCTGGGTGAAAGGAACTGTGGGTATTCATGTTCCCTCAATCACAGGAAGGTTTACTCTGCATCTAGCCCTTGACGTAACTGATTAGGAGTTTTCAATTCTGATACTTTGGGGGCAGGGGAGCAAATGCTGCATTTACAAGTACTAATGTTGTTTATAGTTGCAAGGAAACAGGATTTTCCTTTCATTCGTATTGCCCAAAGGTTCTGCAAAAAGAGGGAAGTCGGAAGAGAGAAAATGGAAACAGACCGAGAGCAAAATCATTTGGAAAAACCATTTCAGCCAACCACTGCATAAATTATTAACAATTTGGAGTGAATTATACCAAGGTTAACAGTTTATCAACTGAGGGATTTGAATGTAAAAGGGCAATAAACTCAACATTTATATTGTCGCTGATTCATCAATCTCACTGCAGATGAATTTACTTGGCACTTACCTTGACTTTTTCAATATGGTCCTGCAGAGAGTCTATCAGCAGGTCCCCCACAGGTTGCCAGGTATCTCTGGTAGCCTCTGCCTGTCTCAGTTTGCGGTTCAATTCATCCATTGCACCTTGTAATTCCAGGAGCCTCTGCAGGGCTTCATCTATACGCTTCTGCCAATCGGCAGAGCGACTGCTCAACTTATCCCACTCTAATTTTACTTCCTCAGCATGTTTCCGAATCACTCTGGCAACAGCCTGTGCATTCTCTTCAGGGGTTCTCACTGAATAAACAGGAAGGAGAATTTTGTTAAGGCACTACAGTCCATGAAAGGAACAGGAATTAGCCCCTCTGCACTTTAAAACCCATTTCCTTCATCATACCCTTGATAACCCATCCTACTCTTTGGACTTAGCATCCAATTTCAGATTGCATTCTTATGAAACCTTGTGGTTGATCTTTCTTCATTAAAGTTACTAAAAAGAAATAAAGTGGTATATGAGTTAACATCACGTCTTGTTTGAGAGGATGGCATTATAAGACCCATATCAAGTGAAGAAATGTGAAGAAATTATTTCATCTTTTCTTGGATTATATGTAATTGCATTGCAAGATTAACATCTGTAATTTCATGTCCCCACTTCAAGAGATGGTACAGATTTGGTGCAAGTGTTCACTTACATCCTTTTTAATCCATTACCAAGGGTGCATCAAAACTGTCAATCAGAATTCCCAATATTTACCCCAGTTTCAAAGAACTCTATACCAGCAAAGATTAGTTTGCAAAATTTATCACATAAAGTTCTAATCAGGTCTACTTGATCGATTTACAGACACCAAACATACAGCACAAGTTTTGGTATTTTGTTTATTCATTCATGGGACAGGAGTGTTGCTGGCTGGCCAGCATTTCTTGCCCATCCCTAGTTATCCATGAGATGGTGGTGTTGAGCTGCCTTCTTGAACTGCTGTAGTCCACTTATTGCGGGTTGTCCCACAATGCCATTAGGGAGGAAATTCCAGATTTTTAACCCAATGACAGTGAAGGAACAGTGACACATTTCCAAGTCAGGATGGTGAGTGGCTAAGAAGAGCATCAAGTTCCTCGTAGTGACGGTAACCGACAACCTGTCTTGGACTTCCCAAGCAAATACGACAGTCAAGAAGATACAACAACACCTCTTCTTCCTCAGGCAGCTCAGGAAATTTGGCATGTCCATAAGGTCCCTCACCAACTTCTACAGATACACCATTGAAAGCATACTGTCCGGGCGCATAACGGCATGGAACGGCAACTGCTCTGTCTAGGATCATAAGAAACTACAGAAGGTTGTGTGCACAGCCCAAACCATCACAGAAGCCAACCTTCCATCTATGGACTCCACTTACACAGCTCGCTGCCGCAGAAAGGCAGCCAACATCATCGCACCCTGGTAATGATCTCCTACAGCCTCTTCCATCAGGCAGAAGATACAGAAGCCTGAACACATACACAAACAGGTTCAGGGACAGCTTCTTTCTGGCCGTTATCAGACTGTTGAATGGAGTCTAGCCTAAGATAATGTAATCTGTATGCTTCTAAGACTTTTTGATCTGTACATCCTTTGCTTGCTGCGATCTGCCTGTACCGCTCGCAAACAATGCTTTTCACTATATTTCGGTTCAATAAAATCAATCAATCAATCAGAGGTGAACTTGCACGTGGTTGTGTTCCCATGTAACTACTGCCCTTCTCCTCCGAGATCAAAATGGTTGTGGGTTTGGAAGGTGACCTCTGAGGATCTTTGGTGAATTTCTGCAGTGTATCTTGTAGATATTACACACTGCTGCAACTGAGCAACAATGGTGTAGGGAGCGGATGTTTGTGGATGTGGTGTCAATCAACAGGCTGCCCGTCTTGGAAGGTGTCAACCTTCTTGAATGTTGTTGGAGCTGCACTCATCAAGGCAAGTGGAGGGCAATACATCACACCGCTGATGTGTGCCTTGTAGATGATGGACAGGCTCTGGGAAGCCAGGGGGTAAATTACTTGCCCCAGTGGTCCTAGTCTATGACCTGCTCTTCTCGACATTGTGAATATGTGGTGAGTGCAGTTGTGTTTCTGGTCAATGGTAACCCCAAGAATGTTTATAGTGGGTGATTCAGTGATGGTGGTACCATTGGATGTAAGGGGCAGTAGTTAGATTGTCTCTTAGTGGAGATGGTCATCACCTGGCACACTACATGGCATCAATGTTACTTACCACTTGTCAGCCCAAGCCTGGAATTGTCCAGATGTTGCATTTGAACATGGACTGATTCAATATCTGAGTTGTTGTAAATGGTGCTGAATATTATATAATCATCGGCGAAAATTCCCACTTCTGACCTTATGATGAAGGAAGGTATTGATGAATCAGCTGAAGATAGTTGGGCCAAGGACACTACCCCGAGGAACTCCTGCAGAGATGTCTTGGAGCTGAGCTGACTGACCTCCAACAACCATAAGAAACATGTTCTTACGTGCCAGGTATGACTCTAACCAGCGAAGTGTTTGTTTCCTGATAGCCATTGACTCCAGTTTTGCTCGGACTCCATGATGCCACACTCAATCGAATGCACCTTTGATGTCAAGGGCTGTCATTTTCACCTCACCTCTGGAACTTAGCTCTTCTGTCCACGTTTTAACGAAGGCATAACAAGGTCAGGAGCTGAGTGGCCCTGGTAGAACCTAAACTGGGTGTCAGTGTCAGTGAGCAGGTTGTAAAATACTTTTAAGTTGTACAATAATATCTCCTTTGTTGGTACATTTTTGAGGTGAACATTACCAGTCTATAGGATGCAATGAACCTTTAGGACCTTCCACACGAATAACCAGTCTTGGGAGGCATATTTATATGCCAGCCAATTAGTGGGCCTCATTTGGAGGGCTGTGATGGATCACACTCCATTTGTTTACTTTTGAAAACGATAATGTTGAATTAAAAAGTATGATGTTTGATTGTAATATGAATTGATGAAGATAACAACATTCATGGGCAAGGGAGAGAAAGAGATAATCAAGGTTCTCAGAATAGATTACTATCCATGGATTGAAAAATCATTCATACACTGATTTGGATGAGGAAAATATTGGTTCAGCTGTGACATCACGTACAATTGAATAGCACATCAACAATCTCATCCTGGATTCATACATGAATGAATAATTACTAATTTGAGGTCCCAGAAGGGCCCAGCATCAACAGAAATCTAGGTTGGCATGTGTCACTAACTTCAGATGAGATGGGGAGAAAAACTGGCAACAAGACAAGATGAATAAAGCATTCCTATGTTTTCCACATCTCAATCATTTTTAATAGCAACTGTTGAAGTATAATCACTCCTGTGGCCAATACAGCTGCTCTGAAACAGCTTCATTGTTTGCTGCCTTGGAATCTGGCCGCTCCAAAAATTCTCATAAAATGTAAATTGAGTGAAACCATGAGCAGTGATGATACCATCAAACTAACTGGCATAAACAAATTGTTGAGACTGACACCATGACAGAAATGAAGAAATCACGTTTTTTCCCAATGGTATCCAGCGGTACCAGCTGGCTAGCAGAATGTGAAGATCACAGGGACTAATTTAGTTTGAGAAACTTGGTCAGCAAGAATGCGTTGGACTGAAGGGTCTGGTTATATGCTATATGACTTAAATATTTAAGTTGCACTGGCAAGTTTAGGGATGATTAAAGTTTAATGTCAAGTTAGTAGCACCTTCATGTCGAATTTATAATGGGCAAAAATATTTCTGAAATCACACACAACTTGCTAAAGTATTTGAAACATAATTTCACATTCCCAACTTTATTGCTGCTAGTATTCATCCCATTTCATTTGAAGTACTGACTTTTGCAAGCTTTTTTTCCACAGACACTTAGGAATGCCTCATAATGTAGTCAGTCTTCTTAGGTATTTTTTAATATGTTGACAACCGTTAGTTTTTCATACCTCCAGGACTTCACTCCTTTTATTTCCAGTTTAATTTTTTTTCAAATAAACTATCTTTCTGCAAGATAATAACAATCTTCTACCAACGAATAGCAAATTAAGGCTGAAATTGTGCTATGGGCTTGCGTTCCCCAGGTGCTAGTTGTTATTATTCAAACTCCTTTCACATAGGCAATAAAGAATTGTCACAAAGGGGAGAGTTATCCTATTCATCTAAGCTGCATTCAAATAGGTCCCAGAAGAGAAAAGGCAAGATGATCATTCATTGTGCCACTAAGACCCTTTCGATCATTTTAACATCTGCACTTGGGTTCCTATGCCAAGGGGTATGAAATAAGAGGCAGCCCTCAGGTCTCTGCAATGTTGCATATTGAAGGATGGCTAGGAAGTAGTATAAGAGATACATCAGTTAATGTGCCTTGAGTGAGCTGCTTTGGCTCCATGTATTGTTATCCAGTGATGGCCCAGTCCAGAAGGGTAACAACTGGGGTCTTGCAATTGTGAATCCAAATTCTATCATTCCAAGTGGAATATTGGTGGTGATGGTCTAGTGGTATTATTGCTGGACTGTTAACCCAGAGACCCAGATAATACTCTGGGGACCAAAGTTCAAATCACATCATGGCAGATGGTGGAATTTGAATTCAATAAAAAAATCTGGAATTAGGAGTCAAGTGACGACTGTGAATCCATTGTCGATTGTTGGGAAAAACCCATCTGGTTCACTAATGTCCTTTAGGGAAGGAAAGTGCCATCCTTACCTGGTGAATCTAGACCCTCCACAATGTGGCAGATTCTTAACTGCCCTCTGGGCAATTAGGGATGGGCAATAAATGCTGCCTGGCCAGCGACGCCCTCATCCCATGAATGAAATAAGGAATAAAAACTGCAACAGCAGTAAAAAATTAGCAACATGCATGTACAATCTCAAATGTAATGAGGTACAGGTATTAAGAGATGTCAGATGATGTAAAAAGAAATGACCAAGTGAGAAAGAGCGTGACTCAATTTGGATTCTTCATATGAAAGTTCTGACTCACACATTGGACCTGATGGAATACTCTTTTATTTGTCACATAGCTTAATTAATTGCTCACTGTTATTAAGTCTAAATCTAACACACAATGCTTACGACACAAATAAATGTGGAGCAAAGCCTGGACAACATCCAAGTCTGGGCTACACAGAATGTAGAACAGTACGGCACAGTACAGGCCCTTCGGCCCACGATGTTGTGCCGACCTATTATCCTACTAAGATCAATCTATCCTACATACCCTACATTTTACTAGCCTCCATGTGCCTATCGAAGAGTTGCTTAAAAGTCTCTAAAGTATCTGACTCCACTACCACTGCCGGCAGCGCATTCCACACGCCCACCACTCTCTGCGTAAAGAACCTACCTCTGACATCTCCCCTATACCTTCCTCCAATCACCTTAAAATTATGCCCCCTCGTAATAGTCATTTCCACCCTGGGAAAAAGTCTCTGACTATCCACTCTATCTTTGGCTGATAATTTTTGAGTAACATTCATGTCACACAAAGGCAAGGTAATGACCTTTGCCAATAAAAAATAATCTAACCATCTCCCCTTGATATTCAATGTCACCACCATCACTGAATCTCCCATTTTCAACATTCTAGGGTGACCACTGACCAAAAATTGACCTAGATCAGCCATATGAATACTGTGGCTAGAATGGCAAGGTTAACGCCAAGAATTCAGCAGTGAGTAACTCACAACTTGTCTCCCTAGTGCCCCTCCACTATCTACAAGGCACAAGAGTGAATTGAGGTGGAATCACTAGCCTGGACGAGTGCGGATCTAGCAACATTCAAGAGGTTTTAGTACAATCAAGGACAAAGGAACCTGCTTGAATGTCACCTCATCAATCACCTTCAACATTCACTCCCTTCACCACTGATGCAGATTGGGAATGGTGTGCACCATGTAAAAGATGAACTGCAGCAAGTCACCCAGGAACCATCACCAACACACTTCAAATCTACAGCACCTCCAGCACTTGGAAGGCAAGGATGACAGATGCATGGAAAACTACCACCTGTAAGTTCCCCTCCAAGCTACTTATCATCCTGACTTGGAAATACATCACCATTTCTTCAGTCTCACTGGCTCAAGATCCTGGAATTTCCTTTCTAACGATACTATGGGTGTACCTCCACCACATGGACTCCAGTGGTTCCAGATAATTGTTTAATGACAATTAAGGATGGGGAATAAATAATGGCCCAGCCAGCAATGCACTCATCATATGAGCAAATAAAATAATGGCTTTAAAAATATGTTTTTTAAAATTAATTCACGGGATGTGGACAACACTGGCTAGGCCAGCATGTTATTGTCTATCCCTAATTGCACAGAGGGCAGTTAAGGCTGTTGTTCCAGTGTGACATGCAGGCCAGACCAGGCACAGACACCATTTTCCTTCCTCAAAGGACAGTGGTGAACGAGATCAGTTTGCTGATAATCAGCAACGGTTTCTCAGTCAACGCGAGACTTTTAATTCCAGATTTTTTAAAATCAACTTCAAATTCCATCATCTGCCATGGCAGGATTTGAACCCAGGATCCTAGATTAATACCACTAGGCCAATGCCTCCCTAGATGTCAACATTTTGCAACTTATTTGTTAAACTTTGAAATATTCAAATTGCGAAAATGGTGGATACATCTGTCATTAAAAATCTATTGAAACATCTGTAGGGTCATGAGACATGATGCCTAGGCTGGAACAAATTGATTGTTACAGTTTTTTTGCTCTCTATCAACTGATTAAAAATGTAATCAGAATACAGCAATGGAAGCTGCCCTTTACCACTGCGGCCCAGAAGGAAATGATGTGAACTGTTTTAGATACTCTCAACCTACTTTTGTTTTCCACAGCACCAAATTGCCCACAATTTTCCCAAAGGCGTTACATTGGCAACTGCACTCATATTCCATTGGAGTAATGAATAATTGGAATGGAGACATACTGTTGGAACAGAATGACCATTCAGATTAATCTGCAGCTGACCAGGGATAACTAAGCCAAGAATGAAGCTGATACAATGTGGCTAATGAGGAACGTACTCCATCCCCTTGCAGTAACGTAATATTGATCATGATATACAAGTCGACTTGACATATAAAATGACCCCTGCTTTTCACACCAAAGTTTAGGCCTATACCCAGTAAATACCCGGACCCCCTATTTTTCAGCTAATAAACGCATATTTTAGGCTATTCATGCATTTGGAATTGGATTTGATTTTTCAGCACAGAGATACATAATTATTTGCATTGTACGTTGAAGCATGAGATCAAGCAGCCAATACCAACCATGATACCAACAGGATGTACAGGAGTTCAAGACTCTCCTCCACAGAGAACGCTCTATGGCAATTGGGAATCATTTTAGAACAGTAACTAAGGTACCAACAGTTCATATTTTATACTTGGTGAATAAGACAGCCTGGTTTTAGAAGGGTTTTTGAATGTTCGAAGGTTAACATTTATGCCAAAATCTATGATACATAATTCTGACGAGAACAGTAATTCACCTAAATATTCTAAAAGTGATTCACTGGCAAGATGAGTAAATTAGACCACTGTATTAAACAAAGATTGTTCATGTTAGGAAGGAACCCACTGTCTAAGAAAAAAGAGCAAAGTTTCGACATTTGTTGAAATATATAGGAACAACGTGGTAAGTAAGGTAACCTCAAATTGTACCCTACACGAGAACAGACATGAAAAGCGAACAGGTACTTGCTTTTCATCATTATTATTATTCATCATTAAACTGACTATTATCAAATCATGTAGATCTGTGGTAGGCATCAAGAAATAGTCTCACCGTTCCTGAACAATGGCAGGGAGGGAATGCTGCGGTTTCAATTCTTTATTGCCACCTATGAGCAGAGCTTTCCTTTCCAAAAGGTAAACCATACACAGTGTATCTCACATTTTAAAAACAAATGACCATAGCTCCTGATTTTCCAATGGTATGAGTACCTCTCTCATCACTTTTTTCAAATTTCTTTGCTTTTAATAGTCTTTAGCAAAGTAACAAGACTTCTTTTTTAATGAAAAAGCATCAGAACCCAACAAAGCCTGATGTTATACAGGAGTCTCCCTTTAAAGACTGTGGAGTAGCAAGGACAGCAAATTATTTAATCCCATGTACTTCGGCCTGAGGCAAACATAAAGCCCCACCTTATCATTAAGAGATCCGCAACTAAACATTAACTGTCCCTGATTACACTTCACTAATTAGTTTTCAGTAAATCAGGCAGCAGCATCTGAATAGTTGTTACTTCACCATCACTGGAATTCTGAGCGCTAGTCGAGTAATTACCTTTCGGCGATGCCAAAACACTTTCAGGTCCTTCGATAGGCTGATCTGCCAAGAACTGATGCACTGTGTCCAAAACACTCATGATCACTGGTTCCTTAGCCTTCAGCTCCCGTTTGAATGTCTAGAAGGGTACAGCATGTTATTATATCTTTACTTTCACAGGGACTAAACAAAATAAAAACCAAGTCATGAACCAGAGAAGAAGAGAAATACTACTAAGCCTATTCAAATTGTACCACCACAAATGTATCACATTTTCTCTGTCATGATTGTGGTGAAATATGTATGATCTGTTTTCAAATTCCATCATATGATTCGTGGACTAAAATGGTGTTATAAAAAAAAAACTTTAGACAGCCATCATGGTTAGCTGAGCTTTAGCCAAGCTTATGAAACCAAGATGAGATAAATAAAGATGGTTTGAGCCAAAATTAACACTTGTATCAAAAAGCAATGAAACTAGGTCAATTGCGAAAGAAGTCTTCATCTCTTATTTTTGACTTACGCCTTTCTAGTGGTTTCATATATTGGGATCAATATCAGCTGTGGGTTATCCAGCTTGCAAAAAATCAATTAAGTTTAACATGAGAATACAGAAAGGAATTGTTTAGCAGTAGCTGTTTGCCAGGTCAGAGAGAGAAGGAAAATTAATTCACAATAGCACAACTGCAGGTGTGCTTTCACCCTCTCTGATTCTCTCAGCATCTTGGAAGACGATGCACAGTAAAGAAACAAACTGTGGCAAAAGCTATTCACTGGGAACTCAAGGATCTCTACAAACTTCACCACTGCTGAAGATATGAGTCAACAATTAAATAACTAACATCTCAAGATGTCCAAGGACATTTAAATTGTGTACCAGACATTATCTCTTTTAAACTTATTACTTGGCCAAGTGTGTGTGTTTGTTATCACATTGTTTTTCTTCCTCAAAGGCAATAAAATTCTTCTTTCCTTTTCTCCAGGAAACCTTGTAATTGGCCCTCTCTTCTTGATCAAGCTAATTTTGTTTTAATTGACATGCGATATGGGTACAGCCTTAAAGAAGTAAAAAAAATTCTTGTGACTAGCAGTAGGGATTTGAAATGAAAGGAGCTGAATCACCGTGACTCAGCTGATTGTTCCAGTTCCTCAAAGACTGTCACCTAATGTGATGGAATGCTTTGGGTAATTTCATGATTCCCTGAGTGATGCCATCAAGGATACATCATCCTTGCTCCCTGGAGGACCACCCATGGTGGCAAGGTTAGGAGAAGTATGGGATAAAATGTAGTTCAAAAAGTCCTCAATGGCAGAACAGACCCAAAAAAAAATCACATTTAGCTGTGAAGGGGAAGGAAGGCAGCAGCAGCAGCAATGTGATCACATTGTCATCACAGTACCAACGTTTGACCATCAATGTCTCACAATCATGTGAATAATGATGGTTAAACATGTTAATCAATCAAATGCAGGATTCTGTCAAGGTTCATTTACCAATCCCACAGCAATAGACAACTGTCAATGAAGAAAGCGCTGTGTACCTGGACATACCTCATCAAGAATCGGCACACAGGCAACAGATACAAGAAATTTGTTAGATATCTAAGTTCAGTCAGAGGTGTCTTATGACAGTAGCATCTATAAGTGAGCAGGCGTCTTCAGGGATACTCTCTGCTCACCCTAAATGAAGAAAGGGTTAGAAAATAGTCAATGAAAATGATGTTGAAATGCTATCCTCCTGCTGGCAAAGTGCGCTCAACATGCTTTCATTACAACAAACATCCTCTTCTGCCAGAAGGTCAAATACAACACCAAATGGAGGCATCCTTGATCAAACCTCATGGTCACTGCTTGTTTTAAGAACAATGTGATGTGGGATCAGAGATCAGTGTAGATCACTGACATGTTTGTTGGCGACTTGCTTGAATGTTTGATGAACAATGACCTAGCACCAAAACATTACAAGGTTCAAAACTCTAAGAGAAAAAAGATCAATGTCTCTGCCCATATCAGCCCAATCAAAAAGAGAAATTCTAAGTGCAGCTCATAACTAATCTGGAAAATCTTCACACATCCAACTCACTTTGAGAGGTGACCAAATCAAGTTTGTCAGTCTCCTGTGGCCAGACTATCGTTTTGAACATTGTCAAAACCAGGTTTGACTAATTTGACGTCAGCAGCAGTTATGTGACTTTCTACACCAAAAGTGAGCAGGCTGCACAACAACCAAAGGTTACAAGTGAAGGAGGCAGCATTCCAACAGATCCAGCTTGACACTCAAACACAAATTCAGAAAATAAAGGATATGTGATGCAAGGAGGAATCTCAAAAAGATCCAATAACCATCATGACATACAAAGTTCTTCTGAAATCACAGGGGCCATTCATACAGCAAGAACAAATAGAAAAAAATGTCCTTCACTCACAGGATAATGTTTTGCTTCTTAAGAATGAAATCATCAACCAACAATTCTGGATGGAACATTTTCAACATCTCCTCGGCCATGGGTCCCCAGTGGAGGCTGATATTCTGCAGGCTATACCTCAACACATTGTGACAGAATCCATGGATAAGCTACCTTCAGTGCAATTAAACTGATGAAAACAACAAAGCCTGTGGCACAATTGCCTGAGGTCCTCAAAGCTAGTGTCCTTTTGCTTACATCAAAACTCTACGCATTCATTCTATGAATATGCCAAGATAAAGAACTCCTGGCCTCTCAACGTCAGGAACATGTCTATTTTGGAAGGGAGATGAAGAATGCTATTGAATCCATTGTGATATTTTCTGCTTGGCCATAGCAGGGAAAATCCTGACACATATTTCTCAATTGCACACTTCCCATGACTGAAGAAATCTTCCCAGAGACACACAGAGAAACTTCTGATCATGTTTGTTGTCAGAATATCCAAATCAAATGTTGAAAACATAATCATAAGCTCCTCATCAACGTGACCAAAACACCTGATTCTGTAAATTGCAAGGCTGTGTGGATGATGCTCTGAAGTTTTGGATCTCTATTCTGAATTTTGATCCAAATATTCTTATTTGGATATTCTTAAGGGGTCAGAAAATGAGGCCATATGGTTGTAACTTAGAACAAGAAGGGGATGGTCACTCTGTTGGGACTGTATTTCTCAAACCCCAAATAGCCAGCAGGTACTAGAGGAGCAGATATGTAGAGAGATTGCAGATACCTGTAGGAATAATAGAGTAGTATTGGTTGGAGATTTTAATTTCTCCTGAATTGACTGGGCCACCCACAGTGTAAAAGGCCCAGATGGGTGGAATTTGTCAAATGTGTCCAAGAAAGTTTCCTAAATCAATATGCAGTGAGCCAGACTCGGCAAGGTGCAACACTGAACCTCCTCTTAGGAAATGAGGTTGATCAAGTGACTGAAGTGTCAGTCGAGAGCACTTTGGGTCCAGTGACCATAACTCTCTTAGTTTTATCACAGTTATGTAAAAAGATAGGACAGGTTCACAGGTTAAGGTGCTAAACTGGAGTAGGGTCAATTTTGGGGCCATCGGGCAGGATCTAGCAGAGGTCAATGGGTGAGTCTGTTTGAAGGAAAGGAACGACTGGCAAATGTAAGGCTTTCAAAAGTGTGCTATCAAGAATACAGGGACAGATAGGATGTCCTTGTTAGGGTTAAGGGGAAAGCTAGCAGGTTTGGGAACCTTGGCTGACGAGGGACACTGAGGCCCTGGTCAAGAGAAAGGATAAAGCATACATCGGGCTCAAGTGAATCTCTAGATGCCTATAAAGGGTGTAGGAGCACACTCAAAAGAGAAATCAGAAGAGCAAAAAGAGGATATGACATTGATCTGGCAGATAAGGTTAAAGAAAATCCCAAGAGGTTTCATAGCTATATTGAGAGTAAAAGGGTGCCGAGGGAGAGAACAGGTCCCCTTAAAGATTACCATGGCTGTCTATGTGTGGAGCCGTAGGAGATGGGGGAGATTTTTTAATAAATATTTCTCCTCAATGTTTACAGAGGAGAGAATTATGGATGCTAAGGAAATAAGGAAAACAAGTGGGGATGTGTTGGACTACATACAAATTACTAGTGAGGAGATGTTTGCAGGCTTAAAGCACATTAAGGTGGATAAATCCCCTGGGCCTGATCAAGTCCATCCTCGAACATTGTGGGACGCTAGCGGAGAATTTGCAGAGGCCCTTGCAGAGATTTTTGCTTCATTTTTAGCCACTGGTGAAGCACCAGAGGACTGCAGGGTGGCTAATGTTGTTCCATTGTTTAGGAAAGGTAGCAAGGACAAGCCAGGGAACTACAAGTCAGTGAGCCTGACATCAGTAGTAGGCAAGTTATTGGAGAGGACATTGAGGGATAGGAACAACCAGCAGTCAAGGTCTGATTAGGGATAGTCAGCATGGATTTGTGCATGGGAAGTCACGTCTGACAAATCTTTCAGAGTTTTTCGAAGAGGTAAGCAAGAGGACTGATGAGGGTGGGGCAGTGGATGTTGTCTATATGGCCTTTAGTAAGGTCTTTGATAAGGTCCTGCATGGCAGGCTAGTCATGAAGATTAGGCTGCATGGGGTCCAGGGAAAACTAACTAATTGGATTCAAAATTGGCCCGATGGTAGGAAGAAGAGGGTGATGGTTAAAGGCTGTTTCTCGGACTGGAGGCCTGTGACTAGTGGTGTGCCACAGGGCTCGGTGCTGGGATCTTTGTTATTTACATAAATGATCTGAATGTGAATGTACAAGGCGTGACTAGTAAGTTTGCAGATGATACAAAATTAGGAGGTATCATTGATAGCGAAGAAGTTTATCAAAAATTACAGAGGGATCTTGATCAGAGATTGGCAAATGCAATTCAATACAAATAAGTGTGAGGTGTTGCATGTTGGAAAGTCACACCGAGGACTTTTACAGTAAATGGCGAGGGCCTGAGCAGTGTTGTGGAACAGAGGGACCGAGGAGTACAAGTACATAGTTCATTGAAAGCTGCGTCACAGATAAACAGGATGGTGAAGAAGGCACTTAGCATGCTGGCCTTTATCGGTCAAGGCATTGAGTGCAGGAGTTGGGACATTATCTTACAGTTGTATAAGTCATTGGTGAGGCCGCACTTGGAGTGTTGTGTACAGTTTTCGTCACCCTGTTATAAGAAAGACATAGTTTTTTTTATTCATTCACAGGATTCGGGTTTCACTGGCTAGGCAGCATTTATTGTCCATCCCAAAATGCCCACAGGGCAGTTGAGAGTCAACCACATTGCTGTGGGTCTGGAGTCACATGTAGGCCAGGCCAGGTAAGGATGGCAGTTTCCTTCCCTAAAGAACATTAGTGAACCAGATGGGTTTTTCCAACAATCGACAATGGATTCACGGTCATCATTAGATTCTTAATTCCAGGTATCTATTGAATTCAAATTCTACCATCTGCCATGGTGGGATTCGAACCCGGGTCCCCAGAACATTATCTGGGTCTCTGGATGAACAGTCCAGCAGTAATACCACTAGGCCCTCACCTCCCCCAGTTAAACTGGAAAGTGTGCAAAGAAATTTACGAGGATGTTGCCAGGACTAGGAGGCCTGAGTTATAGGGAGAGGTTGGCCAGGATAGGACTTTACTCCTTGGAACATAGGAGAATGAGGGGTGACCTTATTGAGGTGTACAAAATTGTGAGGGGAAAAGATAGTATGATTACATATCGTCTTTTTTCCAGGAACAGGGAACTGAAACCTAGAGGGCATAGGATTAAGGTAAGAGGTGAAAGATTTAAGAAGGACCTCAGGGACAACCTCTTCAGGCAGAGCGATGCGAATATGCAATGGGCTGCCAGAGACAGTGGTTGAGGCAGATACAATAGCAATATTTAAAAAATATCTGGATAGGTAAATGGATTGGAAAGGTTTAGGAGGGATATGGACCAAATGCAGGCATTTGGAACAAGCTGAGTGGGCACCATGGTCAGCATGGACCAGTTTGGGCTGAAAGGCCTATTTCCAAGCTGTATTACTCTATGACTCTAAGAAAGTTCATCACAATCCTGTAAGTGCATCCTCATGAAAGACTGGGAGATCAGAAACCGATAGTTTTAACATTTGGATCGGGGTCAAGTAGGCTTTGTGATAGCCTGCTAATTATTTACAATCTACCTATTGAACTAATCAAAGTGCCCTCTGAGGTCAGTATTAAACATCACCTAGATACGCAAATCTTTAACCTAAGTTGCTGCTGTGGCAAAATTGGACTGACAACCACAGACATAAATAGCTACAGCTTATGGATGACTGCACAGATGTTGCCTACTTTGCTGGACTGGACAGTCATCTCCCCTGCCAGGTCCTGTTTTCTCAACTCTCAAATATCCAAAACCCCAGGGAAGGGCAAACAATACACTTCAAAGACAGCCTAAAGCTCTCCTTGAAGAGCGGGAGCATTGACATTAACGACTTTGAAGAACGTGCCAACAATCGTTCAAAATGGCAAAGTCACACTCATCACGTTGTATCACGCTGTGAATCACGGCATTTTATTGATGTGGCACAGCAGCAACAGAAAAGTATTAAAAAGCCGGAAGGAAATCTGACTTCATGGGTCATTCTGCCTCATAAGCCCAAAAGATCTGTGAGTAAAGTATTAGCCTTTTCAGTTCCGTGAAGACCCATGGGAGCAAATTACAGACTTGAGCAGATATTTTCCTTGAATTGAGAAACAGTTGATGATTACATTCTGTATTTTGCAGTCTGGGTAGAAGGGTTTGAGTTATAAAAATAGGCTGCGACTTTTTTTCACTGGCACGTAGGAGGTTGAGGGGTGACCTTATGGAGGTTGAAAAAATCATAAGGGCCACAGCTAAGGTCAATAACAAAAGTCCTTTCCCCAGGATAGGAGCGTAAAAACTAGTGGCCATATTTTGAAGGTGAGAGGAGAAATTTTAAAGAGAACATAAGAAGCAACTTTTTTTTTTTACACAGTGTGGTTCGTGTGTGGAATGAACTGCCAGAGAAAGTGGTGGATGCAGGTGCAGTACAACTTTTAAAAGATATTTGGATAAGTACATGAATCGGAAAGGTTTGGAGAGATACGGGCCAAATGCTGGTAAATGGGACTAGTTTAGTTTGGGAACATGGTTGGCATGAACGAGTTGGACCGAAGGGTCTGTATCCATGCTGCATCACTCTATGACACTATGAACCATTTTTCAGAATGTGATTTGACAGGGTTAAAACTCTTCAAATTTCAAATAAACAGATATCAAATATAGTTAAAATTGTACTTTAAAAAAATCAATTCTAGTAAAAGAAGGGCAACAACATTTGATTTTAAAATGTATTCCTCTTCCATCCGGTGTGTAAAATTCATACTCTGACCAATTAGTTTCATGAAGCATCTTTTGTGTCAGACTCCAAATTTAAAAGGTGTAACTCAAATTCCACACTCAGCAGGATGGTGTGAAAGTATAACACATTCACCAGATAGTATGCACACAGAAAAGGTGGATCAACATTTCTTTTAGGACAGAGCTACCTAGGCCTCGTGTTTTTGCAGACAACAGACAAAGTTTAAATCTTTGAATAAATCTTTGAATTTTCCTGGGACAGGACCAGACTCAGCTGCAATGCCCTCTGTAGTCAAGTTGCCTGTTGAGGTTCACTGCTTCGTTTTACATCTGAAGAATGGTCACTTCCACATTGGCCTATGAGTTACGTGAAACCCTGGCCTACCAAGAATCACAGACCTGGCATTTGCTCAATCCTATTTATGTGAAAAATTTATCTAAGTCTGTATGACAATCTTGCCAATAACCATTTACACCCAATTTCCTGCAGATTTACCTTGACTACATTGAGCTTAAAACTAGCATGAAACAAGTTCCAATGCAACTTTGTGAGTAGGGATAATAGGGAATAGACTCCTGTCTTGTGCTCTGGCATCTCACTCTCAGAACCTCTTATGCTGTACTTTCTTTTCCAACCTTTGGTTGAGCATCGTGCAGGTTGTGATAATAAAACATCTTAATTGCTCAAAAAAATTGGAGGAATAATTATTACACTGATATCATGCGACTTCAGGCCCTGCTGTGCCTGAAAATTTCAACAATCGTGCTCGCACATTATTGCTGTAAATGCATGAAAGTCAAGTGATGTAGGATTGGAGTTATGTAAACAAGAGGCAGAATTTACGGAGGGTGCAAATAATCAAAATGTTTTTTTCATTGCAAAAGCTGTGAAAATCAGCGACAATCATATTTCTTGTTACAGCATGTTTTTTGTTCTTGCACATTTTTGTTACCCTGAAAAATTCCCAGGTATTCTAGCCAAATGTCTCCAGGCAAAGAAGGGGGAAACATGGGGGTAAATTTGTTACATAGGTAAATTACGGCCAAATTAATGCAAATTCCACAGCTATCAGAATTCACAACAATAACTTCTACTAAGATTCAACAGGTTTTTCCTATCTATTGCATGGAAACAATCAGAAACTCTGATGTAGGAAATTATTTTTCTCTTTCAGTTAATTCACAGTTTGATCAGGAATAGGATAACTTAGCAGCTTATACTTCATATTGACTTTAAACTTGTATGTAATTAAATCATGTATCCAGATCTAAACTGACACTGAAGTATGTTGCATGAGAGTATCTTTGACTTCAGGTCCTGCTCATTCCAGGCTCACCCCTTGTTTCAAAGGATCTCCGTTTTGGGCATGAGGAGCCAACATTTCAGGGCATGCTCTATGGATGCCAGTCAACACATATTCCATATCCACGGACATTGGCATCTGACATGTGCCAGTCTGTAGGAATCCTCATCTCTGAGCAACTTGCAGTGCACTTCTGCACATGCAAAATAGCAATGCATCATTGTAATGCTGTGGCAAGTACATTTTATGTTCAGGAATCTATACCTAGCGCATGGACCAGATCAGGCTGAATCTCCCAGCTGCTTGCTTTCTCACATAAGAGTTCACTCACTCTGAGCAGGCCTGGATGCTCATAGCATCCCTGCCTTGCACTGCCTTTCGTTTTTGCATCTTGCCTCTCAATCAGAGATATCAGGCTCGTATTACTGCTGTATTGTTATGCCGTTGAGCACACACATAAAGCCAGGAAGTTTGGCATGGTTATCAGCAGTTATCAGTCAAGTGAAGGTAGACAACCTTCATTCATGGCATCCCAAGACAGTAAGTCATGGGCAGCCTCCGAAACTAGCCCAGGAGCTTGGATGCTGTCCATCAGCCATTAGGGCAGTCAGAGTCAGGATCATTTTCTCATAAGGGGTGAGGATCTGAATGTCAGGCAACCCATCACAAGTCTGGACTCTCTCTGTCCTGTTGGAATGAGAGAGAAACGGGTATGAAGGGAGATGCAAGTGGGTGGAACAAAAGTTAATGCTGATGCAAGTTGGGAGGTATCCTGAGAGACTAAGTAGGTAGCACAGAGGACCTGCAAGATTAATGATGTTGGAGGTTGGGACACCTGACAGCAAGTGAGGAAAGATGTTTCGTGCAATAGTGAGAGTGTTAGAGCAAGAGCATTGATGGGAGATGGATACAGGAACAGAAATAGTGTAAATATGAAGCACTGAAAAGAGGATGAAGGCACTTGCACTGGTGGTGTGGAGACAGTAGTGATCTGTACGCTTCTTTGCATTCTTCTGGTAGACTGAGATTTTAGGCTGTCATGGTCTGATGTCATAATATCCCTTGCTAGTCATGGTGGCTGAGGATGTCCCATTTCTGCTCCATCCCACCCACCAGGATCTCCAGACCCCTCTCTGCAAACTGGCTCACCAACTTGCCCCTTCTGCAATCTCCTGAGCAAATATCAGCAACCACGCAGGGAAGCCCTGGACTGATAGTGCTTGTTCAGGTGCCCAACAGCCTTTTAAAGGCATTATCTGTGCTAGGGATGCCAGTCCATTGGAGCAGGGTAGGTAGCTAATGAGGAGAGTTTGGTAAAATGCAGCAGGAAAACCTTTCAGGTGATTACAGAAAATCTGCCATGAAACTTGACCAAACTTAAGACACCTAACTAAAGTAAACATAAGATTCAGTCCATAGTTTCCATTTCATACTTAATCATACTGCTAGGAAAAAGGTATCTATGGAAGTTATTTCAGCTTTTTCCAAACTCCTTTCTGGCTGGCTTCATTAAATAAATGACAGAAATTTATTTTAAAAATCTTATTGCTTTTACATGATTGAAAGCAGATTTCAAACATTAAACTATGAATCAACAAAATTATATTATTGCATTCTTAGCTAAAATGCAACTTCAAGATGTTGTGCACATCCCAGGATAACTACAAAAGCTGTGAGCATTAAATTTCCAATGCTGTAAACAAAACTCAAACATGCTTTACGTCATCCAGAACAGCATCCGTACATGTTCCTTTTTATTGTATTACAGTAATTAATTTTGTATGGAATGAATTTGGCAAGTAAAGCATGTTTTGTTATTTACAGTGATCAATTTATAATCTAACTAAGAAAACTTTACATCTGCAACAGAATTTGAGCAGCCATTTGTTTAGCAATACCACTCAGCCCTTGAAGCAGAAATGGAGCTAGGAATATTCTTCGCGATAACATTTTGATGTACTGAAAGTATCAATTTTTCCTTACTCGGTGAACATCATTCTGTTGTTGTACAGCAGGAACATCACCACCAATAGGCTTTTGTCTTGTCAACTCATCATTCTTCAAATTCAGCCATGCCAGTAAGTCCTGAAGAGAGACGTGTAGCCGTTTCCACTGTTCAGCACTCGTTTCTAGACAGGCTCTAGAAAGGGATTTTAACAAAAAATACCCATAATAACAACAGTAACTACAATAAATACACTGTACAAAATTGCTACACCTACTGACTGAAACCAACCGTTCTGTATGGGTTCTAATCTTCCATGTCCTGAAGAATGTTTTTACTGTCTTTCCAATAACATATGAACAAGTACCTCTTATGGCATACTGTCCAAACCATATCCTGTTTTCTAAAATCAATTTAAATGTTTTTCTTAAAATATACATGTGATTAGAAATGGAATACGATTGGACAAATGTCCCCCATACTAAATATTATCTACAGTATTCTTAACAACACTAAATATTCTGAATCTTTGTATAAATTATGTTCATTTTTATCCAAAATGAGTCAAATAAATAAAACAAACAAATGTGGTGGTGTACACATACAACATGGCTCTTGTATATGTCAACTGCAATTTAATGGAAAAATCTGCTGTCCCCTCACTTAGACTGCTATAAAGGCACTGGGTGGTGTATCATCGTGCCACATAGTCAGTATGGACTTTCAGTCACCAGTCAGGGCTTTTGTTCATTGATTGTTATGCAGTGACCTTTGCTACAAAACATGGAAGCAGGTATGTTAGAAGGAACATGACCAGGCACAGTGGTGTTGACTTTCATAGTGGAGTAACCTTTAGAATTATCCATCTAGTTTCGAGCACAGGTATTGCAGAACTGACTACAGTCATACCCAGAAAAGGAGAAAAAAAGCTTTGACTTTGACAGATATCAAATACACAAAAAAATCCATCAATAGGTAGAGTTTCTAAACACAATAGGTTCAAATCTCAAAGCTACAGTTGATTCAAGTTAAGTTTTACCCAGCCACTTATTTTTTTGCAGATGATGATCATTCTGTTCCTCACCACTACATTGAACATTAACTTGAGGGGCCACTCCAAATGACCACTGCATAGATTCTAGTAACAAAACCTTCTGAAACAATTGTGTTTGCTGGTTCCCATTAATGATCAAAAATAATATGAAAATCATACTGTGACCATTATTATGTAGCTAGCCACATGACGGAACCATATGCAAGACAAAAACAAAATGAAGAGAAGGTATAGGTGGTTCAGTGTAATTTCATATTTCTTGTTAGAGAAATGCTCATGTCATATCTTGTCCTTGAGACTCATTCCTGCATGCTTGGCTCCATTCCTATTATCAGGTTAACCATCCAATTTCTCAGCTTGATTCACTTGCTAACTAATGGTCCAAATTTTCCCACTCATTGAACAGTGTTTCCCTTTCCTTTTAAAAATTGTCATAATCATCATCCCTACCTCTAAATTATTAAAAATTCAGGTGCTCCCAGCTGCTCCAATAAACAGAACTCTTTCCCCACATGAGACAACAAGGTGTAGAGCTGGATGAACACAGCAGGCCAAGCAGCATCATAGGAGCAGGAAAGCTTGACGTTTCAGGCCTAGACCCTTCTTCAGAAAAGTTCCTACTAACTCTTTCCCCATATGTTCTGGCACTGGCTCACCCTGCCTAATGTTTATATACACAATGGTGAACCCAAGGGCCTCTTGTGATCTGAACCAGATATTTATGTCTTCCATACAGGCCCCATTTTCATTCGCAATCTCTTCTGCAATAAACAAGAAAACACTTTGTAAGATCAGGCATGTAATGAAATTTGAAGTTGCTTTATTTCACAGCATGTGAATACATAGCACAACGTCTATTGATCAGACTCTTTGAATTCCTTCACTGCAACATGCTTTTCCACAATGAACAACTAGAACACAAGGTTCCTCACATCAGCTATCTTCCTTTATTTACAAAATAATAGCCCTCATGCATTCTCCTACTGAGCCTGGTGAAAGCTGGCCTGGAGACCATTCTGTTTAAAAGTCTGATGCACACTGTGTGATTTTATTTTCATCCTGCTTATTATTTAAGAGGAAAGCCTGTGCTAAGTACGGCCTTGCTGACCAGGCAGGATCAGAGACCAGCCAAAACAAGAGCGAGTTGTTTCTAGGTAATTAAGATAGGCCAATCCAATGTTACTGATTGCAATTTTTAGGGAAAATTGGGATTTCAACCACATTTTCTCTTCAACTTCTGTGAAGATGCCTTGTTTTTAAACGCATTTGAATGTTATTCGCTTTCCAAATATTCTCAGTGACAGAATCATTGTTCAGTTTAAAACTCCCAATTTGCACAATCCCTCCTGCAAACAACCTGCTTGAATTTCTCTAGGTTTCTGCTTTACCCACCGCTATGAAATGACCCAACCCATCCAAGTGACTTTTCTGTGATTGTGACAGTCATTGCATTATCAATATAGGAGTCCCTCAATGTCTTCTCCTTATTCCCTTCCTTTTCCTGTCTTCAGTGACATTATCCAAAACAATGGGGCAGCTTTCGCCTCTATGCTTCTGACATATATTTTCTCAATCTTACTTGATTCTCTAACAACAGCTCACCCCCCTCCAGCTCATCCCACACAACCAAATGCTTCTGCGTTCTTATTTGTCCAGCATTTGTCATGGATAAGGTCAATTTCCCCCAGACATTGGAAAGTCTAATGTTATAACTTTCAGACCCTGTGATAAATGTTACCAACTTTAACCCCTTGAGCTAGTTCACTTACAAACCCCTCTCTCCCCACCAGGGTCTGTGAAGCATTCAAGCTTCAGTTCTAGGGGCCACATCCAGACTCCTTATTATTGACCCTTCAGTTAAGGGGAACTGCTGTTTTCTCTTCACACCTGGCCATACCCCTCAATCCTGCACATCTCCATCAGGTCCTCTCTCAACTTTATCTTCTCCATAGAAAATTACCTGAGCTTATCCAAATCTCTCTTTGTAGCTAAAATGCCGCATCCTACGCAACATCCTGGTTAATCTCTTCTGCATCGCCTCCAGCAAGACCACACCTTTCCTAAAATGCAAAGACCAGAACTGCACACGGTACTTTGGATGTGGCCTAAACAAAGTCATACACAGTTCTGAGATAATCTCCCTGTTCTTTGAATCCATGCCTTTGCTGACAGTGTCCCATATGCTTTATTAACTACCCTATTAACCTGTCCTGCCACCTTCTGGATTCTGTGGACATGCACCCCAAGATCCCTCTGTACTTCTGAGCCTTCTAGTGTCCTGTCATTCAACGAGTACGCATTTGTCTTGTTACATCTCCCAAAGTGCATCACCTTGCAGCTTGTCAAGGTTAAATTTGATTCAGTTCTAAGGAAGGGCCATTCAACCCGAAATGTTAACTCTGTTATCCCTCCACGGATGCTGCCAGACCTGCTGAGCTTTTCCAGTCATCTCTAGATATGTTTTCAATTCAAATTCCAATTCCAACTGATCTGTCCATCTGACCAACCTGTTTATATCCTCAACCTAGGATCTTACACCTACTGTCAAATTCCCAGCCAATCTTCAGGTCATCCACGAACTTACTTATTATCCCTCTCACATTCTCATTTACATTTTTGATATATACCACAAACAATAAGGGACCCGGCACCAATGCCTGTGGTACACCACTCAACCTTGGCCTCCAGTCACACAAGTTAACCTTTGTCAATCTTCGTAATGCACTTTGGAAGAAGTAACACGACAAACGACTGCTCGTTGAACGGGACGACTCTAGAAACCATGTGGTATCTTGTCAAAGGCTTCGCTGAATGCCGCATTACCAACCTCAATTGCACCACCTTCATCTACACACTTGATCACCTCTGAACAATTCGACCAGATTTGTTAGGCATGACTTTCCTGTCACAAAGTGATTCTGTCTATCTCTGATCAAACCTTGCCTTGCTAAATCGAAGCAAATTCTCTTTTCAGAATTTTTTCTAACAGCTTCCTTACCACTGATGTGTGATTCATTTTTCTGTAATTCCTTGTTTTAACTTTACTACCCTTCTTGAAAATTGGAAGCACACTGGCTGTTTTCCAGCTTTCTAACACTCTCGAGGCCAGGAAGGAATTAAAAACTTGGGTCGGGACCCCTGCGATTTCCTCCCTCATTTCCCACAGCAGCCTGGGATTCAACTCATCCAGACCTGGAGATTTGTGAACTTATAAACTCGCCAAACCTCCAATACCTCCTTGCTCCCAATATCGATCTGCTCAGAAACTTCACAGATCCTCACAAGAACCTGTTGTCCAATTCCAGCTGCTATCTTGTCTGATCTTATGTTGACTAGGAAGGTCTCAGGTTTGTCTCTTGGTTTGTGATGCTAACCAAAGTTGAAGTAAACAAAGTTCGCTGCAATCAGCCTCAATACTCTACATTAAGGAAGAAAATAACTAAGCAACACTACACTTCTGACAACGAACTAAAAATACTTAATAAATAGGATATCTACCCAGAACTATGTGCTGAGATCTGATTTAACTGTAGTAACAGCACATGTGAAGATTGGCTTTTTTGGTGAAACATCAATGGGCTCATAGTCAACGCTTTACGCCGGAAAACCACTCCATTTCGGGCAGATCAAGAAGTATTTTTCACCGAGATGATGGTCCTCCAGGCACAGTCAATGTTTGACTTAGTGTGTGTCCTGGGGAATAGCCTGTAAAGCACAGAGTCCTCCATCATGGAAATGCACGGGATGAACCTCGACAAAAACCACTGCATCTCTCTCCAGACTTCCTTTGCAAATGCACATTCCAGAAGGACATGTGTAACAGTTTCTACACCATCCTTCCACAGCCACTGCAATAGCGTGGACGGTCCATGTGTTCATGAAGGATCTGATGGGCAGTGTCCTTTTCATCACTAGCCAAGTGATGTCTTGGTGCTTGTTAGGAAGTTCAGGTGATGAGGCGTTCTACCGAATGACATTGACGGTCTGCTCAGGGAACGACCCGACAGGATCCACCCCTCTTTTTTTCCTGCAGGGTCTTGAGAACACTATGTGTTGATCACTGCCTGATGGACTTGTGGTCAAAGGTATTCTCCTTTACAAATCTCTCCATGAAGGACAGATGATATGGAACGGACCAACTACTTGGAGCGTTCCATGGCAGCGAGGCCAATCCCATCTTTCAGAACACTAGGGACAGGTAGAACCTCAGTACGTCGTGACATTGGTATTCACGTGCCAAGGGTCTATGCACAGCTTGATGCAGCTGCACACAAAGATGTTCATCAGGATGAGGCCACCAGTGGATACATTCATATCCCACCCCATCCAGAGTTTTGTACATAATGTCCCTGCAGACATGGTCCATTTTAGATCTGCAGATGAAGTGGGAGGTGGCTTGGGTGACTGCAGTGATGCAGGCTCAGGGAATAGGCCAGAACTGTATCACATACCAGAGTGGTGAGAGTACCTCACACCCGTTGACCAGATTCGGACCTGCAATGGAGAGACGTCGGTGCTTCTATCTGGCCAGTCCATGAACTCAGTGAAACACACTTTTCCATCTGCCCAAAACTTGCTGATCTTCCAGTGCAAAGAGTTGTCTTGACAAGTGTTGCAGACTGGCACATTCCAAGACCCATGACTACGTAGTGAGGGACACACTAAAGTCTGGGGCAGCTGCAGCCAAGGCACTGTGGGGAAAGACCACCATCTAAAGTTTTTGATTCAAAGTATAATGAGGGTCCGTTCATTATCAGGCCCTCTCTTTGCCTCAGATGTATGTAAAAGATGTCCTGCTGGAGTAGGGAATGCCTATTTTTTGCAACTGCAGGGAATGTCAAATCGTAAGATTTGTTTTTTCTTGATGTGCAAAGACTGGAGAACTACTTTAGTACCTGTGTATGTACACAATGATATTTGTGAATAAAATACATTTTTGCAATAAAGAAAGGTTACTTGGTGCCATTATAAACAGGCACATTGAGTAGAGAATGATAGCTTTTTTGAAAATACAAAAGCATCTGCAGAAGAAACTAATTATGTGAGAAGGCACTCATATCTACTGCTTCATGAATTGTATCATCAGCCAGTTTCGCAGCTCTGCAACGGAGCCATCCGAGTAGGTTGTTTTCCAAACTAAACCTATCAACAAAAATCAAATGGCAATCAATAAGCCATTAAATTGGATATCAGTGTTCTCTCCATGAATCAAAGCCGTCAAGCTACACAGCTTTCTCCTTAATTCAGCAATTAAAGTTGATCATTTAGTAAGTAAGCTCGAGTGAAGAACCAAAAAAGGAGTTGACGTCATTATTAATAGCCCTTGAATATTTCTCTATTTCTCACTCCTAACGGCAGAAAGAATTATATTATCGTTATCTGATGTTGCCAGTTTTTTGAACTAGATGGATTTTTCTGTCAATACTTTTGCTTTCTGAATAGTGTTTTTGTCAGCCATAAAGACTTTTTCAGTTTAACACAAACTGAAAGCATATGAACTTCTCCTCATCAGACATCAGCAATCATCGGAGAATGGGTGCTGGGCTACAATGGTCATTGGCAGCTTTGTTATTGCTCAATCAAATAAAATACATACTACATTTTGAAAGCTATTCATGTATTGTTTGGTTTGCAATTCTACAACATTCCTCGAGAAGGTATTATTCTCAGGCAAATGATTAAAAAGCAATGGAGACTGAAGGTAGGGTTGAATTCCTGGCTTTCATTAATTCAGCAGTCAAGATATGGAAGTTAAGTAGCTAAATTTATGTTGCAGTAAGTGATGCAAGACCAGCTCAGCGAGGCTGACTCATACAACTTCAGCTTTGCACAGGCTGCTATAATAACTCGTCTGTTGGTTTTTCAACCCTGAAATTCTAACGGTTACTAAGGGTATCAGACACACACACATATTCATACGAGCATGAGTAAGGACAGATTGTGCAATGTTTTGTGTGTCTAAGTATAGACACAACTGTGCAACTTAATATTCTAAATTAATTGGTACCGTTAGCACAGAAATACCGTGAATGAAACTATACCTGTATGAATAGTAACAGTCAGCAGCAGTAATTTGGATGTTTCCTAATATTACATTAATGTTCTGCATATACTGCTTTTGCCCTTAAAACACTTTTCAGATACTGATCATTTGACTCTGCTGACTAAGGCAGTCAGGACATGAATCACACAAAGCAGGGAGTCAAGTACTACAAAAGGCTGGGTTAAGGTTGCTGATCTTATTTTGGACAATAGTGATGCACATGTGGTCTCTGAAGGCCTGAGTTGGGGGTGATAAAATCTGGAATTCCAATATAGTTGCTGTTCAACAACAACCACAGCTGAAAGTGTGGTGACATGAAACATTTAGTAAGGATAAAAGTGAATTGTTCCTTGTTTTTGAATAGCTAATGCTCTATACCTGATACCATACATGAAGAATGGTATCAACTGAGTGAGGTACAAGAAGGTGAAAGGCACCCATGCGATAACACCAGGGAATTGGTGAACAATGGGAGCAAAAATCAACACTGCTCGTAACCAACATGGAGTGCTCCTCTTACAGCTGAACATCTGCTGCAGTCTTTATCCCAAAGATAAGTGGCTGAAAATATTGTTTCATTTGTTGCAAGCATTGGAATTCACGTTAGCAGTTCAAAAACCTGATTACAACTGAAGCTGTGTGCCAAACAAATCTGAAGATAATCAATATATGGACAGGCTAATAAAACTTCTCCTTTTTACAAGTAAAACATGTATGACTCTAAATTGAAAAAAAGAGCAATTTCTACCACTGAGGCATGGATTAAAGTATTACAGGACTTAATACCACTAGAAAATTGACCTATTCACTGAGGCTGGGGCCAGATTAGTTTGGGAAAGGCTCCTGCTTGCACCATTTACATTTAAAACCCTACTCAGCTCTCTCTTTCTGCAACCCCACACCCACTCCTCAAACTGCCAACCATTTCCCCCATCCGGATCTGGATTTCTGCAAGCTTGCACCTAATCCGATTTCACCTCCATAGGAAGATCGATGTCCTTCAAACTTCAAACAATGCACTTTAAACTGTTTGTCCTTCTGATCCACGCAGACAAGTATTTGGAGGGACATTGCTGTGACTTCATAAACAAGCTCTGCACATCAGTGGAAAAGCTACTGACCTCCAGAAATAAAAATTCTTATCAGATATCAGGATAGAAATAAAATCTATAAATGTGCTAGGTTCACTTGGAATAAATTGAAAGCCAAATTTATGTCCATAAAATGAAAATATGTGTTTGCATGTTTTACAGTTGGAGGTATGTTATTTATTAGTAGTTAGTTGGTTTAAAATATCTAAAGATAAAATAAATGAAATGACACATATAAGGAAGCAGTCTTGCAATGATTACAGGTTTGACAGACTGACAGGTGCCTGGAAGATTGCACAGTCCTCAAAGCAACTCTAAAACTTATTACAATAGGGTAGTCAGTACATTGGATTTATTTAAATTGGAGACTGATATCATCTGGCCAAAGAAATGGAATCACCTCTGGATGCTGTAGGATGTCTGATACCATATCATCACTTTGCTAGAAGACAAGGTTTGCTTTTATTAGTTCAGAAAAGAAAAAAAAGATGTGAAAACCCCTTATCAATACTGTGCATGGTATGAGAATTTCATTGTAATCAGGAATACTTATTTCATGTCACCAATGCAGAATTGATTGACGATTAATATTACAGACATTGTGCTATAAAGGTAAATGAACATGCTGAGAAATTGAAGATGATGTTTGATTGCTCACACTCAGTGTCAACATTTATCAGTCCTTATTTGCTCCCTTGGATTCTCAAAGGGAAAAAAAGTCAAGTCTTGATGTCGCAGTGGGTCATGCTGACCAGGAGGAATGCAGTTTTGACTCCTGCTCTGTACTCAGTCAGCCAAACCTAACCTCACATCAGAACAAAGTGCCAAGACAACCCTGTACCACGAGTGTCAGGAGAGGGTGAGGGTTACTGAGGGTGGGGCAAGAACCAGCTAGGATTTCAGCTCCTCCTCATTCTCCATGGGGCCTGGATAAAGATTGGCTATGTTGCCCATAGATAAATCACTTGCTGGCACTGTGTCCAAGCTCATGGGGAGAATACTAAGTTGGGCCAAATGCTATAAGTGCATGTGGACATGAATTAGTCTGCTCGGGACATTTTAGGTTATCAATATCAAACAAAAGACAAAATGGAACCAGGAACCTCTTGAGATTACATTCCCACGGCATGACAGCAGTGACAATTTCGCTTTCAATGCCAGCCAGAAAATTATTCACAACCAGACAGTTTTCTATATTTAAATAAAGCACATGTAGATGACTAGAAATGCAAGCTTCGTGAAAAAATATGGATTAGTAGCAAGAGCAGGCCATAAGCTCCTTCAGTCTGCTCTACCATTGGGTGAGATCATTGCTCATTTGATAATGGCCTCAATTCTACTTTCCCACCTCTACACCATACCCATTGACTCACTTCTCAAACTGAAAGGTACCTAACTCAGCCTTGAGTAGATTCAATGAACTTGCCCCCACTGCTCTCTGTGGAAAGAGAACTCCAAAGACAAATGGTCTCTAAGGGAAATATGTTTTTCTAATTTCCATTTTAAATGGACGAATGCTTAATTTTAAATTGTATCCCCTTTGTCTGGCATCATCATGTAGGGAAAACATCTTTTCAGCATTCATCCTGTTAAGTCCCCTCAGGATCTTTCATGTTTCAGTGAGATCACCTTTCCTTCTTCCAAACATGAATGGAAATACACCCAACCTATTTAGGTTTTCTTCATAAGATGAGCTCTTCTTCCCAAGAATTAGTTGGGAGAACCCTTTCTGAACATTTTGTAATACATTTATATCTTTTAAGTTAGGGCAACAAAATTGTCTCAAATTGGTATCACCAATGCCCTATATATCAAATTCCGTTTCAACAAGCAAGATAATTTCTTATTACCCTCTTAATCACTTGCTGTGTTTGCATTCTAACTCTTTGTGATTCTTGTACGAGAATATCCTGATCACTCTGCACTGCAGAGTTTTGCAAACTCTCCCCATTTAAACAATATGCTGCTTTTTATTTTTTTCGCTCTGAAGTGGATAGTTTCACGGTTCACCGTACTATATACCATCTATAATTGCTTTTCCCTACTCAAACTATGTCCCATTTCAGACACCTCACATCACCTTCACAACATACTCTCCATTATCTGTGACATTCGGTAACTACACATTCAGTTCCTTCATCTAAAATATTGATACAGATTGTAAAATTTTGAAGCCTTGGCATACATCCTTGTAGCGCTCCATTTGTTACCCCACGAGCCAGTAGCTTGCCAATCTGAAAATGACAGACGTATCCCTTCTCCCAGTCCCCTATTCACAATCAATCCTTTATCCAACCTAATATATTATCCCCTGCACCGTGAGTTCTTATTTTGTGTAGTAGCCTGATTTTCTTTGATGTGGCACCTTATGAAATGACTTTTGGAAACCTAAGTACATTGGAACTCATGTTCCCCTTCATATATGCTGCTTGTTTCTTCTTCCAAGAACTCAAAGAAATTAGTGAAACATAATTTCCCTTTCACAAAATCAAGTTGACTCCACCTGGTTGCATTAAAATTTCTAAAGTGCCCTACTATAACCTCCTCAATAACAGATTCTAGCATTTTTGCTGTTACAGATGTTATTCCGAATCATACCTGGTACCGTAAATACTCTTTATCTTCACTTTTAATAAGAAGTAAGGCAACAACATGCTAAATGCATTTGGGGATTTTCACCCTGTGGCAGATGTACATGTAGCAATACTATCTCAGGGAAATCATTCAGACAGGCTCTCAGATTGTTTAGTGCAAGCTATTCCTAATTGTCTCAGGAACTGAATGTCTGGAATGACAAATGAGACCCTGTTACTACTTACCTAATTGCAGATATTTTAATCTGTGCCTTCTTTTTTGCTGTTTATCTTGTGCAGGGCAATATATTTGTCAGTTAATCTATTTCTGTGCCTCAAGTATCTGCATATGCATGTGAGAGCATGCGTAAGTGCAAATTTCTTGACAAGAATCAAGGTTAGCGCTGATGATCCTGGCAGAGTTGGAGAGGACAAACAAATATCATTGGCAACATAAATCTAAGTAAGGAATTCGCAAAAAAAAAATTGACTGTCCTTTGACAGCACCCAAGACTTAATATACAGTGTCATTTAGAAGATGTGTTGATTTATATAAATAACATTAAAAAGTCATTAATATTGAATGTTAATGAGGCTCATCAACTTCACTCAAGCTTTAGGCAAGTATTCCACCTTCTGGCTCATTAATGAGTTACTTTCACAAGTAATTAAAGCTTGCTGTTTCAGATTTGTGCTGTTTAAAGTTATGATAAGCAGAATAAAAGGAAAAACTGCACCAAGTGAAGATTATTCCACAGTAGAATGTCAAAACCAACTTGATCGTGTTGAGAATGTGCCATGACACTAGTCAAAAAAAGGCTCATGTCTGGAAACTAAGGTGTCAGACCTAGCATTTTAAAATGTTTAGTTTTTTAGCTATCTCACAAATGGTAAAGGCTTCCACTTCCCAAACAAGAGCTCAGAACTAAAAGTTCATTTTGGGGAATTGACATATAAAAAGGCAAAGGAAGCTGACACAGAATCAATGGACGGGTATGGTAAAAATTCCAACGTCATACGAGTGCATTCCTGAAGTATAATCCTTTAGCATATTAGTGCTGGCACTGTGAGAATGCTGAGCAGAGATTTATGAGTGCGAGGAACACAATGCCACTTTCTACATAGTACTATATTGTTCTCCAGCCAACAACTATACTATTGAGTGATTTCCAGTGGGAGACAGGGCAGAAGAGAGAGTCCTAAATCCAACAGTCAGTGTGCATGCAGCGCACATTAACTTTCCACAAAGACAGGAGAATCCATCATTAGCTTTCCCAAAGGAGTCTCTCCGTCTAATGAAAAGAAGTTCGCTAAGAAGTTACATTTCCTGCTATAAACATTATCCCCGTGTAGTGACAGAACCCAGTTTTTCTCAAAGCGAGTAAACTATCAGCGCTGGAAGCCAGCTTGCAGAGCAGTTTGGAGATATCAGATACCAAGCGACCGCAGCAGTGAAGTTCAAAAGTCACAATCATTGCCATTTTCCTCTTTTCTACACAATGATTACTGTAGCTGTTATAAATTAGCCTGAAGAGATTATTTAAGACCCCTTCCCCGCCATTGCCTTTCCATTTAGTGTTTTATTTTTTTTCTCCCTCATTTCCTGAAATTTATACCTGACTTGGTTAGAGTTCCGTGGACGCCAGTCAATCCCTTCTTTGAGGATCTATGCACGAGAGTCTAGCCAGTGAGTATCAGGTTACCTGCAAGGCCTGGTATCACAACACACCATACTTCACACTTAGCAAACTTCTATCAGGAGAAATTAGACATCCCAAGTTTTATCTTATAAACTGCAACTTCACTGCTAACATCCTAACAATTCTGAAGTAACAGTTTGAGCAGGAACGATAAACTCCAAATGCCAAATACAGGGATCAAAAGTAAATGTTAGTCTTTTCAGATTAGCACAGGTGAAAGGTCTTACCTAATATTCAGTGATTTTTTCCTGAGCTCAGTCCAATGAAAGTTCATGTCATCAAGACGTCTCTGTAGCAAAACCCCATCCTCTGTGCCTTCCAGACCTTTGAGTATTTTTTGTCCATTCTCATCCAAGTTATGGTAAGTATCAGTGTGAGTATCAATTTCTGACTGGAGATCCTGTCAAATAAGACAGATTATAAAACACATTTATTTTGTATCTATTGATTTGTCAGAAATGGGATCTTGAAGTCAGGACAATCACTGATCTGCGCCTGACTTCACACTTTACTCAATTCAATAATAAGTTGGAAATAAAATTGACAACAAAATAAAACAAAACAAAACAAAAAATGCACTCTTGACATCACTGACCTTTATGCAATAAGTTTTTCTTTGCAGCATTTTGAGTCTAAGCCTTGGAAGAATACAAAGGTTTTGAGGCGCCTGCATTATGCCTGAGATAGTTACTCAGGAGAGCACAGACCCCTGTGTGCTTTCTGCTCAATAATGTGTGACTGGATAGGAACCAGCCTCAACATTCAATATTGCATATCCACCCTAATGGATACAAAACCATCATTCAGGGTAGTGGCCTTTCAGCAACACAAGAGTTGAATAGGCCAGTCATAAAATTAGCTTTGTTTTGTTATAGAATAGAAAAGCATCACAGTTCTCAATTCTCTTTAAATTTTAAAGAGTTCTGGCATGTGAACATTCCTCAAACAGATGCCACATGCCAGTTTGCAAATAGCTAAGCATATCCCAGCATACCAACCCACCTACAGGCTTGACTGGACTGGTTGTATAATATGGACTGAGACTTTTGCTTTTCTGCACATCAAGCAGTTGTTTCCTTTTCAGCTTTATGCTCCTTCCTACATGCATCCTCTCAAAAACAGAAATATATTCTGACTGGATCCATGCTGGTAAACTCTGCTACCCCAATGTAGCAGGACTGACAACAGGAATAAATCCCAATCGAAAAACAGTTTACTCATGAGACAAACAGTTAAAGCACTCATTCCAAGTAAATCATAAACTCAACTAAAACAACAAACTGTATCCTCCAAACAACCAGGGAATAAGCACATGTTCAAACTCGAGGTAAGTTTGAGGATCATGGGGATACAGAGCAGGTCCAACAGCAAATTTGATGTTTTGTCCAATCGCAGTTCCTCAGATAATACAACAATCTCTGCTGGTAATGCAGTAAAATATGGAGAACATCCAGAGTTGAACTAATAAGTGGCAACTAATATTCAGGCAACATGAGAGCCAGACAAAAACACAGCTCCAATAAAAAAGTCAAACCATCTTCTCTTGTAATTCAATGGCAGCATTTCTAAATCCTCCAGCCTCAACATCTTGTGGCAACCATTGTTGAAAACTTAAATGAGAATAGTATATAAATGTTGGGACTGGGTATGGAGACACAACTGCCTTTGGCTAATAAGCCAATTGATTCATATCTCAGATCTCAGTCTCAAAAGTTTAATGATTCAAGAGCTTTAGTCTCATGTGAAGATAGTAGAAATGATTTTGTGCATATGGTTGAGATGATGGATAATTGGAAGGAGTCTAATAGCCATCTCTGCTACGCATTGTAAGAAGTATCATGTAAAATACCTGTTAGATTGTAGCAGCCTGGAATATTTTTGTACTAAGAAGGTGATGGGAAGAGCTCATAAAGACTTTGGAGTGATAACTTCCATTTGCTCAGTGGGTGCCTTTAGGATCAACCTGAGTGTTACATTTGTACAGTGCCTCCCAGGTCTCATTGGAACTATTCAGTTGGTAATTACACTGAGCTGAGTTTATAGTTAGAAATAATAGCCTATATTGTTATTTGATGGAGGTATTCCTGTTGCTCCAAAGATTGGTAATGAGTTCACTCCTTTGAGGTCATCATATGAAGCAACTTCAGACATAGGTCTGACTCGAACAACTACTGAGCTGCCAGAAACTGAATTCTCTGGAATTCACAACCCTGAGACAAGACATACCTCAGATCTCTAAGTGTCTAGCAAACCATTGTGGTCACCTACTGTTCAATCTCACTTCACCGAGGGAATACTTCATAGAAGTTATATAAAAGAACTGAACCTAGTAAGTTCAGTTAACACAAAGGGTATTCCTGTTATTAAATAACTGTATAAGAAAAGAGACAATTTTCTACGCGCTTCCTGCTGAATGTTGCAGTCAAAAATATCATTTGGGAAATAACATCCATGCCATACATATGGCAGCAAATGATCATCTCTAACAAGGAAGAATTGAACTATCTTCCCTTTACAATCAATATTGTTACCAGCACATCCATTACAAAGTAAGCTATCGATAGAAATACTACAGTTGTATTCTCAAACATTTAAAGAGCAACTTTTCAAATCAGGTTGAGGCAAACTTATCCTTTACAACCCAAATGCAAACGTTCAATATGATAGTAACTAAAACACGTTAATATTTCTTCATAAAATTTATATGTACTTTTACTCAGCCATGAAGTGATTTATTATGGCTGCTCATCTTATTGATATGTTTTCTATTTTAGCCTTATCTAGCTCATTAAGCAATAAATTTCTGTTTACGCACAACCATTAACTGAAGTGATAGATCTGAAGCCCAAATGCTGCAGGACAACACAAACGAGTTTTCGCGAACATAAAAAGCCTGGAAATGACGGCCAGAGAAGCTATTGTAGACACCACATACTTGTATCAAACACGATGCTGGTACCTTAGGGGAGTTAACTTCATTTAACCGCCACAGAGGGATCAGCTACATACCAGCATTTCTTTTTAATTCACTTACAGAACTTCAGCTTTGCTGGCTGGCCAGCATTTAATACCCTTTCCTTGTTGCCCTTGAAAAGGTGGTGGTGAGCTGCTTTCTTGAACTGCTGCAGTCCATGTGCTGTAGGTAGATCCATGCTGTTTAGGAGGGAATTCAAGGATTTTGTTCCAACAACAGTGAAGGAATAGTGATACATTTCCAAGCTAGGTCGGTGAGCGGCTTGAAGCAGAACTTGAAGGTGGTGGTCTTCCGACGTGTCAGCTGCCCTTGATCTTCTAGATAGAAGGGGTCATGGGTTTGGAAGGTGCTGTCTAAGGATCGTTGGTGAACTTCGGCAGTATGTCTTGCAGATAGTACATACTGCTGCTGTTAAGCATCAGTGGTGGAGGGAGTGGATGCTTGTGAATGTGGTGCCAATCAACCATGGAGTTTTCATCCTAAGTATTCTTGAGTGTCGTTTGAGCTGCACTGATCCAGATGAAGTGGGGAGTATTCCATCACACTCCTGACTTGTGCCTTGTAGATGGTGGACAGGCTTTGGTGAGCTAGGAGATGAGTTACTTAATGCAGTATTATTAGCCCCTGACCTACTCTTGTAATTATATGGCGAGTTTCTGGTCATGGGTAACCCCCAGGATGCTGATAGAGGGGGTATCAGTGATGGAACACCATTGAATGTCAATGGATGGTGGTTGGATTGTCTCTCATTGAAGTTGGTCATTGTCTGGCATTTGTGTGGTGTGAATATACTTGCCACTTTTCAGCCCAAGCTTGGATATTGTCCTGGTCTTGTTGTAATTGTATATGGTGTGCTTCAGTATCCAGTGAGGAGTCGCATTTGGCACTGAACATCGGGGAACATATCCCCACTTCGGCCCTTATGATGGGGAGGAAGAATATTGATGAAGCAGCTAAAAATGATGGGTCCTAGGATATTGCCCTGAGAAACATCTGCAGAGATATCATGGATCTGAGATGATTGACCTCCAACAATATCAACTATGTTCCGACATACGAGCTAAGACTCCAACCAACGGAGAGTTTATTTTTCTGATTCTCATTGATTCCAGTTTTGCGAGGGCTCCTTGATGCCACGCTTTGTCAAATACTGCCTTGATATCAAGGGCTGTCATGCAGCGTTGGTCTAGCGGTATTATCGCTGGACTGTTAATCCAGAGACCCAGCTAAGAAATTATTTCTGGTGGTCAGGAAATCTAAAACATGGGATCACAGACTCAGGATTATGGGTTGATCATTTATGACTGAGATGGGGAAGAATTTCTTCACTCAAAGGATTGTGAATTCTTGGAATTCTCTGCCCTGAAGTGTTGTGGAATTTCCATAACTGAATATGTTAAAGGCTGGGATAAACTAATTTTTGGTCTCCCAGAGAATCAAACAATATGAAAAGTGGGTATGAAAGTGGAGTCAAAGTGCATGATCAGCAATGATCATACTGAATGGCAGAACAGGTTTATCAGGCTATCTGGTCCACTTCCACTTGTATACCATGTGTGCTTGCATCTTGTAGAAGGTGAACATGCTGTGGGAGTTAGGAGGTATTTTACTCACATGGATTTTCTAGCTTCTGCCCTATGTTGTAGCCACAGTCTTTATTTAGCTAGTCCAATTAAATTTCTGGTCAATGGTAATGTCATTTAATGTCAAAGGTAGATAGTTATCTATAGTGTGGAGCTGGAGGAACACAGCAGGCCAGGCAGCATCAGAGGAGCAGGAAAGTTGATGTTTCAGGTCAGGATCCTTCTTCAGTTCAGATGGTAGTTCTTGCTATTTCCAGGTGGTTATCTATCTCTCTTTTGTTACAGATAGTTATTGCTTGGCACTTGAGTGCATATGGACACAGATAACATCAGTCATATAATTCCAGGCTATTGTCACTATCCTTATAATTTATTGATAAAATTTGCTTTTATTTTGTTAGGAACAGCCCTGAATTATACAGTTTCTCTCCTGCAAATAAGATCCTTGCTGTGCTTATGAATCTCAGAACCAGAAAAATAACAAGTCTTCGTTTCAAATAATAAATATTCATAGTCATATTTCCATATACATTGAGCAAGATCCTCCGAGTATAAAAGCAAAATTCTAAGGATGCTAGAAATCTGCTGCTTACAATGAGCATGACCAAATGCAGACTGGGTGACTGCCTTGTGGGACATCACTGATCTGTCTGCAAGCATAGCCCTGACCCTCCTGTTGCTTGTCATCTCAATAAGTCACCATGCTCTGATGCAAACATTTCTGTCCTGGGCCTGCTACAGAGGTCCAATGAAGCACAACACAAGCTTGAGAAACAACACCTCGCTTTCTGCTCAGGAACTTTACAGCCTCAAGGAGTAAATAAAGGAATTTACAACTTCCAAGCATGACCACTCAGTTCATGATTTTTATCAGCTCCTCCCACCAACAAATATAAACACAAATAATACCGTGTCTTGCTTATGTCCTGTTGACTTTGCTGTCAGATGAACAAACCCATTTTCTCCTTCTCACACCCTCATTTACAACCATTTTATGTCTCTATCTTTTCTTCACCACCACCAGCAATCCCTTTGTCTTTGGCTCTGGGTACCCTCATTATATGTTCCACTTGCTCCTCCTTCCCTTCTGTCTACAATGTAAAATCCATCTTCTTCCAACCCCTTTCAGTTCTGACGAAGGTCAACAATTACACGACACCAGGTTATTGTCCAACAGGTTTATTTGAAGACACAAGCTTTTGGAGTCTTGCTCCCTCTTCAGGTGTCAGTGTCTAAAGAAGAACCACATTGTTAAAATGCTAACTCAGTTTCTTTTCACAGGTGCTCCCAGGCATACTGAGTTTCTCCAACACTCTGTGTTTATCCTTGATGTATAACTGTTAGGGCCATATTTCTTTTCACTAGTTCTTTGTTTTAAAAGGAAAAATGTGTTTGAATTAAATAAATGTTACTGCAGCAAGGAAACCAATTTCTTTGATCCTGTTTTATCATGTGTAAACAATGATGAAATAGTCAGCTTTTGTAACTGACTGTTGGAACCATAACGACTGTGGATAATGATAAAATAAACTGTCTTGTAATGTTCAGATAGCACCAAGACTAAGTTAATAGCATAATTCATTTCAGACTTAGAGCTTAAACTTCACTTTGGGCATGGATGGAAACCTTGTGGTTATAGATTAATTGCTCATTGTATAGCTACCTGCCTGATACCCTGTGTGAACAGGTAAGTCAGATAGTGTGTATCATGGGCAGCTAATTCATAGCCTCTAACTGTTTATCAGTGTCACAGAAGAAAATTACCATCTTTTCTCCCAGTATTTTGAAATCTGCGCAGTATTGCATGATATAAAACAATAGTGCTACTCAGAACTCTCAAGACAACCTAAGAAAGAACTTGCGGCTATTAATGGCTTTTTTTCTCTCATGCATTAGTGAATTCCCCGAGTGCCCTGTACTGGCAAATATAACTTGGGTTGGCAATCCACACTGAAATATCAAGCTTTAACCTGCATATCAGGTTCTACATGTAGCCCTAAGCATTGTTCTTACAACTGTTACTCACTATACTGTAAAACCCCACAGATCACTTTTTCTATTTTTACAAAACCCTTTGTTGCCCATCAACATGCATCTACATAGGTTGCACAGAGAGAGAAAGAGAAAACTTGTTTGAGGTTTCCTGTTGCTTTCTCCACAGTAACACCTTGGCAAATTAGAGTCAACTTGCCAACCAATCAAATCCCATTGATCCTGCTGAGTAAATTGTTGTGATGTTCTGAAGTTTGGCATTCTTGTGTTCATCCTGATGAGTGCAGGATGAAAAACTTTGACAATTTTTAAAATAATATTCATGTATTAGTGAGGGAATGCTGCTGGGTCAGGATACAGGTTTGCTATCATTCTGAATGAGGAATCTCCATTGATATACAATGACTTCTCTTTTTGTTCCCACTGCTATCTGTTCCTTAACCAATATCACTGCAAACTGAAGAGCAGGTCTTTCATTGCCAGCTGGACTTTGCTGCAAACATTACAATGGTTCTGAGGAATATTTTAACTTTTGAACTTATTTATAGTGATATTTGAAGTATCTCATGCTTAAATAATTAACTGGCACTCCAGGAACTATTTCAGATGGAATCATATCATATACAGGGCTACAACAACAAGTCAGAATCTCAGAATCCTGCAGTAAGTAACTCACTTCCAGACCCCTCAAAGCCTGTCCACAATAAATGTGGTGTGTGATGGAATACTCCCACTTGTTTGGATGAATGCAGTGCTAAAAACACTCAAGATGGTTGACACCATCCAGGACTAAGCGGCTCACTTTATTGGCACCACATCCACAAAGATTAATTCCCTCCACCAGTGGCGGACAGTAGCAAAAGTATGTACCATCTACAAGACACATTGCAGAAATTCAGTGAGGTTCCTTCAACTGCACCTTACAAATCCACGACCACTACCATCCAGGAGGTCAAGGACAGCAGGCACACGGGAATACCATCATCTCTCCTCAATATTCACCATTCTGACTTGGAACTATCTCACAGTTTCTTCAACGTTACTGGGACAAAATCCTGAAACTTACTCCATAACGATATTGTGGGTCTACCTGCAGCAAATGGACTGCAGCAGTTGAAAAAGGCAGCTCATCACCATCTTCTGCTGGACAACAAGTAATAAATATTGGCCCAGCCAGTAAAACTCATATTCCCTAAATTAGTGAAAGACATACAGATTTCCAAGGAATTGTCTTTTAAAGAATGAACAATGTCAAATAAAAGAAATGACAAAAATTTAGTCCCAGCTGACTGATTTTACACCTTTAAAAGAAACATACCCAGAAAAACAAAATTACCTAAGACTTTTCTTTTCAGAGCTGACAGACTTGCTCTGTGATTGCACTCTCATTTAGTTTCATTTTAAAAAATTGGATATTTTTTACTAAGGCCACTCGAACGGACTAAGGTCTCTGTTAAAATAGCATAGGGTTGAATTTGGTGCCAGAACATTAATGGTTCTTTGACTAACAAGATCAATGCAATTGCTCGACATAGAAATGGTTAACATGCCTGAGCCATCATCACAGTATCACAAAGTGGTGCCAAGTGCAAAGTGGTATTATCTAATCACTGTAAATTAATCTCTGACTAATTAGGGTCACCAAGACCATGTATGGATTTTATAGTAATCACCTCTGCAAGGAAATTCTCAAGTCAATTCACAAACCTAATTATCACGCAAACCTGATACCAAAGAAAAAACAACTGTCAGCTGTTTAATTAGTAACAAGTCTTATTACAACCGACAATAATTCAGAATTAGCTCCCAGTTATTACTGCACAGCTTAAAGTGACAGCAATGTATAAGTCAGGACCCAGTGACCATCGTACAAATGGGCTTTCTATTACAAAGTTGGGTAGTTGGGTACTTACTCATTTGTGGATTGGAAGGCAGCATGTTAGCACTCCATGTCAGTAAAATGATGCGCGGGCTTGGGGGGGGGGAGGGGTGTGGGGGGGGGAATGCATTGTCCCTTTAAAAGATGATGCGCTTTTTCTGTGCGAGAATCAAAAAAAATGTCTGTGGGCAGCTTGTGGGTTGCAGGTGCACAATGAGCTCCTGAAATTGAAATATTTGTATCAATGGCTATATGATTAGCAATCCAAGCAACAGTTTTGTCCTGTTTTGTTAGCAAGGCAACCAGTTTGTATATCCAACAATTAATTTAAACTAGGCACTTAGAGACTAAAAAACAATGTAATTTAAATCTGATAGATTTGACAACATAGGACCAATCCTGTTCTAAGAAAGGATATAAAAGAAGAGGGCATTTAAAAATCTGTGTTGAGAACAACTGCCATCTGATAGAGTTAACAACCTATCAGCTCTAAAGAGAAAATCACTGGCTCTCTCAGAATTCTGTAAGCTCTCAGAAAACTGTCATCTAAATAAAGATATAACAGCTCTCTTAGCTAATATTCCTGATACAAGAATTTGATAGAGAAAGGTGTTCCTGACTGAAGAACAGCAGAGAAGGCACAGAACATTCTGGAAGACATATTCCAGCTTTAATTTCAAGAGACAAAGTTTTAACTTTTTTTCACTATCCTGATTTATGTAAGTGGGTCTTGTATTTATTGAAACAGCTTAACATTAGAATTTTGTTTTTCTTGGGAATTGCTACCATAGAAACACAGAAGATAGGTGCAGGACGAGGTCATTTGGCCCTTCGAGCCTGCTCCATCATTCATCACAATCATGGCTGATTGTCCAACTCAAGACCCAATCCTTCTTTCTCCCTATAACCTTTGATCCCATTCACCCCAAGTGCTACATCTAGCTACCCCTTGAATACATTCAATGTTTTGGCATCAACTACTTCCTGTGGTAATGAATTCCACAGGCTCACCACTCTTTGGGTGAAGAAATGTCTCCTTATCCCTGTCTTAAATGGTCTACCCTGAATCTTCAGACTGTGGCCCTGGTTCTGGACACACCCACCAGTGGAAACATCCTCCCTGCATCTACCCTGTCCAGTCGTGTTGGAATTGTATAAGTCTCTATGAGATCCCCCTCATTTGTCTGAACTCCAGCGAAAACAATCCTAACCTAACCAATCTCGCCTCATACGTCAGAGGAACCATCCCTGTAATCAGCATGGTGAACCTACACTGCACTCCCTTGAGAGCAAGAGCAACCTTCCTCTGAAAAGGAGACCAAAACTGCACACAATACTCTAGTTAATAGTCAAGGGGGAAATTGTTCAGTTTGCTAATGGTTCAGTTAATTTGTTCACCATTAGAATTGGATAAATAAATTGTTACTTGTCAATTATACAGTGAGTGAAAGGAGTTCATTTCACTTAACCACTCCTTTATAACCGATTGGGGGTGACAGGCAGTTTTATACCATTTTTCATACTTCTTTTAACAGATTATAGGGCGAGGTGAGCATCTCTGGGTGTTTCGGTTTTAGTTATTGTAGCGGTGGGGGTGGGTATGGGGGGTGTAAACCTCCACTTTATGACATATATCTGTGGTTTGTTAGCTTTGTGATAATCGCACTTTGTGAAAAATTAAGTACAATATCGGATTCAGCAAGGTGACTTTAACTTTGTTCATTTCAGCCAATATCTAACAGCCTGATAGTGGTGTATAACACATATATTTACATCAGCACAGATAACAGATGTACATTTAATAACAACAGTCTTCTACGAAGAACAAAAACTGCACATTAAAAAAAAAAAATAGAAGAAAACTCAACTTTATGAAATATTGGATGGGATCCCATGCCAGTGGCCATCACAATGACAGGTGCATTCAATTTCCAGCAAACAACCGCTTTCAAAGATCCAATGAGGATCTGTGTTTGTTCTCACAATCTTCGATCCCTAAATGTATCAAGGCTGGTGCACCAAATGATATGGCTTCATTTCATTTCCCTGTGATGGAGCTGACTGTGACAGCCTGGGCAGTAGCCTTTAGCAACATAGCTGGCTTCCCCCAAGTGCAGGTTGCTTTGTTGTGTTGATAGCACTATAGCATTATGCAGGTGACTTCATCAGTAGAAAAGGATTCCATTCCTTCAATGTACAAGTCATCTGTGACCATTGTTACCACAGCTTAGAAGCTTGCGCCTGGTACCCTGGGAGCTGTTAGTATGTCAATACCCTTGAGAACTGCCAAGTTCCTTCTTTGCGTCGAGGGCTGGTTTCCTCAGATGGAGATAGGGGAATACCCTGTTCAACCATGGCTGCTGACCCCATTATCTAACCTTGACTGAGACTGAGTGCAAATGCAATGCAGCCCATTCCTCAACCAGGGCCCTAATGGATAAGATGATAAACCTACTGCAGATGAGGTTCTAATACTTGGATTAGTTTGGGGTGGGGGCAGGGCTAGCAGTAGGCTAGTGTGCTCCGCATGATCCTTGCGCGCTGTGCTCTGCATAACTGGAGCAGGCAAAGAAGGGATGAGATGGAAACTGAAGAACTGGGGGAGAGGCAGCAGTCTTTGTAGCTTTTAATTCTTATAGCTGCAGTTACAATGATGGTAAGTCAGACAGATGATGTAGTAAAACAGCAGTACATTTCCAAATGTGAACATGTACTTGTAATGCCACATTTGTGCCCTAAGAAACATTACATTTTTGTTCTCTTCCCATACCCTCGACCTACACCATGAAAGGTAGCACCAGCACTTGACCCAATGCATGGGTGGGCTTTTAAAATGGCGCTGGTGCCTGGGAACCTTGCAATGATGTGTTCCTCCAATATTGCTGAGTGGATGACAGCACTGATGTACACATGTTACACAGCTAATGGAGCGATCTGCAAAGAATTCCCTTAATAAACCTGCTAGGACTCATGGTGAGAAAGTCACCATGGAACTCCCCAACACTGACATGACCAATTTCTGGTAAAATGCAGCCTAAAGAGTCTAGCACAGGGGTCACAGAAACATTGAGGACAATACCGTTTGCCTCCTTGTTGTGATTGATGGCACCATTAATATCTGAACAAAGAACTGATAACTTTTGGCTAATTTAAATGTCATATATTGCAGAAAGGCAAACAGAGCTTTTGAATTTCAAACATACAGTGAGATAAAATCATATACCATTTATTTCATAATTGGTATGTGCCAATCTGGAGTTGAGTATCCTAATACATGACACATTCCACCCGTTAAACAAGCACTGGGAAAGTTTCAAGCTCTGTGCATGCTGCAAAGATTGTTGGTAACTGTTATTTGAAAAACAATGAAAAATGCAGACCAAACGAATAGGGCAAAATTTGAAAAACATGGCACTGTGCAACAATTAAGAATCAAGGTTGTGAATTTTTTTAGGTAGTCTCAAGATATCTAGTGAAATACTGTCATTTTAAATCATATGAGCTCAGGGACAGCAAGTTTTATTACATGGAAACAATAATTGTTCTGGGAAAATAGATATTTGATTACAAATATGCCACGCCACTGTAACAATATGAGATACTCTCTCTGAAATGCCTCACATGCAGAGTAGCTAATTTTAGTTGTACTATTACATGGAGAGTTCAAGAGAAAAAGAACAAATGGCTTGAGTTTTCTTCTTAAGCAGAGCTTGTACATCGCCTGGCAGTCAATTCAGACTGGATCAAAGATCACTTCTGTTAATGACTTTTCATTATCTTTGAAGTGAAGTTTCATCTTTTACATACCACGGATGGTAATGCAACCATGACCAGTCAAACAGATTACTATTTTAATTCACTAGTATTAGCAGGGTCCCATAGTCTTCAAATGAAAAAAAGAATGGTGCAATGCAATCATACAACTGACGATAAGAACGATGAATCAGTACTAAGAAAAAAACAGTGTAACCTAAAGGTAATACAATTATTTCACTTGATTAATGAATTTGCAACTTAATGAATTTCCAAACTCAAAATAATATCACAACACTTTGCTCAGTCTCCTAATAATAAGAGAACTTTTTCAAAGGAATAGTGCAATATGACAGCAGGGTGAAGGAAAAGATAACTAGTAGGATGAAGTATGTTGGAGCATGAAAACTGAATGGCCTTTTTCTGTGCTGTAGATTCTAAATAACTCAGATCATCTTCTTTAATACATCCTGATAGAATATTTACGTATTCACCTCCAACTCAAGCTAAGGGAGGTTGGCACCATGTATGGGAAGAGAGGGTCTATAAGATTGTTTTTATGATTCTACGACTTCCTGAAGGTACGCAAACCGGAAGTACCCCTCAGACCCATCGTCTCCGTGCCAGGCACGTCATCACATTGATTAGCCAAGCAACTATAAAAGAGACTAAAGCACCTTGTCAGCAAGTCACCCCACTCAATCCACTCAGCCCAGGAGTTCCTCAATTCCATCAATGACATAAGAATAGATGACGACGAGGCCATGGTATCATTTGATGTTACTGCCCTATTCACATCAATAGACACACCATTAACAAGAGAAACAATGACGGCATTACTAAAACAAGAGCAAGACCCTAGTGACACCATCTCCATAGACAACATGCTGAACAGACCGGACCTTTGCCTCACCACCCACTTTATCTTTAACGGCCAAATATATGAACAGATCAACGGGACATCCATAGGATCACCTATTTCCGGACTCATAGCTGAAGCAGTGATGCAGAGACTTGAAAGTCTGGCCCTTCCGCTAATCCAATCAAAGCTATGGATACGCTACGTGGATGACACCTTCATCATTATTAAATGGACCAAACTACAGGAGACACACAAACGAATAAACAACACCCTCACTGGGATCAGATTCACCAGAGAAGAGGAGAAGAACAAATAGCTCCCATTCATGGTAGTCATGGCAGAGCGCAGGACAAATGGGGAATTCCTAACTAAGGTACACAAGAAAGCCACACATACTGACCAAGTACTGAATTTCAACAGCAACCACCCTAACACTCACAAACGAAGTTGCGTGAGATCATTATTTAAACAGGCAACAACACACTGCAGCTGCACAGAGCTACGCCAATAAGAAGACGAGTACCTCTTCCAGATGTTCAACGACAATGGATACCCAAAAAACTGGGTCAGAAGATGCCTATCACATGCACGACAACAGGAAGATACTACACGCCCTGACACAGTCACCACGCTACCTTACATCAAAAACACATTTGAACAGACCGCAAGACTGCTACAACCACTGGGCATCAGAGTAGCACAGAAACCAACATCAACCCTACACCAACTGCTCACCCGGACCAAAGACCCACTATGGACATGACCAATGTCATATAAAAGATTGTCTGCAAAGACTGCGACAAACACTATATTGGACAAACAGGAAGGAAATGAACCACAAGGGTACATGAACGTCAACTGGCAACAAAAAGACACGACCGATACTCACTCATCTCCATCCACATGAATAAGGAGAACCACCAATTCGACGGGAAAACACCAGGATCCTGGGGCAGGCAAAGCAGAGCCAAGAACGGGAATTCCTAGAAGCCTGGTACTCCACTAAGAAAGCCATCAACAAACACATAGAGCTAAACCACATATACACTCCATTGCAAAGGAAAACCGGAAGTGAGGTAATCCAGCACAACGGACACCAGAGTTCAAATACCAGGCGGGAAAACACAGCAGCGCTTTATTGGTGGCTGCACTGATGATGTTACCTAGCAGGGTAATGAAACTTCTGCGGAACAACGAACCAGCTCAGCAAGCCAGCCAACCTCAACAGGGAAGAGAGGGTGGATTACTTATGAATGGCTTAATCAATTGTGAGCTTAACACCAATGAAACAATGCTAACTCCAACTGAAAGCCCAGAAAGCCAAAGCTGAGCGTTGAAAATAATGAAAAGAAAGAAGATCTGCAGTTTCAGATACTGAACATTAAACCAAGTGCCCTCATCTCACTGAAATAAGTCAAAAGCTTGCAATGGTAGGCATTCAACAGTCAGAAGAGACTGCATGACATCAAGACATGAGCTGTTGAGCAGGTCCTGAAAGATGAACATGTTACTCAGATCAAGCAAACTCGACAATGAGATACAGGTCTTCAAATGTTACAGCAAGTTGTGATGAAGGGGTGGCTAGAAAGAGTCCACGACACAGGGATGAAGTGATCACATAATATGACATCTTTTACACGCAGACTGGAGTAATTCAACCTAAATAGATTAAGAAAGTGAATCTGAAGTGCATCCAGGCAAACAAACTACCAAAGAATTTAGTCCAATCCATGGGAAGCAAGAGAAAGGCTCTACTGGCCAAACATCAGCAATGAGAATAAGGGCCACATCAGCCTATGCAATGTTTGTAATGAGTATCAATCTATACAAGCTGACATGCCATTCATGACAGCCCAGAGGGACCATGGATGAATACTGAGCAGGCCTCTTCTTGAATGACCACAGTACAAAATCAGACATCTGTGTGAACCAGAGAAGCTGTTCCTTCATGACAGACAGCTGATGAGGCAGATATTATTTAATACAATAGATCAGTCACTATAACTATGACAGCAGTAAGTCTTGGTCTTGTAACAACAGTCGCCTGGGAAGCAACATCAGTCCAGGAAGTGGCAGAAGCCAGGTGTACAGGCAATAATGACTTGCATGCATGCCATAAAAGGATGGTAATTATAAAGACTACATATGAATGTGTGCACAGGGAGAAATGTAATTATAACAAACTAGAAAGGACAAGTGGAGTTTCTCTTGTGTGATAATTTTCCTTGTGTATTATATGGAATAACTTGCAAATTATAGTGCACGCAAATATGATTCTAATGGAAGTGGGAACGTTTGGATAAATAGTTACCTTCATATCCTCTGTTTTACCATATGAAAGCTCTGGATGTCATCAGATACAAAGAAAGGTTTAGAGACGAGCCATTTTACACACCACATGAAATAGCCAAAGGACAGCAGTGGTTCAAGAAGGCAGCTCACTATCACCGTCACAAGGCCAACTCAGGATTAATGATAAAAGCTAGCCCAGCCAGCAACGGCTACATTCCATGAACAAATTAAAACAAAAATCCAACATTGCTTCTGGACATTCAAGCAAAATCCCCACGATTCCTTATCTTAACCAATGATCACTGGTTTTAATTAAAGTTTTTCTGAAATATATGGTAAAAAAATGATCCTTTGTGATTTGTCTGGCAGTACTGCTCAAGGTCACCAGCAGGTTCGTTATCAGTAACATATCTATTTTTATTCCTCTGTGTAGTATTTTAAACATTTCTGTATTCAATTTCATCTTTTAACTCAAATATTTGCTTCAGCTCAGGTTGCAATTTTTCAGGTGCCTCCTTTGAGACCACTCCCAACCCCAGTTTGTCCTGATGAAGGGTCCTGACCAGCAAAGTCAACTTTCCTGCTCCTCTGATGCTGCCTAGCCTGCTGTGTTCCTCCAGCTCCACACTGTATCGACTCTGACTTCCAGCATCAGCAGTTCTTGCTATCTCCCAGTTTGACCGACCTACTTTGGGGTTTCTGAATCTGTTACAATATAAATTGGAAACTGTCGAGATCCCAACTTCAAACCCTGGGGATTTTCATTCAGTGGTTCTCCTCACCATGTTATAACTTACAAAAGTGAAATAACCAAACATCATTGTTTACCCTCGAAACTATCTTCCAGGATCTACCTTGAACAAGGTATATCTACAGGGAGAAATCCATTTCATGTTACTCTGGCACAAAAGTGAAACTAAATGCACAAGCTATCAGCGACTTTGGTCAGACCAAAACTGGTGCACAATTTTCAGCTGCATTCGGCCATTTTTTGCACCTCTTGTATGAGAATTTATATTGACAGAGTTGGTGTGAGGGAGTGCCGTAGCATGGAAAAACCAATAGCAGGGATCTTGGGTGGAGGGATCTGGGGAATGAAACTCTATTCTAGCACAAGAGAAGTCTGGGGATTAATGCTTTTCTTTCTCGGCCACAAGAAGAGCTGAAAAGTAAAACCAGACCTTTTACACCTCTTCTGGTACAGGATCCTACTTCCAGCAGTTTTTAGGGAGCTGGCACTGACCCTCATTACTGCCTATTGAGGCCTCAGCTTGAAATTGTTGTTTGATTTCTGATGGTATCCCAGGACCAGCTTCTTTGTCTTGCTCACCTGGAGTATAATTTAGATACATGTGAGGTGCTAAATTTTGGAAAGACAAATCCAGGCAGGACTTATACGCTTAATGGTAACATCCTTGGAAGTGCTGCTGAACAAAGAGACCTTAGATTGCATGTTCATATTTCCTTGAAAGTAGAGTCACAGGTATAGTGAAAAAGGCGTTGGTATGCTTGTCTCTATTGGTCAGTTCATTGAGTATTACAGTTGGAAGGTCATGTTGTGGCTGTACAGGACGTTGGTTAGGCCACTTTTGGAATACTGCATTCAATTCTGTTCTCCTTGCCATAAGAAAGATGTTGATCAAAAAAGATTTACAAAGACATTGCCAAGGTTGGAGAGTTTGAGCTATAGGGAGAGGCTGAATAGGCTGGAACTATTTTCCTTAGACCATTGGACACTAAGGGGTGACCTTATAGAAATTTATAAAGTCATGAGGGGCATGGATAGGATGAGTGTCCAAGGATTTTTTCCCCAGGGTACAGAGGTCCAAAACTAGAGGACAAAGCTTTAAGATGAGAGGGGAAAGACTGAAAAGTGACGTAAGGGGCAACATTTTAATGCAGACAGTGGTGCATGTATGGAATAAGCTGCCAGAGGAAGTGGAGGAGGCTGGTGTAATTACAACATTTAAAAGGCATCTGGATGGGTACATGAACAGGAAGGGTTTAGAGGGATATGGGCCAAATGCTGGTAAATGGGACTAGATTAATTTAGGATGTCTGGTCGGCATGGATGAATTGACCGAAGTCTCTGTTTCTGCGCTGTACACCTCTGTGACTCTATCTGCTCGTAAGACCAGGTGGTATGGGATCATGGCTGGAGGGGAATGTGATCATTGCTGTTAAGGAAGTCCTGATATATGACTGCACCTCACCCCTTCATTTAATTTCTGTTTGGTAGAATGGCAGTTGAAATCATGACAATAGGTTCTAACTGAGTTGCAACTTAGAAAGACAGTTAGTTCTTCCCGCAAGGCACAAGCTATTTAAATATCTGGTGGGCAGAATTAACACGGTAGAATCAACATTCTAACTAAGTACTCCAGAGGTATTGATTCCACTGTGATTTGATTTACAATCAGGCCATAACTCTGAGGCACAATTTATTCTTCAAATAGGCTTTGCTATTACAATGCTCAGACAGTGTTAAGAGAGGTCCCAAAGGAGAAAATAAACTAAAACACCTGCTCTTCAGCACTGACTAAATAATGTCACATCACACTACAGCATCAACTCTTAACAACATTGATTAAAGAGAGAATGCAATACATGGGGTATAGGATCAACGCATGTGAGTGCACCCCAATTCAAAACTCTTATCAGGTGTAGCTCCACAAAATAGAAGGATGTTCCATGCATATATTAATGGCTGTTTAAAGACCTGTGTGGATTACATGCTACTGGTCATTCCTATTCTTCGTTACCAGGAATAAGTCTTCATGTACCATGTCTAACACTCCAGAGCCATTCGTTCCTTCTACAGTCTTTCCATATATGTCATGAGTTGGTCATGGAGGACACAAAGCACTGAGAGAAGAAATATGTTCAATAATACTGTCACTGAACTGCTTCTTAAAATTAATATTCTGATCCAGTATTTTTCTTCTTTTTGAAGTTAATATTTTAGTTAAAAACCCTTAGTCTGCTTTACCTAAAATGCAAGCAAATGTGTAATCAATAACATGAAGTTTAGCTGGAAATTATAGTGTGTATTATTACTTCATAAATGCTGAACACACTGATACCACGCTACTTTGTTCTTTAACAGAAGGATGGTCCCACTCTGTTGATAAATGAAAAATGTGCTTGATTAATGCATCTGTTACTGTTAAAATGGCAGAGCAAGCATTATCATAAAGATGCCCAGTGGTCATTTGTTAATATTGTGCAATATAATTCCTAGGCTTTTGTTGTTTCCCAGGGAAATATTGCATGTGTCCCATAAATCTGTTTTTTTGCATCAAAATATACAGATTTAATCTCGTAAAAGCAGTATGTGGTTTTATATGAAGACATAAAAGACTAAGTATTTCTTATCATTGCAGAAAGAGGCCATTCAGCCAAATGGGTCTGCACCATTCGTCCAGACAGCGTCCCACCCAGACCCATACCCACAATCCTATCCCCATATCCCTGCATTTAACTTGGCTAATCCACCTAGCCTTCATATCTCTGGACATTGCAGGGCAATTTAGAATGGCCAATCTACCAAACATGCACATCTTTGGACTGTGGGAGGAAACCAGAGCATCCAAAGGAAACCCATGCAGACACAGGGAGATTGTGCAAACTCCACACAGACAATCACCCATAGCTGGAAGTGAACCTGGGTCCCTGGCACTGTGAGGCAGCAGTGCTAATCACCTGTGTCATTGTAGCCTCAATACAGGGAAAGGAAGATTAAGAGGTCATCAAAAAAAAAGAAAACGGATAATATTAAAACAGATTGACACAGAGTGAAAGGTCTGCTCAAATATTTCATTTCAAGCATTCTAAATGTTTGAATTTATTCAACATTAGGAAAATTATCACATGAACTTTAAATGCAATTTATTGTTCTTCCTCATCCACAAGGGAAGATACTGATTCATTCTGATGCAGGATTCTTGTTCCCTTTCAGATCTCCTCCAATTTGCCATGCTGACTCTGCTGCTATTGACCACAAAAGATATCACACTTAGATTTAAACTTGTCCTCACCAAGCATTCACATATGTTGACTTTCCAGCAGGAACTACTGAATGACAAACAAGACCAGAACCCCAGGATAGTTTCCTCTTTAATGGACATGGCACTCTGTAATGTCCCCAGCTACTGCTGTGTAGCTGAGAACAGCTGGTTTTCAGCACTCAGGCTTGGATTTGCATGGCTCAGTTACAAGTTGCCTTCATTAATTGAGTCATCTATGCTAATGACAGTGTTCTGTTACATCCAAGGCAGGTGACTTACTGAGGTGAAGTTTCAACATTATTCTGTTGTATGCATTAAGGCGTTACCATTGCACCAAAAGGTCAAATAACCTACCCAAACATGAAGCAAGGATGTAACCAGAAGATATAATCAGCTTTTAGTTTCCTTGTAGGAAAAAGCTCACTAATGACAATATTGAAATAACTGCAAACAGTGTAACAGTAAATTGTGATTGCAGAACTATAAACTTGAATAGAACTGGGCTTTCTCTAAAATAATTTTGTGTTTTAGCAACATAAATCCATTGGCCAAACTAGAAAACATTGTAAATCAGATACTGAGAGTCTTTCAGAATGTACCATCTCTTCTAACTGAATAGTGAATTCTGTAATTTGTGTTGAGCAGTTACAGTCATTAAGCGCTATATAAGCAAACCTTTACCTATTTTGGTTAATATAACAAATAGAAATGAGTGTGCAAAATAAAACTGATGGGATGACAAGATGTGTAGTATCCACATTGATCTCAGCATTAAAACCACCCTTTGTTGACCTTATTCTCTGCCAGGAATAGTTTATGTTGCAAATGTGAAATCAATAATGTCCAAGCAGCACATCACATACCTCAGCTCAAAGGTAGCTAATTAAAACACCTAAATACGATAATCTCTCTTCATATATCTCTTCTGTGAAAAAAACAGGCAAGAGCTAAACTGAATTTTCAGGTGATTTACCCTGGGCAGTTTACTCTGAACACGTTTACACTTGCAGTGAAAATACCAGCATACAGAATCACAGAACGTTTACAGTGCAGAAGTGGCTGTTAAGTCCATCATACCTGCACTAGTTCTCCGAATGAATATATTACTAATGCCATTCTCCTGCCTTCTCTGTAATCCTACACACTGTCCCTTTGCAAATAATGTCTAACTTCTTTTTGAATGGTGATTGAACCTGCTTCAGTTACACTTTCAGGTAGTGCATTCTGAATCCTAACTATTCACTGTGTAAGAAAACAATTTTCACATATTGCTTTTGCTTTAAATGCAGCCCAAATTTCTGGTTCCAATCCATGAAATTCTTTTCTGTCAGTTCAGTCAAAGATACATCGTAGCAATTGTTAAATATCAAACACCAGATAACGGTTGATATCAAATCATTTATTGTCAAACCATGAAGTTGTTTTCTCAAGCTCATAAAGCAAGCCTTATGCCTTTTGAAAATTACTCATAAACTTAAGTTCAAGTGCAGTATAATTGACTTCACAGTCCAGTTAAAATGTACTCACAGTACTGAAATTATATTTGTTCCAATCCCAGGAATTCCAGCAAAGGTCTAGTTCCATACTGCTTTATCTTCTATCACTGTCCTTAGCCTATTCAGAACTTACACTTATATTTGTTTTTGTACCCTTTCTCTTTAAAAACTCTTCTCAGCTTTCCAATGACTTGGAAAATATTCCCTTCAGCTTTATAGACACACTCACAAAAAACATAGGTTGCAACAGTGCCAGTACACAAAGCTTGCTTTCATTCAGCAATCCACCCAAGGTCTTTCTGCCTATTTCCACTGCAATCCATTGCCCTTCAGGATAAAGCAGAACAGCTACTGCTGCCATTAGTTCCGCTCACATCCCACTGCTTCCAATTAGCAGTGATTTCCCCTTACAATATAGGCAGCCAGGAGGGCACAGTAGAAACAAAAAGACAGCAGTCTCAAAAGCCAGGAGCAAAAAAAAAGTCAGATTTTCTTAGAGAAATGTTGCCTTCCACCTGCTGTGTCATTAAAGCTACTGCAGCAAGTAGAGTGACACCCTCCTGGGCTTTGCTTTCTCGATGTGGGGTAAAACAGTACTTTTTTTACAGGGTGTTAATTAGCCTCATATACATATCTGCCAGTTTCTGCAGTCTTTGCCAGCTTCCCTGATCTTATTCTCCTCAAGTAAAGCTATGTGTAAAACTAAACAACCATGATTGCATTGCAATGTCTCATTTTATTTTGTTCTTTTATATAGAAGTATTTTGAATCATTTTTATTTATTATGACTTTTTAACTTATTTTTCTTCTGCTCTCGTCCCCTCACAGGGCTTGTGCCCGTATTGCCTTACAATCATTAAGACACACACTTAAACAAATATCACCACTCCTTTCACGCAGTGGCCTCCCATAGTTCAGACTGGCGCACTCCAAGGTCTAGGAGTGTGCTGAGGAAACGGTTAAAGCTTTGTGCAGCTGCTGCAATGGATTGATGGGGAAAGGCCACTGCCCCAGCACCTCCTGACACAGTACTCACGGGTGCTGGAAACACTATAAAACTGCTCAAGCTGTATAAACCAAGGAACGTTGGACATGAAACGATTATGTACAATATAAATATGACTTGTAACGGCAAGTGTAGTGACGCACTTCATGTACTGTATTGAGAAAGATTGATTTGCGTTGTACTTTAAGTAATGTCAAATCAGAAAAGTTATGTCATTTACTTTTAGAAATTATAAGAACAAAGTTATTTTTGAATGATAATAAAAATCACCCAGCACAGCTTAGATGCAGTTCGATAATTCAATATGTGGCGAGGTATAAGAAAAGGTCTATACCTCACTGATGCAATTGTTCCAGTCCATGAGTGAACAAGCACAGGCTGTAAACACAACATGCGATTGGTCTGATTGTTGTCTACTGGCAGATAAATCACATGTAAATTAGTTAACATTCGGCGCAAATGGCACTGGAATAGATAGTGCCGTTCACTGTTGGAGTTGATCTCATATGCGCTATCATCCAGATATAGTTTTAAGCAGACTGGAACACTACCTAAGATTTCCCTGATGTAATTGTTATAGAGGCTGGAAACAGTGGAAGGGACAATTGAAAGGAAACGTCACATATGGTGACAACAATGCAGGAAGTCTTTTTTTTAAAAAGACAGCAGATGAGATTACTATACAAATATAAAGGGACCTTGACAAGCATTTTCACAAAGATGCCTTTAAGAGCAGTTCATTCAGCTTTCCATAGTTCTGCTAATACAGTAGTTAATGGGATGACATTTTTGGCGACTCAAATGCTTCCACCAAAGGGATCTGTATTCACACTGAAACAAAAGAGGAATCTATTCAGTATTGACAGCTGTTCAAACCACTCCAAAGAGATTGGGAACATTCTGTTTCACACATTCAGGGGAAGTAGCAAGTTTCACACTTTTATTCACACTCCATGGGTTCACCAAAACAGCTGCAACACAGAGATAGCAGAAATGTGCATTTGATTCAAACTCCCAACAGCAAGTATGGGAGTTTCACATAGAAGAAAATGAATATTCAAGCTAATTAGGATGCTCTTGCCTCCTATTAAAAGGGAATAAAACAAAAAGGCAGACTTTTAATAAAAGCAGAATGAGCAAACAATTTGAATTAAACTCATTGTGACACTTGTACACAATGCATTCTGATGAAAATCATAGGGACTTGAATGCTGTTCTCCACATTTTGATTTGAAAATTCTGATGAGAATCACGCACGTGCTTTTGCCATTTCTCCAACCTCACATTAAAAGAAAACATGGATCAGATACTTTGACTTTCTATCCAAGTCATCACCAGTCAGATTAGGTCTAGTCTGGAACTGGTGAGCCTCCTTAGATGGACCATGCTATACCCAGGAGGGAGATCTCTGATACTCTTGCACTAGATAGAGGTATGATTGCCTATTTTCATGATGGGAAAAGCTATACTTGTTTAATCCGCTTAACGCAGGCTGTGGTATTTTCTCAGATAACCACACCTGATTGCTTGTGGTATTTGCCATCTTTACCTGTAAAAGATGAACTTGCTATAGTCCCAGAGGGCCGCAGGGCTGTTCTCTCATCAGAGACAGACAGAGAGAAAGAGAAAAAGCGAGAGAGAGAGACACGGGTGGTGGCTTAACCTCAGGGTTATCTCACCTCATTCGAAAGCCAAGGTCAAGAAGCTTGGACCTTTATGATGACCTCAGCCGGTGCACACTGATCAACTGGTAAAGGTTGTTTAAGGCAGTTCACTACCACCAAGCCATCGATGTCTTTTCTGTCTCGCTGTCACCATATTTGTTCAGGTCTGCTAGATTATCAGTGATGCTAGAACATCAGTGACCAGAGGCCTCATTTAATCATAAGAAAAGTGAGGCTATGTTCGTTGAGGACTCGACCAATGAATCTTTCATCATCAGCTCCAACCACCTGAAAGTGCTGCAGTTTTGTTTGGAGGGTGGAAGGGATGTGTCAAGAAATGGAAGGAAGTAGTAGCCAAAATTATAGAGAAACTGGGAAAGTGGTCCTTCTTCATTCTCCCATCAGTGGTTACCTCACCTTTTGTAAGCACAAATTGCTCTTAGTTTTGTATATGGTATTGGTCTGGCCTCTAACTGATTGTTGCACCATTGCAGTCATTAAAACCGACTTCTACTTTATCTGGAGGTTGAAAATGGACAGTGACCACAGGGGCATGATGTACAATAGGTAAAGGACATCTAACGTGCTCTCACTCTGATGGCACTTTTGCATATGGATGCACAAAGCTGTGTGTCAACCGCCTATGTAAACATCATACACAGAAGCCTCAATGGGATGGCTCACTGATGCACTGCCATCGCTGAAGAAATAACAGAGAAGTAGGCCAGCATACAGATTGGTTGCTGATCCAAGAAAGCGACCCAGCCAACTAAAATATTTAAGTCTTTACTTAGGGTCAGTTCACGAAAAAGGCAATAGAGTGTGGCATACAGCACCCAGTAAAACTGGTGACTGAATGGCCCTATGTGTGTGGTGACAGGGCCTCCTGAGGTGGGCTGTGAGACCACTGGGGCAGAAGGCTTTGTGCCCCACTGGTGAAGCCACCAAGAAATACCATTGTGTGGCCCTAACGATTCCCCCAGAGAGTGTTCCTCTTCATTTCCTACCTCCTTCATTGGTCTACGTAATTCATTTAGTTTTAAATTTCAGAGGTTTTCTGCATATTGAGGCTCCTCGGGTCTCCATCTGATTCAGCAGTATTCACTCCACATTTTGAGGCAACTGGTCCTTTGCTTGGGATGACCTCACTGTGAGCTTGGTTGGCATGAGAATGAGGGGCACCCAGTTAAGAAGTCAGATGCAGGAACACTGCAACACCAATTGCACTGACAACAGAATTACAAATAATGAACAGCATGGAAGGATACAACTCAGTCCATTGTGTTTGTGCTGACTTCCAGAAACGGCAATTCAACTCATGACACTCTCCAGACTTCCCCTGCACCCCCTCACCCCTGCACATTCTTCCTTTTCAGAAATTAATCTATTCCCCCTGAAATGCTTCAATAGATCAGATCTCTACCACACTCTCAGGGAAAGCATTTCAAATCTCAAGTATAAAAATATTCTTCCTCATATCTCCATTGATTGCTTCTTTTGTCAAATACCTTAAATTTGTGTCCTCTGGTTCTCAATCCTTCCATCAACAGAGACAGTTTCTCCCCAGCTACTCTGTCATGAACCTCATGAATTTGAAGACCTCTATCAAACCTCTTCGCAACCTTCTCGTCTCCAAGAAAAACAATCCCAGTCTCTCCAATCTACCAACACAACTGAAGCTCCACACCTTTGGAACCATTTTTATGAATCTTTTCTGCACCCACTCTAATGCCTTCATGTCTTTCCTAAAAGGTGGCAGACAAAATCAGGCACAATACCACAGCTGAAGTTGAACCAATATTTTCGAAAAGTTTTATAAAAGCTTCTTTCTTTCTTTTGTGCTCTGTGTTACTATTAATGACACCTAAGATACTGCATATTTTATTAATCATTCTCAAACTATCCTATATACAAATGCATATATACATCCCAGTCATTTTCGTCCTGCAATCTCTTTAGAATTGTAGATATATTTAACCAATCTATTTGGACAGATTATGACAGACCTCGAAAACAGGTGGGACTTCAACCTGAGCTTTCTGACCCAGATCTAGAGACTCTACCACTGTACCACAAGAGCCCTCTCCTTTTGAATTGTATCCTTTATTTTTGTATTGTCTCTCTATGTTCCTCCTACCAAACTGAATCACCTCACACTTTTCCACATTGAACTTCCAGTGTGACTTGTCTGCCCATGCCATTAATGTGTCAATGCTTTTTTGAAGGGCCACACCATCCTCCTTACTGTTCACAATAGTTCCAAGTTTCACATAAGCTGCAATATTTGAAATTGAGCCCTATATACCAAGGTCTAAGTCATTAATATATACTAGGACAAGGATGAGCCCAAATACCAACTCATGGGGAACTCCACTACAAAACCTCCTCCATTCTGAAACCACCCATTAACCACTACTCTCTTATCTATTAATTCTGTATCTCTACTGACCCCTGTATTCTCTAAGTTATAACTTTGCTAATAAGTCTATTATGTGGTGTTTTAATTTAATCTTTTTTTGAAGTCCGTGTTAACCACATTAACAGTATTGCTCTCTCAACAATCCGTTTGCTACCGCACCAAAACATTTCTAAAAGTTAGTGAAACAGAATTTGTCCTAAATAAATCCACAATAGTTTTCTTACATGACTTAACTTCATGCAAGTGACTATTTATTTTGGCCTCAAGTAATTGGCAACTTGCTGTTGCACAGTGCAAAATTCTCCACACTTCTTGCCAAAGTATAAAGATGGCACCAAAATACTCCCAACATCAAGATGGGTCTTGCCTGGCTTTTCACACCATTTTGCCACAAATCTCACAATAGCCTTCATCACTCAGATCCCAACAAGATTCTGCCCAATATTTCTCAACGCTTCTAGAAGCTTCCTTATTTCTGAAGTTAAACTTATTGGCCTGTAGTTTCTGGGCATATAATTACATTCTTACTTGTACAATGCCACTTTTAAAATTTGAAATTCTTCAGTCTTCTAAGACCACTTCTAAATCTGAAGAAATCTGGAAATTTATAGTCAATGTCTTCACAATTTCCACTCTCACTTCTCTCAGTATCCTTTGGTAAATCTCATTGCATCTCCATTCAGAGATGCTGTACTATCTGGTGCTCATGGAAAATTTGGTGTAAAAAAATCTCTACCCACAGGTCTATCAATAGTGGTCTACTTGTGACATCTTTGAGGTCTCACAAGAAAAAAAGATAGGAGTTCGTGTTGCATGGTTCTCTGTGCAAACGGTTACGGTCAGATCGCAGAATGCCTCGTTATTAGAATTTCTATCTAAGCTCCACGATTTAGCAAGGCAGGTGGTGAGAAGCACATTGTCTACCAGACTGTTCACGCACAGCTGGGATCACACTGCCAATAAACACTGTCTTTAAGGCAGCTGTAGAGGAATGCATATTCCAAAGAGAAGCAGATTTTTTTTTGTTGAGATTTTCTTAGCAACTGCATAACTTGGATTCTCTTCTCGTCACACAGAATGGTCTGTCCCTTGGGACACACTTGCAGAGAGAAAAAAAAAATTGTTATTCAAAAGCATGCAACTCTATAAAAGATGCTCTTTTGCTTGCATGAATCTTGCTGGCCTCCCAGGGCAAGGGGCTGTCTACAAACATGTGCTACAAACTGGCACATTCCATGCTGCAGAACCAGGTATTAAGGAATGCACTGAAGCTTGAGGTGGCTTCTGAAAATTTGGAATGGGAACAGTTCCCATTTCCAGGCCCTCGCACCATGGTATACTAAACGGATAAAACCCAAGTACAACCCCGAGCACTCAGATCCTAGAATCGTTGCACCCTGGTAATGATCTCCTACTACCTCTTCCATCAGGCAGAAGATACAGAAGCCTGAACACATGCACGAGCAGGTTCAGGAACAGCTTCATTCCGGCTGTTAGCTGACTGTTGAATGGACTCTAGCCTCAAATAATGTAACCTGCAATGTAACCTGTGGGCCTCAAGTCTTTTTGATCTGTACATTCTTTGCTTGCTGCGATCTGCCTGCACCGCTCATAAACAAAGCTTTTCACTATATTTTGGTACACGTGACAATAAAATTTAATCAATCAATTGGGTTGTATGCCAGAAAATGTTTCAATTAAACATAACTGTATATGCAATCTGTACAAAGTGTAATAGCCATATACTGAATGGATTTGATCTGTAATTTTGCTTATGCAATATCATACTTTAATTATATTGAAATCCAATTTTACAAATTTTTTTTTTCTAAATATACCTTACTTAAAGGAAAATATTTGATTAAAGCTCAAAGGCGGGTGGGAAAGGAGCATAAACTCCGACCCAGTCAAGTTCAACTTATTTGTGTTTCCATGTTGTAAATTGACTGTGATTTCCGAGAACTCTACAAATATAGTGCCACTTGAATCAGCCAAACTTCACAGACCAGTTTACCCCCCTATACAGGGATAAGCAGCATGGGATCAATCATCTATTTGCTCAGTTTATAGTTTTGGAGCATCATGACTTGGTGATTGGAGACAGTAAGAACTGCAGATGCTGGAAGCTAGAGTCAATAATGCAGAGCTGAAAAAGCACAACAAATCAGACAGCATCCGAAGAGCATAGACGTCAACGTTTTGGGCTGAAATCCTTTGTTGGGACCGGGGAGGGGGAGGGGAGCTCCGAAATAAATAGAGAGAGCGGGTGGGGCTCGGGGGAGGGTAGGTGGAATGGAGAAAGGTAGATGCAGGTACAGGGTTATTATGGTTGGTCAGTGGGAAGGGTGGAATGGATAGGTGAGTTGGAAATGAACAGACTGGTGGTGGAGGGATTTTGAAGCTGGTGAAGTCAATATTCAAGCCATTGGGCTGTAAGCTCCCAAGGCTAAATATCAGGTGTTGTTGCTACAGTTTATGTTTGGCCTCACCCTGACAGTGGAGGAGGCCAAGGATGGACGTGTCATCAGGGGAGTGGGAGGGGGAGTTAAACTGGATGGCAACTGGAAGGTCGGGTTGGTTGGTGCGTCCTGGCTCATGCAAGACTGGGCACAGTATTCACGTCTGAAATGCTAAGCGAAATGACAGCAAGGAGACAGTAAAGTTCCAGATGAGGCAAGTTTCCAACAGCTTCAAAAAAAGGGGAAACTGAAAAGAAAAAACTGTTTTATGAGTTGTCTTACAAGTGGTATTGGAGCCTAGATTAGGCTCTCTGTAGTATCCCTGCAAGTACAAAGGTTGTCTAATTGTATATGCCGGGCAGCTATTTGCTCTCTCTGAATTGTGGAACTTAATTACCCTCTGGTTGACCCTGGAAATGCCAGGATAATAGGTCTGTGTCCTTTCAGATCTCGAGATTTTCTGCTTTTCTTCACCCAAATTGTTATTGCATCAGATTGGGTGGAGCTTAAAGCAATGTTCAGCTTTAACCTTTTCAGACCCATTAGCTCATACAACAGAAATGAAAAGTTTCTAAAAAGCAATCGGTTATGTGCTTTACCAGAACTAATCTGCAGTGTTAGGTGGAGAAAGCTGAAATAGGAGTGTAAATCGGACAAGTTCTTGTAAAAGCTAGCACAGGTTCCTGCTCCTATGATGCTGCTTGACCGGCTGCGTTCATCCAGCCCCATGCTTGTTATCTCGGATTCTCCAGCATCTGCAGTACCTTTTATCACAGGTACACATGTCCTCCTTGTGCACTGTAAGACTCTATGATTCCACTTTCCTTTAATCACTGATGCTGTTTGAATTGATGTGTTTCCTGCATTTTCTGCCATAATCTGAGGATCTTTCATTCTCTTCACAAACACACATATCCCTGCCTACCAAAGAGCCAAAAGAACAGGTCAGTTACAGACGTGAGAACGCAGCACACTCTAGTATCAGAAAGACAGAGGCCTTCCAATCAGCAACTGCATTACTGTAACTGAATCATTGCTGTGGCAGGGGGCTGCCTTTGAACACAGAAACATTATTAGAAATGTCATCTTATTTCCGTTCCTGAAAGATCCCATGCTTCTGCAGCATTTGAGAAAAGAAAATAACTTGCAGACCAGACTGCTCCATGCTCCCACTCATTCACAACAGAACTCATTTGTATGAAGTTTCCAGTTCTAACTGATTCACACTGAAGCTCTGTTCAGCTCAGGTCACAGCGTTTCCATGATGATACTGAAATCCCCTATTGGCAGCCACATGATATGTTGATAGGTTTAACAGATTGGGAGCAGTCTCATGAGGAGTATGAATGTGGCTATAAATCATTTGGGTCAATTGGCCTGCTTCTGTGCTGCATATTCTTCGATGTTTTTTCATTACATATCTCTTCCAACAGAAGTGCCATCACTATTTTGCTGCAGTCACTCAAAACCACTGGACGTGCAAAAGATTCAAGGATCATCCATTAACTTCATTCAAATTGACTTCACATTAAGCTGAGATTCAGACAATCTGTCAACCATTTCAGAGAGTTTCTGTATTAAGGAAATTGAAAATGTATTTTTTCATACCTTCTTTGCTATTCTAAATAATGTTTAACCTGAAGTTCTTCAGTGGGATCAACAAAATAACAAGTATTTCTCAGAGCTTTCCAAATATTAATAATTCAGATTCTCCAACCTGCCACATTGTAGTTCAGTGGAAATTTCGCCTTTGTCTGTTTACCCATTTTGCACAACAAAACCGACAGAAAATGTCAGGTGGCATTATGGACTGGCAGTGAAAAAAATAGTTCAGATAAGTTTGCAAGCAGCACAGATCTTTAACATTTGCAACTTCAATTAGAAAGAAAGCAAACATGAAAAGCACAATGTGTGTTTTTATCAAGCAGTAGGACCAAAGTTGGGTGCTAAGCAGAGCGCTTTTGGATGCTGCGTACTTCTTACGCCTTATAAACTGGGGACAGAGATCTTCTTAGCAGCAGAGAAACAAAAATGATGCGGAGAACAGACAGGCATTATAGAATGGTTTTGACAGAAACTGATCTGAGCGGCTGAAGATGATATTTGATCAGCTAATAACATTTCACAAGGTCTGGCAGCTCATAAATAGTAGCAGAAATTTGACAAATATGGGGCAAAGACTGAATTTAGTTAACAGTGTTAGTCCAGCATGCGGAATGCAATTCTGTCAAAGGTGGAAAATAGAAGACCTACCAATATTTTATTTATGAGCTGAACATACATAGCTACAATATATTGTTGGGTGAGGAATGCTCACAAGCAAATTTATCTTTTACTCAAACTTTCTACTGCTAGGCAAGTGTCTACTCTCATGCTCACATGCCAGCAGTGCTATCGCCAAATGCAACTCTCTCCACTTAAAGATTTAAGGCATCACCCTCTTCCTATTTCCATTCTAAACCAATGAGGTGATGACAAGGACTGAATATAATAAATAAAACCAATGACTACATTAAATTCAGATTTACGTTTACATTTATGAATAATAACAAGGGTGAAAATCCATACCAGGCCCAGAGAAGTTTGATTTATTATTACAGTCAATAGCACCATTGAAGTTTATATTGAGATAAGATGATCTACCTTAAAGAATAAAAGGAAATAATCTCAAGGGTAATTTTCTTGGTAAAAGGTTCAACACAGAAACAATTACCAAGAAGGCTAAAATTAAACGGAAAATCTGTAATGTGTTGCTACATTCTCAGTGCAGACCAGTAATGCATTTAGTTTTATCATAGAATCATAGATGAATTGTAGAATGCCTACAGTGTGGAAGCAGGCAATTGAGCCCATCGAGTCTGCACCGACCCTCAAAAGAGCATCCCACCCAGACTCACGCCCACCTCATCCCCATAACCTTGCATTTCCCATGGTTCATCCACCTAATCTACACATTCCTGGATACTATGGGCAATTTAGCATCACCAATCCATCTAACCTGCATATCTTTGGACTGTGGGAGGAAACTGGAACATCCAGAGGAAACCCATGCAGTCACACAAGGCTAGAATCGAACCTGGGTTCCTGGTGCTGTGAGACAGCAGTACTAACCCCTAATGTTGAATCTTAAAAGCCTGTGATTTACAAAGAGTAAAGTCGCAAAGTTCACTGTGCAAACCCATAGAGTTTTGTTTCACAAAAATTTAGTACCGGGAATGCTAACAACTACAATTCATCTGAGACAGTCAATCAGGTTAAAGATATTCATGTGCAACGAACACAGTAGATTCCAATATTTCCAATGAAATTTCTTATTTCACCCCTAATGCACTCAAGTCAGATACATAACAAACTGGAAGCACTGCTTCAAAGGTTCAAATAAGGGTTGGGTTTGCTTATCATAGATCATTGAATCCCTGCAGTGCAGAAACAGGCCCTTCGGCCCAACAAGTCCACACTGCCCCACAGAACATCCCACCCAGACCCATTTCCCAGAACCCATTAATCTACACATCCCTGAACACTATGGGAAATTTAGCATGGCCCCAATCCAACTAGCCTGCACATCTTTGGGCTGTGGGAGGAAACCCACGCAGACATGGGGAAAATGTGTAAACTCCACAGTCTCCCAGTGGTGGAATTGAACCTGGGTCCCTGGTGCTGCAAGGCAGCAGTGAGCCACCATGCCGCCCTATTGGGTCTTCGGCTTCCTTCTGGCAAGATTGTTCATTCAAATCTCCTCCAAATATCCCGTGGCTGTAAACTCCCACTTTAACCCAGGTGTCATTAGCATCTTAAATGCAGCCACCTCAGCCATCTTGGGTAAAAAGTGAAAGCCACCATAAGCCCAGGACCATAGGTTGCTCCCTCATTAGACAGAGATGCCTAGTGAATGAGTTTAACCTGAGGGTTGCTATGTGTCAGACAAGGGTGAGGTTGAGAAGTTGGGCCTTCAGAGTTCAGCTGGTAGGGGAATGGAACCCATGCTGTAGATGTCATTCCCCATGGCAAAGCAACTGTCCAGCCAACTGAACAAACTGTCCCACAGAATGTTTAAACTCGTTTAGCCAAAACATAAAGGGCTGAAATAACAAGCATGGGGCTGGATGAACACAGCAGGTCAAGCAGCATCATAGGAGCAGGAAAACTTGACGTTTCGGGCCTAAACCCTTCATCAGAAATGGGGGAGGGGAAGAGGGTTCTGAAATAAATAGGGAGAGAGGGGGAGGTGGATAGAGGATGGAAAGAGGAGAGGAGAGGTGGAGAGGAGGCAGACAAGTCGAAGAGGCGGGGATGGAGCCAGTAAAGGTGAGTGTAGGTGGGGGGGTAGGGAGGACATAGGTCAGTCCAGGGAGGACGGACAGGTCAAGGGGGCGGAATGATGTTGGTAGATAGGAGATGGGGGTGTGGCTTGAGGTAGGAGGAGGGGATAGGTGAGAGGAAAAACAGGTTAGGGAGGTGGAGATGAGCTGGACTGGTTTTGGGATGCGGTTGGGGGAGGGGAGATTTTGAAGCTTGTGAAATCCACATTGATGCCATTGGGCTACAGGGTTCCCAGGCTGAATATGATTCGCTGTTCCTGCAGCCTTTGGGTGGCATCACTGTGGCATTGCAGGAGGCCCAGGATGGTACATGTCATCTGAGGACTGGGAGGGGGAGTTGAAATGGTTCGCGACTGGGAGGTGCAGTTGTTTGTTGCGAACCGAGCGCAGGTGTTCTGCAAAGCGGTCCCCAAGCCTCCGCTTTGTTTCCCCAATGTAGAGGTAGCCACAACGGGTACAGCGGATGCAGTATACCACATTGGCAGATGTGCAGGTGAACATCTGCCTGATGTGGAAAGTCTTCTTGGGGCCTGGGATTGGGGTGAGGGAGGAGGTGTGGGGGCAGGTGTAGCACTTCCTGCGGTTACAGGGAAAAGTGCCGGGTGTGGTGGGGCTGAATTTTACATTGTTTTGGCCACATCTGAGTTGCATAGAGTTTTCTGGAGGGCTTCTCACTGTGAGCTGTAATGTGTTTTCTCACCCCCATCTTAGCAAACTTGCCTCATTAATTGCCCACTATATTCCTAGGGTATCTCTTGCGTTCGATTTCTGTCCCATCATACTATAGTCACTTCCATAATAATGTACCACACAGTAACTATCCATTGAAATGCCAGCAGCCCTTTGCTTATACCAACACTGTCAGTCCACAGATGATGTGGAGGTGCCAGTGTTGGACTGGGATGGACAACGTCAGAAGTCACATGACACCAGGTTATCGTCCAACAGGTTTATTTGAATTCACCTGAAGGAGCAGCGCTCCAAAAGTTTGCAATTTCAAATAAACCTGCTGAAGGGTGACCTTATTACAGGTTTATATAATCTTAAGGGGCATGGACAGGGTGAATAGCCAGGGTCTTTTGCCTCGGGTGGGGGAGTCCAAAACTAGACAGCATAGGTTTAAGGTGAGAGGGTAAAGCTTTAGAAAGGACTGGAGGAGTAACCTTTTCACGCAAAGGGTGGTGCATGCATGGAATGAGCTGCCAGAGGAATTTGTGGAGGTGGGTACAATTACAACATTTAAAAGGCATCTGGATGGTATATGAATATGAAGGGTTTAAAGGAATCTGGGCTTAAGGCTGGAAAATGGGAGTAAGTCAGATGGGATGTCTGGTCGGCATGGACGAGTTGGACTGAAGAGTCTGCTTCTGTGCTGTATTTCTCAATGACTCCATTTAATGACGGTTGTTGTACTCACGTGATTAGTTATTGGAAGCAAATGGCTACAAACTGGAAAGACCATCTCCCCTCTATGTATAAAGATTGTTCTCCCAAATAACAGCATGTATGTGTGAGTGCCTATCCAAACAATGCATTCACAAACTTAGTGCTAAACACTCAAACACCATCAGAATGAAAATAACAAAGGAATAAAGGATAAGTACTGGAAGAAGCTTTCAACCTATGAATAATGAGGCAGGAACTGAAAGGGAAGGAAACTCTTGAAATTTCTGCATAATATCTGACAACGGACCTGTTCTAACTTTTCACTTTACATCACAAAGGAAAACAAGATAGACTTGCATTTCTATAGAACCATTCACAAGCTCAAGACATCCCAAGTGTTTTAAAGCAATTAAGTAATCTAGTCATTATTGAAATTGAAGAAACATGGCAGCACATCAACACTTTGAAAATGATGGGATCATCTGTTCCAGTGATATTAGTTAGAGAATAAGCATTAGGTAGTGCACTGCACCTTGCTCTTCTTAAAAATAGTGCTGTGGGATCCATTTTACCTGCTGAACCGGGAAGATGGGATCCCAATTAACGTTTCATCGAAAAGCCAGCGACACTCCCTGCGTATTGCAATAACTGCAAGCCTAGATCTCTGATATGGGATCGATCCATCGGCAACAGGTTAGATTTAAAGTATTGCTGATGAGAAATTTTAGAGATTATATGAACAACAAAAATTTTAAAAATTGTATTTTATATTTAGTTATTAGAGAAACCCCCCAAAAATATGCCATGTCACCTGAGTCTCAGTTTGATGCAGGAAGTGTAAGTGATTTGAATGGGCTTAATGGCTGACATTTTAATTCTTTAAAGCCTGGTAATCTTCAGTAGGTGCAACAAAGCAGTCACAACAACCACAACCTGATTTGATAACACTGAAGTTGCTTGTTTTGGCTTTACAAATAAAGAGAAAGAATAGGCCGATGTGAACACAAGCCTCTCACTCACTCCAACCTCTCAGGAACGTGCAGCCCTCTGCTCCCTCCGCTCCAACTCTAACCTCACTGAACTTTGCATAGTTGAGGCCAGCTCTCTGACACTTCCTCCTAACGCCCCCTCAATCATGACCCCACCCCTGACCACCAAAACATCATCTCTCTGACCATCCACAGCCTCATCACCTCAGGTAACCTCCCACCCACAGCCTCTAACCTCCTCATTCCCCAACCCTGCACCGTCGGTTTCTATCTCCTTCCCAAAATCCACAAACCCGACTGTCCCAGCCGACCCACTGTCTCTGCCTGCTCCTGCCCCACTGAACTTACCTCCGCTTACCTTGACTCTATTTTCTCCCCCCAGGTCCAGGAACTACTCACCTACATCCAGGACACCACCCACGCCCTCCACTTCCTCCAACAATTTCAATTCCCTGGTCCCCGACATCTCATCTTCACGATGGACATCCACTCCCAGTATACTTGCATTCCCCACATGGATGGCCTAAAAACCGTCCGCTTCTTCCTCTCCCACAGGCCCAACCAGTCCCCCTCCACCGACACCCTCATCCGCTTAACAGAACTCATCCTCACCCTTAACAACTTCTCCTTCAATTCCTCCCACTTCCTACAGACTAAGGGGGTGGCCATGGCAACCCGCATGGGCCCAAGCTACGCCTGCCTCTTCGTAGGATATATGGTACAGTCCCTCTTCCGCAGCTACACTGGCACTATCCCCCACCTCTTCCTCCGCTACATTGATGACTATATCGGCACCGCCTCGTGCTCCCAAAAGGAGCATGAACAGTTCATCAACTTTACTAACACCTTTCACTCCAACTTCAAGTTCATCTGGACCATCTCTGATACCTCCCTCTCCTTCCTGGACCTCTCCCTCTCCATCTCCATCTCTGTTGACCGGCTCAAAACTGACATCTATTTCAAGCCCACAGACTCCCACAGCTACCTATAACACACCTCTTCTCACCCATCTTCCTGCAACAATCCAATCCCCTACTCCCAATTCCTCCGCATCCGCTGCCAAGATGGGGCATTCCACTCCCAAACATCCCAGATGTCCTCCTATTTCAAGGACCACAATGTCCCCTCTTCGGTGGTCGAAAATGCCCTCAACTGCATCTTGTGTTTCCTGCACATCTCCCCTCACACCCCCTCCCTGCAATAAAAACAAAGACAGAACAAATGTCCTCACGTATCATCCACTAAACTCCGGATTCAACACATCGTTCTCCACTACTTCCGCCACCTGCAATCCGACCCCACAACCAAAGAGAAATTTCCCTCCCCACCCCCTATCTGTCTTTCATTGAGACTGCTCTCTCCATGACTCCCTCACCTGCTCCACACTCCCCACTAGCCTCACCACTACCAGCACCTTTCCCTGCAACCGCAGGAAGTGCTACACCTGCCCCTACACCTCCCCCCTCACCTCCATTCAAGGAACCAAACAAACCTTCCACATCAGACAGATGTTCACCTGCACATCCGTCAATGTGGTATATTGTATCCGTTGTTCCCGATGTGGCCTCCTCTACATCGTGAGACCAAGTGAAGGCTCGGAGACCATTTTGTAGAGCACCTACACTCTGTTCGCGATAAATGACAACACCTTCTGGTCGTGAACCATTTCAACTCCCTATCCCACTCCCTAGACGACATGTCCATCCTGGGCCTCCTCCAGCATCACATTGATGCCAACCGGAAACTGGAAGAACAGCACCTCATAGTCCGCCTTGGGAGCCTACAGCACAATGGGCTAAATGTGGAATTCACCAGTTTCAAAATCTCCCCACCCCACCCCCGGCCTCATCCCATGACCAGCCCTCCCTCTCATCCCCACCTCCTTGACCTGACACAACCTGTCCATCTTCTCTCCCATCTATCTGCCCCTCCCACCACACTGACCAATCCCCACCACTGCCTACCTGCACTCACCTATCACCATCCCGCCCACCTTCCCCAGCCCCACCCCTCTTCTCTCTATTTAATTCTGAGCTCTCTTCCCTGCCCCCATTTCTGAAGAAGGGTCCCGACCTGAAACGTCAGCTTTCCTGCTCCTCTGATGCTGTCTGGCCTGCTGTGTTCCTCCAGCTCCACACTGACTCCAGCATCGGCAGTTCTTACTATCTCCTTTGACTTTCAAATTGGTTCTACAGTTGGGGTCACCACATCCTCACGAAACGTGGACTGGATGTTATTGAAGCTCAGTTACAACCTTAGAATGTTTGTCACTTCATGGTTTTATGTTTTAGTTGAAACCAGATTTCTTTCAAATTGTATCATTTAAGGTGTGGGTGGTCAGGGCAAATGTAAAGGTCAATACTTTCAATTTGTCAGTATGAATTATTGTATGTTACCTTCCTGAAGTGAAAGGCTTTTTGCTTTTGCTGTCCCTGATGTTTTGGCCCAAAACTTCAGTGAAGTGGCAATCCCAGCTGGAATGCCAATCTACTCCTCTTTGTTCTCCTTGCCCGTCCCAGAGCTCCATGTTTCTGGCCATAATTTCTGATTTCATTGATTTCGGAAATGTGGAGTGTCCCCATTCAGGAACAAGTTCGAGTTCTAGCACAGCATGAGATTACTGATGGAGGACAAACCACAATCACTGATTTCCCAACTGTAAAGCTCCCAAAGGCATTTTGACCGGTTACAGAGCAAAGGTAAGTGTGGAACATAAATGGGTGAGGGGGTAAGGTGGCAGGAATGGTGGGGGCACAGCTCGCAGCTGCAAATGAGAGGGTAGGGAATTTCAGGTGTCAGGCATGGGGTATCAGTTATGGTGAGGGTAAGGGTTTGGCAATCTGTGTTGAGGGTTTAGGAAGCTGGGCAAGGGTCAGGCATTGGGGAGTTTGGGTTAGGTTTTTGCGGGTTGAGTCTGTGTGACTGACTGGGAGTTAGTGGGAGGGTGGGGTTCAACACTGTACGTAAGACTCAAGACCATAAGACGTAGGAATGGAATGAGGCCATTTGACCCATCAGGTCTGCTCTGCCATTCAATCATGGCTGATATGCTTCTCAATCCCATTCTCCTGCCTTCTTCCTGGAAACCTTTGACTCCTTACTCATCAAGAATCTATCTATCTCGGTCTTAAATGTGCTTAAAGGCTTAGTCTCCACAGCCCTCTGTGGCAATGAGTTCTACAGATTTACCTCCCTCTGGCTGAAGAAATTCCTCTTCATCTCAGTTCTGAGGGGTTGTCCCTTCACTCTGAGGCTGTGCCCTCACTTCCTAGTCTCCCCTGCTAGTGGGAATATCTTCTTCACATCCTCTCTATCCAGGCCTCTCAGTATTCTGTAAGTTTTAATGGAATCCCTGCTCATCCTTCTAAATCCTATCGAGCACACTCAGAGTCCTCAACCACTCTTTTAAGAAACTTTTAAGCGACTCTTGGATAGGCACATAGAGGATAGTAAAATGTAGGTATGCAGGGTAGATTGATCTTAGTAGGATAATAGGTTGGCACAACATTGTGGGCCGAAGGGCCTGTATTATGCTGTACTGTTCTATGTTCACTCCTCACATGACAAGCCGCCCATCCTGGGGATCATTCGTGTAAATGTCCTTTGGATGTCCCTTAAGGCCAGCATATCATTCTTCGATATGGGGTGCAAGCCTGCTCACAATATTCCAAATATGGTCTGACCAGACCCTTCTACAGCCTCAGCAGTACATCTCTGCTCTTATTTTCTAGCCCTCTTGAAATGAATGCAAACATTGCATTTGCTTTCCTAACTGCCAGCAGAACCTGCATGATAACCGTAAGAGAATCCTGAACTAGGACTGCCAAGTCCCTTTGTGCTTCAGAATTCTGAAGCCTTTCCCCATTTAGAAAATAGTCTCTGCCTCAATTCTTCTTAACAAAGTGCATAACCTCACAGTTTCCCACACTGTAGTCCATCTGCCATTTCTTTACCCACACTCCTTGCCTGTCCAAGTCCTTCTGCAGCCTAACACAAGCTGTCCCTCTGCCTATCTTTGCGTCATCTGCAAACATACCCAGGAGTTAAAGCAGGTTTTAATCACACCAACTTCTGTTGGCTGACTAGTAAATTGGAACCCTTCATAGTCTCTGATTCTAATTCTAACTCAGAGTTGGAAACTTTTTTGAGAGTTCCAATGCAAGGCTGTTGCTTAATAATTCCGAGAGGTCCCATTGTACATCTGATAGGGCATTTCTGGTCTCAGATTATCTGGAGACTGAGAGATCTGGGTCAGAATGTTATACAGGCTAAATTTTTGCCATTAGCTGCAAAGAGAATCCATTATAATTAGTGCTGTGAGATGAAGCCAGCAAGATGGAAACTGTCAGTCTCAGCTCCAGAACACACATGTCTTGTGTGTATAATGGGTCTGTGCTTGATATGAGAATTTAATATCACAGAAGTGATATCATGAGGGTGGCACAGTGGCTCAATGGTTAGCACTGCTGCCTCACTGCACCAGGGCCCTGGATTCCATTCCAATCTCAGGAGACTGTTGTGCGGAGTTTGCACATTCTCCCCGTGTCTGTGTGGTTTTCCTCTAGTTTCCTTCCAAAGGCCAAAGATGGTCAGGTTAGGTAGACTGACCATGCTAACTTGCTCTATAGTGTCCAGGGGTGTGCAGGTTAGGTGGATTAGCCATGGGAAATGCAGAAGTACAGGAATAGTATAGGGGAGGCTAAGTCTGGGTGGGATGCTCTTTGGAAGGGCAGTGTGGACTTGATGGGCTGAATGGCTTGTTTCCACACTGTAGGGATTTTATGAGAAGTAAAAGCAATATTCTGAAACAACAAACTTTTCTAATAGCTGAAATAGCAAATTACTTGAAATTAGTCACTTAATTGTTTTTGCTAGGACTTTTGTTCAAAGCAATACTTTGCTATTTGTGAGTAATGAATCCTCAGCACGATAATTATAAGGTCAGAACTACTTGAGAGTTTTAAACAATTAGTGTAGCTTGGACTGAAGCACTCTGAGGAACAGGAGACGACTACTTAATTAATACTTAATACATGTTAAATACTTAATTTTTTGCTCATTTCCCTTTATTTTTCATTGTTAGAAAGCTTTCTTCTGCCTGCAAATGCACCCACGTAATAGATCTACCCACCACGCTCCTGTTTGAGATTGTCCATTCTCTGGAGAAAGTGACCACAATGGATGTCATCAGTGCGATAAATGTGCTGTCTGCTCTCTGCTAACTTAATCATTTAAGTGGTCAGCTTTCATGTCTCTAAGCATTAAGAGTTGCAAAATAAATCACTATATTGGGCATGAAACTGCCTTTTGATCATTCATTTTGGTGCATTTATTTTATTGTGTTTTTTTTAACCTTATCAAACAACAAGGGAGCAGCCAATATGCGGGGATAAAAATATGCCCATTAATATTGACTTTGTAATAAGTGGTTTGTCCTGCATTGACATCGGAAAATCAATAGTTATAGCTAGCAAATGCTTTAGAATCTAAAATCATAACATCTGAATCCCAATATCAATTTAATAGCCACATCATCATTACACTTTACCATTTCCTCTCCCACTAAGATTCGTTGTACCTAGTTCTTAAAACACCAGATCAAAATCTGTCTTTAGTTAAAAATTCTAGATGAAATCCTTTCTCATAACAGCATACATCATATTAGGTTACATTCATGTGACAGAATGAAGAAGTTTTCCACATTTTCTTCTCCAAGGGTTATTACAGCGTGGAATTCTTTTCCTCAGAAGACAGTTGGGGCTGGATCTATAAATTTATTCAAGGCAAAGGAAAATATACTTTCAATAGACAAGAACACGAGAAATCATAGCAGTAGCAGCCAATTCGGCCTCTCAATCCTTCCTCTCTGTTCAATCAGACCTGTTCCAAATCTCAGCTCCTCTTTTGCTCCATAAAGCCCTCAACTCTCCAATATTTCGAAAGCCCATCTACCTCCTGTTTAAAGTATTAGCATTGCCAGTGTTTTTGAGGCCTTGATTTCAATGTTGAAATTCTACCTCAATGTTAAAAGCTGCTAATGATTGCAGTTTACAACAAAATAATGTTTGATTAATTTCATATTACTTGAGAGCTGTGTGGCGTTCTTGGTCGTGAATAGGAGTGTGGGGGATCAGTCCATTAGTTATTCAGAACATGTCGGTGATGTTAACTAAATTCTCCTCTGTTCCAGGGCCATCACTTTATCAGAACAAAGTTAATAGGAGTATAAACAAAAATACACCTTCAAACATAAGCAGTGTTCAGGAAACCATCATAAAATATAAGAAGTAACTAACGAAACCTCTTTATGCCCTTCCATCTCTGACATCATTCAAGTCAGCTAGAAGCTTCCCGAAATGAAAAGTGTGATGCTCAGACTAAACTCCATCTGAGGTCAAATTAATATTTTATTCATGTTCAACATCACCTCCTTGCTCTCGTACCCAATGCCCCTTTCAAGAAAGCAAAGGATACTCTAGGCCTTAATAACCACTCTCATGCTATGCTACCTTCGATAACTTACGTATGTGTATAACCAGGTCACTGAGTGTTTACAGTCTCTTTAGAGATGCACCCTTCACATTTCTCCACATTGAACTTCATCTGCTGCTGCTCCCCGTTCACTCCACCAACTTGATTCTGTCCTTTTGATATTCCACACCATCCTCTTTGATGTTCACAATACTTCCAAGTTTGATTTCAACCTTTGGTATCATTCTCTGAGCACCATGGCCAAGGTCATGAACATATCACAAGGAAGACAATAGTTCTAACTCTTGACACTTACAGAACTCCAGCATAAACACTCCTCCAGCCTTCAAAGTATGCTTTTAATCATTATTCCCTGCTTTTTGTCACTCAGCCAATTTCATAGTATTACTGCTATTGTCCCTTTTATTCCATGAGTTTTAACTTTTCTAACAAGACTATTATGTGCTAGTTCATTAAGTACCCTTTGGAAGTCCACCACATCGACAGCACTGTGACTATCCACCCTGTGTTAGCTCTTCCAACAATTCCTGCAAGCTGATTGAACATTATTTTCCCAAAAGAAATCCATGCTGGTTTCCCTTAATTAACCTGCATTTGTTCATGTCCCTGTTAATTTTCGCCTGAATTACTGTTTCTCTAAGATGCCCCAACTCTGAAATTAAACAGACTGCTTTGTCATTGCTGGGCTTTCAATACACCTCGTTTTGAGCAAGTGTACATTTTTCCAGTACTCCAGCAGAGTGCCCGAGTTTAAGCAAGATTAGATAATTACGGCTGGTGCTTTTGCAATTTGTCTCATTTCTTTCGATATTTTCCATTGCATCTCATCTAGTCCTGGTTCTTCATCAACTTTAAGTGAAGATGCCTGATCTAACACCTCCTTATCAATTTCAAATCCTTCTGTGTAGTAATTATATCTCTGTTGTCACCAATGTTTTGGATAGCATGCACTTGTATATATAAAGCAGAAAATAGAAACAACTATTGACGGTGTTAATTTAAATAAGCAAACACTTCCATTAAAATTGCAGAGGAATTTGAAATAAATATTTATCATTTGTATGACAACACCAGCAATAGTTATTTTCAGGCTCATTTTATGCACAGAGATGCAGGCTGTTGCTGACTTGTGTTGGGAAAATGTCTTGAAGGCTTAGAATAAAAAGCAGGGAATTAGTGGAAGAGACTGAAAGATTGAAAGATTGAAAGTCACAAAAAATTCCTAGAGCTCATGGATTTCTCAAGTTTCAAAAAAAACAAGTATCTCCTATTTACCCATGATGTGATCTGACAGGAGTATATGTACGGATGTCACATTGCTTGTACTGTGCACTTCCTGATCTGACTTCACCACACTATAACAGCATCAACCTTACACCAGATGAAATCCGTACATCAGGCTATTCTCTGTAAGGCCATGTACGGATTTGAAGATTTATTTTCTTTATGTAGCGAGTCATTAGAATTTGGACTGCACGACCTGATGGCATTGTGGATAAAGATACACTTGGGGTTTTCAAAAGAAATTTGGACAAGTACACAAAAAAAAGAAAAAATTGCAAGTTATGGGAAAAGTGTCAGGGAATGGGATTAGCTGAGTGGGCCAGCATGGGCACGGTGAGAAAATGGCCGTAACCGTTTCACCATTCTGTGACAGGCAAACGTTCATCAATTTCTCCAAAATCGGCAGAAGCAGGTTCCCATATAAGCATATTCAACAATGTGTTTTTAATTGAGTAGCTGTAACTGGAGTTTTTACATGAAGAATCACTTCCCTTTCATGTTCCACCCAGGACAGTAGATTGAGACAGTACCATCCTATTCACCAGAAAGTAGAAAAGGAAAACAGCTGATGGTTTTGAAAATAAAGAACGTTTGGTTATATTGCTTGAGCTACTCTTGCGAATTGCAGACCACTTTTCTAATATATATATATTTCCCCGAATGTAGTCTGTACATACGTTGGTCATGGGATGACTAAATATTATTCATAATCTCATACTAAAATGACATTGCCGAAATAAAGCAGCTTTTGTCAAAACTTTTCATTTTGCGCTCATCAGTTCAATTTGCAGGAAGTACAATTGTAAAGGGGCAATTGCATTTATCCAATGAGAGGAGAGCACTGAGTGGTTGCTAAGTGGACTTTGATTGGGAAAGGCATTGCCATGGAGTATGCAGCAGTTAATGATAAGTGACTATTAAGTGCCAACTTGTGTTTAAATTATAAACAAGGCAGGTTGATTTGATGGGTCAAGATACTGCCTTGAGAAATAAACCACAGCATGGCTGGGACCTATTCTGTAAAGTTGAAGAAGGTGTACCTGGGATAACACAGTGAAAAATCAAGCTCCCTTCATCCTGAAGTCTTCACATAAGTTAAAGATTTTATTGCAGTAAGTAAATTTCCCAAATTTACCTGTATGCTTATTCCCTGGATAAGAGAAGACTTGAACCAGGTAAACAAGTTTTAGCTACAGGTAAACCATGTCAACATATAACTCTAATAGATAAAGCTCTCAGCCCCCTATAAAATCCCTCCTACACACATTTACAGGTAGACATAGACAGACAAAACCATTATTGTTGTGGGTGGAATGAAAAACCACAGGGTTCATTGAGATGATCCTATTTCTTATCAGGAGTTGCTGTTCTTCAGCCTCTCTTCTCCAGGTACTTTTCACGTCCTCGCAGGAGACACAGAGCTCACAAATTAAATTCTCTGACTTATTGTCTGAGACAAACAGCCTTTAGCAATAGGTGGGAGGAAATAACTAACTTTCTTCAGGGTTCAGTTTTTTTGTACTTCAGGAAGACGCACACCATCTTCCTCTCCAAGATGTCTGAAAGTTTCTGGCAATATCATTCACAGCCATAAACTGTTCAACTACCCAGGAGTCAATCACACAGCTATTGGTGGGTAGATGGCCTTTATTACCCACAGATGGTCACAATGCCATAAACCAATCAGCTAACTGTTGCTGGCCAAATTTCACTTTGCACACATCCGCTGGTGCCAGCTCATCTGCCAGCAGCTTTGCGGAGGTGATACTTTAGTGGTATTATCACTGGACTTTTAATCCAGAAGTCTAAGTAATCTTCTGGGAATCTGGATTCGAATCCTGCCACGGGCAGATGGTGGAATTTGATATCGGTAAAAATGTGGAATTAAGCATCTAATGATGACCATGAATCCATTACTGATGGTTCGTGAACCATCTGGTTTACCAATGTCCTTTAGGCAAGTATTATGATTGGAACCAGCTGGATCTTACTGACTACAAGATCATTGATTGGGGTTTTAACATGGATCAATCAGGAAGGCCCTGGCTGACCAATGAAACCAGGACATTTAGAATCTCTTCAGTTCAGGAGACTGACTCTAAGCTGGTTGGTCACAGCCAGTGCACAAGTAGAGTAGAGTAGACACTACTTACAAGGAGTTTCTGTAATTTGTTTTGTAAATTTGAAGCCATTCCTTCCATAATTCTTGTTTTTTTTTTTAAAACAGCCCTTTCTCCATTTTAGTACACACTCAAAAATACAGAAAAATTACAGACACAGTTTTTACACTATCTCCAAAGAATATGCTCAACATTGAGGAAGAAAAGCTTTTTGCTTGTGTTGTTAATCACCTGATCACATCTTGACTCACTCCCTTACTCCTTCAACACTTGTTATTCCTTTGAGCACCTGACCCTATCCCTTTTGGCTCTCAGACAAAATAATTATATTCTCAAAGTATGTGAAACGTTTCTCACCAAAATTTCTTCGCTGCTTTGCTCCCTCATCCTCAGCACAAAATGGCCACCATTATCAGTGATTTCAGCATTTATCTCAACTCATCTTGCTGTTCTGGATTCACTGCCTTCTTGTCTTTGCTCAACTTGAACTTACAAATCCATATTCACAGCTAACCCCACCTTGACTTTGCCATCTCAGGTGGATTTGCCAGTCCTACAGTATCAATCACAGGTAAGATCAACACTGCCCACTTCGTTGTGTCACTCTGCATCCATATTCTCCTTCCAAGTACTGAATCAAACTCCTTTCGTATCTTCCTCGGAAAGAAAAAGATGATTCAAATGTTGTAGTACAACACTGAAAATCTCAAAATTTGAAGGTCTTTGACATTCCATTCACCACAATTCTGATTTGATCAACCACACCCGAACCCACGCATTTGATGCTCCAGTCTGAAAAAAAAAATCAGAACTCTCTCTCACTCTCGCTGTTGCAGGGATATTGTCTTCATTGTTGCTTCTTTACACCCAAGGGAAGCAGGCTTCAAAGAACATGACAAACAACGAGTTTAATCATTCAGAGCAGATCTGGAATCATCATGTAAAGTACCTTTTGGCCCTGCACTTGTCTGACCTGGAATTTGAGATAACCAAGTCTCCTCTTCTCAACTGTAAATCAACTTCTTCTAACCTTCTTGGCCTTTCTTCTCAACTGTAAATCAACTTCTTCTAACCTTCTTGGCCTTTCTCCTTTACCTTCACATCCAGTTTCAAGCCTGGGGGGTTCACGGACTTAATAATTACGAGATCAAGACCCAATGAACAGCTGCCATTTGCCTCTTTTCTACCAGCTCCCATGACTAAATGTGCTCTAAAGCTATGTCCTGCTGCTTAGCCCATGACCTACTCCAAACTCTAATTCCTACCACTGAATCCATTCTCTCTCTGGCAACTTTGAGGGCAAATAAGATGGATCACAGCCTTGGTATGAAAAAGTATGAGCTTCCAACCACACACTTGTACTAAAACTGCCTATTTACCGGTTCTGAACATCACCAGACTTTGTTCTGAGGAAGTGTCACCGGACCTGAAACATTAACTCTGTTTTCTCCTTCACAGATGCTGCCAGATCTGCTGAGCTCTTCCAGCAACTTTGTTTTTGTTATCACCAGACTTTGCCTTGTTTCAGCTCTTCTGCCACTGAAACAATCTTTCATGTTTTCAAACACTCTACATTTGACTATTCCAACTCCATCCTGGCTAGTCATCCTCATTCTATCCTTTGTAAACGTGAGGCCATCCTAAAACTGTACATCCCATGTCTATACACTCAACAAAGCCAGTTCAGCCAGCAGCTCTACACTGATTTCCAATCAAATGATATCATGACTTTACATTCCTCCATGGCATCACTCCTCTTTATCTCCGTAATCTTCCCCCAGTGCCTCAACCCGCTAAGCTATTGGCACATATCTAACCTCTTGCACATCTTTGCTTTGAATTACTCCTCTAGGGAGCTTGGCTTTCAGTTGCCCAGGCACTGTACTCTGGAATTACCTTGTTTCACCTTCTGTGCAGAACTTCTCGAAACAAATGTTTTTGACCAAGCCTCTTGCTCACCTTACTAAATATCTCCTTATGTAGCTTGGTGTCATATTACATTTCATAGTCCTCCACTCAACCACACTGCGAAGTTTAATTATATCAAAAAACATACAGTTGAATGTCAATCTTGTCAAATGGATAGAAAAATACATTGTATACTACACAGGTAATGTTTTGCCTTACTGAGGTCACTCTTCGAAATATATGAAATTAAAATCACACCCTCATGACTCAGAAAGTATTGCCCTGTTGAAAGTCTTGTTTTTCATACAAGATGTTAAATCAAAGTCCTGTTTTCTCCCTCAGGTAAAAGATTGCAACATAATTTTTTGAAGAACAGCTGAATTCTATTGCTGTCCTGGTCGATATTGATCTGTCTATCAACATCTCTAAAAGAGATTATCTTGCCATTATAATGTCCTTGCTTGAGGAAACCTGCTGTGTACTAATTGGTTACAATTTCCTTGCACTGTTACAGGGATAACACTCCAAAAGTACTTTGTTGACTGTAGATACTTTGGGACATCCTCAAGCCATACATATTTAAATGCCATTTCTTTCTTTTATCGTGCTGATGTGCCTGAATTCCAATAGATGGACCATGCACAGATGATGACAACACCATTGCAAATGTGCTACATTTCCCAGGCCTGGTAGCAAGCAAGTGTAATTATTTTACTGATATGCGTAGATGTTCTCAGGCCTTTCTAAAGCAGGTAAATTTGTCTTTGGTGGGGCTGCCAGCTTCCTGGCTTCCCCATAGAACTGGCACAGCACGAGCAGATTATTCAGATGGAAGTACTTCAAAGATGAATTATTAGAAATGCCGAGATGAAAAGCAATTTAGACACTCGCCAGTTCCATCACAGCACGTAACATATAAGTAATGCTGGGATGTTTTACAGCATAAATTTAACCTGCATTACATCCAATCACATTGGTTATTCCATACTGTAAAAAGGTTTGCAAGCACTTTTGGTAAAAATACCAGTAACTGCACCTTTGGGGATGATTATTACTTTGATTGCTCTAAGAAGAATGCAGAGCCACAGTTAAAGAAACAAAACACATAGAGTTCAAAGATTGTGAATGTCTGGACTTCCCTTCATGCTGGACTGATTAAACTTACCACATAAGTCATAAGCCTCACTGACTAATTTTGGAGGAAAAATATCCTCATCACAGGAGAATGCAGTGATGCATTGCAATCCAACCATCACATGTATTTCCAAATGAGAACCATCCCCTCAATCATCAGTACCACACTCAAAATGATCCACCTACAAGTAGGTTAAAAAAAAAGTATTACATGGAATATTATTTTGTCTTTTTGAGACCACTTCTTTCTTGCCCACTTGCAAAAAGATAAAACCACAGCCTTGGGAACTTTTAAACTAGCTAACAAAAACAAAGATTTCTGAAGATCTTTTTAAAACACATTATTACTTAAAAGGGCATAACCAACTCCAACAGCTGAGTCACTATATGTATTGTGTGGATCAACATTTGTATTGTGCAAAAGAGCTCACTTCTGGTTAACATGCCTTTGGGAAAGTTTGGTTGTAGGGATGTATGATCAGTGCAACATCAAGTTCAATTGTGATTCTTCCATAGCCTGCACAAGTAAAACCAACATGACTGAACCGCCAGCATCTGCACAGAGGTATCTCTTCAAGACAAAGCCCTCTTCAAGAAAGTGGAAAAGGAACACTAATCACGTGTGCTTGCATTCTATGTTTTTCTACGACTAGATCTGTATTTTATGTAACAGTCATTAAAAAAATGCATTTGAAATGGATATTTAAACAGGTTATCAAGTAAGCTAAAAACTCAGCAGATCAGTGCACATTTTTGGGTCAGGAAATGTGGTTGGAATGTGAATCCTCACTTGATGCCTGCAATTGGTTCAAAATTGGTGCTCCGGTCTCATCTAAATAATACTGCCAGTACCTGTCAAGGTTTTATAGGTGGCTTCTCCTTTTGCCACAAAACTTTCCAGCCACCCCTTTGGTAACACCTGGGGTAATTTAAGCCTTCTCCAGCTCAATCTGAATCCATCGCACACAAGATTGATAATGCTGGCTGCATGGGTCTGCTTTAGGACCATCAGTAATGGTGCGAAACCTGAAGGTGAAGCAGCTAGTTACATAGGGTGATATAAAACATTTTTTAAAAATTTTCAAAAATAACTCTTCAAAATTCCCGGGTTGCTACCTGGTGGCTATCAACTAAGTTGTAGCTGTTGGTCAACAACCCATGATCAATGAAACTCATTTTTGTTCAGACATCCAAAATCAGGTGGTTGGTCCTTATTATCTTGAAGAGGCTCACCAGCACCTTCTCAAGGAAAATTAGGGATGGAAATTAAGATTGGCCTTGCCGACAACGCTCATATCTCAAGACTGAAAGAAAAATTGAGGCTTGATGCTTTAAGTGTTTACCAAAGCTGGTGAAAGCCAATCCAGTCCACTCTAGGTGGAAGAGGTGTTTCACAAAATTAAGAGATAACAAGGTGTAGAGCTGGATGAACACAGTAGGCCAAGCATCATCAGAGGAGCAGGAAAGCTAACGTTTCGGGTCTGGACCCTTCTTCACAAAACTAAAGCTCTTTGCACTCGTTTTACACCCCTGGAATGGGCTCAATTTCTACTTAAATGCTTCACCAAGTGATGCTGCCATTGTTAGCCTAGTTTTTTTAAATTATGCAAAATGATCTTAAATTGGAATGCTATATGTAGATGTAATGGTTTGAAATGGCACTTGTTCTTTTGTTATTTGCACAATTTTAAATAGGCAACATAACTGTTTTTTTTTATTAATCAGGATTTAAGCTGAATCCTTTACTGAGTTGAAAGTAAGCAGTGCCTGTGGGGTTCTGTGCAAGCTTTGACAGAATAAGGTAAATGCTGAATGGATCGCTGTTTTGGAGCGATTGGCTGCTCACCACAGCCAATGTGACCGTAATTTTGGCTGAAAGATGCTTAATCGAGTTGCTTGTTTTTGGAGTCCAGTTCATAGTTCTGAACTGGCTGTGCAGTAGAATTAACCAATGAGAACCACAGAACCTATCAGGCGTGGAATGATCGATGGCGCTCCGAAGATGTGCATGCAATGTTTGGTTTGTTTTAAAGAAAAGTTTGTTTCTTGAAAGATTTCTTGTAATTTGGCAGAGTGAAGTGGATTACATAGTTGAGTGGATTTATTTAAAACAATGGATAGGTGGCAGCTGGATTGAGAAATAATCACGTGAACTTTGCTTCGCTGCTAGTGCCAACATTATGACAAAACATAAGGATGCATATTTTCCTACTCACCCCATAACCTATCAGTCCAAATGCTTATTTTGATTCCATTTTTAACAATATTGGGGGTTTGATTCCTTTTTTTACTCTTGTCAAATGTAGGGTAGGCAAAGGACATTGGAAGTGCCTAACTGATATGCTTTAGATTGGCCCGAGTTGGTAACAGTCTCAGTTATATCAGTGCCCTGGGACAGTCTTGCGTTAGAAATTGATTTGGTGATGTAATAAGGGGCAGGGCTTTATGCTGAGATGCCTCCAGTTGTAGGCTTGGTTGCTGGCAACTGGCCCCAACCCTTAAAGTTTGCTGTTCTGTAAGGCTTCAAGGCTTGAATTATGTGGAGAGGCAAACAAAAGATTCTGTGGACTTTCTTTATCTAAAATCATTCAAATTTGAATTGGATTTTAGAGTCTCAGAACATCGAGGACTTTGCAGCAATGCTGAAGGTAGGGCAGAAGAGGTTCTGTCATTAGTTGTGAGGTCTGCCTGCCATAATGTCCCATCCTCCATAAAATCCTAAGTTTTAGTGTCAGGTAATTAACAAATGAAGTAGTAGGCAGACGGTACAAACCTGAGTAGTGAATTGGTAACAGGAGCTAGTCCCCAACAGAATCTAAACAACTGGTAAGGAAACAGGTGTAACAGAAAAAAGAACTGGGAGAGATAAAGGCCTGACTTTAGTACCTGTTTCTATGTCAGTGGAACGTAACATCACTGCACGAGACACTTAGCCTCGGTGAGAAAGATGGCAACTAAACAGGAGCAGCAAACATTAGAATTTTTACATGTATATTAAAAAGCAGCATGGGTTTTTGTGTATCAAGCTCTTTGTGTTATAAATGAGTGCATCTTTGAGAATTCCATGTGGTGTTTGTGAAATTGCAACTTTGCTGTGGGTCTGCGAGCAGTACATACAAGTCAGTTGGTTTGCTATATCTGCTTCATAACTTCTAATGTGTGTTCATGCTCAAAATAAGTTAATACATGATGTTAGTCAATCCCTGGTCGATGATTCTTAATGTGACACAGTGAACATATTTCATATAGTCAATCTCACAGAAGAAGATGCCAGAGGAGTTTCAGATGAAAAGGGAAATGTAGGCGGACAAGAGATCAGAACTAAACCTTATAGCTTTGGTTCCTTAAGGATCAGTGCTGGGTCCACTGCTTTTTGTCTTTTTTTATAAACGATTTGGATGTGAACGTAGGAGATACGGTTAGTAAGTTTGCAGATGACTCCAAAATTGCAGGTGCAGTGGACAGCGAAGAAGTTTACCTGACAATACAAGAATCAGTTGGGTCAATGGGCCAAGAAGTGGCAGATGGAGTTTAATTTCGATAAAAGTGAGGGGCTGCATTTTGGAAAGGCAAATCAGGACAGGACCTATACACTTAATGGTAAGGTCCTGAGGAGTGTTACTGAGCAAAGAGACCTTGGAGTGCAGGTTCATAGCTCCTTGAAGAATCACAGGTAGACATGATAGTGAAGAAGGCATTTGGTATGCTTGCCTTCATTGGTCAGGTATTGAGTATAGGAGCTGAGAAGTCATGTTGCGGCTGTACAGGACATTAGTTTGGCCTCTATTGCAATACTGTGCGCAATTCTGGCCTCACTGCTACAGGAAGGATGTTATAAAACTTGAAAAGGTTCAGAAAAGATTTACAAGGACGTTGCCAGTGCTGGAGGGTTTGAGCTGTGGGGAGTGGCTGAATAGACTGGGGCAATTTTCCTGGAACATTGGAGGCTGAGGGGTGACCTTATAGAGGTTCATAAAATTGTGAGGGACATGGATAGGGTAAATAGACAATGTCTTTTCCCTGGGGTGGGGAAGTCCAAAACTAGAGGGCATAGGTTTAAGGTGAGAGGGGAAAGATTTGAAAGGGATCTGAGGGGCAACTTTTTCACACAGAGGGTGGTGCATGTATGGAATGAGCTACAAGGGGAAGTGGTAGAGGCTGGTACAATTGCAACATTGAAAAGGCATCTGGATGGGTATATGAATAGGAAGGGTTTAGAGGGATATGGGCCAAATACTGACAAATGGGACTAGATTTATTTAGGATATCTGGACAGCATGGACAAGTTGTACCAAAGTGTGTGTTTCTTGTGCTGTATACCTCTACATCTCTACTGTTTTAAAGAAACATGCTAAATAACCATCACACAGAGCCAGTGAAGGTCATCTCGAGGATCAGAGGCAAATGGTATGACTCATAGTGGAATTCAAACTCTCTCTCAGTGCTAATAGCTAATGCTACATTATGTAAAGCAGCCAGTGGCAGTGTGACCATCGACATCATTCACCCTGGCAGAGATAACTTCAGACCAGAGATAAAAGGTACTGCAGATGCTGGAGAATCCGAGATAACAAGCATGGGGCTGGATGAACACAGCAGGTCAAGCAGCATCATAGGAGCAGGAATAACTTCAGACCAACTCATTTAATGCTCTCCATTTCCAAGATGCTGTAGACTGTTTGAACATTCAGATGTGGATTATACACCATGCTTAGAAGATCAGAAAAATTTGACAGACTGAGAGATGTGAAAGGAGTGGACAATTGGGTGCTGCATTTAACAATCATTGTTGAAAATGTACTAAGGACTGGAAGGAAGATTCTGGAATGAGCATTGTCATTTCTCTCACTGGTGGGACATAATACCAGAGGTGAGTAAGTGATTTGTCTTAAGCAGCAGACAAATGATAACATGAATACATAATTCAATCTCATGAGATGAAGTATTTAGTCTCATTATGAAATGGGGATGCAATGCCTGGTATGGTTAATTGATAGGCAATGGTGCCAAAAATGTGAATTCCTGATACCATGCAGGGGGTTATTCACAACTTTTACCTATTTTGTAAATGTGCTCTTATTTGCTTAACCCAACCCCAAAACTGAAATGCAACAAATGACAATGATTTAAGCAACTCACATTTACTGTCCATGTGTGACACTCTTTTCAGAGATATAACCTAATTTCAAAAATGATGAAGAGGGTCCAACATTTGCAGTTACTCTTATCTGACTCGTCTTCACCAAATTAAAAGAAGCTACGGTGACTGCATTTTACTTGTTTAGTTAAGTGGTCTCAAAGATCGAGGCCTAGTCAGCATTTAAATATCAGAACCATGTTCTGGGTCAATGATTGAACACAAGCAAGCCTACTTGTGATTGACTAGTGTTAAATAAGCACATGGACCATTCACACCTCTCTATTCACGCAGCATGCTGTGCTGTAGTGAAAGTGATGACACCTACGTGTGGCCCTTTGGCAATCTTCTACAAATGATTGGTGACTGAGTGAATCTTGCAGATACTATTTAAGGCAAGTCTGCAGTCATGGAAGAAATTTAAAGTACAAACTTGCCGACTGTGCTCTTTCAACTGCAAGAAAAGTCCATTTGCTTTCTGGAAATCAACTGCTTGGGTGAGCATTCATTAACCTTTTTTCCCCCAAATTGAGCTTATTCAATTTTCTTATTACAATGAATAACTAACCTATAAAACAGCTTGTACAAATGCAGAATACAAACTCTGGACAGGAAATTAGTACATTAAAGATTCACCGCTGAAAGTATTTCATTTACAAGCTCAGAGATAACTGCTTGAAATAAGCAATGAATCCCATTAGCCTCAAAATTGTCATCCAATACAATCCCTGCCTTGTCAAACAAATTAAATAGGGCAATAAAATCCATGAGTTTACGAAAAAGAAAGTGACGAAAACTCTGTGTGGTTCTGATTGTGCACTTCTGGCATATTAAAGGGGCAGAGATGCACATACCCAAAATTAGGTCACCAGTGTAAAAAGCAGCAGGGTCAGCAGCAGGAACTTCGCCCCAACCCTAGTAGCTTCAATCCCCTTGTTCTCTCAATAACCACGTGGATCATGAGTAGCAGGCACCCAGCTAAAACCAGTAAAGAAGCTCTTTTTCTCCCCAGACCCAGTTACACCACAGACTCTGGGAAAGCTAATCTTTCAGACCTAACCATCAACTGCAACCAACATATACATCAAGCAGCTTTACTATCTCCTGAGACTCTTTACAGGATCACTATGAAGTAAAATATTGCACTGAGAGCAAAATTAAAGGAGTGTGCAGATATCTTGGAGGATTGTGGGGCTGTGAGAGATTTCAGAATTATGGAGGGGAGAGGGGATAGAGGAATTTGAAAATAAAGATGAGAAATTTAAAAACAAGACACTGCTTGAAGTGGGAGCCAATGTAGGTATGAGTGCGCAAGGGTAATAGGCGAACGGAACTGGATTCGAGTTAAGGCATGGACAGCACATGATCTCATTATGCAGAATATAGAATGGGAGTGGAAACAAGTCAAAAGTGTAACAAAATGGTTGAATCTAGAGGTACCAAAGGCATCAATGAGGGTTTCAGTTGCAGGTGATTGGCGACAAGGTGAGGGTGGGCAATGAAAAGTTGATGTTGTAGATGAAAAGTTGATAGTCTGAGTAATGGTGTGAATGTGCAATCAGAAGCTCATCTCTACATCAAATATAACACAGAGGTTGTGAACAGACTCATTTAATCTCAGATAATTACCAGGGAGAGAGATTGGGTCAGTAAACAGGGAATGCAGTTTGTGGAAACTTTTTCCTCATCGGTACTGGATGAAAGAGAAGCAGTCTGATAATTTAGCAACAGCGGAGGAGTAGAGAGAGGGGATGCTGGTGAGGCTAGTTTGGTGTCGGGGTACATGTAAAACTAACTCATACTTTTGAATGATATCACAAAGGGCAGCATACAGATGAGAAACAGGAGTCTCCAAGAATTAATCCTTGGAGGATCAATCAGGAAATGGTCTAAATACCAAGCCTTGTCGTATCTTGCTTCCTCTAAAACACAGCTTTGGCACAAAGGGGTCATGAGTTTGACAGAACTGCTGTCTAACGTTCTTCACTGATCTTCCAAAATATAACCAGCATTCAGCAGCAAAAAATCCATACAGATGCTTGAACTTTTCACCTCACTTCTAAACATTTTCTTATAACTTCACAAAATCTGAAAAAGACTGGAAGAAATTAAAGGACAGAATGGCAAGAGGAGAAGACCCCAAAGCCACAAAATATGTTGATCGGGATGTGAGAGGACCATAACAGATGAGAAGTAGGTTTACTGGTGAGTTAATAATTCTTTAAAGGAAGCACCAGGCTATCTGGTTGTCCTGTTCCCAGTTTTCCCCTTCATGCAGATGCTGTAAAACGTGCTGCGTTTCTCTAGCATCTGTTTTAATTTTAGATTTCCAGTATCTGTAGCATTTTGCTTTTAAATGATTCACAAGACTTTCATCCAGCTGTATTGCAGGGTCCCATCAGATATATCAACACACCTAAAATATGGGTTTGCTTATTCATCAGATCTGTCCAAGCCACTTCCTATGTGGCCTGGGCTACATTGTACCTAATGTTTCTTTTTGTTTTCAGAACCATGTTGGCCTTCTTACTGCAACTACAGCAGAAAGACCTGAAAACCACCAACCATCCAGATATATTATGTTGAATCGATGGTTGACTGTCATAATAAGATTTGGAATTGGTTCCTGGGTACTTGGTCATGATCTATATGACGCTTATCACTCTTGCAAATTTGCTTATGTTTCTTCAATGAGATTAGCTGCTATATCTAGAGTTATTAGTTTCCATGATCGCACGGTATCAGATGAACACAAATATTTTGTTTTTTGATGACTGATTTTGGTGTCTTGTTCATCAAACACTTTTCCACATTTAACAAGATTGTTAATGGTTTTAAAATGGGAGCTGGTTTTTGTGGTGTCTGACAAGGATCAGAGTCATGGCCTTTCCTCTTCACAATTTTAATTAATGATGAAGATCGTAGATGGTTTTCAATTTTGCAAATGATGTGAAGATTTATGCAGGTATTAGCATCTTAGGTAATAAAAATAGACTGCAGCTGGCTCCCAAGGTAAATAGGATAATTTTCCTAAATGTGCACTTAATAGAGATAATGGCACGAAAATGGAGTAGGCTTAGCAGTAGCCATTTAATACCAGGGTCAAAAACTTAAAAACATCAAGAAAGATTGAAGCACTAGACTACATTAACTTTTTAAGGTTTAGTACCAGTGATGCAGTGATGTAAATTTGAACCCGTTCCAGTTTTCTGAGATGGATGAATAAGGCTTCTTGGCTACTGAACTCTGTTTGGCTCCTTCACATTGTGGGGGATATTGTAACCTTGGAAAAGGCTCAGCAGATAGCCTCTAACAAACTTGTCAAACACTGGAAACTGTTTGAAAATCTGACATTAAAATCAGCGAATTAAAAAAGGCTAGTGTTGACATGATCATTCAGAAAGTAATGTTTCTGAAGGAGTTAACATTTCTGTCACATTCAGTTCTATGCAATCTGATGGTGTCACTCAATCTACAAATGGAGATGCAAAGTTCCACACTAGCTTGCATAGGAACCAGTTGTATTCTGTACAGTTCCCAACAGTTCTAGTAATTATGCCTGAACAGTTCCATAGTTGTATTTATCACTATTACGCAATTGACTATCTTGTTAAATAAAGACAATGCCCTCTTCAGTAAAGACTCTTATGGCAGTGTATCCTCTACCACTGATCATTACACAAGCCCTTGACAAATATAGGTAAAGGAGAATAGAAGGCAGCTAACTACCTCAAACAGCCCTTCCTGTGAACATCTTACTCATAGAGGCAGCAGATATACCACGTTGAGCAGTAGTGGTAATCAATACCACAATTATGTATAGAAATCATGGAAATAAATAATTAAATGGTACCCTATATTCCCAGGTTGAGTAACAAACTTGCTTGAGAAAACGTAATCAGGTCTGCACGAGTAGATGCATCTTCTTTCTTGAACAATGCCTTCTGAGGAGATGTGCGAAAACCGCATCACATTTAGTTTGGTTTGATTTTCAGATTGCATGGTGCTCCTATTTCACTGTTCATTGGAAAAATAAATAGATGCAACGAGAAAAGAATCTCATATAAATATTAGTCCATCGCCTCTGCATCAGTCAAGGAGAAGGAAAGAAAATATAAGTGGGAAGGGACTGGATAAGGGGAGAAAAACAGTCATCTCGTGGCAGGAAGAGATGAGTTCTATGCGGCAGGAATAGGCAGAAACAATCCCACTAAGATCGACTGGAACCCAAGGGACTCCTTAAATTTGCCTAAATAACAGAGGATTTAGAAGGTAATCATTCTGATTATACTTTCTAAATGGTGCCTTTTCTCTCTGACAGACTTTCTTTTCATTTTCCAGTTATGTTATTGAAACATGAATTTCCACCTTTTGCATTGAAAAATAACAGCACAGAAACTGTAGACAATTCGACAATAGGTTACTGATGCTATATACAAAACTGGAGTAAGGTCACCTTGGATATTTGTTCTCTCTCTCGAGTCTTATTTCAAATGCTAGTTTGCCTCAAGACATTCCACAGGATGCCCACTAGTTACACTGTGCCAGAATGCATAGGATTTCATACACTGCGCCGGTTATCATGAATTTGGAGCTGTCACCACAATCTCAATTACCCTAGTGCAGAATCACTGATGCTGAGTAAAAAGTTGCCCGCGACCAAATTTTCTAAGAATGGCATTTGTCGGAGAAATGCTACATTGTTAAAGAGGAATTTCAAAAATTTCTCCCTTTAATGGATCTGGTACAACAGACATGCTTTTAAGTAATTATTTATACGTTAGGTGTTACGACTACAAAAGAAATATCTGTCCTTAAGCAATAAAAATGACATTAAGAATGTCTGTTTGTGATGCCATTAAGACAGAAATATGTTGAAAGCCCTTCACGGGAGCATAATCAAAAAACAACTGATAAGTCACAAACGTGTCAACTGGAGATGACCTTTGTCAAAGCAGTAGATTTTAAGAGGAGTCCATAAATTCAATTGTGGGGGCAGCTGGGAGTGTGGATGTTTTGTTTGAAGGGAATCATAGTCAAAGAAATTGATCACAAGAGTTAAATAGTCGGAGGAGGTTACTGAAATGCACTTGGGCAACATCAAGCTGGAAGTTCAATAATAGTGGAATTATGTAGAGCAAAGTTGAGCGATTGTGATAGAATGTGCTGCAAACCAGTTAGAGGGTCAGCGGCAGCAGCAAGTTCTTTCTTTCTGACGGGCCAGGCACAATTATTAGGTTCAAGGCTTTTGTGAAGATTTGTAGCTTGGGTTGTTGACTTGCTCGCCGAGCTGGTAAGTTTGTTTGCAGACGTTTCATCACCATACCAAGTAACATCATCAGTGCGCCTCTGGTGAAGCGTCAGTGTTCTCTCCTGCTTGTTATTTATGTGTCACGGTTTGCTGGGGTGGGTGGCATCACTTCCGGATTTGTTTCTTAGTGGTTGGTATATGGGATCCAGCTCTACACGTGTGATAATGGAATTCCGGTTTGAGTTCCAAGCCTCCAGGAATTCTCGTGCATGTCTTTCGTTGGCTTGTCCTAGGATGGCCACTTTGTTCCAACTGAATTGGTGTCCCTCTTTGTCCATGTGCATTGAAATGAGTGATAGTTGGTCATGTCTCTTGGTAGCCAGTTGGTGTTTGTGAATCCTAATGGCAAGTTCCTTCCGGTTTGCTCTATGTAATGTTTTTGGCAGTCTTTTGCGTGGTATCTTGTAAATAACATTGGTTCTGTTAGTTTTGGTTGTTGGATCCTTTATTCTCATCAGGAGCTGTGAAGTGTAGCTGTCAGTTTGTGGGCTACCACGATTTCTAGGGGGCAGAGTAATCTGGTGGTCATTTCAGATATGTCCTTGTAATGTATGGTAGGGTGACTAGTGTCTCTGGACGTGTTGCATCTTCCTGTTGTGTAGCTATCAGCGGACTATGCTTTTCGGGTAACCGTTGTTTCTGAAGACGCTGTATAGGTAGTCTTCCTTGGCTTTGCACAGCTCCGGGTTGCTGCAATGTGTTGCAGCTTGCTTGAACAGTATTTTGATGCAGGTCTGTTTGTGGGTAGTGGGATGATTGCTATTGTTGTTGAGTACCTGAAGTGTATGGGTGGCCTTCCTGCGTTTGCTGGCCTGGAGCTCACTGTTGGCCTTACATTCGATCATTAGGTCCAGGAAGAGATGTCTGTTGTTGCTGTTCTCCTTTTCTCTGGTGAATTTTATGCTGGTCAGGATGTTGTTTATGTGTAGAGGGGTTTCCTCCAGTTTAGAGCATTTGATAATGATAAAAGTATCATCCACATAGCGGATCCGTAGTTTAGGCTGGATGGTGGGAAGGGCTGTCCGTTCCAGCCTTTGCATGTAGAGCCGGACCCCACCTACAACCCACTAAGAAGCAAATCCGGAAGCGATGCCACCCACCCCAGCAAACTGAGACACATAAATAACAAGCGGGAGAGAACACCGACGCCTCACTGGAGGCGCACTGATGATGTTACCTAGAATGGTGACAAAACGTCTGCAAACAAACTTACTAGCTTAGCGAACAAGTCAACAACCACACAATTATCAGGTGATCAGGCACTTACCTGGGTGATGTTAATCAAGACCCCAGCTAGGAGGAAATACAAGGAGTAAAACCTGAACAACATTCAAGCTTGGGCTGATGAGCGGGAAGTAATATGTACACTACATAAATGCCTATCTCTGATGTGGCAGAATCTAACCAACACACCTTGACATTCAATGGCATTACCATGCTGAAATCGCTTCTATCAACACCCTGGAAGCTACTATTGACCAGAAACTGAACTAGACCAGTCATATAATTACTGTGACTACAAGAACAGGTCAGAGGCCGGGAATTCTGTGCCAAGTAACTCATCTCCTGAATTCTCCGAAGCTTACCCACCATTTAAAAGGCCAACGGCTAGCAGATCTCCAGTAGTGGTGACACTATCTGAAGCAATGGTCACTGCCACTATAACACTGAGCCTACCTTCAGGATTGATCAATAAATCTCCAGGGTACAGGTGAATGCATATGGAATAGGGGTCTTGAGGAACTGGTTGTTGGTGCTGGTGGAGTTGGGGGGAAAATGGACTATGAAGGAGGGGATGGACAGGGTGAGGCAGAGAATAACGGAGGGATGGTATTCAACATGAAGAAGAAAATAGAGGTTTTCTGTGGGCTCCCCCAAACTCTGATTCTAGGGTATTTGATCAGCCTCCGAACACGAAGAACACCACTGAAGGCCACGAACAAACCAGATATGGTTTCCCAGGCTGTTGTCCTAATTGACGATTCCCTTGCCCACTCTGCTTGAACTGAAGTGGCCACTTAAGGGTCTCAGTCAACCTCTGGGATGGGGATGGAAAGAAAAAAATATACATAATAATGCATGCATTTTAAGTTACCATTTGCATTAGCAAATGTTTCTTATTCCAGCTGGTACCCATTTTGTCTGTTAGTTTATACACATGGCGGAAAAGGTCTTTAAAATGTTTGTACCATGTGATGGTACACTTGTGGGTTGTCAGCTTTTTCTCCACCATCTGCTGGTTGGAATGATGTTTATTATTTAGAATCCCTACAGTGTGGAAACAGGCCATTCGGCCCATCGAGTCTACACCGACCCTCCCACCCAGTCCCGTGCCACCACCCCACACATCCTAGCCCTGTAACCCTGCATTTCCCATGGCTTATCCGTCTAGTCTGCACATCCTAGACACCAAGGGCAATTTAGCTTGGCCAATCCACCTAGCCTGCGCATCTTTGGACTGTGGGTGGAAACTGAAGCATTTGGAGGAAACCCAAGCAGACATGGGGAGAATGTGCAAACTGCACACGGACAGTTGTCCAAGGGTGGAATTGAACCTGGGTCCCTAGTGCTGCAAGGCAACAGTGCTAACCACTGAGCCACCGTGCTGCCCATGATATGCTCTCTGGTTCAGCTGCCTCTGCTGATTTTCACTGTTGCCTCAGACACCAGTTTCCTTTAAGCACGTTAACTGACAAAGTTTGTCTGACAATGTGGTCTTTCGCTTTTGTGACCTCATCAACAGGATTCCTTTGTGTTCCTGCAGTCAGACCCTCTCTGTCTTGTATTTACTTGTTTGTTCATCAGTTGACATTGCCTGCGAGACACTGTAAATCTCTTCTCTTGCATTTAAGGTTACCAGTCCGAGCTTCTGCCTTGCTTCTGTTCACATGAGTAGCTTCAGTTTCATGTCCAATATCTAAAATTTCAGATCATCAGATTTGCAATGGTATTGGATTCTCAGACAAAACTTGTCCTGTTGGGGTAAGCATCATTTGGTCACAGAGTCTCAACTTTATCTTCAAGGTTGTGATTGACATCTGGAGTATTCACTTCATTCTGCTGTCTTTATTGCAACAGTTATAAATCATTTTTCTCCTTTACAGTTGACATTGCCAACCTGCTCTAAAGTGTAAATTAAATGATTTGAATCTCCCTCTCACGCTCTGTCGTATCCATGCTTGATTTATCCAAGTCACTGCTGGACAGCTTCATAGCAATCAACTTTGTTTGTCTGCTCACTAGTTAAACACTTACATGGAAAATGGTTGACCTTCTGGCATTTAATAAATTACACTTCTCATTCTGGGCATGCTTTCTTTCGACTTACGTTACGACTTCTGTGATACTTACAAAGCGTCCTTTGAGCTTGATATTTTTTATGTTGGCCCTTCAGTGAATAAACTGAACTAGTACACAGGTCTGGCCGGTTTCTCAATACAGTACACAGGTCTGGGCTGTTTATTAACATAATACTCAGGTGTGGGCTGCATCTTCGTATTGTGGACAAACTTGCCTATTCTCCCACGCATTTTGAAAACTCTTCCTTCCCTTCGAATGTTGAAAACATCCACATTAAGACGAAATCTCAGATTAACGGTGATATATTGGAACACAGATCTCTCAAGAGCAGAATAAACACATGATAGAAGTAATTCATTCTTATCTGAAGCCTATGTGATCCTTATCCTCTTCTTGAGTTCCTTGTCTTGTAATCCAGTGGCTTTTAAAAACTTGAGTTGGATGTAATATAATCGGTACTTATTAAGTTATGTCAAATCTTTTGAACTTTCCTGGTGCTACGTGGTATGGTCACTGGCCCTTGGCCTAACTTGTTCTATCTTTTGCAATATACAGATTGACTATTAATTGATGATGAAGAGCCTTGCTAACAGGTGAGCAAATTAGGAACAGACCACCGTGTTTGCCAGCTAAACAAACTCTTAACAGTTCAGTAAAATATGCCCTTGCCTAAACTATGTGTAAGAATAGGCTATATTACTTTGTATTGGAACCCAAGGTTATTCTGCTTTTGTCGTGAACTTAATCCTGCTTTAACTCAAACAAATTTTCAAAACAGCTACAGGCAAATTAGCATTAAAACACAGAAGAGCTGCACACTCTGTAAATCAGAAATAAAACCAGAAATTGCTAGAAAAGCTTAGTATGTCTGGCAGCATCTGTGGAAAGAAATCAGAGTTAATGTTTTGGGTGAGTAACCCTCAGAACTGAGGCAACTTAGCATGTTGGTTGGCATTTTTAATGGCCTTATCTAATCAAAATAGGAGCATGCTTCGGCCCATAGCCAATGGTGAATGAATAGGGCACAGTTTTGAACAAGCAATAAGTCTATTCAAGCAAATAATACTATTAATCTCAATTCCAAAGATGCACTGGATCTCCTGATACGTGGACTGTGTCCACTTCATGGCCAGAGAACTGCACGTTATGCAGCAAATGACACATCATTTCACTCATCTAGACATTACTATCTTCAGAATGATGGGAAGATGATGGATTTTATATATTCCTTCTGTGAAAAACATATTTTATAAACTTCTTTAAATCATCTGAAAACAGAGAGATCTCAACAGATGCTGAAGACAGTATTCAGCTCAGATAATTGCCTCCTTAGGTTTATTTTACAAACAATTCACTGCAAACTTACTGAATTTACTGTGAGTTTAACTCCTGCTATTAAGCAAAGATCCATTGAAATAATAAGGTCTCTAGGTGACCAATTCTCATTTTGCCAATCTACTTTGAGGTAATGCCTATCATATGTACAAGAGCAAAGCTATTATGATAGAACTGCTAACATATTAGAAACACACCACCACATGTACCTGCCATTGTTTAGTCAGCTCTCGAACCAGCTGGGTGTCATCCAATAGTCTCTCTTTATAGGTGGCATCCTGCAAGACATTGGCAGTAGTCTCCGCTTCTGTAAGCCAGGCCCGGAATTTGTCCAAATCCAGATAGAACTGCTGCAGCAGTCTGAGGGCTGCTTCCAGCGCAGCCTCCCTCTCACTGGCCCTGTGAAACCATTTATTTTCACACACATTAGCAAGCTTCATTAGCATAGCCTTTTCATGAACACATCTGTATGCCCAATTATGAACTCTGCAACATTTTCAACAGATGATTAAGAATGAGTTACTGACTGTCACAAATTTAAATATTTAAGGAATTTATCTTCACACAACCTTTAGCCATATTAGTCACTTAATTTGGTTTATATCAGTCGAAAGTAGTTACACTTGACAACAGTTAAACAAGCAAAAAAATGCCTATCGTGGCTAGTGGGGCTTTGGGGCTGTACCACATTGTGATATATAGGAAAGGGGGTTTGTCCAAGACTTACAACCAGGAATAAATTGGAATTTCCACAATATTGGTTGGTGTGAATAAACAGATTTGATTAAACGCTTCCTTTTTGATTAAGATATTTAAGTAGAGTAGCATGAAGATGTGAAATAAAACAACAAACGGGCTAACAAAGAACAGGCTTCACTATTTTCTATTAAATGAAATGGAGCTTCTCACCAACTGCTGATAATGGCCAAATTAACTTTCTTATTAACTGGGTCGAACTTTCCCATGGAGTGTGAATTGAGAGGCAGAAGAACAGAATTCTTCATAATTGCAAAAACTCGTACACTGTTAATATTTAGTCAATTCCACTTCCATTTTCTACGCAAAATAATCAACACATCTGGAATTTATGGATGCATAAAAACAATTTATCAATATTCTGCCATTCATATGGTGCAAGGAACACCCTGGAATTCCCTCGAAGCTATGGTAGCATTGCAGGAATTGGAGCAGAAACTGAGTTTGCATGCACAAGTGGTATGTTAGCTACACTTCTGGTGAAGGTAGACTAGCTGGTGGAGCGGGAGGATTTTTCCACAAAATGGTGGGTGGGCAGAATTGTACTAAGTGATTCAAATGCGGTCTAAAGAAAGTTCAGACATGTTTGCGTAACTTGGCTTCTGGAAATAAGTCCAAGGTCAAGGCTTTTTTTTTGGCCTCATCAAATTACTTTTAATGAGTTGTGCATTCGTTCTGCCTTTACACTTCTACTCCACTTGGATTCATGTTTCAAATACTGTCTATGAATGCCTTATCATACTTACCAAAATGTAATAAGAACATAAGAACTAGCAGCAGGAGTAGGCCACCTGACCCCTCGAGCCTGCCCTGCCATTCAATAAGATCATGGCTGATCTTTGAGACTCAGCTCCACTTACCCGCCCACTCACAATAACCCTTAATTCCTTTACTGTTCAAAAAATTATCTAGCCTTGCCTTAAAAACATTCAGTGAGGTAGCTTCAACCACGTCACTGGGCATTGAATTCCACAGATTCACAATCCTTTGGGTGAAGAAGTTCCTCCTGACCTCAGTCCTACATCTGCTTCCCTTTATTTTGAGGCAATGCCCTCTAGGCCTAGTTTCACCTGTTAGCGGAAACAACTTCCCTGTCTCCACCTTATCTATTCCCTTCATAATCTTATATGTTTCTACAAGATCTCCCCTCATTCCTCTGAAATGTCTCACACTGCCAGTCTGAAATTTATTTGTCAATTGCATGTTCATTCTACATTTATTAAGTTCTTTCATTAGTTTCTTGCAGTTTGCCTCAATATTGAATATCACCTCCAACCCTGTTCCATCTCAAATGTGAAAACAGTCTTTTTCTTTCAAAGATTGTTAATATAAGTTGTGAACAACAGTTGTACAGGCATGAACTTGTGGGACCTGACTTTCCAATTTCTTAGTTTCTGAATAGCTACTCTTTACCATTACATGTTTTCTGCCTTGTATGCAGCAAGCTATCCAGTCTGCTGCTTATTCCCTCACTCCACATGCTTTGACCTTTAATATTATACTATTACATTACACATTATTCAGCACCTTTTGAAAACCTGGAGAAATTACATCAGCAACATTATCTTTGTCTACACTTTCTGTGACCTCTTCAAAGTATCAGTGATGTTTGAATTCATGTTGACCATATATTATCTTTCTGTTTTTTTTTTCCCCTCAGGTTGTGGGGAAATTCTGAGAATCCCTACAGTGTAGAAACAGGCCCTTTGGCCCAATAAGTTCATACCAGCCCTCACAGCATCTGACCCAGACCCATCCCACTACAACCCACCTAATCTAAATATCCCTGAACACTATGGGCAATTTAGCAGAACAAATCCCCCTAACCTGCACATCTTTGGACTGTGGGAGGAAACCAGAGCACCCAGAGGAAATACACACAGACACGGGGAGAATGTGCAAACTCCACACAGACAGTCGCAAGAGGATGGAATTGAACCCGGGCCCCTGGTGCTGTGAGGCAGCAATGCTAATCACTGAGCCACCGTGCCACCCCAGTTCTACATGTATTTTTGTATTTTCTCCTTTAGTAAGGATCCCATAATTTTTTGCACCACCAGTGTTAAGGTGACTGGTCTACAACTCCCAGGACATGTTCTATTGCCCTTCCTCAATAGAGGTTTACAAGTGGCTTTCCCCCTGTCCATTGACACAATACCTTTTTCTTATGAATTATTAAGCACGTGTATTAGCAAATTTGCTCCTCTTCTATAGATTCTTTTCAAATGCGATGACGCAATATTTCCAGACCATGGGTTTCATCCTCTTTGAAATTGATTCATTTACTTAATATTGCTTGCCTTTTTATTTTAAATATGGTAATCTATTCTTTTGATATCATGCCTACTTGATCATATCTTTCTGGCAAAGTCTGAAGCAAAGTAATTATTTAATGTTTCTGCCACACACACGTTTCTGTTAGGAAAATCAATTGCTCTTTCTTTTTCTATTCAACTCCAATGCTATTCCTCAAGCTTTATTTGCAAATTCACCTTCCACCTTTGCAGTCAAGAAATATTGACGAGCATCAGATTTCAGCTGAATATCAGACTTTCACGGAGAAATTTCTTCTGCTCGTTTACATTTTGTAATCTTTTTTCAGCCCCTTACCAATGAACTTTCTCTTTCTTATACAAAGACAGTTCTGCCAATTCCAAATCTTCAATGCTGTGGTATTTATAATTTTTCTTAGGTAAGGGGAATAGAACTGCTGACATTAATCCAGGTGTGATCTTACAATGAAAACCAACACACCATCTGGCTACTTAACTGCTTGCTGCATTGTAGGCTTGCTTTCATTGACTCATACCTAAGGACACCCAAGACAACCTTTCTCAATTCGTCACTATTTAAGTTATACACCACTATTCTGTTTTTACCAAAGTGGAAAACTTCTCATTTACCCATAAAATACTGCATCTTCCACTCACTGAACTTTCAAAGTCACCACAAAGTCTCTTTACACCATCTGCACCATTCATATTCCCATCTAGTTTTGTGTGGGCAACAATTACATTCAATTTCCTAATCCAAATCATCATAGATACTGTATAGATTGGCATCCCTAACTTTAAATCATGGTTATACAGCTTGAGGAAAACATAATAATGCCTGAGTGTTAACAACTACAATTGCCCCCTTAGAATGTGACCTTTGTTTCTTTTCCCCCCAGAAATTCTATCTTGAGCTTAGTTGCACCAACTAAGTGATTAGACATCCATAATTGATTTCAGCTAGGTCACCAATGGAGACATCAATGGGAATCCCATGTTTAACAATGAACTAAAAATAAAACAATTAAATAAAAAAAATTCTCAATATGTGGGTCATTACTATTATTTCCCATTATGAGTTATTCCATAGGTTTGATACCCGCTGAGTGAAGAAAGATAGTGTTCTTCTTAATCCACAGCAGTCCATGTGGTTGAGATGCCTCCTTTTAGATGGAAATCCAGAATTTCGACTTAGTGACCATGAAGGAATGATACGTGCTTTAATCACAATGTGTTCCTCAGAGAGAAACAAGACTTCCATGCACATTTTGTCCTTACCTAGACTGTGAAAATTGAGAATTGGGAAGATGTTGTTCAAGAAGTTTTGTCAAGTTGCCCCAATGAACTCTGTGGGTAATATGCACTTGTAGCCACAGTGTAATACCAGGCGTAATATAGCTCCTTTCTCTTGTGTTGGGCGTCCAATCAAGTGAACTACTTTATTTGCAATGGTGTGGAGCTTCCTGAATGTTGTAGTTGCTATAACCATGCAAACAAGTGAAGTGCTTTCTATCGCACTGATTTCTGCCTTGCAAATGGAGAAGCTGCTTTAGGAAATCAGGACATGAGCTACAAACCACAGAACCCCAGCTTCATGCTTGCTTAAGTTGCCATAATGTAGCGTTTAAATTATTGTCACAGTTCAGTTTCTGGTTACTAGTGACCCCCCAAAGTAATGATGACAGAAGTCTCAATGATGGTCATGCCATTTAGAATTACCAATTGTCTGGTTCTCGTCTGACGCAAATGTTATTTGTTATTTATTGGCCTAAATCTGTATGTTGCCCTGGTCTTGCAATTGGGAATTTTTCATTACCAATGGAACTGTGAAGAACTGTAATAGCTGAACATGTTGCAATTATCGACTGCAGCCCCACTTCAGATATAGGAATAATGGTGCAGCAGTAGGCCATTATAGAGGAGTCATAATGGAGGGGAAGTCATTGGTGAAACAGCTCAAGATAGCTGGGCATGAGATTCTGCCCTGGGATGAGATGATTATCATCCAACATCCAGGACATGTTTTATACTAGATGTGACTCCAGTCACTGGGAGTGAGACTCTCACTCCTTATTTTACAATAATTCTTCATGCAACACTCAAGAAATTCAAGGACATTCACTCACATCTCACAAGTGGAATTCAGTTTCTGTTTATGTTTATGTTTTGATCAAGGCTGCAATGTGGCCAGGGGCCAAACTGAGTCAGTTATTCGTGAGTAAATGTTGACAACACATTATTTTCCTGATGACTGGGCTTATGGAGTGGTAATTGGCAGATTTGCTTTGTCCCAGTTTGTAAACCAAGAAATTACTTGTCAGTTGTTAGGCAGAGGTTAGCATTTTAGCTGCACTCACAATTAGACTGAGGGAACAGCACTCTCTGGACGACAGGTTATGCACACTGTAAACAAAACATTTCAAGTCCTGTGGTCTTTGCTGTGCTTAACATAGTCTAATCTCAAGACTAGTATTTCATATTGCTTTAGATGGTACTGTTTGCATTAGATTGCAGTATGATGTAAAAGTAGGTGTCTGCAGTTTTTAATGCTACAAAGCAATTGATTCCTACCAACAGAACACAGACGCGCACTACAATTTGAAAGCTATTTTCTCTTAACGTGGAAAAGATGACAATTCAAATTGAACATTTTTAGCAGTCTGCTGTGCACTGAAGTATAATAGGCTGAAACTTTTTCTTTGTCTTGCTACATGTTGCGTGCGTATCATTGTAAATTTATGACACCACGATAGTCTCTGAATGTAACAACAGAAATGGTTTTGCAGGAATAATTTGTTGTTATAGAATCTGTGTAATCTCTGACTCAGCATCAATCAAATTAATGGTTATTTTTGAAGAGGAAGGGGTATTTAAAATGACAATTTCGTGACTGGCCTCTTAGCTATTACATCTGATACACCAATTATAATAGCATAGGTGGGTGTATGAGTATGTGTGGACTAACTACTAGATACAGTATCTTTTGTCCCCATAATTGCTAAGCAAATGAAGGTCCATTGTTTAGCATTAGCATCATCATCTTGGGGCATAATATCATCAATGATTTTATGCTTACTGTGATTAGCCTGATGGAGGATGCAAGCTAAGGACTTTGTTTGAACTTTATCAAGGAAACAATATATAAAACAGATAAAGTATGCAGAATTTTCAAGGCCTTATGAGATAACTTATGAGAAACAGGCTCCTTCTGGGTTATACTGAGTTGTAAAATTAAAACAAATCATTTGGCCTAACTCGATTGTGCTCGTGCTTATGCTCCACTCAAGCCTCCTCCTACTTCTCTCCAACTAACTCTACAAATACAACCATCTGTTCCATTCTCCTTTATGAGTTTACTTAGCTTCCCTTAAATGCATCTATGAATGTGTGTGATTCATCAATTCTAAGTGTTGTTGACTAATCCCTAAAGTTTACTGACTGCACATGATGGAAAGAGAGCATTAATCTTCTACTTGTGGACAGATTCTAGTTGAGAACCGTGAGTACTGCATGCCATCTTGCTCGTAGATTTCTCTAGAGCTGATTCAACCTGTCTTCTCCATCCTGTCTTCAACCACCTTTGATCAAGATCCCACATTAATCTGCTGTCACTGACACCATGATGAGCTTGGCTGGCGGCTGGCAGCTGGCAGCGGGCATAAGCTCTCACGTCTGGAACATCAATCATGGGGAAGGCCAGATGGTAGCTGCTTAAGAAACCGAAAGGCATGTGATTCCACTGCTACCACCATACCATCCACACCAGTGAGCTGACGGTGGGCAAGATCCCATCAGCCTGACAGACTTCCAAACAGTTTGCCTTTAAGAAGATTTTTCAGTTAGTCAGTTTTAAAATAGCAATGTCACTGCAACTATTCCTTGAGCAAGTTCCTATCCAATCCATCTTGGCCTCCTCCTGAGATCCCACGCATCACGTGAAGTCCATGTGACATCAAGAAATGCCTGAAGGCACTGGTTACTGCAAAAGACTATGAGCCCTGAAAGCATTGCGACAACAGTACTCAAAGCAATGTGCTCCACAACTCACCATGACCCTAGCCAAGGTGTCCAGTATAGTGACAACACTGCCACCCACATAGCAATAATGGAAATCTACCCTCAAGTGGCACCTAGTCAACAATAACCTGCTCACTGATACTCATTTTGGATTTCACCAGGCCAATCATCTTCTGGCCTCTTATAGTCTTGGTCCAAACATGGACAAGAGAGCAAGGAGGGAAGTGAGGGTGACTGCCTTTGTTATCAAGGTAGTATTTTGACAGAGTGCAGCATCAATGGGCCCTACCATAACTACAGACAATGGGAATCAGGAGGAAAACTCTCCACTGGTTTAGAGTCATACTTAGCACAAAGCAACATAATTGCTGAGGGGCAGTCACCTAAGCTCCAGACATCAATGCCAAGAGTTCCTCAGGATAGTGTCCTAAGTCCTAAGAGCAGCACGGTCGCTCAGTGGTTAGCAGTGTTGCCTCACAGTGCCAGGGACTCAGGTTCGGTTCCACCCTCGGGTGACTCTGCGTGTAGAGTTTGTACATCCTCCCTGTGTCTCCAGCTTCCCCCCACAGTCCAAAGATGTGCAAGTTGGCTGGATTGGCTATACTAAATTGCCCATAGTGTCCACGAAATGCAGGGTTACAGGGACAGGGTAAAGGGGCTGTGGGGGTAAGTCTGGGTGAGATGCTTTTCAGAGAGTCCGTGTGATCCAATGAGCCAAATGGCCTGCTTCCACACTGAGGGCTTCTATGATTCGAAGTTTGACTGTGTTTAGCACCTTTAGTAATTCTCATCTCTCCACTGGAAGTTCAGAGGAGGGGATGTTCACTGATGGTTGCACAACATTCAGCACTATTTGTATTTGTGATTTCTCAGATACCAGAATAGATAACATCCAAGTGCAGGAAGCTCCAAGGCAACATTCAGGCTTGGGGTGACAAATGGGAAGTAACATGTCAACGTCAGTGACACAAAAGATAGGCAAAGAACATCTCCAACAAAAGACTGGAGAGGTGGGAGGTGACAGCAGGTTATCTGGCGGTGGAAACATTGGGGGTGTTGACCAGGAATAGATCTTCAGTCAGGTAGATTGGGGTGACTGTGGAGAGATTATAATGGTCTGATTGCAGGCAGAGTCCACACACATTAAGATAGAAGGTTTTTTTTGGGCAGGGGAACAAAAGGGTGGGCAGACAAGAGAAGTGAAGTATTTCTGCTCCTTCCAGTTGATTGGAAGGCCTGATGAATATAAAACTTCCCTCCAAGTTTCAATTTTCCTGACACCTGAAATACCTGGTCTGCAACCATTAAATTTAAAACACAGCTAAAATTCAAACCGAGCAACTTCGTTAATATATATACATGTAAGAGTCCACTTCAGAGAGCAGGTTAGTCACCCAGTACGCCAGCCTCCAAAACCTGCCTTTGCTTAAAATGGAAATGTTGACAGCAAGTTAGGTTGGGCTTTCCTGCTTTCAAATGTTTAAACTTGCTTGCCCCCTACATCCTTTTGTCCATTCTGGGTGGGTGAGTGGTTAAAATTCCACATCCCTTCCCCCACCTCCAACAGTCACTTATTATGGCACCTAATAAATTCCAAACTCCTAACAAAATGTTTATTTGTGCATGAAGAAACAATTTCTGCATTTCACGACTGAATTCAGACATCACCTAATACACTACTTGAACTAAAAATATGACAAATAAGTTTATAATAAATATTGGTCCATCAAATGATTCCATATAAGGAGATACTAAGTAGTTCATATTAGAAACACAACGACTGAGATAAATTTATCCAGGCATGTGGATCAAGTAATAAACCAGTCGGAATTTCCTAAAATCAATGCTTCTTTTTATTGTTCAATCATCCATAATAATGAAATTATCAATGGGCTCAAAACCTCTCACAGCTCTTGGAAATGTAAAGTGTTCTCCTGCCTGTTTGGAATTTATGTACAGAGCCCATTGATCTTCAAAGCTTCACTGAGTTGATTCACTAGAGTCCAAAGACTACCTGGCCTTCAGTTCAGACTACAACTATAATGAACTTTCCCCAGAAAGGTTACCAATTGAAGCCTATAAATAATCTACTTCATGTCAGTCTAAGACTTTGAAGGACCGCATGAGATAATAAACTTTTCAATGATATAAAACACGATGGTGTCTGTTTCTGTTATAGTTTAGCTTCTAGCTGAAATCAGGTGAAGTAGTTTTATCCCAGGTTCCAGAAAGCTCAAATTCACAATCCTGTCCATTTTCCATGAAAATTAACTCTAACTGATAATCTCACATTTGCCGTAAGTATTTTCCGAATGCTCCTCTGAAATTGTGGCTAAGCTTTGTTGCTGGGGTAAAGTGAAGAGCTTTTTTTTTAACATTGGTCATAACCTGGCAATGTCTGGTGAGACTTAACAGGACTTTCTGCTGATAGTGGACATCATAAAGTGCTCAAGTATTCATCGCATGGCATTTATCCCACTCATACAAAATTTACCCCAAGCCTACATTTATGTAACACATAAAAAAGCTTCAACCTGAAATGAAAGCTGAAATTTACCTGAATGTTTACGTCTAGGCTGTCTTAGCATCTTTAAGCAAAGCTTCTTCTTATTTCAGCAATATTCAATCTTAGATGTGACTCTTATGATTCTGAATTGTGAGCTCAATGATAAATTTACATCAATCATATTACTTCTTGCATTGAACACCTTCACCCAAGCTGGATGTATGTTTTCAGTTTTATTACAAATGGTGCATAAAGCCCAAAGACTCACGAAGTATTCCAAGTATCTATTTCTCAGGGGAAATTATTCTACTCAATGAATAAGCTGGCAAAACCAGATTTACACACAGTATCTCACTTTTGTTTCCAGTGTGATTACATGGCAGTAGTCCAAGTAATAGAAGTTGAGCAGGTTTCCAATTACAAGGCAATATAAATGTTATATGTTCAAATCATTAGAGATAGTCACAATAACTGGGCTAGATACTATGGGCCTATTAAACTTCTCACCACGTTATCTCAACTATTTGTAGAGACTGATTAGAAAGAACAACCAAAATATAAACTCATGTAATGGGCCTGCTGAGATATCATTGACATTTTGAGATTTGGATTGAATTTAAATGAGGCAATTTAATTTCAGTTGGTTGTGGAATACATGCTGAATTAAAATCAACTATGTTTATGTAATTCATATATATTATATGCATATACCTGTTAGTTAAGGTGCATATACTGTCTGCCCCTGAGGCAGGCACCTGTTAAAATACCATTTTGCTGCAGGGTTTGATATTGATCTATGAGCATCTACTTAAATAGCTTTCTGTTTGCCTTTGGAAAAAGCAGTACTGTTGTGATTGTAATGAGGTTGGTCAGGTAGACCTCACAGAATATGAGTTCCCTGATTGGGGCTGTTAATTTGGTCTAATCAGGGAGCCCTGGCTGACAGATATAAACAGGAGTGTCACACACCTTGCCACTCAGGGAGTTGACTCTGAGTAAGCTGCACTAGAGTCAAGGACTTTACACGTGTAAATAAACGATGACTTGGTAACAGGATACTGGCCTCTGTGGAGTTACTTCAGTGACAACGCGAGCGAGACATATCCTGAAGAAACTTGTTCACAAAGTTGCCTCTGTGTTGGGATAAACAGTGCTTGCATCATGCAGTTATTTGGGACTCATTCAGCACTGCTGTGAAGACTGTGCCCAGAATGTGTAAAGAATGCATTAATTTTTCTGGGCCAATAACATTGGGGCAGATGAAAAGCAACGAGTAATTCTCATGACAGCTTGTGGACCTGCAGCTTTTTCAGTTATAAGAGCCTTACTTTCCCTAAGGCACCAGATACTAAAACCTTTCAATAGGTGGCATATTTATTAGGGAATATTATAACATAAAGCCGAATTCTGAGACACTTTTATCTTTACTCGGCAATTCGAAAACCATGGGAATTCGTGTCAGGATTTTTAACTAACTGAAGATGACTGGCAGAGGCATGTATTTTTGGTTTAACCCTTATTGAGATGTTGAGGGATCGGTTGGTATGGGGGATTAATGATGTAACCATATAAAAGTACCTACTAACTGAAGCCCAAATGGACTTCAACCTGGCAACACAACTGGTTTTATCATAGGAAAATTCGGTAAGTAAAGCATACAAGTTACAGGGTATTCCGATGGAAATGGACATCCTTACCAGTCCGACTGAGCTTGGGGAACACCACTTGAGCGCAGGCAATTGCATAGCCTCACTCAGGACATATCCTGAACAGAGGGGCTCTCGGTCAGCCCACTGCAAAACCATAAAACATAGCCTAGCCTCGGCCAAACAGTTAAAATTTTCTTCAGGATCCGGGCCAGCAAGCCATTGTTGTTGCTGCTGGTATGCAGACTTGAGACAGCAAAAGAGTCCCTTTTAGAACTAAACTGAGTAAGAAAACTCAAGAGCTGGCATCCAGGAGAGTGCACACCATGGAAAGTCCACCTATATCTGGTTTGGAACAGGTAAAATGCATAGCAAATTCCAAATCGGAACCAAACAAAATAAAGGTCCTGTTAAATGGTCACTGGTTCTAATGGAGATCTAGTTCCAGCGTGGCCATTTTCGTGATTGCAGAACTAGTCTTAAACAAAATTCACTCCAGACTCCAACCCTGAAGTTTGCACAAGACCTTGGCTAGCCTGAGAACCTATACTGAGGAACCTTTACAGATTACAGGTACAACTGCGGTTCCAGTCTTTTAAGAGAAGCATCTGGTTCAGTTACCACCAATTGCAGTAAAAGGCTTGGGCCCAAGCTTGATGGATCAAAATTGAAACAAAATTGAAACAGAAACAAAGATACACCAGCGGTACTGCCATTGGAAGAGTCTGTGATAGTTTTAAAATTTGTGAGCACATTTCCAGGCACAGCTGACAATATCAGAACTTGGATGCAGAAAGATCTGGTCCTGACAAGACTGAAACAGCTGGTGGTGACGGAGGAAACCAAAGGGCTCTCACAACCAGAACTGAAACCTTTTTAGACCTGGCGAGACCAGATCACAGTAAAGGACAGCATATTATTATGGGGAGCAAGAGTGATTGTCCTGAGCAAAGGTTGCTGAGAGTTACTACGAGAAAAAGAACCGGCTGAGACTCAGAGGTGAGGTATGCAGTGATTGTAACGAGGTCAGACAGATGGATTTCATAGAATATGATTTCCCTGATTGGGGCTGTTAATCTGGTCCAATCAGGGACCCCTGAGGTGACAGATAAAAACAGGAGTGTCAGACATCCTGCCACTCTGGGGTTGACTCTGATAGGGCTGTACCAGAGTCAAGGACTTTCCACATGTAAATGAAGTGTGAAATAGTGTCGGGGTACCAGCCTTTGAGGGGTTATTTCAAGTACCTTATGTACATACATAATTATTTTGGATTATAGGCACTGAATGCAGACATTACAATGGATTTCTTTAAATTCGAACAGTAAAAGATAAACTGTTCTGAAGGGTTGCTGAAAGACTTTATAATATTTAATATAAATAAAGAGTGCGCAGCCTTGTGGTAATATTTTTCTATGTGAGTTACCTAAAAATACTTCAGGGGTGGTTACAAGCTGAACCATTAAGTTTGAAGGGTGTTTTCTTAGTAATGATATAATAAAATGAGAATTGACAATGTTAATTTATATTGTGGATGCAATGACATTGTGATGACTGAGGAAGAGAAGACTACGTGAATGCCACGCATATTAGGTGGCCTCCCATCATTTTGCAGAAAGGAAGTTTAGAGGACAATAAAGCAGTTGCTGTTTTTATTGCTGTCGCAAAGTGTGTGAACTGCTTTAGGGAGCTGGGAAAATGGGTCATAGTCTGCTTCAAAGGGTGGGAGAAGCTGAAACCCACATTGTATTTAATAAGTGATACGTTTGGAAGCGCCATAACCAACAAAGCTAAAAGCCAAGAACTAGTAAATTGGATTAGGCTGCAAAGCCCTTTATTGACTCGCACAGACAGGATGGGCTAAATGATCACATTTTTACATCATATATTTCTATGCTTTTAATAAGGTCAGGAAGCAGTTAAGAGAAAGTGGCAAGTCATTAGAAGAGAAATATCTGGAGAATCTGAAGGTGATAACTGTCAGACAGTGCAGCTGAGAAATTGTAAGTATGCCTGAAAGCATTTAATATTTAGAAACTAATTCTGACAAATAATCTGAGGCAGTATTTACTTTTCTTTCATACCACATTGACCAAACTGTCACAATCTGATGCAAGAAAATTGCAATAATGGGATTCCTGGCAATTAATTAAATTATGTTCTCTTTCTCAACTGATGCCCAAAAGCATGAAACGATCACTTTTAAACAGAGTCAATTAGGTAACATACAAATACATCTTGGCACATTCTGAAACTTGCCTCTACAGGAACAAGCAGGTTTAAAGTAACACCCCAGGGAAACCTAACAATAATCACATTTCTGAACTCTAAATATTAGATGTCGCATGTTTCCAACAAAATTATGTTGAAGCGCATTTGTGCGTTTGATTTTAGGTTGAGTTTAAAAATAGCTGCCTTTTGCTGACTGTCTTGTCCTGCACCTTGTTTTGGAAACCTCACTTTTCAAGAATGAAACATAGTGATACAGATTGGATGCCGAAGACTGCATTTTTTCAATTTCAACACTGGCCAATAATGGAAATTCTATTACAACAATGTTCTGCCTTCTCATGTGTTTTGTAAAATAACACAATATTTCAGGTCAACACCTTTGCAGTCAAAGTCAAATAGCTCATGCCACCTGCAACATTCTTTTAATGTTACAAAAATGAGCATAGGAATTATTTGTCCATGGCTGTCTCAATTCAGAGAGTAGCCTTTGTGGATTTGAAAAGCGAATTATAAATGGTAGTAAATTAAAGACTTTTTTGGATTTATTTAACTGACAGATACCAGAAAAAAGTACTCGTAAAACATTTTTCAATTATGCTCACAACTGAGACTTTTCTTTCAACAAACACAACTTTAAGTCTGAGTAGCAGCCAATGTTTGCCGTCCACAGAAAATGCAGTTAACAGAACTAAACATATCAAGTGGCTTAATAATACAAAAAAACCCTGTTTTATTATTGAGGCATGCAGGCTGCTTTGAACATTTGACTTTCAGATGAAGCAATTGATATTAGTGAGACGACAGGGTCAGTACCACAAGAGGCACACAATGAAGGTATGACAAGATGCCAGGACAATGACACATTCACATCTTCAGGGGAGTTCAAGTAGGATATATTACGAAAAATCAATGTTCTAGCATTTGTGAAACGCTTCCCATGCCTTGGCATCCACTTCTCTTTCTCAGCATTGATGAGGAGATCCAACATTAGATCAACAGTGCCAGCTCAGCATTTTACAAACTGAGGTAGCAAGTGTTTGGTAACAAAGACATTTGCAAGCCAATAGAAGTCCCTGTGTACACAGCAGTTATCACCACCGCTCCTCTACTGCACTGTCAACTATTCAAATATATCAGCAGTGCATTAGAGTACTTACAGAAATTCCAACAGCGATGTCTTTGCTGCATCATCCAGATTCAATAGGACAATCATTGAACAAATGCTTGTGTCCTTTTTGAAGCCAGTTCCACAAACATTCAAGCAAAACTTCTTCAAAAGCAACTACAGTGGACAGGACATTATATCCAAAAGCATCTTTCCACCAGGCCCGCTTTTCTCAAATAGCCAGCATTCCAAGGAAGAGAAGAAAATGCTTCAAAAGCAGTTTAAAGCTCTGCTTGAAGCATGGCAGCTAAAATATTGATGACTGGGAGGAGTTTGTTGCCAACTGGTCAAAATAAACACAACTTGTCCATCAATCTGCATCAGGCTTTGAGTGCAAATATCTTACTAATGAAGCAGACAGGTAACAGGCCACAGAAGGAAAGAAAATTAAGCAAAACCTGCAGTCCAGATATTATCATCTCATGGAACAAGTGAATTAAGCATCAGCCTGTTCAGTCACATGAAGACCCAAAGCTGAAATCCCTGACCGTGAGTAGAATATTATCTTTGAATCGAGGGACAACCAATGACAAAGACTCCTAGCATATTCAGAACTGTACAATTGTGATAGTGGCATTGGTTATGTGTGCTTACGGTGTCTCATAAAAGAAGAAACAAATATTTTGTTTATTACTGTAATTCATTAGTGTCGGACCGAGTCATTTCTAAATAATTAATAATATTGATTTGATTAAGCAAGTGAAGAATTAAATTATATTTGTTTCATTGTGTTTAGTTGTTAAAATGTTTGTAAAGGTGAAATCATACAGCTCAAGTTAAAGGTAAAATACTAGTTTATGGTTTACTTGGTATTTCATACCTCGGGCTCTTGTAAACTTAGACCAACATATGTTAGAATGATTTGATGTAGAAGGCTTTTATTTCAACACACGTACCGAGATACAATGAAAGGTATTGTTTTGCGTGCTGTCCAGGCAAATCATATCTTACATAAGAACATCAGGATAATGCAGAACATAACGTGACAGCTACAGAGAAAGTGCAGAGAAAGATCAACTTTAATATACATTTTGTGATCAAAGTTAAAGTGAACTCCAAAATCTTAAGATAACAAGCATGGGGCTGGATGAACACAGCAGGCCAAGCAGCATCACAGGAGCAGGAAAACTTGACGTTTCGGGCCTAGACCCTTCATCAGAAATGGGGGAGGGGAAGAAGGTTCTGAAATAAATAGGGAGAGAGGGGGAGGCAGATAGAGGATGGATAGAGGAGAGGATAGGTGGAGAGGAGGCAGACAAGTCGAAGAGGCGGGGATGGAGCCAGTAAAGGTGAGTGTAGGTAGGGGGG
>JAHRHZ010000031.1:7054015-7069786 GCA_024137785.1 Ginglymostoma cirratum
TCTCCTCTATCCATCCTCTATCCGCCTCCCCCTCTCTCCCTATTTATTTCAGAACCCTCTTCCCCTCCCCCATTTCTGATGAAGGGTTTAGGCCCGAAACGTCAAGTTTTCCTGCTCCTGTGATGCTGCTTGGCCTGCTGTGTTCATCCAGCCCCATGCTTGTTATCTCGGATTCTCCAGCATCTGCAGTACCTTTTATCTCCAAAATCTTAAATTAGCTGTAAATCACTTCGGCATATCCTGAGATCATAAAAGATACCAAATTAAAGAAAAACAATATTCATCTATTTGAAGCGCAAAGGGCGAATACAGTACATATGCAATGTTTACCAAGACTGAGTACAGGAGTTGAGAAGCCATGTTGAGGGTGTACAGAAGGTTGGTGAGGCCTCTTCTGAAGCACTGTGTCCAGTTCTGGTTGCCCAGTTATGGGAAGGATATTATTAAACTGGAGAGAATTCAGAAGAGATTTACAAGGATATTGCTAGGTACGGAAGGTTTGAGTTATAAAGCATAGACTGGATAGGCTGGGACTGTTTTCACTGGAGCGTAGGAGGTTGATAAGTGACCTTATTGAAGTTCATAAAATCATGAGGGGTATAGATAGGGTTAATGATAGGTGTTGTTTCCCCAACGATGGGGGATTTCAAACAAGGGGATATATATTGTTAAGGGGAGAGTAAAGACATTTTAAAAAAGTCATGGGGGCAATTTTTTTTTACACAGAGGGTGGTTCGCATGTGGAATGAACTTCCTGAAGAAGTGGCGAATGTGGGCAAAATTACAACATTTAAAAGACATTTGGATAAATACATGTATAGGAAAGATTTGGAGGGATATGGGACAGGAGCAGGCAGGTGGAACTAGTTTAGTTTGGGATTATGGTAAGCATGGACTGGTTGGATCGAAGGGTCTGTTTCCATGCTGTTTGACTCTATGTCTCTGTATGAACTAATGTCATGATCGCACTACATTGCTAATTCATGTGTGTTACAAGGTTGCCTCAATGAGGAAAGCTTTATCTGGCTAATGTTCAGCAAGCTGAAATCTGCCACTGACAAGTCGTTGTGACATTTTTTTAGAGGATAATCTGGGTCTTGTCAGATTCCCTGCATGTTGTCTTCTATTTTTAACAGCTGTGCAAGAAATTACACTTCTTTAAAAGTAAACTCACCTCAATAAATGATCAGAAGTTGCTGCCAAAAAACTTTTCAAGAATGATAGGACTTTATGGAAAAAAAACCTCAATTTCAAAAGTCCTACGATGAAAACTGCACCAAAAGCTATGGTAAAGACATATTCACAATGTGAAAAATATATCTTCAATAGCTATTTATGCACCTGTGAAGATTCCCTTTGGTGCTTGTGGTTCAAAACAGCTGTGGGTTATCCTAAATATTTGATAAGCTGCTACGTCCAGGGGAAATTCATACATTAAATTCTATTTCCACAATGCCCTGCCCCCTTTTTGCTATCTACATGTCTTTCCGTCATTGTTAGTTCACTCTGTGGGTAAATCCGTTTGTACAAGAATGAAAAGATACAAAAGCCTTTTTAACATTTGAGACAAAAATAAGATGCTAAAGCTGCTGCAGTTTACCTCCATCAGACACTTGGAAATGTAATAAAATGCACTAAAACCAGTGGGCTTCTGTATATCGGCCTGATAGTTTTCATTTTCCCTTTGGAGATAAAAAGCCAAACATTAAGTCCCCAAACATGTTAGATTGAAATGGTGTCAGAGATAAAAGGTACTGCAGATGCTGGAGAATCCGAAATAACAAGCATGGGGCTGGATGAACACAGCAGGTCAAGCAGCATCATAGGAGCAGGAAAACTTGACGTTTCGGGCCTAAACCCTTCATCAGAAATGGTGTATGTGTTAAGAAATCACAGCAACGTAGACCCATTAGGAAGATAGGTGTCGTGAGAGAATAGACTGGACTTGTGCATTGGGACCATGCGGCTGAGTCTTCTAGAATTCTATGGGAAGTTGAAACTTCCAATGGGCAAATGCTCAATATCTGAATCTCTCCAACGGGATCCCCAATTCTATATTAAGGGTTGGCGACTTCGGAGGGTTCTAAGTTACTTTCCTGAATATTTACCCAGGAAAGGTTAGAGATATTAAAACATACTGTAGTTCCTGGGAAACCACTAATATGAATTCCCAATGCACCACAGAACCAAAGTCATACAGCACGGAAACAGACCCTTTGGTCCAATGCGTCCATGCCGACCAAGTTTCCCAAACTGAACTGGTCCCATTTACCTGCGCTTGGCCCATATCCCTCTAAACCTTTCCTACTCATGAACCTGTCTGACTCTCTTTAAAATGCTGTAACTATACCTCCATTTACCACTTCCTCTGGCAGCTCATTCCACATACAAAACACCATCGATGTGAAAAAGGTTTCCCCTCAGGTCCCATTTAAATCTTTCTCCTCTCACCTTAAAAATATACCCCCCTAATTCTGAACTCATCTGAAAATATATTGAGCATTATAGGTATTTTTATGTGTTCATTATGGTAATGTACATAGTCAAACATGATCTGTTAATTTGAGTAGCGCTGCTATAGCTAAGGCCCAAATGCAAAACCCCTTGCTGTACTAATTTCCAGATCACGATTCTTCCAAAGTTATTCAACCGAGGCAAGGTTTTTCTTTCGAGAATCAGTATGCATTGAATTTATTTTTGAACTGAAGTTAGAAATATGAAGATTTCTTTGATCTAAATGATCAAAGTTCAATGAGCTCAAACATCTCTCTGATCCAGTAAGCTCACTATGGGTGTGGTGAACAGAGGTCAACAGGGCCTTATTCACACTTCACTACCTACAGATTACCTTCTCTTTCAGCTCCTGTGTACATTCTGGGGGCTATTTCTTGACACAACTGATGCATGAAAACTGCTTAGTGTTCTCCCACATCTGCTTAAATAAAAGACATGAGTCCTGGTTCACCAGCTGCAAAAAAGAATGCCATCTTCCAATTTTGCTTTCTGCAAAATGGCTCGCAAACAATATGTTTTTTTTTTACCAACAGTGTTTTCAGTGGTACTTTTATCAACATTGATCTATTGAGTTTGAAATTTATGTATTTCTTCATATTTTAATTGTATATATCATTGCTCTTTGCTAAGAGTCAGTGGAATATGTTTTCTATTCAGTCAAATAAATCAACGTACAGATTGTAACATAAATCTGACTATTTAAGGACTGAATTTTTCTACATGTATTTTGCAATGCTGTGCTCATTTGGGGTCTCTAATTGAAATAATTGCAAGAATTCATAGGATATTATCATTTCCAAATTTTATTATTTTATGAAGTTGTTCCCTCAACTGAGAGCAAACTTATCTTTTAAGAAGGGTTTCACACTTTGGTGACCTTAGTAGTGAAACCAGAGCTAACAAGGCCAGGGACAGTCATTCCGCAGGGAATAACTCATTTGATTCCCTCAAGACTGTCCAGCATCAGTAAAGCACAAGTCGACATGAAAAATTCCCCTGAAGTGTCACCGAACCCAAAACATTAACTCTGATTTTTCTTCACAGATGCTGCCAGATCTGCTGGACTTTTCCAGCAACTTCTGTTTTTGTTCTTGATTTGCAGTGCCCACAGGTCTTTTGGTTTTTACTTGGAATACTCTCCTCTTGTCTGGATGACTGCAGCTCCGAAAACACTCAAGAAGCTTGACACCAACCAGGACAAGCAGCCTGCTTGACTGGCATCCTATCCACCGCCTTCAATATTCACTCTCTCTACTACTGAAGCACCGTGGTAGCAGTGCACACCGTCTACAAGATGCACTGTGAAACTCTGCAAGGGTACTGCAACAGCACCTTCTACACCTGCAAACAGCTTGTATCACCTCGAAGGACAAGGGCAGCAGATGCATCAATCATCACAACCTTCACAATCACTGTGTTAAAATCGTGGTAATACCTTCCCAATAACACTGTGGGTGTATCCACACCACATGGACTGCTGTGGTTCAAGAAGAAGGCTCACCACCACCTTCAGCAAAGTAATTAGAGAAAGGCAATAAATGCTGGCCCAGCCAGACTGCCACAGGTTGTGAAAGAATAAAACAAAATTTCACTTGCATTTAATATTTACAACCAACTTTTACAATTTTAATCAGAGCTGGTAACCTAACATATGAGGAGTTGTGAGATACAGCAACTATCACTTGTCTGAGTATATTGTCTGAGGCCGGCACTCTGAAATTAAGATCCACTTGAATTAAATAGTACCGAAGTCAGGCATCCTTCCACATGCAGACTCAAATGCAGATAGAATCCCCACGGTGTGGAAACAGGCCATTTGGTCCAACAATTCCACACAGACTTTCTGAAGAGCATCCCTACCAGACCCACCCCCTACCCTTTTCCTGCATTTACCACAGCTAACACTCCTAACCTACACATCCCTGAAGACTATGGGTAATTTAACGTGGCCAATCCACCTAACTTGCAGATCTTTGAATGGTAGGAGGAAACCAGAGCACCCAGCGGACACCCACGCAGACACAGGGAAAGTGTGCAAATTGCACACAGACAGTTGCCCGAGGATAGAATCGAACCTGGGTCCCTGGCGCCATGGGGTAGCAGTGTTAACCACTGCGCCACAGTGTCATGATGTATTGATCCAATTAGGATCCAGAACTGACAATTTTCCCAGTTCTTGGGGGAAGGGAGCATGGGGATATCATAGTTTATCATAGACTCGAAAAGCTTGCAACATTTTAAAGGGGCATTGCATTGTTTCCTGACATAAAGATTTGAAAAGTACCAAAGCTGTCAGAGAGAACCCGTGGGAACACTTTAAGACCAAAGACAAGTGAGCAGAAGTAGGCCATTCAGTCCAATGAGTCTGCTCTTCCATTCAATGAGATTATGATTGCTCTGATAATCCTCAATACCATTTTCTTGCCTTATCCTAATTATCCTTGATATCCTGACTAATTAAAATCTGTCCATCTCAGCCTTGAATATACTTGATGAACTAGGATCAACAGCCACTGCAGTAAAGAATTCTAGTTTTGGTATTCTCTTAAAGAAGAAATTCATCCTCATCGGAGTCTGAAACGTGTAACAATTTATTCTGAGATTATGCCCTCTACTCCTAAATTCTCCCATAAGGAGAAACAGCCTTTCTGCATCCACCTCGTCAAGCCCTCTCAGGACCTTGTATGTTTCAATAAGATCAACTCTCAATTTTTCGATTTTTCAACATGTGCAGGCTCAGTCGACTCATGGTCTCCTCATAACACAGTCCCCCCGTATCTGGTATCAGCCTAGTAAACCTTCTCTGGACTGCCTACGATGTCAGTACGTCTTTCCTTCAATCAGGGGCCCAAAACTGTTCACAGTATTTCAGTTGTGGTCTGACCTGTGCCTTGTACAGTTTTGCAAAACTTGCCTATTTTTACACTACCAAGTGAATAAGGATAGTCTAATTCCGCTGACTGGCAAGTCAGTGTTGTGGGTTCATTAATTTTAAAACGGCAGCAAGAGTGGAGAGATTATGAGAAATTTGGTAATGTAACATACTATTGAGACACATAACTGCACTGAGTGGTTGAGATAGACACCACTGCGTCAGGCAAAAATATATAAATATTTTAAACAGGAGAAGCTAAAGGTTTTTGGGAGAGAGTGAGACTGTTATTTAGTATTGGATTGCTTCACAGTGCTGTAAAACTCTTTAATTCGACCATAAGACCAGAAGACATTGGAGCAGAAATTAGGCCATTCAGCCCATTGAGTCTGCTCCGTCATTCAATCACGGCTGATAAGTTTCTCAAACCCATTCTTCCGCTTTCTCCCCGTAACCCTTGATCCCCATGACAATCAAGAACCTATCCATCTCTGTCTTAAATATACCCAATGGCCTGGCCTCCACATCCTTCTGTGGCAATAAATTCCATAGAGTCACCACTCTCTGGCTGAAGTAGTTTCGCCTTATCTCTGTTCTGAAAAGACTTCCCTTTACTTTAAGGCTGTGCCCTCGGGTCCTAGTCTCTCTTACCAATGGAAACATCTTCCGAACATTCACTCGGTCCAGGCCGTTCAGTATTAGATACCCACTTCATCCTTCTAAACTCCATTGAGTATAGTCCCAGAGTCTTCAAACATTCATTCCAGGGACCATTCTCGTGAATCTCCTCTGACCCGCTCCAGGGCTAGTATATCTTTCCTCAGGTATGGGGCCCAAAACTGCGCACAGTACTCCAAATATGGCCTGATCAGAGCCTTATAGAGCCTCAGGAGTACATTCCTTCTTTTACATTCAAGTCATCTCAAAATAAATGCCAATGTTACATTTGCCTTCCTAACTACTGACTCAACCTGTAAGTTTACCTTGAGAGAATCCTGGGCTAGAACTCCCAAGTCTCTTTGCATTTCAGACTTCTGAATTTTCTCCCTATTTAGAAAATAGTCCATACCTCTATTCTCCTTACCAAATTGCGAGGTTTTTCTTTTCCTATAATGCGTTAGATGCAAATCTTTTGGTTCCATCTTCCAAATTACATTGCTGAGTAGAAACTAAATCGAGATGAATAATTTTGCAATTGTGGGATAAGGGTTGCTTGGAGTGTGGAAGGTGCATAGTTGCAATGATTCTTAAGATGACGGACAAAGGAAAGCAAAGCTGTTGAAGTGCGTATCAATCAGAACTTCATAAGTAACTTTGATGGCTGGCTACTATTGTACTCTATCAATGTCTTTAGCTTACTGATGTGACCTTATTGACTTAAAGGCCACAAACTCCAAAACCTCACCGAGCAGCTCCTCATCTATAGGAACAAGAGTAGACTACTCAGCTCCTCAAGCTTTCTCTGCCTTCAATATGATCATGGCTGATCTGTGGCCTAACTCCATGTGCCTACCTTGGGCCCATATCCCATAGTACCCTTGCTCAATAACAAGTTGACTATCTCAGGTTTAAAATTTAGCAACTGATTTAGCATCAACCACTGTTTGAGGAAAAGAGTTCCCAACTTCCACTCCTCTGTGTGTAGATGTATCCTGCCTTCAGGACGAATGCTTGAAGGAAATGTTGCTTCATACTCTGGCACTAGAATTTTAATTCGGGATTTTCTCCATGGCTTTATGGATTTTGGTGTAACTCTGTCTAATGGATGGAAATTATCGTCTCACAATGCATTATAACACAGGCGTGCAGTGAACAGTCTTGGAATGCAAGGAGACAATATTGTAATTACAATCCAAGGAAACCAGAACGAGGCATAAACCAGGTACTCGGTGACAGAACAGAATGCCTTACAGTTCATAAGGGTGACAGGGTGGTGGATGAGGTGGGTGAAGCAACAAGTGTACAACGGGTGGTGAACTGCACTTGGAGGAGTCCTCCAGTTTACACAACACACATTGGGGCACATCTTATTGGGAGGCAGGCGGAAGGAAGAATGCCCATGTCACCCATTCAATGTCCTGAGGCACAGACCTTAACATTTTTGAGACAGGGATATAACTTCCACAATCTCATCAATCTGCAAATACAGTTTAAGTGTTCAATAGTATTACAATGGTCAGGGCTGCACAGTCCTTTCCTTTGCTTCCACTTCTTCAGAAAGGCAATGGAAGCAGGGTAATGGAATATGCTTTCAGGCTGAGTTAGACAGATTCTTAATTGATTAAGGAGCTAAAAGGTAGTTAGGCAAACTGAATTGATGCTATAAGAAAATCAGGTATCATCTTAATTGTGGGGACAGAATCAAGGGGTTAAGTGGCTTGGTCCTGCTCGTACTTTTTATGCTCCTGTAAGGAAGGTTATGGTTAGAAATTTAAACTAAAAGTAAAGAAGGTGTCAGGCAAAGTGAAATTTAGAAATCAGGTGACAGAACATTGACAAATCTAGAGAAAAACTGAGGGAGTACAGCAATGTAGTAGTTCGGGTAAATGACGAGCATAGTGAGATGGAAGTGAAACAGATAATGTTGCGGAATTAGTAGGTAATTACACAGTAACTTTCAGAGACATGACATGATTTTCAATGAGTCCACTGAACCTCAGAAAAAGAATTCTGATTTCAAATTTACTTTTAAATTATGTTCCCTTGTTCAGGTCTTTGACCAAGAGGAAACATCCTCTCAATATCCATTCTGTCATCTCCCTTCAGGATCATACATATTACAATAAGATCAGCTCTCATTTTTCTAAACTCTGATAGATATAGGCCCAACCTTACCCACATTTGCTCACAGGAGCACAAGATGGATCGATGGAACAGCTCCTACTGAAGCAAAACGTTAAACAGCATGCTGTCCTTCAAGCTTTGCATTTAATTCCCACATCTGCTGCATCATTTTTCAATAGCCTTGTGACTCAGATAACAATCTAGAGATTATTATCTTTGAGGTTCTGCATTCTAAATTGGACTGTAATTGATCAACCAGTCTCAGAGCAACTTCATACTACCTCTGTTGCCGGTTCTTACACAGACCATGATGACTAGATCCATGCCCTTCTCATTCCAACTTCATCTCCAGCCATTCAGGGATGTCCTTCACTCTGGCACAGGGCAAGCACCATAAAATGACCAACGCTGAGAGTTCTACTTATTAAAGCAGGCAACTGTCTCATGGAACAAAGTGTTACCCTCTCTGATGCCCCACAATGTTTGCAACTTAGAGTATAGCTCAGCACCTCTGAGCCAAACGTTCCAGAGCTGCAGGCACATACGGTAAATATAATTGTGTGGGGTTGTCACATTCATCACACGCACCAATATGTGGCATCTGGTGAAGTAAAAACAGGGTTTTAAGAACAGAACAGTAACATTCAGAGTCACTGCCACAAGTGCCTTGTTTGACACAGTGACTTGAAATTATGCCCATTATTCTTTTCAGTTTCTTTTTCTGCATGTCTTGACCATAGTGAAGCTTATTAAACCAAGAAATCAGAAAATGACTGTCAACTGCCAGAGTCAACACTTGCAGTGACCTCCACTATGAGGCTGCAACATTTAACTATTTGTTCTTTGTGAACCATTCAGGGATTGATTCATACATTTCTAAACATTTATCTGTTTAGATTCACCTTTTATTTCCAGTCTGTATTTATTTCTGTCTTGTTTCAAGGTTGATTGTCTCCTCCTTGGTTTTCATCTGTGTTGATTTTGGACACCTGCTTCACTCAATTTCAGAACGGCATTCTCCAGACTCACGGCTTATTTGGACTGCATTTAAGTTTGACAGACTCATTGGCAATTCTGCCAATAATTATGTCTCTTAAAAACTCTGACTTCATGTCAACATGATTGCACTTCATAGAATCATACCTTCAGCCCATTCTGTTTTCACTACCAAAAATACACGATGACTTACACTGGTCCCTTTTTCCTGCACGAGGCCAGTAGCCATTTCTCCACTAATTTATTGAAATCTGTAATAAAATTAACCATGGATTCCTACGGATGCTGAACTCCTATTAAATCTTATTCCTTTAAGGGTTTTATTATCTCAGAGGTTAAAGTATTTGTCAAAGGCTTTTAGTACATCTTTCTTCTTTCACACTTTGACGAGCCATAACATCAGTTTTATTCCCAATTGTATATAGAATTGTATTTACTTATTCAGCTTCCGATTTGGTTGCTTGAGATTTGTTTGCACGACAGTGTCGATTTCCATGTTCTGTTTGGTCCATTAAATCTTCCTGGTCATATTCTTAGCTATCTTCTTAAATGATTCTGATTTCTTTTCATTGCTTAAGGATTTCAATTTTGTAATAGTAGCGCTGGCGTTACTCTATGCTACTATACTGAGGGATATTCTCACATTCTATGGCCAAAATGGAAGATACCTAGCTATCAAGGCTAAATTGGAATTTCCTACTTTAGAGGCTGAAATGGATGGCTCCCACCTTTTCTACAGTTTCACTGGGTGGATGTCACTGTTTGAGGCCTTAATAAGTGATTTCCAATCCTTAGCAGCTTTACTGAATGAATCCCACTTCTTTAACAGCTTTCTCTCTGGATGATTCCTCATCTACAGCTCAAATAATTATCCCTATTTCTTTGAGGGTTAAATAAATTCCCACATATAAAACAATTTATTAAAAGATCTCCTACATTTTCAGCAGTCTTAATAAAATCTTCTAACTTTGTTCTTCAATTAGATCAGAGCTACTTGAGTTTCTAAACTGGAACTTGATTGCTTTAATTCTGGCCTTGTGATATCTCTAGGTCTGTGCCTTCAGTTTAAGCTGCTTTGGTGAATCATCGTTTCTCTTTCTGGAGTCGTGCAATGTGGTGCACACTCACGGCAGTGGTAATATTCATCTGAGTTGTAAATACGACCTTGACATTTTGTTTTCAAATTTTTCCCTTGCCCACCAGGCATTTCAACTTTATTGATGGAGCATCTGAAGTCCATTCACTCTCCAGCTGAACACCAACTCAGGGCTGATCCTACAAGTCACTGCCATGTTATACAGTCTATGTCTCCTTTGGAGTGACTAATGCCCTTTCACCATGGAGTTCCAAACTCTCCTGCTGCAGTGCGTCTCTCAGCACATCTGCAATGCTATTGGAATTGACTATAGTTTCTTCCTTGTGGAATCTTACCGTGAGGGTTTCTGCTTCAATCTTCAGCTCTTCCCTGCTATTGGCTGCGTCTGCAACTTAAAGCTGAGGGGGTGGAGATGATCAAAAGGTTTCAGACCTCCACCACTGCCAGCACATTTTATGAGACAGAAAAACAGAACCTACACCACTGCTCACCATTTTGTAAGTGCAACCAATCAGTATGTTTAGATTTACCACACTATCCTCTTAAAGAACAGGGATCTACAGGGTTTGCTTCACCTAGTGTGACTGCGCAAAACAGCTCAATGGTTTAACCAGATGATAGGCTTGCACTGAACAATAAGTACCTGATACCATGTTAAACTACCACTTCCAGTTCATATTGTTATAACACTCTGAGGGGGTTGAGTTTTCATCCTGAGATCCTAAGCTGTTCTGCTCACAAATCCACATGACATGATCTCTGTGAGCAGTGCTTGTGGTATTCTTAGTATTAACCCTTTCAACCCACATACAAAATGGTCGCCACTTTGTTTACTGCAATAGATTTCCACTAGGACTTGGCTGTTGGTTATCTTGAAATAGATGTCACAAGTAATTCATAAGGAGGCATTGTTACTCATGGACAGTGAAGTGCAAGGATGTTTGCCCAGGCCTGTACATAAGGTTGAGACAGTAAGGATGTATTTCAGGAGACAATTTCCAACACTCAGCAGGAACTCAAGCAGAATTTGGATTCCTTTCTTTCTGTTCCTCATTCTTTTGCTCCAAATAGGCAAAACATTGGGAAATTCCTGGCAGGGCCACTGTTCTACAAAGTCCAGGCCACTTATAAAAAAAGGGACCTTCCAAAATGAATGCCAAAAACTTACTTCTTTCAGATCTCTATCACCTTTGGCAAAACTGCAATCTGCAGTCAAAACAAAGCGTTTTTCTAAAAGCTCATAATTAGGGTGACCAGCTTTCCACAAGTCAAAGCTGGTATCGATTAAAAAGTCTTGGGAAGACAGGGCTCTGTGATGATTAACATGTTGGGATTGTTGTCTGTCTGATGAAAGGCCACAAAGCTGAAACATTAACTCTATTCCTTTCCACAGATGCTGCCGGACCTGCTGAGTTTTTCTAGCATTTTTAGAACCCATTCAAGAGCTCCCCTTCAAATTAGCTTTTATTTTTCTGTGTTTTCAACTGCCCTAGGGGACTTGGTGGGTTTTTTTTTATTGGATGAAGGGTGTGGAGAGCACAACACACCATTACAATTTGTGTACCAGCAGCAACAAGTGCAGGTGGAACTATATCCAGTAATGTCAGGAGAAAAGGAAAGAGAACTGAAAAAGGAAGAAACGTACTGAGATAGATAGCAGAATTCATTAAAGAATCCCCAATAGACCGAGACTGAATACCAGCTTATTTGATCTAAGGACACTTAAGCTGCCTTGCCATTCTCATGCAATGTTGACCCTGCTGAGCCGTGGTGTGTGTGTATTTCTTTGGAGTCGTGGATTGTCTGCAGGTTTGAAAAATAAAAGACCCAGTAGCAACTAGCATTAAGTGTATTGTTGGTATCATAGCAGCAAATAGCTAATTTGAAACAATATGAGCCCACCAAATAAGAATCTCGCGACAAGGGTTTGATAGATCTGCAATGAACTATTGCCAAACTGACAGAAGAATCTGTTTATCAGTAATATGGATGGCAGAAATAAATCACAGAAAATGTCATGAAACCTTTGAAAAATGTCACTCCATAAATGTCCACAGACCTTGTGGCAGCTCAAGAGGGTAATGAGCTATTGAGATACCAGGGAAGCCTGCCAGCTTAGCTGGGCATTAGTGCAAGCCATTTATGAAGCAAAATAGCTTTAAGAAGGCAAAATAAAAAGCAAAATGAATAATGGTAATCAAATCTGAACACATATCTAAGTTGGAGCTATCAATGGTAAAATTGCTCCATTGAGAATAAACCTAACTTTTTGTTACTTCCATTAAAAACTGAATAAACCCACCACAGTTACATTAATTGTTGTATTGGGAATCTGCGTGACTTTGTGCTGAAATTCTTTTCAGCCTTAAGAAATAGTTATTGCTGCAAGCAAACAAAAACTATTTTTGTACCTCCAGCTTATTTCTTTCCTGCTCTGAGCCTATAATGCATCTGAAGCCAAGTCCATCATAGACAAAATTTAAAGTCAGAGGTAAGGTGGAACTGACATTCAAGAAGCTGGTAGTGTATCTAGAGGCAGAAAGAAAGCCCAGCTAATTTCAGAACCAATATTAAAGGAATCATTCTTTTTCCTTGGAGTTGCAAATTAACTTTTTTTAAATGCAAATTGGGTGTGGCAAAAATAAATATGTTTTAAGTTTTATTATAAGGATAAATGAGCATGAAATTCATTTGTTATCATTTTTAGTAATAGTAAACATGTTTTGTGGTGTGCCCATGCCTGATCTGACCAAGATGGGCTGAATACAAAACTCGTCTACTCAGGTCATCTTCATGATTCATTGATATGAATGCCTTTGAGCCTCCAGCACGAGCCTGCTCAACAATACAGCTCTGCACACAGTGGGAGATGCCAGCACCATTGCTACATATCATGTGTTACAGGCAGCCTGCTTTTTCTGAAAGAGGGTCCCATACTAACAGTAGTGGTCGTGGAGACATTGAAGGTGCAGACAACTATGGAGGAGACAATATCATGTGGTTCAGGAGATATACAAAGACACTCATGTCACCCATTTCTCCCTCAAACAACACCACAAAATTGGCTCATCTGATTTGCTAATTTGTTGACATTTAGGAGATTTTGTCACATATTAATTGGATGTCATATTTATATAATTACAGCAGTGGTTAGTGTATCAAACTATTCTCGCTTTGCTCCAGAAAATTATCTTTCAACTAAGGCATGATGAAAAACAAATTAACAGGTTAGCTTGTTAGCCAGTATGGTGCTATATATCTGCTCCAATTTCAACCAACTTCTCACTTTCTTCCCATCTCTGCTCTTTATAAATGAATTGCTGCCATTCCTTGTATGAATACTCCCCTCATCGAGACTTACAGCATAAAAAAAGACCTTTCAGCCTATCGAGTCTGTACCAGTCAAAAACAATCACCTAATTATTGTAATTTCATTTTTCAGCACTTGGCCCAAAGCTCTGTGTGCCTTGATAGCGTATGTGCACATCTAAATCCTTCTTAAATGTTGTGAGGATTTTGGCTGCTACCACCCTTACAGGTAGTGAATTCCAGATTACCACCCCCTCTACATACGTTTTTGTTTTCCTCAAGTCACCTCTAAACTTCCTGCCCCTTACTTTGGGTCATTGATCCCTCTGCCAAGGGGAAATGTTCCTTCCTACCTAACTTATATTCCACTTTCAATAAATGAATTGTTAGACAACTGGGACAACAATTAATACCTACATACCCAGGGACTTCATTTTCTCCAGTATTGCTTTGGTGAGCACATTCACATTAAGTAGCAAAGTAAGCTATTTTAACATGATTGTTAATCCATTTTTTTTGTTTAGAAGTTTAATAATCATATTAAAATAACCCACAAAGGGACTGAATGTATGATCCAGTAGATAAACAAGGGAAATTATTTCCCCTCCATTAAGTGGGATATATATTTTCCTGTTGCAATTTTTTTAAAATCAGAAAATTATTACAAAATAGTAGCCATTTACTCCCTAGACTGAAGGAATTTTCTTCATGAGTCATATAGCTCTCAGTTCAAATCTGTATGCTACCTATTAAAGAATTCATATCAGCCTTAAAACTGTGACTGTATGACCACCAGCTTCAGAAGCAGTTCAGATGAATGGCAACATTATTCAGACTGCAGAGACTTTAAATGCAAATTGTGAATCTATTAGAGCCCAGCTGAATTGGTTATTCTCTGATCTATTGCTGTTATCTGAAGCATAACTCTGTGTATGCGAATGAAGTCAGGATTGGGGCATAAAGCTTTTTGAAACTTTTGCCTTTATCAAGCAGCATGAAATCTGTAAACAAAAAGAGCACCTCATTTTCCTCTTGGGGACCCTGCAGTCTCGAGGACACAACATCGAGTCCAATTACTTTAGAACCTCCTTCCATGTTTTTTTTTTACCCACTCGACATCCAGTTCACTTATGACATGGGCTGCTTTTAGCACAGTCACTCACTCCCATGTACTCCTTGGCCCATTATCACATTATATAGATTACACTCAGCACAGAAAACCTACTTTCTCACTCTTAGCTCTTATTATCTCTTATTCAACTTTTCTTCTATCCTGAACAGAAGTGCAGATACTGGAAATTAGAAATAAAAACAGAAATTGCTGGGAAAACTCAGCAAGTCTGGCAGCATCTGTGGTGAGAAAGCAGAGTTACTGTTTCAGGTCCAGTGACTCTTCTGCAGAACAGGTCAGTTCTATTTTTGTTTCACATCTCCAGTGTTGGCAGTTCTTTTGTTTTATATTAAACCTGTAAGCCCTTGAAAGGTTAGACTTGATATCTTTTCCTGAAAGTATCGGAGGAAAAGGCAAAATAGATGACTGCAGATTACCTTTTATTAATGGTTGCCCATGAAACGTTAATGCTATCTGCCATCAGTTCCACCTTCCTGGTATTGTCCATCGAGTAATCCCGCAAAAGCTTGTGTGCAAGGTTATTGGCCACGTCTACATTTATCTGCCACTGCCGCAGCTCCTTCATGAATTGCTGAAGAACAAAATAAAATAAATTACTGGTACTATACAGGAAAAATCTCATGAAAACCAGAGAGGGGGAAGATTTAGCGTGAATCATTCTTATTCTTTAAATGCAAATTACTTGAGAGATTATTTTCCTCCCCAGACTGAGAGTGATCGAAAGTCTCTTTGCAAGTGACGTAAAACAAAGGGCAAGAATTGTGTTACTAAATTCAGTGTAGTTTTTCTCCTTTGTAATTAGCGCAGCTTTCCCTGTGCTACAGACATTTGCACAGCTAATTTTGTACAAATTGAAAAAAGTCAAGACTTAATAATCACACTTTTTCTAATCCCTGCAACACAACCTTTTTGATTAATGTCCATGACTAATATACATCAGCGTAGAAATAGAAACCTCTGAAATAACGATTTATTTGCCTCTGGCACAGGGCCTTCTATTCACTGCATCTTCAATATGTCTACACTGTACACATGACTGTCAGAGATAACACAGTGTGGAGCTGGAGG
>JAHRHZ010000031.1:7079786-7105860 GCA_024137785.1 Ginglymostoma cirratum
TCTAGGTGGTTGCCCGAGATGGAGACAGAGAGGTCCAGGAAGGAGAGAGAAGTGTTGGAGATGGTCCAGGTGAACTTCAGGTTGGGGTGGAAGGTGTTGGTGAATTGGATGAACTGTTCGAGCTCCTCGTGGGAGCACGAGGTGGCGCCGATGCAGTCATCAATGTAACGGAGGAAGAGGTGGGGTTTAGGGCCAGTGGAGGTACGGAAGAGGGATTGTTCCACATAACCTACAAAGAGGCAGGCATAGCTTGGGCCCATGCGGATACCCATGGCCACCCCCTTTGTCTGTAGGAAGTGGGAGGAATTGAAAGAAAAGTTGTTGAGGGTGAGGACGAGTTCGGCTAGGCAGATGAGGGTGTCGGTGGAGGGGGATTGGTCCGTTCTGCGGGACAGGAAGGAGCGGAGGGCCTTTAGGCCATCAGCATGGGGAATACAGGTATATAGGAATGATGTTTGAACACAGAGAAGCAGCTTCAAAAGAGGTAACAAATTTGGGGAGAGAAAAATCCACATACACCAAGTACCTTTGACACATAAAGGCAGTTTATAAAGGATGCAAAACGAGGAATAATAAGATTACAATTTCTGAGCTCCAAGGATTTTACAACTTGGATTTAACAGCTATTCCCAATTTGCAACATGAGCTGGTAAATCCGGATCCTTTCCACAATCTACAGGCGTGGTCCGTTAAGTCATTCAAATTGCTGCAAGAAGCCTATGTAAAACGATCACACTTGTCATTGCTTGGAAATGTCATCAAAGATGGCTGCAGGTTCTCGAGGCTTTTGATGTTCTATGTGCTGCCACTGCAAGAAATGATCTAGTTAACAAGTACCCATTCCAATGTTGTAAATGTTAAAAGAGAATTCAGCTGCTTGCAGATATCAAATTTTATGAAAGAGTGCCTGGAGGGCTAAGCTGAGTATTTCTCACACAATATTTTTCAAAATCACTTTGAGCAGTTTTCGATAGAGATGATGCACTTGAAAGTTCAACGTACAGTCAACAGTTGGATTGTAAAATTTCAGTGGCAAAACACCATAAAACAGAATAACGAATAATAACTGGATTCTCAAAAAATTTCTATTACGTCAGAGAAATTGCAGTTCAGCTTAGAAACACTGAGCAAAGGAGATTACCATTTTGTATGTAAGAAAATGCAGAGTAAAAGCAAACGTCCACTCAGGACCTTTCAAACATGAACTGAGGTACATGGAAAGGAAGCTAAAAGCCCATAGGCAGGAAATTGTTCAAACCACCATTGAATTCCGATAGTTTGACCTCCATTTTAAAAGGATGAAAAGAATTGTAGAATTTGGAGTCAAAAATGTTATGATCCCACGAAGGCCCAAGAGTGTTTAACAGCAGTAGGCACTTTAGCGATGCGTTCATGCTGCAGCAACAAGGATGGCATCATGATGTCATGTGATCAGACTCTTAAAACAACAGGCCACCCTACTTACCAAATATAGAACACCCCTTCCCCTTTACATCAGAGGTTCCTCCAATGAAAACATTCATAATATGCAACAGTTGACAGGTAATATGCTCCAAAAGACACTGATTCCTGTGTGGCTGTTGGCTCACCTCAGGCATCTGTTTATTTTTCTCATTGGCTTTAGCCTGTGATGTTTTAGGTGTAACAGCGACATCATCTGTCATTGTATTTTCCCAAGATGGCGGAATGTTTGCACAATGCCACGATATTCTCCACTAAGGTACTGTCTCCCTCAGATGCTCCAATTATTTTCCTGTCCTCAGGTTTATCCCGGTCTCTATTTGGCACTGTAATTTGTGGTTTTTCAATTAATGTTATCCGAAACATTCGTTTTGGTTGCCAGGAATTGATCTGCATTCCTTTTCCTTATTATATCATCTCTTGTCTGTATGGTGTAGGTGACTGGTCCAGTCTGTGCTGTCATAAATGGCTGGTACCTGCTGCTCACAAGGGGTGTGATTCCTCAACAATACCTCTTGACCTATTACGGAAAAGGCACATTTGGCCTTGGTCTCTCGTTGGGAAATCTGATTCTGTTGTTTCCTGTCAATGTCTTTTATCAGAAGCAGTTTCAGCACATCAAGTGTCATGCACAACTGATGCTTTACCAAGAACAATGCCAGAGAACTGAGTCATTGAGTGCGTTGCGTTCCAGTATGTTAACAAAAATTTGCTCAGTCTGTTGGATAGTATCCTTGCTTTGGAAAGAATGTTTCATTTTCCAAACAAAGCTTTTTTGCCAAATCAAATGTACAGCAAAAAATATTCTTGCAATGTTAACGAAATGCACAGTGTAATTAAAAACAGAAAGTGCTGGAGAAACTCTGAGGCTTAAACCTCAGAGGCTCCAAAATCCAGAGGGCATCAGCCATGAGTAATCCAACAGTCAGGACAGGTGAATGAGAGCCTGGCTTCAGTTTTGTTGAAACCACTGGGTTTGCATCAATTCGGCACAATTGGAAAAGGGAGGGAAAGAATTTATAACTGTACAAAGGTTATTACAAGGATGTTCGACCCTGTTACACTGGCACTTCTCATTTGACGTTTAGGAGCATAAACTTTACTCCAAAGCTTCAGGCAGGGTCCCGTAGTCCCCATTTTAACTTGTTTCCTGTCAAATGATCTTCAGCTCCAGTGTAAATAGGATGATAAGAAGAAAAGATGACTATTGGGTGAGTGACATGATGACCAGTTCACTGTGGGATTACTTTACGCTGAGGGCAGGATATCCCACGTTGTTTCAGCATTGACTGACCAGGAGATTGCACTAGCTCAGATCAGTTGACCGTGCCTGAATGAGTCTGTCCTGTGCATTCCTGGTAGCTAAATGAATGCTGCAGATGCCCTGGTCATATCAGGGTTTTCCACCTCTATCTCCTGTTGCTCCTCCTGCTGCAGCTTAGTCCTCTCTGCTGTGCAAGGTGCAGCTAACCACTACAATCCTGAAAAACCCAAACTGGTACATATACTGAAGGATGTTAGATCTATTCAGGCTCCTGAATCTCATCTTTAACATCCCAAATGCCTGTTTAATGACCACTCATATTTTCACATGCCTTCAGTTCCTGCAGATCATTGGTAAGACTCCTGAGCCATAGGCATTGGGCATGTTCTCAGAGGGTAGGTCACATCTCCAAGGAGCCATCAGTACGAAGTTATGTTGTACACCAGACGAAGGCATCATGGTGTCTTCCAGGACATGTTGAACAAACTTTCAGTGTTGTATATGAGCTGAACATTAATGATGTGCGTTCCTAGTTGGTTGTTAAATGCTGACAGTTCGTTGGAGGGTGCCTTTTTTGCCATTTACATACAATCTATGATTCAGCGGACCTTTGGGATTCCCAGGCATGAGGGAAGCTGCAGATTTTATGGCTCTCGTAACCTCAATCATGGGGTTCACTTGGAGGGAGGTTTTCTGCTCCAGATTGTCAGTAACCATCTGGCGTAAGATTCTAACACTCCCAGGGTACTGGTGCTCACTTGTGTTGAGAAAGCTGCTCCTTAGCCTATATATCTTGAGCTCAGCGTACAGGTTCCTATGAGCTGGAGCTCTTGGGCTCATTTCTTCTGTCCCATGGAGCAGGAGGCGGTTAAGGCATTGCCTGCCACTGCTGTAATTACTGCTGTTCGTTTTCTTGTTCCCCATCATAGCAACTGCCATGCTGCCACCAAGGAACAGATCAAACTTAAGGACTTAAGGTTGCAGAAATATCCTTCCAAGTTAATGCAAAGCAGTAAAAAAACACACATTCAGATCAAGTCCAAAAGCCTTTCACTTAGGCAAAGAAGCAGCCATCAGATCTTTGCACTGGAACATTTTCCACTCTGTCAACTGCTCAGCCCCATCAATACCTACTGTCCTCTGGCCTTGCTCAACCTGGTGTACTTCAAGCAACCCAGGCACTGACAAGTTAAAGGCAGAATCAAGGGTTACAATCCACTTAATTTGCTTGCAGCATGTGTTAATAGCATATTTACCTGTCTCATGTGGTTTTTCCATATTTCAAAAACAGTTCTACAGTTTAATGCAGAAATTCATGGGGTCCTGTCAGCTTTCTGACACATCAGCATGTTGAGTGTTATAACTTGCCTGCAGCAATATCTAACCACTCTGGCCGGAGAAAATTTGCCCCTTGTCTCTCAGAAGAATGGACCCTCCCTGCCATCATACATTACAATTTCTTACCAGGCTTCAATGTGTGGGTCTGGGTGGGGAGGGAAGGTTATGATTGTTCCTTCAATGTCATTTTGGTATTGCATTTACCTATATTAAAAAAAAACTAAGAACAAGCTAAACATTCAAAAGAAGCTCACTACAAATCATAGTACAATATTGTGCCTGATTCATTTTGAATGAGGTACATGAAGAAAAAACTTGTAATTGCATTTGTTTTGAATTGAAAGTAATGTCAATTTGTGTCACCTGGATTACACTACCTGGCATCTAATTTACTGCCTCCTATAGGTCGTTGGTTTAGGTATTAATAACAGGCTGTTGTAATGAACGTTTGATGGGTTAGCCTATTACAAGCCCATTATTTCCTTCCTTACATGACTTCATGTAATGAATTTGCATAATTACACTAATGACACATAATTTTTTAACTTCCAGGCCCCATTTATTATCATGTTACATCTGAATAATCAAATGCACATTCAAAGTGCTTCATTACCTTAATTTCACTTTTAAATTGGGTGTAACACTCTCCAAATTTTAAACTTCTGATCACAAAGGTAGATTGATGAAAGCAGTTCCACAGAAACCATAATGTTGCATGATTATATTTGCCCATGTCTGTTACATTAACCGACATGATTATACATAATGACTTGAATAAATAAATGAGTAAAGGTGTTCACCGAAAGGTCAACATAAATACAAAATGATGCCCTGAGCCCAATATGAGCCCATTCTATTAAATTAATAGAGTTGATGAAGATCCAACCTAAAACTTCTGTTTTACTACTCAGTCGCACAACAGGATGTTTCATTTTGCAATGGTCTTTACTTTAACAAGAAGGCAGAATGAAAAGCTGCTCAAGGATCAACATTTCCTCCATATAGTGTTCTGTCTAATTTACAATAAACAGCGAGTACACCTTTATGTTTGATTTATCAAATACTGTTTGACTACTTAACATCACATATTTTAACAGCATTCAATACAAAACCATAAACGTGTTTGGAACACGTTGATTTTGTTTTAAGTCCTATTGCTTCACATTCCCCATTGATTGTGAGATTCAAAGGTTATATATATATGTGACACTTTGAATTATAAATTTTCATTCTGATTTATAAATGCCTCCATGACCTCACCCTTCGCTTCAGCCTTATCCAACTTTATAACCCTCTGGACTCGTCCAATTCTGGTCGATTGAGCATCCTTCATTCCATGCCTTCAGCTGCCAAGGTCCTAAGCTTTAGGGCTTGTTTCCAAAATCATTTCATCACCCTTCCTTAAAATCTATCTTGAACCAAGCATTTGGACAATTGTCCTAGTAACTTAAGTAGCTCATCACCAAATGCTGACCGATAGGGCTCTTGCGATGTGCTTTATATTAAAAAGCTATAAAACTTAAGTTGCGATTGAGGGAGGAGGAGGAGGAGAAAGACAGTTTTCATTTTTTCCCTTTTGCTTTATCTACCCTAAATATAAAGGCTGCAGAAATCTAGAAAGCCATTTGATTTACCTTAACATCTGCATTCTGCTTCATTAGTATCTCCATTGTATAGGAAATTTCCTTCCAGGAGGCTTGTTTGGTTCTGATTTTCTCTATGAGTTCCTCTGCCTCTTGTTTGGCTTCAAGCCACTGGTTGGAATCTTTCAGCATTTCTTGTAGCTGTTGAGTGCGGGACTGTAACCGGTTCTGCACCTCGTCCCACTGATTTTGAACTTTTTCAACTGCAGGGGAAAGGGGAAGAAAATTAAGCTAAAAGGCTACATCAAAGAACAATTTTATTACAAGGATGTAAACATTCAGCCATTGTGCAAGGAAATCCATTGCAATTGGCATGCTATAAGATATTAATAAATCTTTTGTCATCTTTTACATTTCATTTGTCACAAGTATGAAAACAGCTGCAAAGCCTGAATCTGTGCAAGCTCCACCATTCAATGAGATATTGGCTGATCTGATTTTAACCTCAAATCTACATTTCTGCAAATCCCTGATAATCTTCCACCCCTTGGGATTAATTATCTACCTCTGCCTTAAAAATATTTCAAGATTCTGTACTAATTGATTTTTGAGGAAGGGAATGGCAAAGATGTAAAACTCTTTGATAAATATTTTTTCCTCATCTTGGTCTTAATTGGTTGACCCTTAGTTTTAGACTATGACCCCCAGTTCAAGGTTGTGTTCCATATGTGAAAGAGATGGCCCACCTAGCCCGACAGATTATTCAGTTTTACTTTATTCAAGTGCTGGTTCCTGCTATAATGCACACTAATAGAAGTTAATCTGGTTTCTGACTTTCTAGGGTCATGGCTCACAGCGAATGGTGGGGATGGGGGAGGGGTGTGCAGGGAGTACTGCTCTGGAAACCAAGCTCCACTATTCCCAGAGTTGCCGCAATGCCACAGACATATAAAGATTCAATCAATGTCCAAAATGTATTCGACTGACAAACTCAAGTGAAAAGAAAACACTCACCAGGTTTCTGCATTTAACTGGAAAACAGACTGTTCTTAATTGATGGCAGGAAAAAAACACAAATTATAAACCTATACCTCTCTATAGTTTAAGTTTATCCCCTTTAGAATATCCCCATACACATACAAACAAACACACAAAGAGACAAGATAAAACACAGCTGGGGAACGAACAAATAAAACAAAATCAGGGAAGCCCATTTCTGACGCCGATCTGAATTACAGAAATTGATGAGATATTTTCCTTCAGTTCCTTTTTGACTCTTTGAGGAGGTCACAATGATTCTCAACCTTTCATTTGCTGGTGGTGGATTCATGCTCACAAAGCTTCTGAAGGTGCCTTTGTCCCTTTTCCTTCCAAAGAGTGAATTCGTAGAGAGAGAGTGTGCAGCTGGTTGTTTGAAATTTTCTTTTACTTCATAGAATACAGGATGAAAGATGGTTTCTCCTTCACAGGCTGTAGATTTCCAAACCCAAAGCTGCAGCCACTCACCAAGGATCCAATCGAGAAGTTGTTCCTATGTTGAGTGCTCCTGAACAGAACAACTATTCCTGGTTGATAAAACACAAACAAAAGCACAGGCAAAACTGCCCCGGGATACACAGCGGAGGTGTTTTAGATTCTCCCCTCTACTTGAATGAAGCCATCTTGTAGATACAACACATAATGAGATGGATATTACGTTGACAAAAAGTTTGCAACACCTTCTTTCAAAGTGCTTTGGTTGAAAGCAGCATCTTCTCCTATTTTTAAATCCACAATCCAATAGAACTAACATTCTTTTTCACACATCTTCCTAACCCCTTTGCATTTAGAAAGAGGACAGAACTTAAATCTTACTTTTGGTGTCTTTGTGATGATGTTTTAAGAAATGTTTTGCACCCAGTAAGCAGGCAATACTGGTCAGTAGATCATTTAATGCTCGCATGTGAGTTGTCAGCATTTGCTAGAGAATTTAGTCTATAAATGCACAACTTCTGAGTTAGCTCTTCAAACGTAACTCTTACCAAGTGGGATGTGCAAAGAGGAACTATAACTATTGGTCTTTAGGTAATTTAAATTGGATTTCAACTTTAAGGAGTATAATGAACATAGCTGAATAAAATTTTGATCTGGAATCTATTACTATATTGGAGATTTCTAGGCCAAAAATAAAACTTAATGTTAAGACTGGTTTCTGGGCGAATGTTACCTATTCACTGTAATTCCACCCTCAAGTCATGATACATGGGAATGAGGATGGAATTTATGTAATTTTTAATTAATAAGCTGTGTACCCACAATGCATTTCTGAATGGGCAATAAAATCTGATTTGAATCAATTGAAGAAAAAGGACCACTGGAGGGTTGTAATAGATTGTTTTATTACACACAAAATAGATGAGGGGGAGTGTGAAGTCTAGCCGGAAAGGGAAAAAAGCAGAGAAACCTGAAATTAAGATGGCACCACTAGACTTAACAAAGATTCATTTAGAAATGGAAAACAAAAGGCTTCAAAATAGAAAAGAGAATGAGATGACTCAAGCAAGAGGATGAGAGACATGTGGAAATGAAAATAAAAAGTTTGAATTGGAAGAAAAAGAAAAGAGTAATGGAAAGAGAAGCGAATGAAAAGAAAATAACACTGGAAATGACAAAGTCTAAGCTGGAAAGAGAGAAGAAATAAAGACAAAGAGAAATGGAAAGAGAGGCAAAAGGTAATGAAAAGAAACAATGGAAATTTTTCTTTAAAGATTATGGTCAGTGTCAAACATGATTTCAAAGTGTTGAAGAGTCAATAATAATCCCATCTCTTTGTACAGTAGTTTATTTCCTCTGGTTTAGTTTCTTCAAAATATACCCCAGTGGCTTCACTGTTTCTGACTTGCCATCTTGTAACATGACGACACCCACTCCCATGTCATTGGCATCAATCATCATTTTGAAAGGTCTGGAAAATCGGGTGGTGGTGGGAGATCACATTGGTTTATTTATTACAATTGCCTTCACATTCTCAAAAGCTGCTTGGCATTTTGCTGATCGTGTCACTTTTGCTTGCTTAATAACTTTGTTAAACTACAACTAACATGCTGAAATTGCACAAAAACTTCCACTAAAGCTCTCACATTCCAAAAAATCCCGACATTTCTAATTTAGTTTTAGGAACAGGGAATTTAATTAGAACTTTCAATTTTTGTGCCCTCAGTCTACAATATGTCCTAGGTAAGATATTCCTGCTTTTTCAAATTCACATAAACTGGTCTTCTAATTGGTTTACATGTTCTTCCTATGTGATACTATATAGTACATCATTAAAATAATTACGCACTCAGGTATTTCAGCTACAACTCGATTCATAAACCTTTTACAACACAGCTGGGGCATTTTTTTCTAACCCAATAGCACGACTCCCAGATTAGTATAACCTATTTGATATAACAGAAGTCAATGTCTCTTTAACCCTTGATGTTCATGGCACTTGTTAGCACCCCTTCAGTTGGTCAATCTTTGAAATAAATGAGACATTGCCAATCCTATTGATATAATCTTCTAATTGTGGAGCTGGCCATGAATTTATTTGCATGAGTTGCAATTTTTCTATAGTCTATGCAAAATCTAGTTCATTCATCTGGCTAAGGAACCACCATTATTGGTGAACTCCAACTGCTTTGAGTAGGTTGATACAAGTGTTTTCCAGCATGTATTGGACCCATTTTTCCAACTATTGTGGTGTAATCTGACTTTGAGTCAGTAACTGGTGGGTTTTTTGTGTGTATCTAAAGTTAATAGTTAACTTGCAAGTATTACTGTACCCACAGGAATTTCTTTGTAGGGTGTGTGGACTCGTGCACTCATGGATTTTGTTTCTTTTAGATTACTCGAGACTCAGCATGTATATAATGGAGCGTCAAAGGTTTGTTAATAGCATTTTGAATTTTTTTTAAAACTTGAAGGAAATTCCTATAATTGAGAAACCTTAAGCTTCATTTCTAATTTACAGTGGTGTGTTAGTCTTGGGAACACCTTGGATTAGGGTGGCTATATACAGCAATATTCCTGAAATGGGAATGATGGATTTAATGAATTAGATTACCTTGTCGCAAAACATTTAGTGTCAGTTCAAAATCAGAAGTGTTGAGATAACAACCAAATAGAAGATAGGGTGTGGTAACTCCAGGAAGAAGCGATTACTGTTCCAGTTCAACAACTGAAGTCTCAGGTGAATTAAACCTACTGAAGTGCTACATACCGGAGTAGTGGTATGATTATTACGAGTGATATTTTGATTACTGTAAATAAGAATTCAACTGGGGTGTTTGCATGCTATATAAAAGATGTTTTGTTTCTTTTCAACTTATAAAGCAATGTTTTGGGATGAATGGGTTTATATTTTGACAGTATGTTTAAAATCTTTCTGTTTTTATTATACGTAAATAATTTGTTTTTTTTTCTCTGTTTTGTGCCTTTATAAACTCCTGTTTTGTTGTTAAAGCACAATCTGAAACATTGTGTGTTTATGGTTCGGAGAGAGATGACTTTGTTAAAACCAAAACAAATAAAGTTATGATCTATCCTGCAGCGTTCCTGTCTGCGATTCAACTTTGTCCAGTAATAGCATTATCAACCAGGATCATAACATTGTTGATTTCTCTGGGCCCAATAATGGTGTTGTTTTATTGGGACTGACTCACCGGTGATGTCGTGCTTAGCTAAGGTAGTATATTCAGGTGTATTTCTACAGATTTCCTTATAGATCTCAAATAGTCTTACAAGTTCCTGCTGTTGTCCTTCTAAATAGGAGAACAGAGTGTCTAACTGCACTATTATTTCTGTGTTGGTGAGACAAATTACAGAAATTTTGTTTTGAGAACTGTTTATGACTCCTTTTACTTCACTCTTTTCAACTCTGTTTTCCTCCAATACTCTTACCACCTGACACAAATGCTCCTCCTTTCTGCAATACTTTCTCTTAAAGGTCTAATTTCTGGAAGTCAGGTTGTCATAACCATAACTATAACAATAACAATGTACAATTGCCCTGCCTCTATTTTTGGTAATTGTCCTACACAAACTTCTGAAACTTGACTGCATGCTTCTTCAAAAACTGGTGTAATCATTCGATTTGCCATGATCATATTGAATGGCAGATCAGGCTGATTGGGTTAAATGACCTACTCCTGTTGTTATGTCACAAAAAATGACTTGTTGAAAGTACATAGACGAGTTCTATTGATGGATATATACAAAGAAATTTCAGCTTTTGTAACGATGGACAAACATTTTCAATGAAACATCATGCCAATTGTAATGTAAAAATGTACCGATGACTTTTCAATAATTAATCAACAAGGTTATTGAAGGATTATGCAACTGTGTTACCTATATTGATGATAAGGTTGTGTATAGCATTTACAAAACTTGAACAAATTTTTTGATTAATACAGAGTTAATTTTGTTAAAAGTGAAGTTGCCAAAGCAAATGTAACTTACAGACTGTGGGATAAAACAAAATCAAAAAAAAAATGAACACAACAAAATGTCCTGCAAGTTTCTTCAAAATTTCCGTGCTCTGGTGCTGCCTTTAGCAAGTTTCTTATTAAGGCAAGACATTTTGAATGGACAAAAGCATTAGCTACTACTACCTTGGCTTTAGCTGTTCCCAAAAATTTACCTTGACAAGCCATTTAAACTGTATCAGAGCTTCACTGGGAAGTGTGCATGGATAATTGTGCCCCACTGTTATATAAGTCATCACAAAATGTATAAGGCTATAAAGTCCCAATAAAACCACAAAAATGACCAATTTGCACGGCTGACTACCACTTATAAGAAAAGATACTCACACCAGGTTTTAGCGGTATCAATGAAACAGCTCTTTGTTTTAACACACTTTAATAAGAGCAGATAAAATAAACGATTATTAATCTAATGCAATTTAACTAAGCTTCAAAACCCAAGTACACACCCAATTGATCACATGAAACCAATCAAAAGATAAATGGCTTGAAACATAAATGATGAACAGAAAAAGAATAGTCAGAGTTAACAAAATTCCAAAACTCAACAGTCCAGCCCACAAGTTGGAAAGGTTTATTCCACAGGCTTTTCACCATAGCTGTGTCGACAAGGACAGTTACTTTCTATTGATGGTCAATCAGGTTGACCTAGTCCTTCTCTTTTCAGAGCTTCTTTCATGTTTTTCCCCAACATGGAGAGAGGGTGTAAAGGAGTTGGAGAAACAGGAGGAAGAGATATCCAGATATTTTCTGCCTGTAGTCTTCTTTGCGACTTTTTAAACTCTTACAGCTCAACCATTCAGAAAGCTGTTGTCAGGTGGAATTTCCTCAACTGAAAAGACTCAGTGCTACTTGAATTCACCGCTCACTGCTTCAAAAAAACACATGTTTTTAAAAAATGCACCATTCAATTTTCAAGTGTAAATCTCTCCTGACAGAAGTCCCACTTTCATTCCAGTTTATAGTTATTAAAATAAATGCAGTATAGCAAAATCAGAAATTGCTGGAAAAGCTCAGGAGTTCTGGCAGCATCTGTGGAGCAAAAACAGAGATAGCGCTTCTGGTCCAGTGACCCTTCCTCAGAAATGTCATTTACAACTGGTTGGCGATGCCAGGAACATCAGTGTTGGTAAAGTATTGTTACAAGAGAGAACGAGAAGGAGATTCAATGGCCAGTCATTTATTTTTCATGCAAACCAAATATGTGTTTGCAGGAATACTCAAAGGTGCAAAAGGAGCCACAGAGTTTGGTATTGGATCTCAAAAATCTTGAAAAAGATACATTCAACAGTTTTGGGGTGACTGTTACTTATATGGACCACAGCTCTTTATAGTTTTGGAGAGATCACATGATAATAATTTCATGCTGTTTTGTTGAAGTTTAATGCTATAACTCTACTATATAACTTTACTGTTCATGTAACAGGCAATAACAATATTATAGTGGACACATTGTTAAGAGCAAATATAAAAGAAAATTAGAAATGTAATGATCAAAATGGAATATGATTTTTATTAATAAGCCTTGTATGTTTAATATTAATATATTATTAGTGTCCACAGAACAAAGGGAATAGTGATAAGAAAAAAAAGTCAGAAACTGAATTTGTATTTTAAGGATCCCATTTCATTGTTTCTGTCGGAGAGGTGAGATAAAGGTTTTCTACACAGAATTATAATTTGGGAATTTGCATTTTGTAGTAGAGGTAAATTAGTTTTTTTTAGTTCTCCTTTGTTAACTCCCCAGAGATGACCACAATAAATTTCTTTAATTTTTAAAGCATGCAGCTACATCACACTTCAATTAAAAGCTAGTTCTACTTAAAAATGAAGGAGATGGTTAGAATTTTGAGTGCAAGAAAGAAGAATTTTGTTGCCTAATAACTCTGAAAATAAACGTCACACAAAAACACGTATAAAGCTTAAAAAGGAGAGAACGTCTTGCACAAAAAGATCAAGAAAATTCAGTTTTTAAAAATGCCTGAGAGTCCTTGAGGTGTACCATCGTCTAGTTGATGTCTTGTATCTCAACTGTGGTGCAATTAGGAAAAGACTTTGAGTTGTCAATGATTTTGGATGACGTTTTGCTGAATCAATGTTTCTCTAATTTGCTTTATCATTAAGCATTGTTTCTCAAGAGGCTGAGGGAAACAAGGTGAGACAGAGAAAGAGAGCAAGCCTCCCCATTCTGCTGGTACAAACTGATTTTCGTCTCCATAGCCTGAAGTATAGATGCTCTGTATACTCTCCTGCCCAGCTTCCTTGTGTGAAACTTCCAGAAAGGTGTAAAGCAAACAGGAGATATAGGTCTGAGTGACTGCTTTCAGCTATTTTGATGACATGTTAATTTTAGTTCAAACTGATTCTTTTTTAAGTTGGTGCTTTCTTCAAATGGCTAACCGATTCAGATGACCTCTGTGGCCACTTAAGTCAATGCCATTCCTTTTTAAAACCATTTAGTACACAAATCCAGGTACAGCAAACTTTGACTTAACTGACACCTTATGAACACTCAATAAACCAGCAAAAATTATATACCTGAAATAACAGAAGTTTACTGTATTATAGCAATCTCCGCAATGTCTGAGTAGTTACTTGAGGGTATGAGTGAGAAGGCTCTCTGCCGTTAAGTTTTATTTTACGTAAAGTTGCATTATTATTTAAGTGATTTATGCTGCAAATGAAGTACAACAGTGATGCATTATGTTTTTATTAGTTAGTGTGTGGTTTTATATTAATTATGTGGATCATAGGTGCCAGTTAATTAAAAAATTGCTGTATTAAAATCAGAGGATGGAAACTGAAAATTTTTACCATTATCATAATACACCGTCAAGCCTAAAATATCTTTGGATACATTGCCAAGGCTGCAAGAACTTTTGCCCAGCTATTCTAGCACTTCCCTTTAATTGGCTGGAACCAATTAAATTTCACTCCTATTCCATTTTCAGCTCCTCACACATATCCAACTGAGCAACTGAAGCTATCCATGTTTATGATAATAAGTTGTCCACATAAAGCTAGGATAACTCATTTAAACAATTATGCATAATTGTCCACGGTCAACTAATTTTCATAATTATCCACAGCAGACTGCACTATGTAATCCATTTCTAACCATCTCCAAGCAAATAGCACCTGTAACAGTGCATCTACCCTTAGACATTACAAACCCACATGTCTAGTAACAAAAATATTCTTATTTAAGATGTCCCATTAAAATACAGGCATGAAACCTACCCACTGTTTCAACAGACAATCTAAATTGACAACAATATGAACAGCTGGACAGAAAGTAGGTGGCAGTGAATTAAACACTGACTCCACCTTTGACTGGATTCCCTTTCTACGGACTTCATTCAATGGAAAGTAAAACCCACTGGGTGTAAAATGGATCCCAATCCGCTCCAACCAAGTCTTGCCCCCGACGTTGAACTTCACCTCTGAGTCTCCAATCTTTCCAATTCAAAACCCAGCCAATTTGAATCCGAGACTGATATCATCATATTGAAATATTCCAACCTCATCCAAAAGTCACCCAACCATTGACAACTCAAAGTCTTTTCCTAATTGCATCACAGTTGAGATACAAGACATCAATTAGACGATGGTACACCTCAAGGACTTTCAGGCATTTTTAAAAACTGAATTTTCTTGATCTTTCTTTTTGCGCAAGACGTTCTCTCCTTTTTAAGCTTTATACGTGTTTGTGTGTGACGTTTATTTTCAGAGTTATTAGGCAACAAAATTCTTCTTTCTTGCAGTCAAAACTCTCGCCATCTCCTTCATTTTTAAGTTCATTCTGTGATCATTGCAGGCATCTTGACACCATACAGCCATCAGCTCATACTTCCAATCGCACATGCTCATAACATACTGCTATAACTGCCACTCAACTGATCTTATTTCCCCACACACTTACACAACGGCATCAAGCTGTATGACCTCATCCTTCAGATTCTTGATCCCTGCTACAACCCTCCTGGAAAACCCATACTCTTCCAATTCTGGCCTTTTGAGATTTGTTGATTTTAATCACTCCAACACTGCCAGCAATGCCTCCAGCTGCTGGGATTCTAAGCTTTAGAGTTGCCTTCCTTAAACCCCTCTGCATCTCCTCCCTATTCCAAATTATCTATGATGTTTAGCTTTAAGACCAAACTTTAGGTCACTGGCTTAATAGCTCTTCATATGGCTTAGTGTCAAATTTTGCTTCGTAACCTCCCTGCTCAGAATTTCAAGACACCTTATTACTTAAAGATACCACAAAAATAAAAGTTGTTATCTGTTTGCAAAGAAAATTCTGGATTGTTTGTTGAATTAATCAATCGCGATTCTTCGTAGAAATTCTTAAATTTGCAGCTTTTTCCCCTGCAGCAAGCAAGCACTGGATTGTGTGTAACTCTCATTGCACTCCAAAAGTAAATAATTGGTATTAATTTACACTATTTCAGCTGGTGTTAACAAGATTGCACCAATCTCAAAATTGAGTCTGCAGCCTTACTACTGCAATCATCCTAACAATATGATCATTGACATTTTGAAAAGGCCCCAGAGCTAGCCGTCCAAAGCGCCCATCTGTTTTCTGCGGCTGGCTCCTTATAATATGCAGTAGAGCTCTGATTGCTATTTGAGGCTACAATTGGTTGGTTTGTATGCAGCGCACAATTCAATTGCTTTAATGAGCATTGGAGTCAGTGATGACCAGTAAATATAATTTTGCTATTCTGAGAGTTTCAGGACTTGGTTGCTTGGAAAAACAAAATTTGTTAGGGTGTGAATATCAGTGAGTGAGCCAATACAATGAATGGTTCGCATTGAGATCAGTGGTTGAGCTCCTGACTTTAAGGCAAATGTTGAAATTCAAAAATGAAAATAACTTGATTCCTGCTATCCTCATATACCCAAATTGCAATTAAAATTCCACCCTTCCCCTCCCCAGGGTTGGTTGTTTCAAAGATAAAATTAAATGCACATTGTGTGAAGCACTTTGAAATATTTCAATTATGTCATAGGGAGATGCACAATTGTTACTAATTAGATATTTCAGAGTCCTTCAAATTTTAATATGTTGATATGTTAAAGAATTGATAACTGGAGCAGAGAGTGTAAATTAGATAACAGAGTCCTGCAGTGCCTCATTTGCCAGAAGGCACTGAACAAAATACAGAAACAGAAAAAGTTGGAAACACTTGACAGACAAAGCAGTAGCTTTGAAGACAGCCTATAAGTGAATGCTTGGATGTGAACCATTGACTGAACAAAAGAGAAAAAAAAACAAGTAAAAAAGGATATCTTGCATAAGTGATTTGTCTTCAATTCCTGTGCAATGTGTGTTTTAACAGCCCCACTCTCCATTTAGTTCCCTTCTTTCATTTCTGCTGAAGTATCTGAAATGAATCTGTTTTCTTCATAGTTGCAGGCTAAAGTGCTGAGTTTTATTTTGCTTTTCTTTTCAGACCGCCAGCATCTACAATTTTCTTTGATTTTTGTTAAATGAATGCTCCCATTACTCACTGCAGTATTCTCTCTGTTGTCATTGACCACGATCTGCAGTGATTTGATTAGAAAATTAGCTTTTGCCACATCCTCAAATATGGTGCAGAAACCTCTTCTTGGCTCCACTAGAGAGGTGAATTTAATGAAAGCTAGACTGTAATTAAGTCTTCTTTGGCAAAGTTACGTTTAATAATCTTATCAAAGCACATTTAGATCGTGACATATGCTACTCAGCAGGTCTGCTTATTTACAAAAGGTATAATTTGGCAAAATTTTCATTTGGGGATGCAACATGAAAATAGTTAATATAGCATATGATTGTCCCCGATACATAATTCAAAAGCTATTAATGTTAATGAATAGCAGTGCTGCTATGGGTATCCTAATACTTTTGGATTTACTGATGCATTGGCCATTATGGTCACTCTGACAGCCCTAATCTACTGTTATCTGGAACTCATTACTTATCTAATGAAGTGTAACGGGAAAGACTATAATAGTTTTTACAGCTTATAAAATTGCCCTGCTCTGCTCTGCAGCCAACCATATAATTTGCTAAGTAGTGCAGGTCTGTATTCCCACATTGCAGCGCTGACATTAATGACTGTCTGAAACATGCTACAGATCCTTCAAAATGGCAACACCTTGTCCATAAGCTGTATCATGCTTTCAGTAGCAACCTTGAAATGATGTTGAAAAAGGGAAGCAAATCCAATACTCCAGATGCCAACAACTTGTTGGACATCCTGCCCATGTGTCCAAAGATCTGTGGATTGAGAATTAGTCTATTCAGTCAAATGAAGACCATGGCGGAACCTATATCGACACCATCTTCAAATCAAGCTACAACTGGTGAGGATTATTTCCACCTTTGATGAACCATGGGACATCCACTAGTGCAGTGCTCATCGATCGTAACCATGTGATAACTGATTTGATCAATGAGTTTTAGTTTGCCTTGGTTGGTGAGGGAAAGACCAAACAGCCAGGGTGTCCTCTTCAGGTTGTTATTCCAGGGCTGTACAGTTGCGTGGATAGGGGGAAGGGTAGGATAAGGCATGGCTTTGTTGTCAATCCTAGCACGCAGCTGATCAGACTTCACTTCCAAGACATGCATGATTATTTGAGTGCTCCCACCTAAAGAATGCCATGGATGAGTGTGGGCAGTGCGGGGTTCGTGTTTTTTACCACTTCGAGTTGACAGCTGCTCTGACCCACTGGTGTCCTTTCAATAGGGCACTTGCTGCAGGGAGCCTAATGAGCATCCTAGTACCGTTCTGTATTAACACTGGTCAATAGCAGCCTGACCCAGACAATAATATGTAAATTGATGGATTTCGATCATATCAGAGTGGGTAGTGGACTGAGAACTGGAGGAATAAGAATTTACGTTATTTCACAATATGTTGGAGGGGTCCTTTCAGCTCTATCACTTGTGGAAATGGTTCCAATGCACACAGTATAACCTCTGGTCATGTTTTTCAAAAAATGGCATTTGCATGCTGTGATGGGCCCTCGATCCAGAACAGGTGGCTTCTCTGAGTGCCCAAGGATTGACGCTATGGAAAATAGGCCCTGTTTCTTCAGCTGCATGAACAGTGAAGAGAAGGCTATTGACTCCTTTTAGAGTACTTAACACCAGGCCAAAACAAGGGAAAATCGCCTGCCTTAAGAGAGGACATGGCAAAGGGAAGAAAAACTGAACAAAACTGGCATCAATGTTTTGGCAAGAATCAGAAAACAAGCAGATTGTTAAAAGTACACCATCGCTTTGTTCTGCACATTGGGTTCCTGGCAGAAGTAGATAATCCCTACTGTTCCAGACTTGTGCCACCAACAGGATAAACAGACTGCCTCGCTCTATGTTAGGGAGACACATCTAGCCTCCGATAAATAATTATCAAATATAAATAAATAAATATTCAAGTGGGGAGTGCAAATCAAGCTCTCATTGATTAAATGGGCTCTCTGTGACTGGTTTTTAAAATTTATCTTTGTGGTGTCACTCAGTCCTTGGAATACTCACCATCCATTGTATATGGATGTGCACTATAGTCACGGTAACAACAGTAAATGTAATTTATATTTTTGCTCTGTCATTATCATCTCTTTTAGCTATGTCCACCCTCGAGTGGGCACTTCCAGCATTCCACAGAATTGACATTAGACGGGTGCAACAGGCCAGCAAATTAAAAAGGAACTAGTTCTGTTTTCCATTCCCAACTGCCCAAACTACCTAATTTCAAAGGAAAATCAGACCTAATATTGCTATGTTGAATGGATTTCAATAAACATCTTGATATGAATTTTCATAATTTCACACTTATCCCTATTCTTCTCTTCTATCACCCACTGAAATGATCTACTTCACCCATTTCTTACCCAGAAGGGAAATGGTGGTGGGAGAACCCTGATTTGCATCATGTGATGAGACCGCCACCAATGGTCTGAAAGATTTGGGACAGAAAATAAATTTAGGATAAATCAGTAGGTCAATGAAGAACAAAATGCTCACATGTACTTTTCACACCTTTAGAACCTGCCAAACTACGTTGCAGTCAATGAATTGGTTTTGAAGCCCATTTGTTGCTGTTATTCAGGAAAGTGCAATTCATGTATGTGACAGTTCCACAATCGATGAATGGGACTTGTTATTGAATGCGTAGTTTAGTGGCGACTGCGGGCCACTATAGCAGGACATTTTGTGACCAACTGATTGACTGTGACACTTTCAAAACAAAAAGTGTATTACAAAAAAATCATGAAAAAATACAAGCACCAGATTTCATAATGTCTGGCAGTTGACTAATATAAATACTAATGCTTACTAAACACTCTTAATGCACAAATTAGTTCCAAACAAGGCAATAACATTGATCAGAAGGTTGGCAAAACCCATATAGCAGCAAACAACCGTCAACTGCATGACTTAGCTCTGATTACAAGCAGGGCAGCAGAACAACTCACTGAAATATCTGACTACACATGTCCCTGATCTCCCAGGCTCTCAAAAGCCATGTTCCAAATATTTTCAAATACCATAGGAGCTTAAAAGACAAAGTTATGAGGACGAGGGAGATAGGACTGGAGAATGGGACTAGCTGGGAGCTCTTTCAGAAGCTAGTACAGACACAATGGGTCGAATGGCCTTATTTTATACAGTAGAATTTGATGATTCTTCTATGATACCATCACTTAAGGACTATCTTGTGTTATTTTAAGAGTCCACCTCTCCAACAAATCAACAACTTAACCGGTTGGAAAGCCACCTCTATCCATCCAATTAGCATGTGAAAATCAAGCAGCAAGAAGAGGCAAGTCAGACTCAGAAGATACAGCCAGGATTAACGGGTGCTTTTCAGGTTGGAAAAATGTCTATAACTAGGATTAGTCTGAGAGCCTCAATTTTTTATTATCTACATTAATTTTTTTATACATTATTGACTTAGATGAGGGGGTAAAGTGTAATACATCCAAATGTATTTAGGCAACGTAAAAATACTTGCAAGGGCAAGCTGTGGTGAGGACAGAAAGAATCTGCAAGGGAGCTTGAGCCAGTGGACAAATGGCAGTGTATCTGCAGATGAAGTCTACTGTAGGAAGGTATGATGTCATGCACCTGACTAGGAAGAATCAAAAGGTAGACTATTATTTAAATGGAGGTCCCTCCAAAAAAAGAGTAACGCAGGAGACACTGAGTGTTCTTGTGCATGTAAAGGTACTGCAAGTAAGTAAGGAGGCAAATGGGATTTGGGCCTCTAACGCTAGGCAGTTCGAGTTTAAAAGTATGAAAGACTTGTTTCAGTTGTACAGTGTGTTGGTGGGGTCACATCTTGAGTACTGTGGACAGTATTTATCATGTCATTGGAGGCAGACCTAAAGAGATTCACTAGGTGATCCCTGGGAAGATGAGGGTGATTTATTCACAATGGCTAAGCAGGTTAAGCTTTTGTTCATTAGAGTTTAAAAGAATGAGAGATGACATTACTAACAAATATAAGAGTATGAAGAGCCTCGACAAGGTAAATGTTGAGAAGATGTGTCCACTCGTGCAGGAATCTTGAACTTGGGGACATTGTAACAGACCAAGAGGCCATTCGTTTAATACTGAGATGTAAAAGAATCTCCCAGAGGATAGCAAACATATGAAATTCTCTACCCCAGAGAGTTATGGAAGATAAATTACTGGAAGTATTTAAAGAAGAGGTGGACAGAGTTTTGAAATTTGGAAGAATTGAGGATTATAGTGAGCTGGCATGGAAGAGGAGTCATATCTTGTTGAATAGCAGGGCAGGTTTAAGTGATCAAATGACCTACACTTGCTCCTATTCCTCCTGGTATGTTCAAACCACTAAGTTGAAACAAAAATGTTTTCCTGACAGTTTACCCAAACCTATGTAATGTAAAAAAAGGAAAACTTTTGAGGGATACTTCTGAAGGATTTAAATATCTTCCTCGACATATAAAAAATTAAGAGGCATGTCTATGTTTAAAACCCTTAATTTGTGTTAATTCCTACCTTGATTTGTGCTCCAAATGACCTCCCTACATACTGAAACAGGCATCCAAGAATCAACATATGCTGCTGAGTTTGGTTGCCATTTTATTCCAAACAGTCCATCAACATTGTGTCATTCTTTTTGTTTCAGCGATTCAATGTCCCTATACACGACAATGATGGGAAATTTTGGAAACAGAGAATCAAATTTGCACTATTATTATATCCACTTTGTTGATTGAGTGCAGTAGATTGCTGGAATACTCAGTCAAACGAGGATTTAAAGGGAGCTGCAAATGAATTAAAATGCCTACTATGCGAAGAAAATATTTCATCCAATCATCTAAGTCTAAAATCACGGAGTGAAGAGAAATGAATACAAGCAGATCTATAATGGATTTGAATTTCCAATTTCCTTACTTAATAGGTTGATTCACTTCAGTGCTGCAAACTACAGAGGATCACTACCAATTCCTGGCAGGAACAGGTCTCAACTTAGCTGACGCTAGACATGCGTCCTTTTGGGTAAACCAGACTACATATTGGAAACACATGGTAGAATTTCAAGTGACACAGATGATGTAGCTTGAATATCAGAAAACATTCCATTCCATTTTCCAAGAAATCTGCAGAACGAATACTTAGAAAAGACTACTAATTCTATTGTAGCTGCCATAACCGCATGACGCCCCAAATCAATGTACAACCACTTGTACTTTTAAACTGCAGTCGCTATTGTCATTTAGGAAATATGGTAGCCATTTTTTGCACTGCAAGATCCCATAAATATTAATAATATTAACTAGATCATTTGTTTACATCACGTTGACTGTGGGGGAAAGAAAAAAGCTGCGAAACACAAGGTACAGAAAATAAGGTGTGGGTTTGCAATATGTAATTAAACTAAAGACGCTGTGTCTTAGGCTGACAGGAAGTAAATTTAGTGTTGCATGGGCATAAGATTTGAACACACATACAGCCCAAAGATCATGAAGCAGGGACTTTTTTTTATTCAACACAGGTCAATGCAAACAGAAAGGAAAATTAAGGATAAACAAGGTCTCTATACACTATGTACACGGAAGGGTTTTTTCGGTTACAACAGAGTGAGGAATTCCTTTGTCTGTCTTTCCTCCCTTCCCATCAACCCCTTCTCCACGAGAGACACATTCATTTCATTTAAGAGTCTGTTGGCCTGCTCCAGCTGCCCTCCCTCACTACTGCCACCCGCTGGTGGTATTCTCACAGCACTGCTGAGCTCCCTTGTTCAGTGCCCTCCGTTGCCATCACCACCCTGAGGTCAGGTTACTTATGATTGCATTGTGCAGTCAGCAAGCAATACTCTATTAAGCAGCTGCACACTTGTGCAGATCTGTTTAATGATAGCTGTACTAAGTGGCTAAGGTAGTGTGTCTGACCTGCAAACAGAGTGAAAATGGCACAATACAGGAGCAACTAGGTTCTAATGATCTAAGCCTGCACTAGATATGTTGACACATTGGTGCAGAGAAGGACAGAGTTGATCTATCTGTGGCAACTAAAAAGTCCGAGAGAAACATTGAGAAGGTAGTGGGATCTTACCATCTTGATCAATGGCAGTGGCATATATCTGCTGATACTGAAGCAATGATAAGAAAAAGTTTAATGACCTCATGAGGGATCATATTCAGTGAATACATTTTCAATTACCATTTCCTACCAGCTAAATCATGGAAAATGCTCAATACGTTATACCCTCATCACTCACCTTCTAACAAATTCCATCAATCACAAATTACGCTTGAAATTAATAGCTTTACCTCATCTTCAGGCACACGTCTCTGCTGCATGCCTTACACCCACACCTCACAGCTTGTACACATATTCATGCATTCAAGCTCAACATCTCCTAAATATACTGAAGTTCACTTACTGATATACTGCCCTTACTCTTCGAAGACAAGTTGTTGCTCAATCTGGGTTTGCAGGAGTTAACCAGCACAGATATGTCCTTACTGCAATGGAGTAGACTGAGTACCATCAATGAAGCTCTCATGACTATGTCTGTGACCAACAGAAGGGTTAAATGCATTGGGAGCTGACTGTACGTTCCAACCTAACCCTTTATATCCCATCCCATTTCCCCCTTATCCCACAAACTCTTCAGATATAGAAGCTGCAGATGTGTGAAATATTTCAGTCTCGGTTCCCCCACTACTGCAAACCACTGCCCTTTACAATCCTACCCTTGTGCCTTTCTCTTGTCAAATACCCAAGAACTGTAATTTGATGAGGCAACAATAGAAAAGAAAGGTATGTAATGTCAGGAAAGCAATAAAGAAGGAACATTAAAATTTCATTTTACACTCACAGCCACTGGCTCAGATATATCACTGCCCAAGGTTTACAGGCTAGCTGAGAGATGGATCTACACATTGTAAGGTATGGGCATGAACAAACTGCAGACACAGCAGGGAGAACAGAGAAAATAAACAAAAGAAGGGTCTAGGCCCGAAACGTCAGCCTTCTTGCTCCTCTGAAGCTGCTTGGCCTGCTGTGTTCATCCAGCTCTACACCTTGTTATCTCAAATAAACAAAAGGAAGTGTTAGTTTACCAGATTATGGGTGGAGAGACAGTTTTGTTCTAGGGGATTCAGATGAGCACTTTGATAGGGCTATGCATCGAAAAAGTAGTGCATCTAAGGAGTGCTTCTTCAATGGCTATAGCATAGGAGACTGCTGAGTGCTGAAATGTGTAGGTGCACTGAAATGCTTGTCACATTGGCAGGCTTGCCAGAAAGCCTGTAGCCGATGTTTTGAGCTTGGATGTGTTTGTAACCAGTTTTACACATAATTTATATGGAGATTGGAGCCTGTCCTTTCTAATGTGGAAGTGGGACATAATTCCATCACCACAATGAAGTGATAACTCAGCTTCCAATGCAGCACAAGAAATGTGCTAATGTCGGAGTGCCATAATGGATTCAGAAAACTTCAACATGCTCTCATCTTGCTGCAGATACCAGTGCTCAAAGGAGCTTCCCAGGTCTCCAAGTCATTCAACAACCAGTTCTTCCATTCATTGCTAGGGTTGAAGTCACCGGTCACCAAATCAAACCCTAATATCCTCTTGCCTGATGAAAACATTCCTGCTCCTATCCCACTGGCCCTTGTTGTTGCCTGTCAGCCATCCAGCCTGTCTAGACTGCTAAATAAAATGAAAGAACTGTGGATGCTGGAAATCTGAAACAAATACAGAAATTGCTGGAAAATCTCAGCAGGCCTGGCAGCATCTGTGGAGGGAACTGTTCTGAAGAAGGGTCACTGATCTTGAAATGTTAACGCTACTTTCTCTCCACTGATGCTGTCAGACCTGCTCAGATTTTCCAGCAATTTATGTTTTTGTTCTGCCCAGACTGCTGCTACTTACACAGAGATGGTGCAGTGCAAACCTGATACTTCTGACTGAGGTCATCCTATGTATTTTTCTGCAGTCTCTGCCACTAAAAGTCAGCAATCTTCATTGAGTCATGTTACAGCCATTAAAGGAGCAACTCCAGAGGTGCAGTGCGAGCACTGGATGATTGGTTTGCAATGCAGAGTATCGCCAACAGCGATGGCAAGTGGCGGCAGGAACTTATGATGCATGGGCTGTTGCTAAATGGTGCGTTTGGAGTAGCTTTCATTGTTACTGCAGTCCAATGTTGCCTGTTTGATAAAGGCTGTCTTTTCATGATGGCAAGGTTGTGCGCGATACAACAGGTCCTTTGGTGAATACAATAAGACCCCATTCTGGGATTGGAAACATTGCTTAAGCCCCCAAATATTCTGCTGTACCCCATTCTGTTTGGCAGCATCTCTACTTGTACATGCAACACCCAAAAAATGAGATGTGCAATCCTACACTGTTGGCACACTTATGTCAGCATCTTCTTTGTGAAATGAAGATATCACGTACATTGTTACTTGCTGAAATTGAGGTTGTAGAATTGCTTCGACAAATAACCTCCTGCTCAGAACCTGTCTTCCTCGTCTTCCCTCTTTAAATAGCTTGCTTTCTGTGCCTTATCTGCTCATTCTCCCTGGGATGTTGCAGACTGCGTGGGTATTAAAACTACAGCACCCATGATTGAAGTTGTGTGAACAGAACTGTTAAAATCAGAATCAAGACAGTCACGTTACGCCACTCCCTGTAAACTTCAGCAACTTTGAATAACAGTACAAAAGTCACCAATCTCAGCAACTTACTGGAACAATATCTAGTAGATATTAATCATAAAGTAAGTTGGAAGTGACTAGTGATCTGTTTAAATAGTGGGGCTGAGGAAATTTTTTCTCCTTCTAAATGCATGTTCAGATTATGAGGTGCCAGTAGGTGGAGAGCTGAGAATCTAATTAGTATCAGACTGACAGTCATCGTAATCTGCCTATTCTGCACACCTCCGGCATATGCTCCCAGCCTCAGCATGAAGCAGTTCTCCAAAATGACATTGGCACAGCCAGAGCTGTGTGCACATGCAACAGGAGACCAGTTTAAATGCAAAACAGAATATCATATGCCAGAAAATACAAGCACTAAGTCTCCAAATTTTGCAGTCAAATAATAGCCAGGACACTGGGTGTGACAACCTTCTTCTTCTTTGGGATATTGTCATGGAACCCTTTGTGACAACCTACAAAAGCAAATGTGATTTAATATCTGATCCAAGGAACAGCATGTTTGACATTGAGGTATACCCCCAGTTTTATATTGAAGTCTCTGTCGAGATCTTATTTTGTGTTTTTGTGGGACCTGAATCCATAACCTCCTGACACAAACACACAAGCAAACTGGATAGTACAAGTGAGAGATAGTAGGAACTGCCGGTGCTGGAGAATCTGAGATAACAAGGTGTAGAGCTGGATGAACACAGCAGGCCAAGCAGCATCAGAGGAGCAGGAA
>JAHRHZ010000031.1:7108922-7189323 GCA_024137785.1 Ginglymostoma cirratum
GTGTGTGTGTGTGTGTGTGTGTGTGTGTGTGTGTGTGTGTGTGTGATTGTGCATGTGTGCATGGTGAACAAAGATACTTGTGCTGTACTCAGTCAAGGAGGTTAGAAACAAGTCTGTTCCATTTTGTCATCCACGAAACACAGGGCAAGTCAGATTCCGATTTGGAAATTCACCTACACCGTCCTTCTGCTGTAAAACTTTCCTTGCAGTCAACAAAATGCTTTCCTCAATTCAGTGCTTATCTCAAGATTACTGCAGCGATGCACATAATGTAATTTTAAATTGGGTCAATTATAGGGTGGAAGATAATGGAAACTGAGCAGAGAGGGTGGCCACGCTGAACTATTCTCACTTCAATGGATCAAAGTAAACTCTGTGCAGGAGTACATTTTCTAATTTACTGAGTACAGAAGCATAAAGGTTATGTTTTGTAAAATGAATAATTCTGAGAGCTTGACAATAACTTAGAAGATGAGAGTTCTAGTCCCACAGGCTGTTTTAAAAGTGTAGTGGTAAAAAGCAAATATTAAGTTACTGCAACCATGAAGTTACCAGGCTTGTTTTAGAAATCTAACTGAACTGACTGATGACTGAAAGAACAGGAAACCTTACCCACTATGACTCAGGTGTAATTGCAGTCTTGTATCAAAGTGGATGACAAGGGCAGTAGTCGAGGAAGGAACTGAGTTTGTCAAACTGTTACCACCTTCTGAAGAGGAACTTCTTAAAGGTAGTGGGCACCTCTGGAAGTGACCATAACCCCAACCCAGAAATGAATAATTTTAAAGAAAAAGATCAGAGAAACTGAGTTGGTGTGTGTCTTAAATACTTAGGTCCCTGGAATTGTTCAGAAACAGCTGCTAAATCTATTAAAAATTGCGCTTGAAGTCTGTTTCTTGTTTTGTAGCTGATACAGGATTCTTCTTACCAGGCAGGACAGTTGGAAACCTCTTCAGGGAAACATTTGCTTCTTAACACTGAGTATTGATTACTAACAGTTTAGACAGGAGGATCTTTTATAAAGTGCAGGCAGTGCTGCAGGCACAAGATAAGTTACTGATTATTGCGAAGTTGCACTGTCTTCCCAGGCTAATCAAACACTCATTTAGATATTCCAAATGGGATTAATTCTTGTAAAATGTTATGAGAAACAACATTCTGTGCTTGTGTGCAGAGTTTCTATGTTATAATCTTGCAAGTTTTACATTTTCATGTTATTCAAGTATCTACTGTAAATTGTGGGCAAAATGGTGCCTGTTTCACAAAGTGCCCGAAAGCCTTTTGTTTCTTTGAAACGCATTTGCATGTGGATAAATACAAATCTTACCATGAACAAGCACAATTGGGCAACAATTTAACATGTACATCTTTTAAAAAAAAGTGGTGAAGTTTTATTAAAACAGCTGAAAGTAGATTTAATCTTAAAAATCACGACTGCTAATTACAAATTAATGCTGATATTTTTACTTCACAAGTCTCCTCCTGCTGCACTTCATCCATCAGTGTCAACATAGCCTTCTATTTCTTTTATGTCACGTACTTATTGAGCTTCCACTGATATGCCTCAATGACTCCATATGGTACTCTCGCCCTTCTAAGTAAAGATTTTCAAATAAAGAAAAAAATAACTTTTCCCATTCATCTCTCCTCTGAAGTACACTAACTTATTGCTGGAGTATAATATCAAGCCCATAAAGTACCCCACAATTACTGAGTCAAGTGACCAATTCCCATGTCTAATCCTGAACAATAAACACAGGAACAGGAGAAGACCACTGGCCTGCTTAACCATTCAATAAAACCATGACTGATATCCCTGACACATAGCCCTCTATCCCTTAACAACTACAGAAAACAACATCTGATATTTAATAGCTATACTTGAACTTACATTAATTATGCCTTGCAGAGGAAAATTACAAGCTTTTTAGGGTATAAAAATATTTCAGAAGTTCAGTTGTGAAAGGTGTGACTATTTAGGCTATGTCCCCAGCAATGGATCGTTTGTCTCCTTCTTCTCTATTTGTTCCTCTAAATAGCTTGGAAATTTAGTTCAAATCACTCTTGACCTTCTAAATTTCACAGAAGGCATTCCAGGCTGTTTAATCTCTCCTACTATTTTAACATCTGGTGTCCAAGTATCATTCTCGTGAACCCTCTTCCTTTAAGATCAATATATCCTTCTTAAGGTGTGGTGTCCAAACCGCTGAGTACATCATGTGCGCAACCTCTGCTATATTTAGCTAAGAGATAACTTCCACCCCTTCTAGCCCTCCAGATCTAAAATTCATCATTCCATTAATCTTTATGAATATTTTCTGTATTTGATCATGCTAATTTAATGATATGTACCTGGACTCCCACGTCTATGGACCTTGATTGTTTCTTGCTGTTCACCTTTTAGAAAGTAATCAGTACAATCCTTTATATGTACAAAATGGATGAAATCACATTTGGCTGTTCAAAATTTGATTTGTCCAAGATTTTGCCATTCATTTACTTAATTAGTAGCAATAGTAATGTTCTACTGAAAATCCAGCCGCAAGAAAAGTAGTCCAACTGCAGAATCCTTTCCTGAGCCAACATATCCAGCAACGAGGCACTAATCACTGAAACCCAACTCTGCTACAAGAGACATGCCATCTGTGTGCCTGACAACAGGCTCCTGAAGCAGCTGTTCTGCTTTGAATTTCGTTGCAGCAGGAGACTACCATGAGGACAACAGAAATGCTTCAAGGATGTCCTCAATGCATTCCTGAAAAGACCACACCTCCTCATTGAAAACGGAAGTCTTGACTTCTGACTAACCAAAATGAAGAGTGTCATGTTGGGAAAGCACTGTACACATTGAAAAACATTGGCCTTGTAATCCAGAATTCCAAGCTAATGTTCTGGGGATATGCATTCAACTTCCACTATTATACACGCCAAAATTTGAATCCATTAAAAACCTCGAACTATAAGCTAGTCTAATGTCGACGATGTAACTAACCAATGTTCAGTGTCACAGTAATAATTGCTGTTATACTAATAGCAATAACAACAATAAAATAATCAAATAATAGTAATAATCCATCTAGTTCACTTATATGTGACTCCAGGCCCACAGAATTGTGGTTGACTCTTAAACCGTTCTCTCAAGTGACCTAAATAGCTAATTTGCTCAAGATAACTTGCCACATTCCAGACAAGAATAAAGACCGTGTCAGGAACATACAAGGGTTGATATTGAGGTTTAGGAAAAGTGCACAATCCTTTAAATGTCTCACTGCCCGGCCTGTAAAGCACCACTGCGGACTGTACATTAGACTTTTCAGTCATCTCAGAACTAATGGAACCAGAGCGGAAAGCAAGTCATTCTTGATCCCAAAAGATTGTCAAAACAGAAGAAGCAGTTTCTATTTTCACTACGTAAGACATAACCTATCTTTGTATTGATGACAACATTACAACAACAGTTTACTGATCCTTCATCAAAGTAATTAATAAATACGCTGAATATTTGAAGTTCCTTCACAGATCCCTATGCGGGGCACAACTAGTCACCTGTATCATGAAAATACCTAACAATAGCTCTAACCTAACTCCTTTCAATTAGCCAAATTTTTAATAGATCAATAACTTGCTTTCAATTCCATGGGTTTTAACTTCAGCTAACAGTTATTTTTTAACAAGGGATTTTACCAAATTCTTTCTGGAAGTCATAGCAAATAAAGTCCATCGATATTCATCAGTCTGCTGCTTTCAACGTATGTTTAACAAATTCAATCAGATTCATCAGACAGGACCCATCCCTAAATATCTGTGCAGGTTCTCCCTAATTGGCTGAAACGTTTCAAGGTGTTCAGTCACCCTAGTCTTAATTATCGACTTTAACACTTTCCCAACAGCAGCTCTTGGCTGACTAGTTTACGATTCCTTGATTTTGCATGCTCGACTTTCTTTTAACTTGAGATGACGTGCACGATTTTCCAACCTAAAGGAATGGTTCTCGATTTGACCATTCTGGTAAACCTGAATTGCACTGTTCTCGAGGAGCTTCACATCATTTCTAAACTGTGATGATTAGACATGGATGCAAAATTCTAGATGGGTCTAATCAGAGCACTGTAAATGTTTAGAATGGATTTGCAGCTTTTGTAATCAATGCCTCTATTTACAAGGTCCAAGATCCCATGTGATATGCTAACTGTTCCTTCAAAGTGTCCTTCAACCTTCAAGGATCTATATAAACAGACCTCCATATCCTTCTGTCCCTGCACACCTTTAGAAATGTGCCTTCGCATCGATATTGCCTCCGTCTAACACTTCTGCCAACATGTATCACAGTTCTGTCGACTAAATTCCACTTACCACTTGTGTGCCCTTTCAGCTAGCCAATGTCCTGTTACAGTTAATGGATATCCTTCTTACCGTCCATCACACCTCACAGTTTGGTATAATTGGTAACTTTTGAAATTTTACTCTGTACTCTAATATCCAAGTGATTTACATAAATCAACAAAAGCATTTAATCTTGGGGAACATCACTGTTACTATCCTGCGGTCTGGAAAATCACCATTTACCATGACTTGAAGTTTTGAACCTTAAACCAATATTTTATTTCAGCTGATGCTGACCCTGGATTTTGTTAATCAGTCTTTTAAGGTCGTACTTGTCAAACGGACTGCCATTCGTTTTCTTGGCATGTTCAGCTCACAGATTTCTTCCACTTTTGTAAATACTGAAGAAAAGTAATTCTTCAACATGCCTGCCATTTCCTTATTTTGATTGATATCACTGCTACCAGTTTTTACATTTCTTCTGACCACTCCATCTTTTATTACGATAATTATGAAAATTATATGAATTGCAAGTCTATTTTCATTTTTCCTAACTTTGCATGAGGAGAATATGAACTTAAATTGAAGAACAAGGAGTTGGGATGTCATATTGAGGTTGTACAAGAAGTTGCTGAGGCCTCTTCTAGAGTACAGTGTGCGCAGTTCTGGTCACCCTGTTTTAGGAAGGATATTATTAATTAGAGAGGGCTCAGAAAAGATTTACCAGGATGTTGCCAGGGATGGAAGGTTTGCATTATAAAAATAGGCTGGGGCCTTTTTTACTGGATTGTAGGAGGTTGAGGGGTGACCTTATAGAGATTTATAAAATCATAGGGAGCATCGATAAGGTGAACAGCAAAAATCTTTTCCTAGGGTGGGGGAGTTCAAAACTAGGGTCACATTTTTAAGGTGTGAGGACAAAGAGTTAAAAAGGACATGAGGGGCAACTTTTTTTTTACACAGTGTACTGGTGGATGCAGGTACATTTGCAATGTTTAAAAGACATTTAGATAAGTACCTGAATAGGAAAGATTTGGAGGAATATGGCCAAATGCAGGCAAGTAGTACTAGCTTAGTTTGGGAACATGGTCAAGGTGGATTAGATGGATTGGTTGGACCGAAAGTCCTGTTTCCATGCCTTATGACTCTGACTCAAGCAACATGTCCTGTCACTCTGTTATTTACATCTCTCCTTTTTGCCAAGGTCTGTGTTATGTCTGCATTTTTTAAAGAATGTGTTTTCCTTGGATTTTGATTTGACTCTAAGCTCTTTAGAGAAACATGGCTGTGCCTTTCGGATAATAACCGGGCTCTGTGTCATATTAAGTCTTTTAATAGACACCATCTATGGATCTTCCATCATTTTATCCATTAATAGACTTGTTTAATGTACCGTGCAGAGTTTCTGTCTTACTGCATTGCAATCAGCCTAATCTGCGGTGGCATAGTGGCTCAGTGGTTAGCACTGCTGCCTCACAGTGCCAGGGACCTGGGTTCAATTCCACTCTCGGGCAACTGTCTGTGTGGATTTTGCACATTCTCCCCGTGTCTGCGTGGGTTTCCTTCAGGTGCTCCGGTCTCCTCCCACACTCCAAAGATGTGCAGGCTAGGTGGATTGGCCATGCTCAACAGCCCATAGTGTTCAGGGATGTTTGGGTTAGACATGGGGGAAATGCAGAGGTAGGGGAATAGTTAGCTCCAGCGAAGATGTGCAATTCAGTACAAGATGAAGATTGTAAACCTTCTTGAATGTCTTGGCAACTCGCTGTCTTTACATAGATAAGCCATGAGGGAAGCTGAGGAAGAGATTTGTGCCAACTGTCTTTTTGGAGCTTGACAGGTCTGTGTCTGTACTAATGCTGAATCACATTTTATCCCAGATATTTTGTATTTATTTAAAACACCAACATGGACTCATTTGAACTCGGAGCAATTATTGTTTTGAATAATGATTTAAACTGACTTACTGCAATAAGGGATACAGATACAAAGGTCGCATAAAAGATGTCCATCTATTTAACTATTCAGATTACTTACTGCGGTCTGTAATAATTGCTCGCGCCTCCTGATTGGATGTCTTGTTTTTCAAGTTCTGTGCTGCAGTAATGAGCTCATCCAGCTGAGGGCGTTTCTGGTCCAAATCTTGCAGAGTGGACTAGAGAAGGGAGGGATAATCAATGTTCAGGAAAGAGTCTCAAATGATAGAATCGTAAAATCCACAGGTATAAAAAAATGCTTTGCTTTTCATTTTGATCTCCAGTATTAATTGGCAATAATAAGAAGATTCACAAGCATAAACAGGAAAAATTCACATACCACCATGAGATGTAAAATGGGTCAACATCAAAAATGCCATGTGGTTTGTGTGTGTACTTGCCTCAGCCATTGTCAACATAATCACTGTTAATTTTAGTTTCAGAGCTGATTTTACATTGAATCCCAGGTCATTGGTAACTGCCATTTTGAATACATCACTAAGCAAAATAGACATTGAATATATATGCACTCAACAAAGGGAAGAGCTTGCACATCCCAAAATGTGTTAAAGAAATTAATTGATTTTGAATTGTTATTAGGTAAGCTGCTGACATAGAGCATTTTCACACAGCAAGTCGCATAAATGACAAACAGAAAAACATCCAACGTGACCATTTTTGCTGGTTTGAATTGAGTAAATTATTAAGGCTACAGTTATGCTGTTCTTTTAATGATATCTTTTGCATCCACCTGAGCAGGCAAAGGGACTAAGAATAAAAGGAAAATCTTTTCAGCAAACCCTTACTGTAAACGAATCCAGGCCACCTCCACTGTTCCCATTCCCACTGCACTAAATGGATCACTGTCTTATGTTCCAAGTTCATCAGGGAGATGCAGTTGGCAGCTTTTGAGATAAAGCTGAGTGATACAAAAGATTTGTTGGCAGTGGAGGGAGAAGCAATATATATATTCAGCCAACAAAACAAGTCCTCCAAGACATCCAACACTTTAGCTGAGTGGTGGCTGCTGTGGGCTTCACTGTTGAGAAATATTATCTGAAGTTCTTCAGCTACTTGGAAGTGGCATGGAAAGAATGATAGACGACAGGAAAGTATCAATTAAAGTAAATGTCAGATAAAACTTCCAATTTGTTACAAAGTTTAAAGATGGGTTGATCGATATTATGTGCATGGCGCATCCATGGTGCATTGTTCACACTCCAGATACAGGAAGTAATTATAGATTTTGACAGGTATATAAGTGTCAATACTTGTGGCTTTTATGCACAATTAACATTTAAATTTTCATTTGCACTGCTTAAATGGTGACACAAAGTCAACACAGTGCCTGTGAGGAAGAGTTTAACTGTTGTACAACACATATCAAATTAAGGAAATTAAGATGCAGTATTGCACCTGCGAAAAGGCAAAAAACAAAATCATGTGACTTCGCTCAAAATCAGAATTAATCATCAGTTAATGTTTTAAAATAAATGCAATTTGTTTTTGTGTAGTTATGCTCCCTCTCCTTAGCTTCAAATCAAAGCCAGAAGTAATGGTGATTTGGAAAGACAACTTCTTGGCCTGGGGTTTCATATCTATCTGCATTTCAGCATCAGTCTCTCCACCAGATGGTTATCTTACAGCACTTGCTCATTCACCATCATTTATAATAATTACTTTTGTCTGAATAGTTATACAAGATAATTTCAGATTTTTCTGGCTCCAATTATTGAATGATAGTTTAAGATTATGAATTAAACAATGCCAAATATCAAAAGAGAGGACAAGTGACACCAAAACTGACAGAAACATTATTTTGGCCTTCACGTAGCTCATTTTCTGGCAAAAGTTGGCACATTTGTGACTCACCACCTGTCCCTATGATACAACTGAATGAATGTTGGGTATAGATGTGGTTTAAATCCTGCTGCACACTCATGATATTTATTCCTTTCTAAATGTCTTGCACGTAAGCACAGAATTTCAGTTATCCTGGAAAAATGTGCTCAGTTGTGGAATGTCGCCCCAAAACATACAAAAAAGTGGAGATATACAACTAAATAAAATAAAACAAATCTTATTTATTCAATTGTTTTGAAGTAGTTGGTTTAATTATGATCCTTTGCTCAATGCTGATTTTCAATTATGCAGCATTTTTGTATTGTCAGCAATTTTGAAGCAACTTGTGGCTACTCCAACTTTTGTATCTTGGCATGTATGAGCCTGTCAAACCATTTTAAGAAGATAATAAAAGCTTGCTTTATTCGTGTGATTATTAAATGCTGTAGAAACTTAACTGAAATGACCTAAGCTTGTCAGAGAGACTTAATCTATTTGCTGCAATAAATTTTTAATATCCATTCTTGCAGGATCTGTGTCTCCTGGATGTTACTGAACTGAACATCTTACCTTGTTACGGCAAGTTCAATATTTTAAATGACCTTGCAATTCTGGGAAAGCGCTTATTCATAAAGGTGGAAAAATACAAATAAACTGTGTCCAGAGCAGAATCTCTAATAAACCCAGATAGCTTGTTTGAAGGATGCAAACACACTTTTCCTCTTTCTCCTCTTCCATATTGTGCACACTTGTACATTATTGATGTGATGATACATTGAAATATTCCTTTTTTAACTTAAAAATGTCAGCCTGTGGGTAAAATATGCTAAGTCAGTTTTTGTTCACAAGTTTCTTTGGTCATGTCCAAACACAAAAATAAAATATTCCTCTGAACACTTTGCTGGTCTATTTTTGGAAGGGTTTGTGTTACACTTGAGAATCTTTCCAATGTTTTACTTTTGCTGACAACAGCAGTACTTCCGTAAGCAGGTCAGCATGAATTGAAATATGAAGTCTTGGGCATGGAATGAAGGAGTTTGCCCAGTCTTGGCACGAAGATATATTATTTGGAAAGCTTTTGGATTGTCAACTGAATGCTTCTTCCTTAATAGTTGAAAATATATCAGTTTGTAAACACTATTTCTCAAATAGGGACAGTGGAAATCTGGAACAGAGGATTGTGAATACTGGGTCCATTAACATCTACAAGATGGAAATCTATGAGTTTTGTTAGGAAAGTTATCAAGGGATGAAGAGCAAAAGCCACCAATACGCTGTATTACAGATCAGCCATGACTGAAATGAATGGTGTAAAAAGTGACTGAATGGCATCCACCTGTTACATTGTTTTCACATAACTGTGGTTTGCAACTTCAGCCAAAACTATTTACAAGATAAATAAAAGTAGATGTACTTACCTCGAAACGATTCTTTGCTATTTTGTATCAAGGCAATGAACTTTGGATACAAGTGAACTGAACATGAACATAAGTGGTCGGGCAGACATGCCAAAATAAACTTTTCATGTTTGAGATATTTAGTTGAAGGCATATATTATTTTATGGCCAGGATAGTTCCCTAATTACCTAACATTACCAATAATGAAACTACCTTCTCTTGCAGCAGCACACTTGCAAACATGTCACACCATAATTCTAGAGGAATTCTTGAGAAACAACATTCTCCCTCGAGGTTCAGTGAATGATTTTCTTCTATCTCTTCTCCAGCAATAACTATTAGCTCCTTCCTCAGTTTCATTCTAAAGACAATGGCAGCTAGTGAAGAGCATAGTTAGTGGTTAAACTTTCAAAACAGAGTACATTGGACTAGAGTTTCAATTTTAGATAAACAAGATATCCGATGGAAATATTTTGAAAGATGGAGCTTCTAAGTGGTTAAAATTAAGTCATGAGCAGAAAACTCAAATTAGCCTTTAACAGAAGAACATAAGAACTAGGAGCAGGAGTAAGCCATCTGGCCCCCCGCACCTACCCTGCCATTCAACAAGATCATGGCTGATCTTTGAGACTCAGCTCCACTTACCCGCCCGCTCACCATAACCCTGAATTCCTTTACTGTTCAAAAATTTATCTAGCCTTGCCTTAAAAACATTCAGTGAGGTAGCTTCAACCACTTCACTGTGAGGGAATTCCACAGATGCACAACCTTTTGGGTGAAGAAGTTCCTCCTGACCTCAGTCTGCTTCCCTTTATTTTGAGGCTCTGCCCCCTAATCCTAGTTTCCCCTGCTAGTGAAAACAACCTCCCTGCCCCCACTTTATCAATTCCCTTCATATTCTTATATGTTTCTATAAGATCTCCCCTCATTCTTCTGAATTCCAGTGAGTATAATCCCAGCCTACTCAGTCTCTCCTCATAATCCAACCCTCTCAACTCTGGAATCAACCAAGTGAATCTCCTCTGCACCCCTCCAGTGCTAGTATATCTCTTCTCATGTAAGGAGACCAAAACTGCACACAGTGCTCCAGGTGTGGCCTCACCAGGACCCTATACAGCTGCAGCAGAGCCTCCCTGTTTCTAAACTCCATCCGTCTAGCAATGACAGACAAAATTCCATTTGCCTTTTTAATTACCTGATGCACCTGCAATTCTACTTTTAGTGATTCATGCACAAGGACACCCAAGTCCCTCTGCACAGCAGTGTGCTGCAATTTTTTACCATTTAAAACATAGTCCATTTTGCTATAATTGCTACCAAAATGGATGACCTCTAGGTCCTCACCTGCTATAACCTTCTTGCCATCAGTTTTCGGCATGTTATTTGTGTCTTCCACTGTGAAGACCGACACAAAATAACTGTTTAATGCCTCGGCTATTTTCCTCATTCCGGTTATTAAATTGGCCTTCTCATCCTCTAAAGGACCAATGTTTACCTTCGCCACTCTTTTACGATTTACATATTTATAGAAACTTTTGCTGCCTGTTTTCATATTCTGCGCTAGTTTACTCTCATTATCTATCTTACTCTTCTTTACAACTTCTTTTGTGGCTTTCTCTCGGCCTTATAAGATTTCTCAATCTATTAGTTTCCCACTTTGCTTTTTTGTATTTTTTTAAAAATCTGATACTTTCCTTTATTTCCTTAGACATCCATGGTTAACTATTTCTTTTCCTACTGTTCTTCCTTATCACTGGAATATACTTCTGCTGAGCACTGTGAAAAATCATTTTGAAAGTCCTCCACTGTTCCTCAATTGACCCACCGTTAAGTTTTTGCTCCCATTTTACCTTACCTAACTCCTCCCTCATCCCATCATAGTCTCCTTTGTTTAAGCACAGGACATTGGTACTGGATTTAACCTTCTCATGCTCCATTTGTATTTTAAATTCGACCATACTGTGATCGTTCCTTCCGAGAGGATCCCTAACTGTGAGATCATTAATTATTCCTGTCTCATTACACAGGACTAGATCTAGGATAGCTTGTTCCCTCGTAGGTTCCATTACATATTGTTCAAGGAAATTATCGCGGATGCATTCTATGAACCCCTCCTCAAGGCTGCCATGACCGACCTGGTTTGCCCAATCGATAGGTCGATTAAAATCCCCCATTATAATTGCTGTACCAGTTTTACATGCATTAGCTATTTCTATGTTTATTGCCTGCCCCACCACGATGTCATTATTTGGTGGCCTGTAGACCACACCTATCAGTGACTTCTTCTCCCTGCTATTCCTAATTTCCACCCAAATGGATTCAACCTTTTGTTCAGTAGAACCTATATCATGTCTCAATACTGCCCTGATGTCATCCTTAAAAATCAGAGTGACACCACCTCCCTTACCTTCCTGTCTGTCCTTCCGAACAGTTTGATACCCCTGGATATTTAACTCCCAGTCATGACCATCCTGCAACCATGTCTCTGTAACGGCCACTAAATCATACCCATTTGCCATGATTTGCGCCATCAACTCATCCACATTATCTGAATGCTCAGAGCTTTCGAAGCAAAGTGCCTTTATGCCAGTTTTTGCACCTTCTTTTGGGTCCTATAGTTCTCCTTCCCTTTAACCTTTTTCCTAATTTTCAATGGAGTTGAACCTTCCTCATCACCTGCTAACCTGCTGCTTTGCCTTACATTAATAGTTATTCTCCCTCTATGCTCACTCCTCCCTTCCCCCCTATTTACTAGTTTAAAGTCATATTAATCACCCTATTTACCCTTTTCACCAGAACACTGGACACAGCCCTATTCAGGTGAGTCCATCCCAGCGGTATAGATCGCTCCTGTCCCAGAACTGATGCTAGTGCCCCATGAAAAGGAAACCCTCTTTCCCACACCACTCTTTTAGCCACGTGATCCTCACCTTCCTTCCCTGATCCTCACCTTCCTATGCCAAGTTGCACGTGGTTCAGGCACCAATCCAGAGATTATGACCCTTGAAGACCTGTTTTTTAATTTTGCTCCTAGTTTTTCATAATCCCGAAACAGGTCGTTTTTTCCTAGTTCTGCCTATGTTGTTGGTACCTTCGTGGACGACAACAACTGGATCCCCTCCCCCTCTCTCTCTTGTATCCTCTCAAATTGGTCAGAGATGTCTCGCACCCTGGAACCAGGCAGGCAACACACCATGCGGCATTCTCTATCCTGCTTGCAAAGGATACTGTCTATCCCCCTGATGATGGATTCCCCTACAACTACAATCTGTTTTTATCTCCCCCCTCTTGAATGGCCTCCTGGACCATGGTGCCATGGTCAGTTGACTCATCCTTCCTGCAGCCCTGTTCCTCATCCATGCAGGGAGCAAGTGTCTCATACCTGTGGGACAATGTCAAGGGCTGCAGCTCCTGTGTTCCTGTTTGCAGGGTCCCTCTACCTGCCTCACTCGCAGTCACACACTGCTGTCCCTGGCCGCAGATCGAATTAACATTAGTTACTCTACCAGGTGTGACTATCTCCTGGAACACAGCATCCAGATATCTCTCCCCCTCCTGGATTTGCCACAGTGTTTGGAGTTCGGATTCCAGCTCATCAATTTTGAGCCGGAGCTCCTCAAGCAGCCAACACTTGCTGCAGATGTGGTCACTGCCGTTCTCAATGGGATCAGCCAGCTCCCACATCATACAGCTGCAACACACCACCTGGCCTGCCATCTCCACTTAGTTAATTATTTAACTTAGTTAGTTTTGGTTCTAGTTTTGCAGTGTTGTCTGCACCAGTAAATTTACTCTGTTATATAGTCAAAACAGACTCCGGCTTTGCCTTCTGAACCGTTCCCAGAGGATTTGGCGTCTAGGCGACCTCCTCGACAGATAACAAAGAGGGAAAAGAAATGCAAATAGCTGACCTGCTCACCTCACTTAGTCGTTATTATTAGGTTAGAGGAGGTGGAAGGGTGGGAGACACTACGCGTGTAGCGTCTCGGGTATTAGTTAACTCCCAAATTTATTTTGAAGGTCGCAGTCACGCGAGGTAAGACTTTTATAATCGAAAAGCTTACCTTCCCAGGTAACACAAGGAAACATAAGGAAGAAAGTTAAATTCCTTTAAGCTTTTTGTGAATATTGTATTCCATTTAATTCACGCTGCCTTATAGTAATAATAAGTCCGTTTGCTCTCCCCTTTTTGAGTTTTATTCACAATGATTCTCAAACCCCTACAAACTTCAGCTTTCTGCAGTTTTTCTTTATTCAAATAATATTAGGCTATTCTATTCCTCTTGCTAAAGTGCATAACCTCACACTTTCCCAAATTATATTCCATCTGCCAAGTCTTGCACACTCGCTTAATTTGTCTGTAATCCCTCTTCAAATTATCCTCACCACGTGCCTTCTGCAAACTTGGCTGTTGTATATTTATTTTGCTCATCCAAGTCATACATATTAGGTGTAACATCCCATTGATCCCACACAGAATTCTTTGTACTTGCAGTTACTTTGACTCTGTAGGAGTCTTCTTTTGAAAGAAACACATTTTGGAATTAAGTCTGGTAAATACCCATGGTATCTTGGGCTTCCGACCCATTGCTTTAATACATCCAATGTTATAGAAACAGAACTTTCCACCAAATAAGTATATGGAAAAACACTGTATTCAGTCTCCACCACAAACTCAATTTCCTATCCCTCGATTCCTTATCCACTGACTCCATCCCTCTTGGCGACTGTATGAGGTTGAAGGGGTTTCGCAACCATAGTGTCAGATTCGACGTGAGATGAGCTTTCAATGACATGAACATTCCATTACTAAAATACTCTACTTACACTTCAATGACTTCACATGACTGCATCAGTTAAGCTCACTTGCTTTTGAAATTTATTTCTTTAATCTCTAGAGTTCACTGTTTCACCTTTCTCAGTGCCATCTTCCACGCTTTACACACTTGAGGGAATCCAAAACCTTAATGTCCACTTCCTGCTTGCATCACCTTTCATCCACCTATCACCCCTATCTTCACTGATTGACATTGGTTTCCAGTTCCAAATCTCTTCAGTCTTAAAATTCTGCTGCTTGATTTCAAGTCCCTTCAGAGTTTCTTCTCTGAACCTCCACATTCTTCCTTTCCCAAGAATACTTCATGATATCTTGTTACAACTAGGTGAGGACGGGTCATCGTTTCCCTCTTTCTTAAACCCTTTTTGGTCAGTAACATTTTATTTTCTCTTTTCACATATAGCTATCATTTAAAATTATTTAACTAAATTAATAAAAAAAGTGAAGGCCAGTTAGTTCTAATGATTTCTCAAGTGAAAGAGTATCAAGATTTATTACTCATTACTTTCCAAATAGTAATAAAATGCAACACCAAACACACACAAACACTACAAAGTTAAAATTAGGGATAGGAGGAATTTCTAATACAGACAAACACAGTTAAAATTTTTAGATGTCCCTTGGACTGCCAGAACGAAAAGACTCCAGTCCAACTATTCAGCTATTGTTCTGTTTCTTTGGTAGTGGCAAAGTTCATAAATCTTCAGTTCTCAGAGAATGGTGATGTTTCCAAGTTGTGTTTCGCTCTCACTGGTTTCTGTGATTGAGACAGACAGAAAGAAATGTGCTTCCAGTATCCTTGCTGTTATCTAACTGTGTTGTGTTGTCCCTCTTTTATCTCAGGGTCGTGCAGACATACTATTCCTTTGCAGATTCTGGAGTTTTTATTATTGTTTCACTTCAAACTGGATAGTTAAAGGCAACACTTCATCTTTTAATACGTGCAATCATCAAGCAGTTGTGAGTACAACAGTCAAGTGAATTTCTTGGTACCTCATTGAGTTTCCTGGCCTTTTGATGAAAATAGTCATTTTGAGCGCATTTGTTTCATACGTTCCATATGTTCCATGTTGACTGCCTGGGCTTTCCAGGTGATCACTGTAGCCAATTTAGGTCAGCTGTGCACTTTTTAAACCCACAGACAAAATAACAATTGTAATGTCTCCCCATCAGAAAGAATGGCTGCAAACAATATCTCTCAGTTTTGATTATCGTTTACAGAACGAATGTGAAAGAACAATGTAATAACTGCAATGACCAACAGAAACGTAAGAATTTGATCCATTCATCCTTCCGCCACATCAATAGAAACTTAGCATTTCTTAAACCTTTAACTCATTCCATCATTTTACACTGCCACAATGCCTCTGTAATTCCATCAACTTTTCCGACAACGTGTATAATCTTAATTTGTTGAAATGAATGATTCCATCTGAATAGTCTCACATGTTGAGTTTTATACATTTCAATGAATACCAGTAGATTGTGATGTGTGTAGATTAATGCTTTTCTGTTACTGTACCAGACACAGTCTTCTAAGAGTCAAGAATAATCCCAAACTCTCGTATTCTACACTTTGATATTGATTTTGTTTCTTAGGGCAGTACCCCACTGGCTTCTCTATCCCCGGCTCCTTAGCCTGGAAGAAGATAAAACCTAACTCCAAAGTCACTGATGTAAATCTCCATTTTGAAAGGTCTGCAAAATCAGGGGCAACTCAAAACTGCTTCATTTATTAGGATCACCTTCAGCTTCTCTAAGGCTGCCTGGCATTTTGTTGACCATACCAATTTTGCATGCATCTTTAACAAATTGTTTGGAGATATAAATCTTGTGCTGAAATTATGCACAAATGTCCAGCAAAATTGATAAAATCCTAAAAATCTCATGATTTTCCTCTACTTTTAGGAACAAGGAATTCTTAGAATCTTCACTTTTACTGTCCTTGGCAACACTTGTCCTTGTCTTATAATACGTCCACAGTGAGTTACTCCTGCTTTTGTGAATTCACTTTTGGCTAAATTTATTACTAAGTCAGCCAATTATAGTTGTGTAAACAGGTCTTCTGCGAGTCGCAACTCCTGCTCACATGCTTTTTCCATGAGCTATTCTTTACAATTGCACTGTCTGAGTAAACTACACCATTGCATAAAATAAACTACCTCAGCTGTGACTTGATTCATGACTCCCTGGAATGTAGCGGCGGCATTCTCTAACCCAAATGTCATCTCTCAACAACAGTATAAACCATTTGGTGTTCTAAAAAATGGATATGTCATTAGTCCTTAGCTGCACTTGCCAGTACCCCTTCAACAGATTAATCTTGGAAAGGAATGATACACTGCCAACCCTATTAATGTAATCTTTTAACTGTGGAATTGGGCACAAATCTGTCTTTCTGCCCACTTTTAACTTTCCATTATCTATACAGAATCCAGTTGATTATCCGGTTTAGGAACTAACAATACTGGTGAACTCCAGGTGCTTTGGATTCAGTTGAATGGTTTTCCAGCATGTTAACAATTTCTGTTTCCACCCAGATTGGTTTCTCTGGGCTCAACTGATAAGAACTTTGTTTTATTAGTACTGACAGTCCTACATCCACAGCATCCCGACCTAACATATTACACCCAGGTGTATCATACTACAACTTAAACTTTCTAAATAGTCTTAAAAGATCCTCCTGTTATCCTTTCAATAAATATGACCACACAGTGGTCTGTCTAACAGTGGGCTAACTGTCCTAGTCCAATCGCTGGAGGCTTGCATTGAGAATTGTACACCATTCTTTTCACCTCACTCTTGTTGTCTCTGTCAACATTCACTCTCTCACCACTTTCTTATCTGCTTCACTATAATGACACATTTTTAGCATGTTTATGTGACATAACAGATTTGTCTTTCTACAATCATGAGTAATTATCAGATAATTCACTTCACTAACTCCCTTAACTATTTTGTGCAGACCACCGAATTTCATGTTCAGAGGTTCACCCGAGAAAGGTTACAACACCAATCCTGCATCTCCCACTTGAATTGTTCTAATTGTAGCATATTTATTTTCCTGTTCTTCCATTTTCAGTTCCAAATACTCTTAGACTGCCATACATGCTTCTCCAAGTCTTTCTAGAAACATGGATGGCAACATTGTAACTTAATGTTGATGTCTTTTTTGATTGAAGCACATCTCTCCCAATAACTTTAACCCACCTCTAATCTCATGATCATAAATCAATTCAAATGGAATGACCCCAGTTAATTAATCTGGGGAATCTCTAGTAGTCAACAGGAAGAAATTTAATCCTTTGTCCCAATACTGTAGGTATTCAAGACAGTATGCCTTAATCAGAACATTGAGAATCTGATGGTATTTCTCCAAAGCTCTGAGAGTTTTGGGATAACGTGTGGTTGACTTTAATTGTTTTATAACAAAATTGTTGATGACATCCTGAAAAACTTTAGATATAAAGTTATAACCCTGATCAGATTGAATCTCAATTGTCAGTTATTAATGAGTAAAGAAACTGAGTTAATATTTCAACCACTAGCTTAACTGTAATTGTCCTCAGGGGAACAACTTCTGGGAATCGGGTTGTCATATTCACAAATGTAAGGATATACTGTTTTACTTTCAGTAACAGTCCTAGACAACCTTCTACTGGTCAACTAAATAATTCTTCAAGAACTGATTTGGAAATTATAGATGTTGGTTCGATTACGATTTGTGAAAAGTGGTGCAGCCTGCCTTTCAGCAAATTCTCGAGGTTAAATAAAGTAAATCCCTGACTTTCACTTTACAATCAACACGTAATAACTTATTTATCTAACTCTAACAGTGAATAAAGTAGCAAAACTATTAACAACGTGAATAAATCTCTTCTAACTACTAACTATTCCCGAATAAAACAAGATTCTGATAGTATGCTGTTCCAATAAATACAACTTCCACGTACATAAAATAAAAAATAATTTAGACTCTCAAAATTACAGCCAGGTTACCAGACTTTCGGAATGTTCTGTGCCTTCTCCTTCAAATGTTGTGTCAGGAGCGCCTTCCCTGTTGATTCTTGTGTCAGGAATATTAACTCGGTGGGCCATTGGTACTTTTGATTTAGATGGTGCTTTCACTGAGACTTGGAGGATTCTGTGAAACCTAGCAATGGTCTCTTCAGATGGCTGTTAACTCTGGCAAGTGGCCATTAGCCCTCCTCTCTCTTTGCCTAACTGTCCCTTCTTTTATATCCTTGATGACATGTCAATTTCTTCCACTAGGATTGGTTCAATGTTGTCAAAACCAAAAGATTTAAATTTCCTTGGTTTTTGGTATCTAAGTGCCTGGTTCAAATTGATTGGCTAAATTCAAAACTTGTTGTCTTGGTAGGAGCTGCTGCTTGGCCTGCTAACTCTACAGCCTTTGGATACAAATGTTTCAATTCAGGTGCTCTCTATGTACTTTCAAACTTACAAGTTGCTCACAGACATCCTGTTTAAATCTCTAAGCATAGAAAAAGCACAACATTTTTTAAAGGGACCACACAATGCATTCCCCCACTAGCATTTTACGAACACCAAATTCTAACTTCCTGCCTTGTAATACACAAGTAGTCGACCCAAATTTGCAACAGCTTTCCTACCACCTGACATGTAGGACATGATTTAGAGAACTGCATTACATCTTTACCAAGTGTTGGCCATGTAAAATACCTGCTTGTCATTACTTACGTTTTCCATATTTTATGTGCTACTGCAATTGTCTTCTTACCACATCCATTCTATGCCTTGCAGGTCTGTAAGGTTATCTACATTTTCTCATCAGAACTACATTTTCAAGACAATAACACTCTGGAATGCCTTCAGCATCAGTTTCAGTGTGAGCTTTCTTTGTTAATTTATTTAATTATGAATCTGCTTCTCTAGCCTCAATTAATGAAGGTGAATACATCACTTCTTCTGAATTATCGTCATACTTAAATAACGTTTCAGCTACCCTAACATCTACTTTGCAGTATTACTGTGGCTTCTGTTGAGGGACTTTGTTTCGCCATTGCTTTGTCACTGTACATGATGGAAAATTACCTGGATGCTGTTCTGGAAACTGGTCCATCTCCTCATCTTCAGCTGGATTTTTGGTGATTTTGCGAGGGCAGCTATGACTTTTCCTCCTGCCAAAAGACTCTTCAGGAGTAAATCAATTCCATCCAAAGGGTTTTATTTGAGTATCTTTCTATTCTCATTCTCTAGGTTTAATATCAGGACACATGTTGGTAAAAATTAAGATTGTGGGCCTCAGTGAGTGGTGGAATCTTGCCGTGTCTTTGGTGGCATAATTTGTTTTATTTGAATCAATTTTCATTTATGTCTTGCCTTTTACACCAAGGCGAATGGATTTGGGGGCTCAAGTTTGGATGATGCATAAAGAGAGAGAGAGAGGAGAGTGGAGGAGAGAAACATCTTGCCGTGAGGAATCTTCCAACAAGAGCATTTCACCTAGTCCCAGCTCTGTCAGTGGTCTCTGACATTCCGTCTTTCCCAACTGGGACAGATACTACTCCTGGATTTTCAGCATTGCCGTGGTCAGTAAGTTCTTAACTACCCCAATTATGACTAGTCCAGGAAACAAGTCACACTCCAATCAGACTTTATGCAATGGAACCAGGATATGCTCTCCATCTATCACATTTACTAACATTTGGGCTTTCATTGAACTCTCTGGAGGGAAAAGCAGAACCTTCTCCAGCGCTGTGTGGGCACCTCCCTTTACAGTCAATGATGAACGCCATTGTTTCATTGTTCATTGTGAAAATCACTGCTAAAAGGGAACACAACTGTGTAGTAAGTATATGCATAATGGCTGTGATCAGAATTATGTTACTCTTTCCGTCACAGTGTCCTACATTGACACAAATTGGACTCATCTGAGTGTCTAAATTCTGTATGAGTAGCTCCCTAAAACAGCAAGAAGCTTGATAATACTGCATCAGGATAACAATGACATAGTTATAGATGGGCATTGGATCAATCCATTTGTAAAATGTCAACAGGAAGTCCCAAGTTATAAGTAAACCCATATATCTTGGCCACTGTCTAAAACACATCTTGATGAGGATTATAAATAACTCATATTTCAGGCAACATTATTCATCATTGTAGGATTCATTTTAGTCGTACTTGGAACCATTCTCACACTTTCAGAAGCAAGCATTTGCAAAATTATTTACATCACATCCACAACAACGTACTCATGAGTCATTACTGACTTAAGAAAAAGTGAATATTTGTACAGCCGTGGCTATGGATATCAAAATCCATGGGTAAAGGTACTGGCCTCACCTTCCACCCAATAACTGTAGATGAATGTGGTATGGAGGGCAGTCGTGTGGCTTTACCAAAGATCAAATAAATATTATTGCTTATTCATCAGTTTAGATTAGAACTGAAGGTTGATGCATAACATACAGAGCTTTAAGGCCAAATGCCTTCATTATTTGACGTAACAGTACTGGATTCTAGGACAAACAATACTATAACATAATTGCACTGCTGCAGTTGGTGCTGCAAAATAACTTGAAATTAACTTAGTATTGACTCCTTCATTACAGTTGACAGACATTAGGTTCAAATGTTTGTTTCCTGAAATTTGCTTTTGTATTTCTACAACAGGAAAGAATTTCATTTATCCTCACAAAATTTCAGGACATCCCAATGTGCTCTGTAGAAATAGTTCTGAAATGTAGTTACTGTTATGATGCAGGAAATCTGTCAGGCAATTGACCCATAGCAAGGTCCCGCAAACAACCATGAGATAATGGCGAGTCATTTGGTTGAGAGATGAATGAATTGACCAAATTATCATAATTAGATACAATTCAAGCTGGAGACTAACCTTGACCTGGATTGATTAGACCACATGCCAACAGCACGGACAATAAAAACTACAGAGAAGATCCCAGTAGAGGGAGGGGTTGTGGCAGAGGGAGAGAGCCAGTGAGTGATGGAGAGAGGAAGTGAGTGAATGAGGGAGGACAGGAGTGAGTTTGGAGAGCGAATGAGCATGAGTGTGTGAGAGCGTGTCAGAGTGTATGATGGTTGAAGGCAGCAAAGAATTTCTGTGAGAGCAATTTAGACCGATGATGTCAGGTAGATCAAAGCATGGAACAACTCTAATCTGAGCTGCGGAAAAGATGTTATTATAATTGGGAAAATGAAAGACTGCATACGAGGGGTAATTTCAACCAGCAAATGAGTAGAATGTTTATTCAGCCATTGAATAGAATGAGCTAGGAGAAAATCTAGATGCAATACCTTTACAATCAAGACAAAGACAAGTTTACTGTTTTATACATATTAGAACTATTGGAATGATGGAGCAGAGAGAACAAGGGAAAGAGGGTTTTGAAAGTTTAAAAAGAGAGAGAGAGAGAAACAGAGCATGACCATGTAGATAGATTTCAGCCATAAACAGAGCTTTGAAAAGTTGCCTTGAATTTGAACCAGGAATACAACATCTGAAGAAATCCTGCCAGGATCAATCATCACATCTTTCAGACATAATATGGAATATAAGCACTGTTCAGGGATTTTCATAATCAGTAAAAAGAATACCATCAATCTCAGTCAGCATCTGCTAAGTTGTGAATGGTGAGAACTAGAGTAAGTCGAGAGCCATTTCTAAACGGGATTTCGCAGAGAGGTGCTGCCAGACCTCCTGAGCTTTTCCAGCAATTTCTGTCTTTGTTTCTGATTTGCAGCAACTGCAGTTCTTTCAGTTTCTTTTTCACAGGTGGGTGTTGCTCTAAGCTGATCAGCGTCCATTTATTACACTGCCAAGTGTCTGAGCAAATCATGAAGATTTTTAAAAAAAACCTCTTAACCTAACCACTTAAGCTGAAAGAAAAATCTCTTCACTTTTTTGCGCAAGGGCAACGTGTGAACCTTGATCAACTAAAAATACACACGCCACCATAAGTTACGCACAACTATATATGCAAAGCTTGTCTATATTTAGTGAAAAAATGAGCGCTGAATGCTTTACCAATCGCAGCAATAATATTTAGATCAATAAGACACAGAAGAGACATTTAAGAGGTTTGGTTGCACATAATGCCTTCTGTTTTATAACTGTTAGTAACTCTGACAGACAGGAATATTTGACATAACAGTACTGGCTGGTAGGATAAATAATACTGTAACATGGTTGCACTATTACAGCTGGTGCTCCAGAATAACTTGAAATTAACTCCATTGACTCCTTCTACTGCACAAAAAAGAATAACACCCTTCTAATCTCCATCACAGATTCTAAACACTGCCTCTACCCAAAATAATCAGAAAATGGATTCTTACATTTTGGGAGCCACTGGATAACTGCTTTACTTCCAGTCGAGCACTTACTGCTTCAACTACCTCATCTGACCTCTTCTAGAATGGTAAGCTAAAGAACACAGGCTAGAGAAACACCATGTTGAATAAAACATAACATTTATAATTATGAACAAATTTTTGATGGTATGACAATAATAGCTGAAGGAATCTCAAGGGAATAGAGTCATAGAATCCCCACAGTGTGGAAGCAGGCCATTCGGCCCATCGAGTCTAAGCCGAATCGCCGAAGAGCATCCCACCCACAGGCACCTCTAACCCCATCTCTGCAACTCTGAATTCCCATGGCTAATCCACCTAGTCCGCACATCCCTGGACACCATGGGAAACTTAGCATGCAAATCACTCTAATGCACACATCTTTCGACTGTGGGAGGAAACCGGAGAACCTGGAGGAAACCCACCCATACATGGGCAGAATGTGCAAACTCCACACAGACAGTCGCCCAAGACCGGAATTGAACCCGGGTTCCTGGTGCTGTGAGCCAACAGTGTTAACCACTGTGCCACCGTGTCACCATCAATGTCTCCCCCCAAACACCAAAGCCGGAAAATGCTTCAACATTTCACAACGTATTTAATTTTCAAACTGTAATGACATGCCAAGCTTCAAAAACCCATTTTGCAAGTAGCAGCATTGATGATCTTAATCACAATACCTTCCTTTAATAAAAGCTAAATGTCTTTCTATGTAGTTTCAGTGTAGTCACAGGAACCAAAAGTTCTGCTATGAAAGTGTTAAATCTGAATAGCTAGACATAGATTTTACAATTACAATCTGGAAATGAGACCAAGGAGGGTATACTTAGTAAATCTGCAGATGAAACAAAAATTGGTGGTAAGATTGATAGTGAGAAGGATGGTCTCAGGTTTGTTTGATATTAATCAGCTGGTAATTTGGGCAGAGCAATAATGGATGGAATTTAATCCTGATAAGTGTGAGGTGATGAATTTTGGGAGGTCTAATAAGGGAAGCATTTACACAATGAATGGAAGGTCCCTAGGGAGTACTGAAGAACAAAGGGACCTTCTTGCACAAGTCCACTGATCCCCGAAGGTGTCAGCAAGGGTAGACAAAGCAGTGAAGAAGGTATACGGGATACTTGCTTGGTTAGCCAGTGTAGAATATAGGAGCGAGGAAGTCTTGTTATAACTTTATAAAATATTGGTTAGGCCACAAATGGAATACTGTGTGCAGTTCTGGTCACCATATTATTGGAAGGATGGTGCAGAAGAGATTCACCAGGGTGTTGACTGGGGTGAAAAGTCTCAGTTACGAAGAGAGACTGGATAGGCTGGGTTTGTTTTCCCTAAAACAGAGGAGGATGGGGGTGGGGTGGTTGCAGATTTGATTGAGGGATACAAAATAATGACGGGTGTAATTAGGATAGATTGTGGGAATCTCGTCCGATTGCAGACAGGTCTAAGAGCAGAGGGCATAAATTGAAATTGAGGGTAAGTGGTTTAGAGCACTTCTGAGGAAGTTATTTTTCCAACCCAGAGGGTGATGGAGATGTACAGCAATAGATTTGGTGGTAATGGAGATATGGGTGCCTGGGAGGGTGGTGGAAGAAGGTGCTCTGACAACATTTAAGAAGCATCTGGATGAGTACTTAAAATACCAGAGCCTAGTAAGCTATGGGCCAAGCACAAATAAAGGGGTTTAGTGGTGTTTATTGTTTGTTGGTCAGCATAGAGATGGTGGCTGAGGGGCCTGTTTCTATGCTGTATGACTTTATGACTCTATATCATAGAAAGGCCTGAATACAATGAAGTGAGACGTCCACCTTTGAGGTATCTCTAGAGGATGTCATAAAACACAAAATGTACAACGTTCTGTACGACTGGACGATTTGCTGGTGTTTGTATTCAGGACTAATATGCTGGTTAGTGCCTCAGGGAACAGCTGGTATGGAAGCTTTTACATTCACCTGGTCAGGCAGGAGCATGGTGTGGCGGGAACCATTTGGGAAGCTGTGATTTGTTACAGTTGAACCTACTGGAGGAGGTGTTAAATGGCACCGTAATGGTGATGGATGCCGGGAATGATACTGAGATTGAAACAGGTATGCCTGAGGGTTAATCGGGATTAGGCCTCATCTAATTCAGATGGGTGAGCTGTAGGCACCCTTCCCCAGGTAGTCACCAATTGGACAGCACGGTGGCTCAGTGGTTAGCACTCCTGCCTCACAGTGCCAGGGACCCGGGTTTGAATCCACCCTCAGGTGACTGTCTGTGTGGAGTTTGCACATTCTCCCTGTGTCTGCGTGGGTTTCCTCCGGGTGCTCCGGTTTCCTCCTACAGTCCAAAGATGTGCAGGCTAGGTGGATTGGTCATGTTAAATTGCCTATAGTGTTCAGGGATGTGTAGATTAGGTGTGTTACAGGGGGATGGGTCTGGGTGGGAAGCTCGGAGGGTTGGTGTGGCCTTGGTGGGCCGAAGGGCCTGTTTCCACACTGTAGGGATTCTTAAAAAAAAATGCAAATGTTAATTTTGAACTGCGGCAATGTCAGCAATGATCCTCGGGTCGATCGACTGAGATTGGAGGGGAAGCCATTAGGATAGGGCATGCAACAGTCTTCCTGGTTTCTCTTTCAGGTATATCTGGTCACATCTAGCAATCTGTTTAAGGTTGGACTTTTAAAAAAATATTGTTCGTTTGATGTGGGCTTCGCTGATACATCAGCAATTTTTTTTACCCATTCCTAATAGCTTTGAAAAAGGTGAGAACGAGTTGACTTCTTGAATTGTTGCTGTCATTGAGGTGGAAGGACATCCACAGTACTGTTAGGAGGGGAGTTCCAGGATTTTGACCCAGTGACAGTGGAGAAACGACAATGTAGTTTCAAGTCAGGATGGTCTGTGACTTGGAAGAGGACTTACAGGCGATGGTGTTCCTATGCATCTGCTGTTCTTGTCCTTGTAGGGAGTAGAGATTGCGAGTTTGCTAAGTGCTTTCAAAGGAGCCTTGGTGAGTTACTCCATTGCTTCTTATAGACGGTGCACACCACTGTCACTGTACATCAGTGGTGAAGGGAGTGAATGGTGAAGGTGGTGGATGGTGTGCCAATAAAGCAGGCTGCTTTGTCTTGAAACTAATGGGTCCGATATCACCTGCATTCAAGGCATCCCAACTTTAGGAAGGAATTTTGAAACAGGCACTAGGCCACCTATGAGAGTTCTTTCGGCAAGGGCCCTGGGCTTCTAAATTGGAACTTATATCGAGATGATAGGCAGCACACATCCATTGTGAAATGGCTACATTCATGTCACCATCCATCGTGGGCACTGAGGTACAAGTTTTATACCTGGAAAGTGATGCTTACACTTGTTTTTGCAGTTTACCGTGTTATGCTAAAATAAAATCACATATCTTGTAAATATTTCGAAAGCTTTTATTGTAAAAACAATTCTGCACAAAATATTCAGTATCAGCACTATATCCAAAGTTAAATTGACGATTTGTTGTAACACATTTATGAAGCTGGGAAAATGCAAGCTATCTCACATCTCAAATATATTTTGAGACATGAATGTTACATTTTAACAAGATTCATTCCTCACAGCAGCTGAAAAATCAAATCTCAGCAAAAGCTCCAATCAAAATCAAGCAAAAACATTTCTTTTCCAATCCTCTATTAGGAAGTAGAATAAATGGGCGAGGAAAGCTGCTCTCTTTTGGGAGTGCTCACTAGTTTATCAGAATCATTTATCTGACATACAACTACAAGTCATGGAATGTTTCTTGACCTTTAAATGAGCATTTATGTGGCTTGAATTCTGTAATCATCTGCTAACTCATGCATACACTGTTATATCACATAGTTTTAAATTCAGGTTAATTATCCAGCAAAGATATTGTATTAACTAAAAAATGTTCTGTGCAATGAGTGTTGCAGTTAATTAGTTGAAAAGATATTCCTACTTGATGAAAGGAATAGTTTGATTTGAAAATCCTGAATAGTAAAGGCTGACACTAAAATTAATCAAGAACCTCCTGAGTTAGTGGTAGTGTTTTGCATTTAGCCTGCTGACTGGTCTAACAATCACAGAATGTTTACCATACAGCAGAAAGCTATTCATACTTAATTGCACCATTTCAGAAACACACAAACTGGCAACGTAAGAGTCAAAGGAAAGAAAATTTTCTATTCACAAAGCACTTTTGGAGTGTAATCTCTGTTGCAATGTAGAAAACTTACTCTAAGCAATTGTTAACAAACAGCTGAGGAGGGAAGTGAAGTCACCAAAAGAAGCTGAAATGACCAATTAAAGACGAAGACATTTAATTAAAACTGATATGTGTGTATATGCCATATATATAATTTTAGAAGGAAGTAGTAAGAAAAAGAAAAATCTTCACTTCAGTTTTATACCCTTTAAAAGAATATTACATCACAGGCTATAGATCAGGATTGAAAACACCAAAAGTTGGAGATGACAGCGGGTCAGGCAGCATCCATGGAGCGAAAGCAAGCGACCATTTTAGGTCTGGATGACTCTTCAGCTTCAGCTCTGTTGAAGAATCATCTAGACTTGAAACGTAAGCTTGCTTTCTCTCCTTGGATGCTGCCTGCCCCACTGTGATCTCCAGCATTTGGTGTTTTCAGGGCAGATTCCAGCAACTGCAGTAATTTGCTCCTATATGTCAAAATTGATTTGATCTATAATATTTGTGTTCATGATTTTGATTCACACAGAAGCAAAATCAGAATAAATTCATTAATACTCTCAATAATCATCATTGTTTCTTTAAAATTATAACAACAGAACACAAGGAAAGCATTAATTTTCTCAACACCAGTGTTTAAACAGGCACAAGGCAACTGGCTTAAATTAACAATGACTGCTTTAAATGGCACACTTCGATACACAGAAAGCTTTCACCTTAAACAGGTTTCACATGCTCTGGCAAGGCTAGATCTACATGTTGCATGTTTTTCCCTAACACGGTCACTGCATTCAAGTCATTCACAAGTGCTTTTACATGTGATAACACCTAAATTCAAATCCTCATGGAATAAAACCTCAACATTCAATTATTCAATTTACATGATATAGATTATAATAGTATCCTCGATACTTTTGTCCATACTGTAGCTTCTGAACTCCCTTACCCTTAAGCCCGAAAATCAAGATTCATTTGCAAGGAATTTGTTACCTCAGTTTTCCTGGCCCCCAGTTAGCTGAGTATTCCTCTCCTTTGCAGACCCTATCTCCCCTGTCCACCCATTGTTACTCCTTAATAACCTTTCTCTCCCCCTTTATGACTCATTTTCACACCCTATGTCCCCCAGTCAACAGCTGACAGCTTCTGACCCCACCACCCCCCAGCGTTACTTCCACTGACACTGCCAACTTGTTACCTGGGCCCCAGCCTAGCTAGCTGGCTGACTGACTGACTCCCTAGGCCTTGACTTTACCAGCCTTTCTCCCACCCCTGGCCTAACAGACTCACTCCCTGAGCTTTGGCCTTGTCAGGCTTGCTCCCGGCCTGGCAGGGTTGCTCCCAGCCTGGCGGTCTTGCTCTCAACCTGGCAGGGTTGCTCTCTGGGTTCCAATCATGTCAGCCTCGTGCGATGCAACCCCTGTGCTTGCTACCTTTGGCTTCACCATCTGCTGCTCCTCACATTCTCATTGCTACTCCAATCACAGGTGCTTTCTCACCACTGCGTGTGCCTATCACCCAAAACTTCGAGAGAGAGCCAATCTGTCATAGCAGGAGCAGCAATTTTTTTTTTTTAACTCATTCATGGGATGAGGGGATCACTGGCTAGGTCAACACTTATTGCCTATCCCTATTTGCCCAGAGGGAATTTAGAAATCAACCACATTGTGGTGGGTCTGGAGTCCCACGTAGGCCAAACTAGGTAAGGATGTCAGCGTCCTTTCCTAAAGGACATTAATGAACCAGATGGGTCTTTTCCAACAATTGACATGGTTATCTTTCAACTCTTAATTCCAGGTTTCTACTGAATTCATATTTCACCATCTGATGTGGCAGGTTTCAAACCCAGGTACCTGGAACATGACCTGGGTCTCTTGATTGGCAGTCCAGCAATAATACCACAAAGCCATCGCTTCTCCCAACCTCTCAGATTCTGTCCATTCCACTCATGGGGTGACCAATCTCTGACTGGTCACCTTTGGGATTCATTTTTCTGGGTGTTTTGGTAGCTTTTTTCAGGAGAGAACGAAACCACCAGTGTATTTCCAGTGCTGTTCTGGATACTCACTAACCATCCTCAGGCAGCTGCCCAGTGAAAAGGGCTGAACTTTCAGGTTGTCTCAGGTAAGGGCATGAAGAGGAAGGTAGGTATTGATGAGGAGATACAATCAAGTGCTTAAGGGGCCACAGGTGAGGCTAAACATAAATGTAGTTCTCTGAATACAGCCCACCTGACCAATGGAGAATCACATGGGCTGCGTTTAACATACATGGTCTCCAACATTCAATTGTTACCACGTCTACAACTCCAATTGCTTTCGTTGCAATCTCTCTGTATTCCTTTGCCAAAGATACAGTAATGTACATGATTAATTAATATATTGTATCTGATGTAATTGGCCAGTCAGAAAAAATACATCTAAATACAGTGGCTTCAAGTCTTACAGCATATAAACAGACCCCTCTACCCACCATGTCTATGCCGAACAACACATACCATACTACATTAATCCCATTTACCAGCACTAGGCTCGTTGCATATTATGTCCCAGCATTTTAAGTACTCAGCCAGATACTTCTGAAATGTGTGAGAGTACCTGTCTCCACCACCGCCTCAGACAGCACATTCCATATTTCTACCACCCTCTGGGTGAAAACACATTTTCTCAGATCTCCTCTAAACCATGTATTCCTAACCTTAAACTTTTGTCCTCTGGTCTCAGACAGGCCTGTCACAGGGAAGAGCTTCTCATGATATTCTCTGTCTATAGCTTTCCTAATTTTGTATACCTCAATCAGATCCTTCCTCAGCATCTTCTGCTCCAAGGAAAACAGAATCAGTCTCTCGCCATAACTGAGACTTTTCATCTCAGACAACATCCTGGTAAATCTCTTCAGCACCTCTGCGGCACAATCATATCCTTCCAAATAGTGTGACAATCAGAGCTGCACACAACGTTCCATCTGTTGCCTAAAAAATATTTTATACAAGTGTAACAACTCTTCCACACTCCTATATTCTACGTCCCAGCTAATGAAGGCAAGCTTCACTCATGCCTTTCTCATGACACTATCCATCTGCGCTGACACCTTCACCAAGTTCCTTACGTTCCTCAACACTCACTAGGGATCAACCATTCATTGTATGTATCCTTCCCTTACTAGACCTCCCAAAATCCATCACTTTGCACTTATAGATATTGAATTCTGGCTGCCATTTATCAGCTGATCAATAAACCGTTGTCTGAAACCATCTTCCTCAGTATCAACAACACCAAATATATAATGTCAGCGGCAAATTTACTAATTAAACCCTCTACATTCACGTGCAAATTGTTAATGTAGATAATAAACAGCAAGGGTCCCAACAGCACTCCCTCTATCACTGATCTTACAGGCATCCAATTACAAAAATAACCCTTCACCATCATCTTTTCTTTTGTATTATTTTGGAAATGGATGTTTTATTCCATAACTAGAATTATGCTTTTTGACATGCCTTGCAAGTCTACTGAATCTCCCATAACATGGCTCTGGGGCTTAAATAAATAAAATTGAAGCTTTGGTCTCTGCCATCATTATGTACTTTTGATTCTCTCTTTCTCTTCAATTCTTTGTTATATGCTCCTGTCTTTATTTTGAACTCTTCTGTCTCACCTTATTTATTGAAGATACATATTTAAGAATTGGTTCTAGTTGGCATAGAATAGTGTTCATAGAGTAGTTCCTTTGTAACCGAGAACACTAGTGTCTTATTACATTTGTCAGGTCTCTCGCAAATGCACAGTGAACTGGTTCCAGCAGTTCTGGAAGCACACTCCCATCTTGATTACAGACTAAAAGATCAAGTTCCACCCAAGGGACTTGAACACACAATTCTAAGATGCCATGCCATTGCAGTGCTGAGAAAAGACTGCATTGATGAAGGTGCTACATTTTGGATGACACCTTAACACAACAAAGATAAAATAAGAGTAGGAGAAGGCCAGACAGCTGATCAAAACTTTCAACACAATCATGGCTGATCTTCAGCTTCAACTCCATTTTTTGATCTGCTCCCCTTATATTTGATTCCCTGAGATATCAAAAATCCATCTAACCCAGTTGAAATATATTCAATGGTGGAGCATTCAAAACCCTCTAGGGTAAAGGGTAACATTCACAACCCATTGTGAATGCTTCCTCAAAGATATGTCTCCTCAACCCAATCCTAAATGTTGACCTGAGATTGTGCCCATTGTTCTAGATTCCCCAGCAAAGGAAACAACCTCCCAATGTCCACTTTGACATGCCCCTCAGAGTCCTGTTTATATCAATGAGGTCACCTCTCCATCTTCTACATTCTAGAAAGTACAGGCCCCACTTTATTCCATGTCTGCTCATAGGACAGCTCTCTCATCCAAGGGACCAATCTAGTAATTATTCACCAAACCACTTCTGATATATATCCCTCCTTAAATATCCCTCCAAAACTGTACGCACATTAAGCTTTATTTGTCTTGTCAGTTGGATGTAAACAATCCCGTTGCATTATTCTAAATAAGAGCAAAGACATTATCCCTGGTGCTCTGAGCAGGATTCATACACTTAATAGTAACATCCTGTGTTGCTGAACAGAGACCTTGGAGTGTAGGTTCACAGGTCCTTGAAAGTGGAGAGGCAGGCAGATAGGATAGTGAAAAAGGCGTTTGGTACGCTTGCTTTTGTTGGTCAGTGCATTGAGTATAGGAGTCGGGAGGTCATGTTGCAGCTGTCCAAGACATTGGTTAGGCCATTTTTGTAATACAGTGTGCAATTCTGTTCTCCCTGCTATCGGAGGGATGTTGTGAAACTTGAAAGAGTTCAGAAAAGACTTACAATTTTCCCTGGAGCGTCGGAGGTGGAGGGATGGCCTCATAGAGGTTTATGAAAAAGTCATAAAGGGTTATTGATAGGGCAAATAGACAAGGTCTTTTCCCTGGGATGGAAGTGTCCAAAACTAGAAGGCATAGATTTAAAGTGAGAGGGAAAAGGTTTAAAAGGGACCTAAGGGGCAACTTTTTCATGCAGAGTGTGGTACACGTATGGAATGAGCTGCCGGAGGTAGTGGTGGAGGCTGGTACGATGACAACATTTAAAAGGAATCCGGCTAGGTATATAAATAGGAAGGGTTTAGAAGGAGATGGAGCAAATGCTGGCAAATGGGACTACATTTGTCTGGTTGGCATGGATGAGTCGGAGGGAAGGGTCCATTTCCATGCTGTACATCTCTATGACTCTATAATCAATATTTATCTCTGAATCAACATGATTAAAAATGATTGGATCTTTACCACACTGATGTTTGTGGGAGATTGCTGTGCACAAATTGACTGCTGCCCTTCCCAACATTACAACAGTGACTACATTTTCACTGGCTGCTCTGCTACAAGTTGAGATAACAAATGGCACTATGTGAATGCAAGTCTTGATTTACCTTCTTTAGTTTGCACAAAAAGAGATAAGACTTCTGATGCAGTCGATAACTATGTCTTTCCCATTGACACTTCCATTCAACTAGTACTCGAACATGCCAGAGCTGTGGATGTGAATATTGAATATTTTCAAAACACTGACAGATTTTTGGTCACTCCAGGAATCAAGGGATAAAGGAAATGGAGTTGAGGCAAATCGTTAGCTGTGATTATGCTGAATGGCAGAACAGGCTAAGGAGCCCTATATTCTAATCCGACGCCTATTTCTTCTGGTCATATGTTGTTATGTCCTGATCATCATTCTGCAAAATAAATTGTCTACACTGCCCATTAACAGAAGCTTGATCATAAAGCCATGTTCCCAATTTTGCAATTCAAACCCTGTCATGATTCACACTTCCACAGATCAAGTCTCTGCATAACCTTCTCTCCTCAATATAAACCATTAATTTTTATTCCTTACATTAAATTTGAGTTTGAACATTGTAGCTTTTTGCTGGACTCTTGGCAGTTGCACAATGGGTAGAAATTCACTGTGACGAGGTTTCACCCAATGGCTATAAAGCTGGCAATAAAAATGCCACGCTATCTCTAATAGGGAAGGCTCACAGAAGTTAAGTCCCTACCAGGCACTTCACTGTTCAGCACTGGGTATTCCAGGGATTTAGGATCACAGAGGTGGAAGTTCTGTCTTCTAAGATTTGCAGGCCAATCGGAATGTTCTTCTCTATCCATCGATATCACTGGTAGTGGCAGCTGCTGCTGATAATACACCAACCAGGCCAGAGGTGAGGTATACGGCATTGGAAATGAATGTTATGGGAAAGTGATCGTTGCGTTGGGGTAGGATGGAGTGAGGTAAAAGGCCGAGGGTGTGACGCTCAATAAGCCAAACTTTTCTAGCATTTGGTGCCTTGCTCAAGCACTAAGTGGATTTGAATAAGACCCACCACACCCTCATTCTTGACTCCAAAACTCCCCATTCTAAAGTCTGATCTTGAACCTAAGCCCCCAACTTTAACAATCCAAACTCTGTCATGATTAATACTTCCACCTATTAAGTCTCTGCATAGCCCTCTCTTCTTAAGAGATAAAAAAAGTACCAAGATACAGCATGAGGTCTGAGTTTAACATTGCAGCTCACTGCTCGACTCTTGGCAATAAAATAATGGACAGAATTTCATGCTGACAAGGTGTGCATGGTGTGTCCCCAGCCTGTCGCTGGTTTAACTCCAGTGAGGCAGATTGAGATCCTTCAGTGAGTATTAATTGTCCACTTAAGATCTTCAGTTATTGCGCAGGGCAGACATCCATCAGCCTTCCCACCCTGGTTTTAATTGAATGGAGGCAGAAAGGTGGTGTGGTCCCCAGTCTATACACTTCCATCCTATTAAATTCCCCTTCCACCTGCAAATACAACAATGAAAGAGCAATAAACTCCACTCATTATCTCTTTGAAGTGAGGAAGCTCAAAGTGGACTTGATATTTTTGATCAGATTTCATAATACACAGTTCCAGAGAAGAAAAAGGCCTGAACCAGCTAATTAGCAACACTTCAGAGGATACTTAAACATCAAAGGATTTTCAAGAATGCCTGAAGTTGAAATGGAAAGAAGCGAGCAATCAGCAGTGCCCCCACTGATTAAACAATGAAGATCAATGTCAGCTGGTTACGCTATGAGAATATTAGTTGCCGATTTGTGTAAGATGCTCTGACTTGTGGAGTTGAATATAAAAAAAAGGCTACTCCAGATTTACTGCAGAGTCACTAATGATAGAAAGGAAATGAATAATGAGCTTCAAGCAAAGAGTGGTAAAGACAACATTAGGTAACCGGAGAAGAGGTAAATGCAAAGAATAGTTGACATTTCTCAGAGCCATCATTATAGAAATATAGAACTGCAACTAACCAACTAACTGCAAATAATTTTAAAATGGTGTGAAAAAGAAGCAAGGGTAATGTGAGAGAAAAAAAAGTACATAGCAAGAAGTTAAGGGTACGGAATGCACTGCCTGGAAATGTGGTGAAGGCTGGTTCAGTTGAGGAATTCAAGACAGTACTGGACGATAATTTGGATAGAAACGGGGTGCAAGCATTTAAGGAAAGGCAGGAGATTGGTATGAGGTAACAGAAATGGTGCATGCATGATGGGCCAAATGGCCTACTTATGCACCTCAATAAACCTGTGTTTTTTTATTCACTTGTGGAATGAGGGCAACACTGGATGGGACAGAATTTATTGTCCATCCCTTGAAAAGGTGGTGGCGAGCTGCCTTTTGAACTGCTGCAGTCCATGTGATGTAGGTAGACCCATAATGCCCTGAGGGAGGGAATTCCAGGATTTTGACCCTGTGACAGTGAAGGAACTGTTATCTATTTCTGCGTCAGGATGGTGAGTGACTTGGAGGGGAACTTGGAGGTGGTGGTGTTCCCATATGTCTGCTGTCCTTGTCCTTCCAGATGGAAGCGGTCGTGGGTTTCGAAGGTGCTGCCTGAGGATCTTTGGTGAATTTCTGCAGTGCAATTTGTAGATGGTACAACAGGGACAGAGTTAATAGATTTTAACATAGCTCTAAACTAATTTGAATTAACCCTAAGATCTGTCAAATCCAATGTGCAGTTTCCAATGTAAATGTTACATGAAATGAAAACTTCATTGAATTTTCAGATAAACACTTTACCATGTGAAATAATAACATTTAGATAAATGCATCTGACCAGAAGATCCCAACCTGTCTGATGGTTCAGCCTGGTTTATTATTTATCACCACCATAACAAGCTCACTCAAACCAAATCACCATATTGTGGAGGTGGAAGCTAAAGCTTGTGAATGTGTTGAGTTTTTAAAAATTAATGGGATTTTTTATTCCTTGTAGAAATACGTGATACAGACTAATGACAGCCAACATTCACAGAATCTGATATTGGAAAGGCTCCAAAAGAAACCTGTCATCCATCTTAGGAACAACAGACCCAAGGGAATAAGAAATGCAAAGTCTGTTGAAAGATTTGGAGTGGACATATTTAAACATTCTCTGCCATCTCCCACAATGCTCCATTCTACCTTTTGTGACTTTGCATGCTTTGCTGCTGAAATATTAAAACTCTATTACTTCTCCCTGTTTATTTTAGGCAACAAGGCATTCTCTATTCAGTAGGAGATTAAGTGATGTTATTCTTGAGGGCAAAAGATACATCATACATTCATAACACCAACAGTGTCTTTCAAACCTTCATTGGACAATGAACAAAGTAATTCTCTGCTTCCTCTCTAATGGATGATTGTAATACCCATCATGCTGTATGACATGGTTTAAACAAAACTCAATATATTACTTTAACAACATCATAGCATTTCATTGCAACCACAATCTGATTTGTCCCTCTGTATCTTTGAAGATAACAAAATATCTGGAAGGCTTTATTTGTCTTGCAAGCTTCACATACTAAATGTCCCATAATTTTCTGGTTTACTGCACCATTTAACATTGCCTATAAAGCTGTGATTTCACAATCCGAATAGGTCTCTCTGAATATTAAATTGGCAAAATATCCTCACTAAAAACAGATCAGAAGATTGAAATGAAGCCTTACATTTATACTGGAGGTATGCTACAGATATCATTTCTGAAGTCAAAGAATACGTTGCAAATGAAATGACAGATCATTTAACTCCCTGTGAGTTTAGCTGGTTCAGATAGTGAGTAGGAAAGACATAAGGTTTGTATGTAAGTCTAACAGGTCAAAGTCAATTAAGTTTCACAAGTTTCCCATTGCCTTAGTCCTGAAACCTTTCTCTGGTTTCTCTCATGCTTCAATTCAACTTATCTCATCCAAAGACCTACCTCTTCTCCCTTGACTCTCTTTCTGCTAAACCACTGACTACTCAACTTCACTTCCTGATTGCAGTACAAGCCATTATCGTAAATTTTTTTTTAAAAATCTATCATCAATTCTCAATTGTAAAAGGGAATCCTTGATCCCACACTCCTTGTGTTGTGGAAAATTACAATACAAAATCTCAGGATTCTCAGGTACTGTTACGACCCTTGTTTTCCCAACACAGTGCAAGTGATCAATTTCAACCTAAGTCCAAAGTTGAACTTTTCCGTCAGCAGGAAATCTCAGATATTTATACATTCTAAGTCATGCAGACAATATATTACTCAAAGTCTGAAATGGTCTGCATTAAACAAATGCCTTGTTCATTGCATTTTATGAAATGGCAAGGGTGTTTAACCTCCCTAATCTTAACTACTTGCCCTATCTCCCCAGATGCTGCCCTATCTCCTTTCTAGATCCTGTGCTATTCTCACAGTTTTGAGCTCCCCATATTTTTGTCTGGTGGTACTTGACTTGGTGTGGGGGTCATAGACATTTCAGCTCCAGCTCAAAAAAAACTCGAAGATTATTGCACTTTTGCAGGATTATGTGTGTCTATTACATCAGTGTTTCAATGTTGCCTGCATGTTTTAATTTAGTTTTATGTAATCCGATAATCTTACTCGAATAGAAATAAATGAATTATATGTATGAATCCTACTTATTACAATAAATAAATTCTCTAGTCATTTCTAACATGATCACTTTAGACTTTTATTAATCGTATTCATTTCTTCCCTCGGTAAATTATTGTGGGGTAACCCATATTCAGAATTATACCCCCTACAAATTCAAGTACAGCAAATGTGTTCAATGGCTGCCACAAACTTGGGGAAGTAAGTTACAGCAGAGGTAGAATTCGCGAGACCACAGCAAAAAAGCCAGCACACAATACACAAACATATTTTTCTAAAATTTCCAGCTACCAATGATGTTAATGCTCATCTAAATCTGGTCTTGCATTGATCCCTGATTTCACTTGCTCCATTATCGATGGCTGAACCTTCAACTGCTTCAGTCTTAAACTCAGGAACTCTTCTTAACACCTCTACATCACGCTGTCTTCCGTTTTCCTTTAAGACAATCTTTCAAGCCACCTATTTGATCATGCTTTTGATCACCTCGCCCAGCACTTGCTCATCTGGTTTGATATTTTGTTTAGGTTGAAACAAAAATAGAAATGCTCGAGAAGCTCAGAGGGTGTGGCAGCATTGGTGGAGAGAGATAGAAAGTTCATGTTTTGAATTTTGCTGTGATTGTTTTCCTTAGAGAACAGAAGGCTGAGGAGGGATCTGATTGAGGCGTACAAAGTTCTGAGGGGTAAAGATTGCCCAGATAGGGAGAGACTTTTCCCCTTAATAGAGGTCTCCATAACCAAGGGGGCACAATTTTAATGTAAGGAGCAGGAGATTTAGAGGAGATATCTGGGTTGTGGGTATCTGGAGCTCACTGCTTAGAAGGGTGGTAGTGACAGAAACCCTCAAGAATTTTAGAACTATTTAGATAGGGCACATGAAACATCATAGCATAGAGGTTATAGTCGAAGTGCTGAAAAATGGGATTGAAATAGATGGATGTTTAATGACCAGCATGGACACGATGGGCTAAGGACCTCTTTCTGCGCTGTTAAAACTCTTATGACTCAATACAATGTAATCTCCAGATACAGTCTGTGCCTCGAGTGCTGCAGTGCAGAAAGCATGCGGCTAGTGGTCAAGTGACAAATTGGCCGATTTGCACATTGATCTGTCGCAGACATCACTACAAAGATGATAACATGACATCCCCCTTCTTGGATGCTGACCAAGATTCGGATCAAGTTAGCCAATTGTGGAATCATCACAACCAGGCTGATATCAGTATCTGTCTAACAATCAGGAGAAAGAGCCCTGGTTACCTTTTATTTTACCCATCAACTAGAATTTGCAAATGCAAATCTAAACGTTCCTAGTCTATATGGCTTAATGCTACCTCAAAACACTATGTTTATTCAACAGACCTTCATGCAAATTGAATGCTTTTAAATACATTGTTCGAAATGCCCAAAGTAATCTTTCATATTTTCACGACTACAATCGCCAAGCAAAAGATTTTTGTTGTGTCTGTACTGTAGAGATTTCTAATGTGCTTAATTTAATCAGTAGAAGTTTGAATAAAACGTCAACTAAATAGTCTGTAACACTCATCATCAAGTTTCATTCAATAAAACAGTCAGGCATAATAAGACAACTTTTTCTCACTCATCTCATGAACCAAGCAGTGAGTGCCCACGTCTGTGCACTCTCAACAGCTTGAAATTTAAGTAACTACATTTTATACATTCTGTTTCGGTCTCTGGTGATTCATGTAGGCTTTCCATTTAGATCGGACTGCAAATTCCAACAGGAGTACTCCAAAGGCAGCTAGCATTCAGTCTGCTCTGTAATACTGTATAGGGATTTTTTTCTTCTTTACAGGTGAGAAATATAGTAAGGATATTTTAGAATTATGACTGAGTACAGTTTATATTCTCATGTGCAAGTGGCCAACACAACCTCGCCATATCTTTATTTCAGAAGGAGTGAGGAGGCTCAAATGATTTACCCTGATAGGTAATGGCTACTGCGCAATATCCATTTGTTGGGAAACTCCCAAGCGCCATATAAAAGGCGTCCTAAATAATAACTAGATTAACAGGGGTCACTGTCTTCCCTGATGGCTTCAGAAAGTCTGTGCAATACGGGGAGTCTTGGAAGCAACTACTGCCCTTTGCAGACCCATTAGAAGTACTTTTGCTTTAGCCTGCAGGGAGTCAAATTTTTGATAGTTTCAGAGTGAGATTTTTAACTGCTATTCAGCCCATTTACAAATATTTCACAGTTTAAAATTATAGGGAAATAACAACTATTTCAGGAACGTTCAAGGTCATCTCAATGTTACTGCTCTGCAGATCTCACATAACTGCTGAGGAGGTGGTGCTGAATTGCCTGTGGTATTCTGGCATTACGAACCATTAGGGATGGGTACTACCTGGTAACACAAATAAATATTAGCAGCCCGTTTGCCATATAATACACTCAGTCATGCCAACTTTGTCTTGACACTGAATGAATTATGATGGTATTTAGCATAGCAGCCTGTAACGTTCTTAGCATTATTAATTTATACCTTCACTATGCATCAGGGTTTTCACATGTACACAAATTCATAGACCTTGGACCATCACAGGTCTCATGCATTCAATGCATCAGCTCAGACATTTATATCAGCTGGATCAATTAAAGAGAGTTGGGTTTTCACCGTGTAATTCACAAATCAGAACTGAACAAGAGCAAATCTAATCTAATCATACCCAAGGAATTATGTGCAATCCTTTTTCTTTGTTTCCATACTGTTGCCGCAGGGATCCTCCAAGGATCTATTCTTAATCCTTCCTATTTCTGAGCTACCCCTCAGTGACATCATCTGAAGACACGATAACAGTTTCCACACGTAATCTGACAACAGCTAGTTCTACTGAACAATTACCCCTCTCAAATTCTCCAGAATTGTTAAAATATCAGACAGATATCGAGCACTGAGCAAAAGTTTTCTCCAAGTTATAATTGGAAAGCTTGACATTTTCAGTTCCCACTCCAATCCCCGAGAACTGACCTCATCCCTCTGGATGGTGCAGTCTAAGATGGAATTGAAAGTCAGTTTGTAACCTTGGTGTCATTGCTTGATCCTGAAGTACTATCAAACACACTCAGACAGTGTTTTCCCACCTCTGTAACAGTGCACACTTCAGCCTTGTCTCGGCTCATCTACTGCTGCAACCCTCATTCTTTGACTGCAATTTTTATACTTAAATTTTATTCTGTGCATCTACGGACTCCAGAGGTTGCAGTTCCGATGGCACAATGACTGTCAATACTGTTGGCATTCACTTTCCTTATAACAACAAAGTCCAGTCCGGGTTTAATGGCCGTTGGATATAAATGACACACTTCACATGAAGGGCCATCAACCTGTTCCTCCAAACAGATGCTATATTTTCAGTATTTTTTGTTTTTATTTCAGATTTCCAGCAGCTTGAGTCTTCAGTTTTAACTTGGTTTCATGTTTCCTTCCCAACAAGGTTTTATCAGATAAATTAACACCTTATTCGATTGTGAGGGTCCATTTCCTCTCCATCACAAGGACTGCCTGCTTCCAAGTCTGCACTATTGCCTGTTTCTACTCCTGTTTTCGATCATCTACTGTTGAAACCCTTATCTATAATGTCCTGTTGTAGCATTACAGCATAGATTCCAGACTAGACAGATGTGTACTGTACTTTTAAGACAGCTACATGAGATCACAATAGTATCTTACTGAATGGCTGAGAAGACAAGATGGGCTGAATGGCCTGCTTCTGCTCCTGTGTTTCTATGTAATGGAGTCAGTGTAGTGCTTTCTGTCCATCAATCAAGTGTATGTAATGTACAGTAAAAACGTTAAGCCTAGAACCCAGACTCCATGTGTATATCTGAGATATCTTAGTATTGTTCACAGATTTTTTTTAAGAGTTGCTCATGGGATGTGGACAGTTACCCAGCCCAAAGTCAATCACAAACGAGGTTAGGGTGGCAGATTTCCCTCCCGAATATATCATTGATGAATGAGATGGGTTTCTACGACAATCAACAGTGGGTGCCATTAGGCTCCTTTTACTTAATTCATGATTTTTATTCAATTCAAATTCCATAATCGTCCATAGTGAAATTACCGTTACATTGGCTGGGGGAGACAACAATGTCATTAATAAATTTCAAGACATCCATCTCAATAAGAATCTCGGTGGCGTATGTAACATTGGCTAGCATATAGAAAACTATAACTGTCAATCGAATCTCATCTAATCATTAGTGTTCCATTTTATACAGTTAACAAGCTAGAAAGCAAACACTTTTGAAACTTTCAGTCACTGGAATGCGGTTGACTTGTTTTGTAGAATATATATATTCATGTATCTGGTTTAAATCTCACTTGGCATAAGAGAATGCTTCGTAAATGTAGCTGGTTTTAGAGCTATAAAACAAGATGATGTAAGATGATACAAGTACTGTTTTTTTTTTTCTTTTTAACCGAGAATGAGAGAGAAATGACTAAACCTTTCATGGAACATTAAATAAGCTTAGTGCTCCAGGCAGATGTCTACAGTATAAATGGTAAGTTAATTTTGAAAGTGAACTGACAGCTGTTTGCAAGCGTTGGAGACAAGTATGTGAGCGCTCAGTTTGATTCATCTAGAATTAGGTAACTGAAGCATAATCATCTCCAACAGGTGGAGCTTGTTTCTTGTACACAACCATGGTGCAGTGATTATGAAGATAGCAATGTATTTAAACAATGTGCTGTTTTGCTGAATTGTGCTGTTTAGTCCACTGCTTCAATGGAGCCTTGGATCATTGTAGAAAATTTAACACCATTTGGAATTTGTCCGAGCTTCAAGCACATAGTAAAGAGAGAACAGATTTCAACTGCACTTAACTGTGAGGAAGTGCTTTGTGGTGTCACCCATTTCTAATTTTAAGGTTTATACATCATTATTCTGTTGACATAGCTTGAAACAAAGTATTTCACCTCATCAATATCTTTAAATCATATTAAACACCTTAACTAGTTAACCCTTACTTTTCTTGTCCCCAATGAAATACAAATCTATTATCTCATCCTCATAATTTAACCTCTCTCTTCCCAGGTTTGAAACTGAAAAATCGATATTGTACTCTAACCAAAGCCAACATGGCCTTCCTGAGGAACGGTGCCCAGATACATGAGTGCATATTCGAGATGGGATCCAACAGAGCTCTGTACAGCAGTAACTTAACTTTCAGCTCCTTTGTATTCCTATCCCCTTATGATAAAAATTAACATTCAACTGGCTCTTTAATTACTTTCTGCACATGTGAATTTGAGCAGGAATCAGCCATTCAGCCCCTAGAGGGTGGCCTGCCATTCAATCAGATCATAGCTCTTCAGATTGTGAATTCAAATATACATTTTTGCCTGTCTCAGGTAACTTTTCAACTCCTTGTTCGATAACAATTGGGTTCCTTTGCCTTAAAAATATTGAAAAAGTACTGCTTCCACTGCCTCTTCTGGGATAGAGTTCCAAAGACATTTTTTTGGCCTAATGTCTTTTTTAAAATTAGTGACCCCTGATTTTTAAACAGTGGTTCCTAAATATAGATTCTTCCATCAGAAGAAAAATCCTACAGCCATCTACCCTGTCAGCACTGTTGTTTTTGACCCAAGCTCCTCCCTCTATAATTGAATGCTAAATTACCACCATTTTACCTTCACTGCTACCGAGGGGATCATTTACTCTGAGATCTGTTATTAAACCAGCCTCATTACACAGATCCAAAAAGCCTGAACCCTGGTTGGATCTACAATATATTCTGCAAGGAAACTGTCCCAAATACACTTTATTAATTCTTCCACATGGTTACTTCTGCAATTAGATTATAGCCTTCCATGATTAATGCACTGACATGTCCTCATTACCTTTTGATTCATTCTCTATTTGATGGAACAGCGACTGTTAGGGGGCCCATAGACCCTTTCCATCAGTGTCTTATAATTTCTTACCTCCATCCATTTGGATTCTATATCATCCAATACAAAACCATTTCTTGCTATTGTACTTATTCCATCGCACACCAAAGTAGCCCTACCGCCTTTTCATTTTTCCTGTTGAAAATTCACATGTCCGTAAATATTTAATTCCCAGCTTTGATCCCCATGTAACCATGACTTCACACTGGCTATTAATCTCTTGTTAATAGATTAATAGTGTATTGTTAATTCATTTTGTTTGTTCTGAATACAACACATTTTTAAGTGAAGAGCTATTAATTTCACCTATTAAACATTTAACTCTTTAATCCTATTTGCTGCTGTTTTTACATGCTTATATATCCTCTCTCTTTATGACCTGTCAGGGTGTCATCATCTAAATAGATGCACTGCAATGGCGCCATTCTGTTTTGATTTGCAAGTTTATCTTTCCCTACTCACAAAGTCACCCCCACAACCCTTCTAGTTAACTTAAAGACCTCTCACAGCCCTAGATATTAAATTTACCAGGACATTCAATACACAATGGTTCAAATGAAGTTCATTCCATTGGGAAATCTTTCTTCTACAATGGTACTGGTGCACTAATCATGAAAGGAAAACCATTCTTCCGACACCAATCTCAGGGCCACACATTTAACTTCTTGTCTTTAATTACCCAATGTCAGGCTGTCATGGCATAGGCAGTAACCCAGAGATCATTACCTTGGATGATTTGTATTTAGCTCCGAACAGCTCAACAGAGTTCCCTTTTTATTCCTTTGGAAGTCATTCACATTGACATTGATAGTGACAACAAAATCTCTCCCTTCTTACTCTAAATTCCTCCCCAACACAAAGGAAATGTCATTAATCCTGGCACCGGATGGGTAGCACAGCCTTCAGGACTATGACTCCTGATTGTAGAGAATAGTGTCTATATCCCGAGTTATACTTGTACCACTACTAGCTTCATATTCCCTTCTCCTACCTGAACAGCCAATGCTACCGCAGTGTCAGGACTGGTTTGACCATCCTCCCTGCAGTCTCCTCTCTTGTCCACACAGCTTGCAAGAACCTTGCAACTCTTGCACAATTACAGGGATTGAGGTCCCGTGAGAGCTGCCCCTTGGGTCGTGATTGGTGCCTCACCTGAATCATTTAAATTTTTAAACAGTGACACCTAGATGTAGATTCTTCCATAAGAATAAACATCCTATTCATATCTACCCTGTCAGCACTGTTGTTTCTGTCCCAAGTTCCTCCCTCTCCAATCCTTGATCACAAACTAAGTTTGAATCACCTAATTTAAGGAGTATGGCCACCTTCAGGTAATTTTCCTCCTCCTTGAAGTGGCACAAGTCTGCAGCTTGGATCCAGCTCCTCAATTCGAATCCAAAGTTACTTAAGCTACAAACACTTGCTCAGCCTGGTATCCAGGAGCTCCCACATGTTGCAGATATAGCCCACCACCCAACCTGCCATCTCTAACATATTTTATTTTACTTATTACTTAATCACTCTAGCATCTCTGCTGTTTACACATAAATCTCCACTCGACATTTCATGTCTTTCTTTCCCATACACACCAGTATCAACACAGAATTTGTAAATAAAAAGGAGAGAAATTTAATGAGAGACTGAAACATAAACTGAAGACCTTACTTTTACTCAATAATCATAGAATTATAGAATCCTTATTGTGTGGAAGCAGGCCATTTGACCCATTGAGTTCACACCAAACTTCCAAAGAACATCTAACCAAGATCCACACCCCAACCCAATCCCTGTAACCCTGCATTTCCCATGGCAAACCCACCTAGTCTGCAGATACCTGGACACTATGGGCAATTCAGCATGGCCATACCACCCAACCTGCATACCTTTGGACTTTAGGGGGAAACCAGAGCACCTGGAGGAAACCCATGCTGACATGGTCCAAGGGTGGAATAGAACCTGGTTCCCTGGTGCTGTGAGGCAGTAGTGCTAACCACTGAGCGACCGTGCCACCCTAGAGTCAAGAAATTACTCACCAGATACTTTGTTCAGGCAAAAGCAAACAAACACCTCAATCCTTCCTCTGTTGTATTCCTTGAGATGCTAAACTCCAGTATTCTAATCTAAGTCCCACTGAAGTGCTAACTTGTACTTGGCTGCTTATATTTGCATCCAACACAAAGGGCCTATCTGGGTCAGTTGAGGGTTCAGTATAAACTGATTCTTTATTAGGCTGTGCCACCAATGGAATCTTGAAAATAAACATGCTCAAATCCCACACCCACAGAATCAAAACTAGTTGAGAATTTGTCCTTTCAATATCTCTGAAGGCATTTTACTATTCGTTCCATGGGGTTTTTGCAGAGAAAAATTAATAGAAGCCAGCTAGCTGTTACTGGAGACTTTCTGGTATCTCCACACAGGAGAAAGACGTTGAGAGAGATTTGTGATACTTTCTTTTTTCAGGCTAGATATCTCTACTGCACAGACCTTAGACATGATGGTCACCTGGCCAATCAAAATTTTGTTGCCAAAAAATTACCCCCCAGCTCAGAACTGTCTGCATTTACTCTCACTGTCCTAGGAAGAGGGTATTTTGTATACAGCTTGGAATGTGCATCAGTAAACATGATTTTTTAAATTCCAGCCAATGTTTTGCATAGATTCCTTGGTTTAAAGCAGCCTCTTCCTTTCTTCAGTCCACAGTCTAAAAGTAAAGGATATAACATGATATGGTTTTTATGTCAGGTAAATTGACTGTACATCCCTGTGACTGGCAGACTGAATCAAACAAAACATCCAGTTGTCCAGTTGCAGTGGGCAGTGTGCTTCTCATGGTCAACTAGCTCATGCTGGTAAGCCGAAGAACATCATGTCCAACATCAAATGTAATTCTGCTATTGGACAACATGAATTAAGTATTCTAAATTGTGTCAAGAATTACACTGAAAACCAATCTACGGTCATCAATTGGGCTGGCCGTGAGATGTAGTTGTACATGATAGAAGCCACATTTATTAACAAACAGACTGTAGCCGAAAGCTATTTGCACATACATTGTACCTTTTACATTGGGGAAGAGAAAAAAAGGGTCATGGAAACTGCCAAGCTCTGCTGCATTTCCACGGTAACATCCTGACCAATCCAAGTCAACATGCCTGCTCTACGAACTAAGACTGACAGTTAATAGTCCTGTTGCATCTCCATGCTGAAAAAATAATCCAATCAATCAATGTTGACTTGCTGCACAAACTGGTGTTTCATTTGCAAGGTTGTTGCTTTCTTGTCCTGGTGTGTGCAAGATGAAAAGCTTCAACTTTATGTCTCCTTTCATCAATATTCACGTTCTGTGTTTATCCTGTAGCTCAGTACAAATTGAGAGAGTGACAATGTGCAATCAGCCTGAAAACATTCTCATTTTTAAAACATACTTAAAGGCTGCTATCAGTTTCCTGCAGATCAATGGGATCCATGGTGGAAAGTATTCCAATTAGAGTTCAATGGCCCATGAGGCATCCAGACAAAGCGATCAGGAAATGATAGTGGGAATATTGTTATTGTTAGTGGCACCAAACTGATGTGGTGTTGTTCTGACTCCAAAATACGATGCAACATAACTTTGATAAGACTGTGTCAACTTTTAATAAAGGAGAGGATGGACTCTTGAAAATTTATATTTTGAATTATTTCACTCTATGCAACAAGTTTGTAAGATGGATCACTCGATTTATGTACATCTTCCTCCTTAACATGTGAACTTTACATGATTTAATATGAAGCATTCTTCCACAGTTCCCAATTCCAACAGTTGTTCTATCAGTTGCTTGGCATGGCTGTATCTCTGCATCACAGATGTCAGAAATATCAGTTCAATAAGTAGCTTATGAAAGTAGCATTATAATCAGCAGGCAAATTCATGAGGAGGTTTCACATTATTACCATAATTTTACATAAATAAATGAATTTGTAAACCATACTCCAAATTCCATCAGATTAAGTATGATTATTTCTTTGAATGTAAATTAGGATTGAAACAGCCAGTCAATTCCCATGCTGAAATGAACAGGTTCAAGTTTGAAACACTGATCACCAACTTCCTGGAGCTCAGCCACACCTACCCTGAATCCACAGGGTTCAAGTCTTACCTTAACCCGAAATTGGGCAACTGACATTACAGCACTGGACAGATGTACTCTGGTTCTGTACATCAAAGTGTTTTCTACTGCATGGCACTAAAGGCAGTTACTGTACATTGCATGAATACATGCTCACCTGCAGGCAGACATCCTTGCAATAACTTTTCAGGCCAGCAGAATGGGCGATATGACAAAGTGCGCAGATCTCACAATATCAAATAGGCACGCCCTTACTTATCAGTCTGTTAGACTTGTATGCATTTTCCGCTACCTTGGAGAGTGAGATTATAGGAGGTTGATTTTCGTTTTCGCACCATTCCATAGGTTGTTGTAATTGGGACGACACAGAGATGAAATTTGGAGCAGGTTTAATGCCAGTCTAGCACACAATTTTGACGCGGGCCTCAATTTGGATTCTGACAGCTGTCTAATTCGAACACCGATAAATGGGTACAACAACTAATTTCGCCACTGTGCCAAAGTTGTCACTGGTTCCTCAATCCTCCAACAACTCCTGGATGGTGCAGGTGAGCAGAGAGTCATTACACCCATGCTAGTTAGAGAGAAAGGTGAAAACAGCCCTTACATGCGTACGGTTTTTCAAATCTCCATACTATCCTATCACTCAATGGTACTACGTCATTCATCCCCAAGGTACGCTGAGCACAATTTTAATTGGGCACCTTGGCAAAATCATTGGGCACTGATGGGAATGGGTGGGTCCACTGGTCTGCAACGTAAACCAGAAGCTCTCCTCACGTGCTTGCAATTGTAGCTGTCAGAAATGCTTAGCAGTGTAGGTATTTTGAAAGGGACTTAAGAAATAAGCACATTTTAGTCATTTTGTAAATTGCACATTGCACATACAACGTTTCTGGGCTAATTGTGAATTATTTATTTTGTCTCCAGCACTACTCTTGCCTCATTTGATTTGCCACTGTAAATTTGCCTCTCTTTGATGTATTTGGAAGAGGATGAAAAGTTTTCTGTGGCCATTTGCCAAGTATCCACACATCAAAAGCTGCTTCAGAGGTGAACAAAGGTCATCTTGGCAAAAGTTTAAGACCCTGGCAGCTTCAGTAATATACAATATATAAATACCTGACTGACGATATTGTTGAATGCTTTCTTAGAAGTATCTCAATTAAAGTAGACCTTACAATCAGTTGTTTGGCATGATAAAAGGCATCCAAAGGCAATGAACAGCCACTGTTTCCTGAATGGCTGGACTGCCAAGGTGACACCAACCATTTCTGTATTACCCTTTGCATGGAACAGAAAAGCTGACTTAAAGCATTGCCATCTGCTACAAGGACATTTACCATTACAATGAGGTAACCAGTTGTCAGATCTAGCAATAGTCAGCTACACATCATTGCAGATGTACCGCATGTCTAGAATACAAGGAGAGCTGCGGCAAGCCTCCTTATGTATATTGTCTCCACTTCAGAGGACTGAGTGCTGGATTGTTTATTAGTCTTGGCTGCAGACTCATGCCTGTCTCTTGGGTTTTATTTTCCTTCACCTTCTCAGTTTCATCATAAGGGACCCATAATTTTCGACTAACTTTCTTTTTTGGGCAAAATATTTTGGGATCGATTGCATTTCAAAATAATTTTATGTATATTTTTTCACAAGGTGGATATGGGTAAATTAGAAAAGGACACAGGCTGTGAGTTTTGAAGGTGTGTTAATTTGATACAGTCCGGTCCATATGCCATATCTCAATGTCTATTCCAAATTTAGATGAGGATCAATGTTCACGTCCCAGGGTTGAGTTAGGATGGCCTCATTCATTCTGAGGATAGCAGCAGCTTTCTTTCCAATTCCACACTTAGCCAGAGGTAGGAGTGGTTGGCAAAAGGGTGGAGGAAAGGATATGCACTGAGTTTATCCACAGGCCCTTGGAAAATCATTTGTTCAATTATCATCACTGCCTTCGGTTACCTATCAGTACGTGGACTGCAGTGTTTCAAGAAAGTGCCTCACCACAACCTTCTCATAATAAGTGCAGATCGAACCAGCAACACCCACATCCCATGAAAGAAAATAAACAGGAGCAGAGATGCATGGCTGAGCTGCAACTGATAATGAGCCATTGCCATTGAACTAGGGGAAGCTGAAGCTCAGAAGCTCGGTCACAGTAGTTAGAAGCTGAATAAATAAGAAAGTTGATGCCAAAATCCAAAATCCAATATCCAAATCCCACCAAATTTACATAGCATGCAGTATTTCTTCCAGTATTTTTGAAAGAAAGAAGTGAGATTGTGTTCGCCAGGTGGAATTTGTTTTAATTTGATTGTGAAACAAAAAGTTTACAATCGAAAGCTGCCTTATTTCATCAAATGTTTCAAAACCTTTGCAAACATGGGTGCATTACTTGTGAAAGACACAAGGGTGGGATGGAAAGGTAGATGGGGGCAGGGGCAATTGTTGGATGGGCTCGGGATTGGCTGATTGCTAAATGGTCAACGCATGTTCCTGCAAATCAGTCCTCAGCCTATGTTCAAATCATTGTAAAGCTCCTTTTCAAACAGATTAGTCCTTATACTACATAACAACATCACCCCTCCTGTTTCCTATTTCTTCTTCCACTGTCTATTTTCTGCGGTCCTCCTCCATGACTCTTAAATGCACCATTGCAGTCACCATGTTATGGTTTCTCTTCCAAAGTTAACTTCCGCATGTCAAAGGATATCTGCTGTGTGTGGAGGTACCAGTCATTAAGACTTCTACAGACCTGTGAGTGTCATAATACTGTCTGAATTTCTCCTTACAAAGCAGCTGTAATCATATTTCTCAATCTCTGTGAATGATGAGTGCTGTTTTCCCTCCCTTTGGTGTCCCAGCAAGTCTTTGAACATTTAACCACTGATTTTCTCCCTTCTGCAACTCTTCCCAATTTAGTTGGTCCTGGAACTCTTTCTCAGCACCTAGAAGTTTTTTAAGAATGTCTTACTGACCAGATACCTGGTGTCCATAATTTTCACATCAGAAAAATGAAGAATACTAACTATCCTTATTGTGATTTCCCAAATCCTTAACAATGTGCTATATATAGTTTACCTTTTTACTTCTCTGACCCTCCATCTTGCTTCTCAGTTTTAAGACACTCCTTTAGATGTACTCATTGATGAAGCTTGTGGTCATCTGACCTGGACTTTTACTTCTGGGTCTCGAACACATTGCTGAAATGGCCAACAACGGGACACTGGCTGGGTTCCACCTGGAAACAGAGTGCCTAACACTCCGAAAAATTCCGGAAGACTGGATGCATTTAGTAGACACTTTAATCGATCTAAGTGGCTACTCACCTCTAATGGGTGGATAGCTATCGACCTTCTCCACATTCAAGGCAGCTTCCCTGGAAATATGTCAGAAGCAGGATCCTGCGAGCCACTAGTATAAAATTGCAGAACTATCAATGTCCCATCCTGCTTCCTCAGCCCAAGGAATATTCACCCCAATGCTTCTTGCTGTGTCTCAGTGTCATAAATGTTTTATAATGCTCCTGTGAAGCGCACTGTTTTTTTTTTATCTTGGAGGTACATCACAAGGATTTGTTGCTGTGTCATAAAGCACAGCTTTAGCAATTTTGCAAAAAAAGAAAATAAAACATTCAGCCGATGCACACATAGAAAACAGGTGCCCTAAACAGTAATGGCAGCCTCTTTGAGTATTATCATATATACCATCCAGTTCTTATGACATATTACCTTTCTCTATATCTACGGTGTGCTGAATCCTCAGGTATTTTAAACCCAAGTTCTATACAAAACAGGCTAATACACTTCGCAATTCGTTGTATTTGCAACTGAACAGAGTAAAATAAAAGGATTTGAGAGATTCAGCTCACTCAATTTAATTACACTGATATTGTTGAACTAAAAATTAAAACAGCACTCTTGGGTATTTCCTTTACATGAAGCGTGAAATTATTAGTGAAGATACCTGACTCTGTTTGCTTGTGCTCAAGGGAAATATTCGTGCAGAGAGGAAAAGGAAATTGACAAGTGAACAAAATCTGGGGTTGGAATTGTTTCTGTTATTTTTGGAAATGCACAAACATTTGCAAGACATAGTTAGGAAAACATTTCAAATGAGAACTCAAGGTTCTTAAGAGTTACCATCCCCAAAAAATAATCTACCTTTTGCTTTCATAGGTTAATCGCCCTACTGGGCAATTTCAGTCATTTCTATTACCACAATTAAATGCTGGAAACCTGAGAGTCAGTTTGTTTGTTTAGAGAAACCAATGCAATAGTCGTTTAATGGCAAAGTTTACAGTTTAGACTCACTGGGAAGTTGACATGTGATGAGGCAAGCTATTTTTAAAATAGTACGCATTTCACAGAATAGTTTTGATTGCATCAGAAGTTTTCTTCCAGTTAAGAAACTGACTCTGACTGAAACATGTACGTCCAGGTTCTGTTACATATACTAAACATTCATGCACTTTAACACATCTCAGCTGACTGTACCAGTCAGTGGAATTGCACGTCAGCAAGATGTGCCAAAGAAATTCAACATCAATAAAAAAGATATTGGCCAAGGATGCCTTTAAACAATGCTAATCCCAAAAATAACAACCATTGGTATCAGAGAAAAAAGCAAGCCTATATTTTAGCATCGTCAATAATTGTGGCTGACAAAAAATGTCATGTCCCACCTGTGGTGCAATCCATTTTGCAGTGTAACCAAGGCAAATCTGTAATGATGAACCTTAAGGAATGATTGGCCACTACAAGCATGCCATTAACACATTTAAAAGCTATTCTCCACAATTATCCAAGTCAGGCTTGGATGTCAAGTGCTATAAAGACTTAACCTATCTGGTGCTTCGGGTTCCATTGTATCAATATACCTAGTACATTCACTTCTACTCTATTACCATGTAAATTGTTCACTGTGCTTTTAAACTACTTTTTTATTGATTGGACAACAACACATCAACACATGCTATGCCCAAAGGAAATTTAGCTCTAAAGGTTTGTGCACGTACCTTCTGTTTTATGATCATGTCGTTGATTTCCTCAACATCTCCCACTGTCACGAGTTGAGACTTGATCACACGATCCAGCAATGAAAGCCAGTCTGTCAACTCCACCCAGGCCTTGTTGAAGTCAGCCAAAGCTGGAACATCCATGAGTAAAGAAGAAGGCATGTCTAACTTGGTGATGGAAGTATCCGTGGTAACAAGGGTCTCTGTCACCACAGTAACTGCTTGTTGCGTGGTTGGAACTGAAAAGAAATGATTACTAACGTTAGTCAATGTGGGACATTTTAAAAGATCATTAAGCCCAAACTGTAATTAAATGTGATTATTTCATATTCAGGCTTACAAATGTAGTTACTTGGACCAAACACATTGGTTGCAACGGTGGGATATTATAAAGAGACAAATATAACCACTGTGAGTTCATCAAAATTCATTAAAACATTTCACACCAAACATATGCTTGTTTCCCTTTTTGTATACTTGACAACTTTAGTATCTCAAAATTATAAACTGAAAGTGGAATAAAGTGAATCCTAAAATAACATCATGCAAATTAACCAATCACCTGTCATAAAGGAACACCTTAACAGCAGATTTTTTTGTTATGCATCATAACAGGAGCTCATGATGTCCATATGGACCTGGTTATATATAGAACAGCAGCTGCTCCATGGGAGCTTACAAATGACTCCAGAACGATGATGGTTTATGATGGAAAAATCTGCTTTCAGCACTCAAGTTCCAAGATAATCAAGGTATCTGACATTAAAGCAGGAAATTGACTCTTAAATAAAGACAGAAAATGCTGAAAACACTCGACAGGTCTCTTGGCTTTTGTGTATATATCAGAGAGAGATGAACTATACCAGAATCAGGCTGTGTCAATTTTGTTTCATGGAGGGTTTCCTCTCTGAGGCCTAGCCAGGTGTCTCTTCTGAAACTCACTTCATTACCTTGTACCATGTCCCTATGGCGCCCCACTCATCGTAAGCTCCCTTTCACCACTGACGTTACGTATTTACCACAGCTAAAAACCTGCTGAGATTCTAGCACTGGCACAAGCTTTAACACCCAGCCATGCACCCAGTCTTGCACTGCCTGCCAGTAGCTGCCTTTCACCGGGTACATGGTAGGACAGCAATCAAAAACAAATGCTTCTCAAGGCACATAGGTTGCATGACTAACACTTCATTGCACATACAAGTGGATATACAAACATTATTGGCAGCTAAGAACAAAACAACACAGGTTACCCACCCTTAGCCTCATAGCATCCTTTGAACTCTAACGAAGAGACTGCTGCTGTTTCCCTTCTGCCTAACATAGCCCAGTGCACACTTTTTGTTTAAAGTGGGCCCATCACATTTTAGAAAGCCCCATCAAATGGCTCAAAATATTCACTTTTATTCAGCAACAGCCAAAATAAACAATAAACAAACAAGCCTATGCTTCATTTGCCTCTTGGAACAGACAGAGACTGCTTGCCTTTGGATCAACAAAGTTATAGTCCACGTATGATCACTGCTCCCTGCTCACATCCATTCAGCTGGCTATCAACTAAGTTCTGTTTGGCTTGTTGTGCTTGATGCTGCTTCATGCAGAATGTGATGTTCTTCCTGCTCACTGCTCTCATCTTCATCCTCAGAAAATTGACAAGCTGGGAGAGCAACAGCAGAGTCTTTCACATCCCCTCCCTGTCAGCTGCAGTTGTGCAAAGCACAGCATGCAAGAATTATGCAGCACACCCTGCCTGTAATGTATTGCAACGTTCTCCCAGACCTATCCAAACACAGGAACTTCTTTCTCAGCAGGCTTACTGTCTGCTCCACCCATGGCCCTACTTGAAAATATGCTGCCTTGTATCTATGGCCAGCCTCAGGAAGAAGTTTGCATAACAGAGTCATTAGCCAAGGTAGGAGAGGGTAGCCCTTGTCTCTCAGGAACAATGCTTGTCAGTTATCTGGCCCTTGATAGTTTAGCCTCCTCCTCCAGTCAGTGGAGTATGAAGCATTCTGACAAGGAAGGCAATGGAATGCCTCTGCACGGACCTGTGGCATGGGGATATTTTTACCAATGAATGCAGCACAGCTATATCACACAAATGACCTTGAAATTTGTAAGTGCTGTATGAATGCTGATACCCTGTCCTTGTCTAACCACAGCCCCCACCCTCACATATCTCCCAAGAAAGTTAGCATCTCATAATAAGAGCATATTGATGAATAATTTGCTCTTGTGCAGCTTATGAGATCCTGGACTATATTTGTGAATTGTGACCTGCAGGTGTCACATTTTAGGTAACCTGCAATTGCTTCTGTTCTACCTTCACTTGCAACGAGCATGATTAAGATCACTTGTGACCAAGATTTGTGTCCTACACAGTTGCACACTGCATACATTTCAAATGCAGGCTACAATGATTACAGATGATGTCAGGCTGTACTATGAAAGTTCATGATTAATTCAGTTGCTCTTTGCAGAGGCTCTCAAACAGACCCCACATGCACAGATAGAAAAGCAATCATTTTCTTTACACACTCAGGGTGTGGCTGCAGCTACTTTCCATTTTCAGCGTGCTTTTATGATTCACATGAACATGGAAGGCAATGTAGATTATGCTTGGCACAATCAGACAAAGGCTCAGCCTGGTAAATCACATGGATCCCACCTGAACCTCCATACTCCTTTCTTCCTGGCAGTCGCTGCTGAGCCCACAGTACCGATCAACCAAACATTGCCACGCGTGTCTCTGAAATATGACTTCATCTATCAATATTCCCTTTTAAGCAGCAGCCCCACAGCTTAGTCATGCCAACCAGCATGCTGCACTACTTCTCTGTCAAGGTTGGGTGGTTGTGACTGTCAATAATCTCCCCTTCCCACAATAACCCATGTTTTCCAATGCACTATTATCTCCCACCCCTTTTATTACAATACCTCCCTTTTCAATTATTGGCCCCTCTGCTGCCCTAAATTCTCAGAATTGACTTCCCATGGCAGTGGTTCCCTTGGCTTTTTGTGCACAGACTGACCATAGCCCACCTCCTTCTTTGACATGGATGGACAGCCCCGACTAATGAATGACCAGTCCCTTGACTGATCTGAATGCAACTCCCCAACTGGTTAACTGTGACTCCTTGGACAGGTACATTGGATGAGCAGGACTGATGATGCCCCACTTTCCTGCTGTGAGCACCTCCTGCTGTGAACAATCCCACGACTGCCCCTCCAGATCACTGGCCATGCCCAAGTCTCTGGACTAACACTGGAAGCTGTTCTTGTGCTGGACTCCCAAACTGTAGGTCTCCATTGACTTGATCGAGGACTCTGCCCATTAGACTTTCAGAATCACCTGCAGTGTGTTTTCCACATAGGATGTTGGTACATGGTATAGGTGTGAGATTGTTGGAACACAACAACAATGTATAACAGTCTGTCCACCTCCTTGACTTATGACTGCTCAAACCATAAGTTGCCGGCTTTGTATCTGCGCTAAAAGGCAAGTCAAGACTGGAAGTTCTATTTACCTTAAACTCTGACTGAGGGGACAAAGTGTAAAAGGGTAAGGCGAGGCAGAGATGCTGTGAACATCTGAGTAGATGCAAAGTTAAAGCATGCTAACAAAATCAGTAACAAGCTTTAGCTTGCAGGCTGGTCCAATCCGTGAGATTAATGCCTATTTCTGTGCAAAGTATCTGGGCAGCAACATTCCAATGAGAGGTGGCAGTGCATTCCAAAGTGCAGCAATGAACCACAAGGTAAGTGGGATCAAGGTATGCCAGGCTGCTTTTCCATGTTTGATTCCAACATCCATGGATGCGGATGTGTGCAGCCACTGTGATGTGGTGGCTCATGTCTAAGATAGGGAGCTAGAGGAACTAGTGGCAAACTGAAGATGATAGGAAATTTCACTGACTTCCATGTTGGGAAGTATAACCATCAAGATTCTATCTGGCAGGTGGGAGAATAGGAGATTGCACATAGATAATTCAGATTAACTAGAAATGGGATGTTAAGGCAGAGATGTTAGGAAGATTCCACCCTGAAGGCTGAGTTATCACATTTTCTCTGATTACACTTGTTCTATTACATGTTCTCTGTTAGCAATGGCCTATGATTTAATACTGGTTAGGAACTTGCTCTCACACAGCCCCAGGTGTTCCACCAATCTAAATTAATAAATGGTATGCTGACTAACTTTGAGTAAGCGGTAGTCTTTGGCATTATTGCCTAGTCACACTCAGCCTTTTACAATGCTATTGCCTGTCTGATATACGTTCTTTTCCAAGCTTTGTCCCCTCTACTTTCTGGCCTTGGTGACACCTTGCATGGTCACACATGAGCTTTCACATGTACACTGCAATACCGAGATTCATATGTCCAACAGCTTTCAACTCTCCCACTGCCTTCATATTGTCAGAATGCTATTTCTTTGTTAGATGAATTGCAACTTTCTCTAGCTTAAGATAAAACATGTGTGATGCTGCTGTGGCTTTAAGAGGTTACTTGTCATTTTTTTTTGAAGAGAGGTTTTAAGGCAGATATGATGAACAGTCTACCAGAAAGTCAAGAATACTTTTTTTTCCCCCAAATCCGATGTACCAGTCAAGAACCTGGGTCAGCTGTGCCTGCCTAAGATTGGAAACCAATCAACAACTGGTTAATGTGCAGGCAGAATTTCTGTGCTTTAAGTAGCATCACTGTGATGATTGAAGATGCTAAGGACACTCATTAATATGGTGAGACCTTGGTCATTTGTTTTAAAGTTGGAACAATGGAAGAAGCCTGAGTGGGTGTGGTCAAACTCAGCCAGAACTAGGATCGAAAGTTTAGCTTTTAGTACTTGTTGCTAGGGTCTTGAAGAGGTGGAAGTTTTTTTTTCTCTTTCTCTCTTAGTTACATCCAAAAGCTTGGGGTTCTCTGCCTGCTACAGGAGTTGCATGTGAGACAATCTGTTTTCTGAATTTGCCTTTTCCCAAGGTGTGTTTATGGGATGTTACTGTGCTGGAATAGTTAATTAGTAATAGTTACTGTATCTATTATTCTGTTATGTTTTCCAATAGAGTTAAGTTATCCAATACCTTATTTCTGAGGAAGGGCCATCGGACCTGAAATGTTAACTCTGATTTCTCTTCACAGATGCTGCCAGACCTGCTGGGCTCTTCCAGCAACCTCTATTTGTGTTCCTTCTTTCTTTGGTTGTATTTTAACAACAGTGGATGAATAAAGTTTGTTTTGCTTTAAAACCAGTTTTTTTGACCAATTGAATTGCATCTGGGATGCAGCACCTTACATTTACCTTTAAAATAAGAAAAAGTTAGGGTCTAGACTATCTTCTGATTATTTTGATGGCATTTGGTCTGGTCTATAATGCACTGAAATTCATTCTCTTAGCACAAAGTTCCACTTCCATCGCTGTCCACCGTTTCCAGCCAAACAAGAAGCTTCTAATTTCCAGATTCTACTTAATCCTGAACTGAGCTTCTAACCAAAATCCTCTTAACTACAAAGATCACCTGCTTTGATCTCTGTCACATTCATTTGGTCTGGTAATTAACATGAGTTAAATACTTCTTTAAAAACAATATTTTGCCAGTTAGCAGCTCAAAAAAAAACTGTTCAATGGCTTTATTTTAAATTCCAAGGATGCTGTTTAGGAAGCACGGTTGGCAGCTGTGGAATTATTCCCTAGATTTCTGGTGAATTAAGGAGAGCATTGAAAAATATAAATCAATACTCCCTCTCTAACATAAGTCAATGTTCATATCTATTCCACAGAAGTCAGTCAGACTCATTTAGGCCCATTCATGTTCAGTCAACAAGGTATCTATTGGAATGTTGAAGAAAATAACAACATCCGTCTAAATCTATGCCAGGTATCATTTCTGACTTTTGCTTTTAGCATAATGAAAAATGTTTTCACTTCGAAAACCCGTAAAGTCAGCTCAGTTGCAGTTTCTACAATTTATCTCCTTTAAATGCGTACTTCTGACAAGTTCAGGAACAGTGTATTGATGGAGTTCCAAGAGATTTATTTGCAAATTGTTATATCCTGGCATTTGTTCACCTCAATAGCTTAAGGTTATAGCTATGAAAAAACACTACAATGGATATATTTTACTGACAGATTTGTCCTATACAGTCCATTGAATTTGAAAAAAAAATGGCACAGAGGATGCTACGAATGGCACATTCACCCAACACCACTAACAAGTCAAGAATACCTTTTTTTTTCCCAAATCCGATATACCAGTCAAGAACCTGGGTCAGCTGTGCCTGCCAAAGATTGGAAACCGATCAACTATTGGTTGATGTGCAAACAGAATTTCTGTGCTTTAAGTAGCATCGGTGTGATAATTGAAGATGCTAAGGACACTCATTAATATGGTACATTAATATGGTAGTTCTGGAAAACGGTGCTTTATTTTTTAATGTCAATGCATGGGTCTGGCCTTATGACAACTTGAGAGCGTTAGAGGTATTGCGTCACTCAAATACTTGGCTTCTCTAATTTAAAAATCCCAGGGGCAGGACATCTGGAGTACACTGAGCACAAGTCTACACAGCATTATTGGCAAGTATTTTGGATAATAGGACTAGGGAAGGAGGGAATAGTCATTTCTGTGTAGAAGTAAAAGGATTAGCTGTTGCAGAATGATACCATAGCAGAATGTACAAATTAGTACATAAATATTTAAGGAGCATACATTGTCTGCGCACGGTAATAAGATGAGCTTCAAACACAGTGATTCCAATAACTAGCGCTCAGTATTGGCTGGAAGGTGGACTCTAATAGCAGGAATAATATTCTGCCCAAGGTCTAAAACCTCTGTGTAAATAGTGTCACAGAAATTTGATTTCTGATAGTTTTAAGATCCAGTCTGCACAGCGTAATAACAGCAATAAGAACAACAAGTCTGCACTTCCCCCCATCGCCTCACCACACACCCCCGACACAATCACAGCACAACAATAAATTGCACACATTGCATTAAAATATTCTCTTCTAATCAAATAAACTGAAGTTTCAGCACATGTACAATTTCCATGTACAATCCCAGTCTATTCCACAGTGCACATTCTCAATGACTTCAGGAGAGTACTCAAGTATTTTCCCGGCAGCAAATTGAAATTGAAAGACTTATTATGTAAGTTTGTATTTCATTTTGTGTCTCAAGTTAGTGGAATTGGAAAAAAAAATCACAAATATTCTGGGGCCTGACCTTGAAAAAACCTTAAATCAAAGGCTACTGATTCAACTCAAAACATCGCAACTGGATGTTAAAATGTGCACCATATCAAACCTGAAAATTCAGCACAGAATCCTATATTTGCTCATTCAAGGCAGATAAAATCAATTCCAATTATTGCCAAGTTTTTATCAATGTCTTTAATGATGTCACTTATCAAAAGTTCCAACATTTCTGTACAGATTACGCATTCTTTGCTTGTAATTCTTATCTTATTCAAAAAATGTATGCACGTCATTACATACGTTAACATAATTTTAACATTACATTCTTCGGTGCTAGTGTTATTAACATTTACACACAGAGTACAGGGTATTTTGCAGACTAACACACTCCTACTCCTGTATTGCTTTTCACATAATGAACCAATACTTTTTCAAGATAAAGCTAATTATAAAATGATCTTTACCATCCAGTATTGATTGGTCTGTGGTGCATCTGCAGGCTGCTATTTGTTTCTGTCACTTTCATTTAGCCAGACTGTATTTAACAGTATCACATGCAATTATTTCTTTACAAAATAACTACTGCTGGTAATGAAGTTGGAACCCATTCATGGTACTTGTAGTTCTCTTTCAGTTTGCCGTTCAAAATAATTATCAACTCTACAAATCGCTGGTGACCAGATTTAAAGTTATAATATTTCTTTCATTAAACACCACAACCTAGATTACCGTAACTGCCTATATGAACATGACAGACAAAAGGCATGCCACATGACTGCATCAGTATTCATTTAAATGTATCTATACAACATTTCTTTTCCAGCTATATTAGGACTGCTGGTAACCTACTTCAGATTTTAAAAAAAGGCTACTGTAGGTGAAAGGAATCTCACATAAATGCTTTAAGCATTTTCCTGCCAAAGTCAGCAGCAACCATCTCTGCAATTATTTCTAACCCATTGTCAAATGCTTTCTTAAAAGCAATTATCTCAACATTTGTTGTAATGCAATTTTTAATGTTATTCTGTACCATTTTATCTATTTTTCTGATTTAATAATTCTGTCCATTTCTCATTTCATACGAGCCAATCCATAGATGTAAAATACGCTTTCAAACAATGTTTTATCCACCTGATCATCAGTGATGAATTGCAATAGAAACAGTTTGAACACTGAAACATTTTCTAAACAAGGAAAATTAGTAAAGAATTCTCTTCCTCCTACCAGTGTGAAGTTTTACTTCCTTATCTGGCAGATTTGGTCTCCTATTATTTTACACATCAGAAGGTCCTGAGTTTCAAATATGATATTAAGTGATCTAACAATTACTCAGTGATTATGCAAATGTACTTCAAACTGGCAAGTCATAGTTCACCCAGAAAAGTGTAAATCTACAAAGCAAGCTGTGACCAGGGAGACAGTCTCTTCACAAGCTGCTTCTTGCATAATAAAAGTGTTTGCCTTGTTTAGACCTTCAGTCGTCTCAGCCCGAGTAGGCAATGGCCTAGCGGTATTATCAATGAACTATTAATTCAGAAGCCTGGGTAATGTTCTGGGAACCTGAGTTCGAATCCTGCCATGGCATTTCGTGGAATTTGAATTCAAGAATAATCTGGAAATAAGAGGTTAGTGATGACCATGAAACCATTGCCAACTGTCAGGAAAACCTATCCGGTTCACTAGGGAAGGAAATCTGCCATTCTTACCTGGGCTGGTCTACATGTGACTCTACCCACAGCAATGTGATTGACTCTTAACTGCCTTCTGCGCAATTAGGGATGGGCAATAAATAATGGTCCAGCCAATGATGCCCACATCCCATCAATAAATAAAAAAGTGTAACTAGAACATTGCACAAAGATTGAATTCAAAACTGAAACGTATTTGATTTTCCAACGATCTGGCATACACCCAAAATATTTTTTTAATAAATCTAAGACCATTTGAACCTAACAAGATCCTTAACGATTATGAGAAACATAGATGATCTAATAATTACCATTATGGATCACAAATATAGCAGTTAACTTACGAACACTAGGTTGATATCTTTGCTTCAGGTCGTGCAGTAGTGTGTTAATCTTCTTCCAGTCAGAATTTAGATCTTCAATTTTTCCCTAAAATATATTAGGTAAAAAGATAAACCTTAACAAGGTGGTACATACAGCCTAGCACTTTATATTCCATTATTTGTAGTGATTAGAGTGGTAATTAGCAGGTTACGCTGGACAGGTCAGTTATTTTCCTCACAGTTTGAGAATCAGACATTAACATTGCAGATGTATATTGAGAGATAACCACTACTTCAGTAGCTGAAAAAGTTCAGGTTTGCCCAAGATGTGCTCAACACCCTTAAGTACATTTTAGTCTGTACCCTCTTGGCAGCAGAGACAAAATTCTACTCTCCCCATCACTTCATATCACATGAAGACTAATAACACAGTCTATTCAGCCACCATCTGATGAGACGGTAAATGACAGACATTTATTGACTTCTTGTTTTCTTCAACAAATAACTCAATGAGGTATTTTATCTATAAATGCTGAACATCACTAACAACCAACCTCTGTTATTCACGTTAGTAACACAACACTAGCAACACCTTGCTGAGCAGTGTAGGTGCAAATGTGTACCTTGGAATCATTCAAACTGCTCTAAGTAATGATTGTGTCTGTAAGAGATCATCAGCTATACAAATGTACTGCTGACTGTGCACAGAGATCAGTGGGAAATGCTAACAACTGCTCTATGTTTGCTGGTGTAGTTTTAACAGGTTATTCACTATTTTCTATTTTATTTTATGCTGGTAGGAAAATTGATAACATTGAAACTTAATCAGCTGAACACCAACATAACAATAGTAACAGAAACATTACATTTGCTAAGGAAAGGCAACTTTTTTTTACATTAGGACTTTTTGATTGATAAGTCTAGTATTAATACCAGACAAATATTAATGCAGGTACAGTAACTCTTCATAAAAAATGACTTAAGACACAGCCTCGACAACTAGCTGAACAGCACATAGCTGAAACACCATAACCTACTTTTTTTCTCTGGACACTTATTAATCTTTCCTTTTGTTTTAGATTTCCACCATTAATAGCTTTTCCCCTATACTTTATTCTTTTTATGCGTACATTTTCACAGCCAATTTCAAGGTAGGAGATTCTTTATCGCATCAAAATGAGCTGATGCACGTCCATTTCCTAGTTGTCTCAAGATCTTATCTTCTTGAATTTAAATATGCACGTGGAAACATCTTTAGGGTGAGTTCTAGAAGTTTCCCACAGAAGAGCTATCTTAAGGTAGGCTATTCCTTGGAGATGGTGCAAAGTATGATTCACCAAAGCCCAAATGCCCTGTACATTGTCAAGGGAGAAAATTGTGGCTGTATCTGACAGAGGGATTATTACATTCTTATATTGTAAAAAGGCTGAAGGGGTGTACCAAGGAAAAGCTTTTATGATTTATCCTAATTATATCATTTTGTTTATTGTATATTGGCGGCAATTAACTGAATTGCTGAGTGGAGCCTTCACGTACAAGAGAAGGACATTAGCATAGTTATAGAAATTTTATAAATTATTTCTTGCTTACTTTTTATCTTTAGTTAGAGGCTTTTAAATGGCATTTGTGAAATACTAATTTTTAAAATTAATTGAAATTTCTGTTCCTGACAGAAGCATGAATTGGCATAATCTGTTGCAGCTGTTAAAGAGCAACTCCGAAACATCTCTACAGGAAAACAACAACAAACAGATGCTTCCAATTGTTTGGAAAAGACAAGATGATTAATTTACTTAATAACAAACTCATCTAACACTGACATAGAGTGAGGCATGCGTGATGATCAGGAAGTAGTTTTAATATGGGAAGCTGAAATCACACTTGGTGATACATGGTAAGTCACATAGTAGAGTCAGGAAACGCTTTATCATATACATACTCTGGAACAGCTGTCCCTGCATTCTGGAAAGGTTCCAGCGGATTGAAAAATCCCGAATGTAACAACTCAATTCAAGGCAGCAGGGATACAGAAAGCAGGAAAGTATAGGCCAGTGAGCATAACATCTGTAATTGGTAAAATGCTGAAAGCAGTAGCAAGAAATATAGAAAAGTGCAATACAGTAAAGATGAGCCAACATGGTTTTATACAAGGGAACTCATGTTTGAGAAATCTATTAGTGTTCTTTGGGGATGGAGCAAACAGCATGGTCAAAGGAGGACCAGTAGATTCAGTGCATCCTGATTGAGAAAAGACCTCAAAAAGGTGCCATGTAAAATAGGTCACGATGCAAGCTACGAGCTTGTGATATTGGAGGTAAGATATTAGTATGATGAAAGGATTGACTAATTAACAGGAAACAGTGTTGGGTTAAATAGATCATTTTCAAGTTAGCAAACTGTCACAGTGAGAGTGCCACAGAGGACAGGGCACACAGAATAATTGCCTTTGTTGGTTACATTGCATGGGTTGGCATTGCACACCTTCACCAGTTTTGAGAGAGTCTGAACTGCTTGTTAGAAGACAGTTTATGACACCTGAGAGTAGTTGTGGACCACGGGGAATCTCTAGTCTTTAACTGGGAGACAATGCAAAACTTAGACATTCAACATTCCTTTGAGAACTCAGCCAAACAATCCTAATGGGGCCATCTGAAAAATAATGATGCTTGGTCATCTGTTCAAATTGCTTCCATTGATATCGTTGTTACAGTTGATAAAGTCTCATTACAATTCTATAAGGTATTGGCGAGACTACTTACAGTATAGTCTACAGTACTGTTTCCCTCATTTAAGAAAGGATATACATGCATTGTCAGCTGATTGTTTTGAAGATGATGCTGTCACAGAAGGAGATGTTGAGCAGGTACAGCCTATATTCAATGAAGTTTAGATAAATGAGATATGCACTTATTGAAGCATGTAAGGCTCTGAGCGGGTTTATGTTTTGAGCATATTTCTTCTTGTTGGGAAAGTTGGCGTCCAGTGTTTAAATCTGTGATTTAAGGTGAAGGTGAAGTCTTTGGGATCCTCCTCAGCAATGACTGTAGAAGCTAGTTCATTGACTATATTCAAGACTGAGTTAAACAAGTTTTTGATCAATGAGGGATCCATAGGTTATGGGGATAGCAAGTGTGTGGATATATGAACAGCCATGGTCTTATTAAATAGCAGAGAAGGCTCAAGGAATCAAAAGGCTTATTCCAGCTCCTACTTGTTAGCATCATGTGATTTTATGAACAAGTAATTTGGGCATATGTTCTGTGGTCTTTAGAAATTATATATGCTGTTTGTGAGGGTAATTTACTAGGGTGTATTTTAAAATAAATTATGGAGATGAAGTTGGCATAAACGAGCTTTTATGGCCTCCTCTCAGATATTTTTTGTCATGCAGCATAGAATTCACTAAAGAAAAAAAAGCTTTATTACATAATGGCTTTCACATGCTCACGGCATTTCAAGTTCTCAGTTACCAACTAAGTACGTCTATGAGACAAGGAAACATGACAGTATTTTTATGCATACCAAGGTCCTACAAACAGCAAAGTAAAAAATGACCAGATAATTTGCTTTTGTAGGATTAGTGGGATAAATGTTAGCTTCCATTTTGGATTGCAACACAGCAAACTATTTGAATATTGTGAAATAGCTGAATATAGTAGACTGCAAAACTATTCTGAAGACTGATTAATATGAGTACTGTATATTCAAGGCATTTGAAAGTACTGTACCTCTTCAACTGACAATTTGTATTATATGTAGTATGAGCAATATTTCATGAGGCTCAAACTGTGTTTTCAAATGTTTGCTACACTAGGTGCAGGTTAGAACTAACCTCGTCTGGAATCACTAAACTGCTAAATATATAGCTGGGCTTCTTACTCAGTGACATGTTGCCACCAAGTCTCTAAACTTCTCTACAGTAGTAAACACACAGCTGCAGAAACCTTACTTTATCAGAGACTTTTTTTAAGTTTATAACAAATCAATTAAACAAGTTTTTTCTCATTAATGCATTTTTGTTTGTTTCTTGGAATAACAGCTTCTGCAATGACAGACTGTAATTAACTGCTTCATAATTGTAAGTTCATAATGAATTTATCACGACAGACAGATCATATTTTTCTGAAAAATGCATCTGACATTTGTTTTATGCAGAGGAAATGACACTTGAAACACAGTCGCTGAAAAACTACAAGGATTATTAGGTCATTCCTTTAACTTTTGTAGAAGCTTGCTGTGGACCAACTGGCTGCTTCAATTCATATGTCAGAGCAATGATTACTCTTCAAAAATACCCAGTTGATGTGAAACACTTTCCAAGAAAAATTCTCTCTTTACTGTAACAGTAAACCCATTCTCCCGTTGTCGTGAAAATAAAGCTAAACGTAGTGCGACCTCAAAGCAGGAGATTGGAAAGAAGCCACATAAGCCACAGATATATAATGTACCTGGCCAGGCATTTCCATTTTCCTATTTAATCTCCTGAATGCTCAGCATAAAAGCATCTTGGTCTCCATTCAGCTGTGGCCTGCTGTCCTCCAACTAGTATTTCTTCCCTGTCCCAGCTTAACTTATTCCATGGAGTACTTCATCCATTTCAAGTGAGAATTTTGTGAAACATCAGAAACTAAAAGGGAGTTTTGCAGAGTCCAGCCTTGTACCTTTCTGCAGAGATTTACTTCAACTTACATATTATAGAACTCCAACACTCTGATTCCTTGATCCCTATACACACAACCTATTACAAGGGGTAGGGATAGATAGAATGAGCCGGTGCTGTTGATGGCCTGGGCCCCTAGACCCCAACTCAAGTGTAGTGGCGTGGCTTTGACCTGAGCACTTTGGATGTTCTGGAGATCTGGCCCTGATGTACCCTCATGTCCCAGGCCCTGCTCAGTTTGCACCCAATTATCCCTTAATTAACACACAATCATCCGCTTCCTAGTTTAATTTAGCTTCCGGCATCCCTGCCAGACCCTACTTGATGATACCAAATTGGGCCTGCTTACTGGCTGGAGCAATAGGGAGATACTGTACGACACTAATCAGAACCAGAGTAATCCCCAATTTTAATTTTGATCATCTAAGAGGAGTCAGAGATAAATATTTGAAATACCGTCCTCCTCATCCTCAATTGGTTACGATCTTAGTTCTCTTTTCATCCCTCTTGAGAGATTGCATGGCTTTTGGGTGGCATGGGGAACCTCTTTCTCATGATACACAATTTATTCCAATTATGTGAGACAGAATGGAGAGGACAAAGTGTATTTTCCAGTCTGTCATTGCTTGCACCTTTCAATTTCTGTGAAACTCTCACTCTCAACCAGATACCTAACTGGATTCAGTTTCTTTGAAAAAGTCAATGATCTGAACTGCTTTTGCTGTGTTTTGTTTTGTTCATATTATTTGTGTTGAACATCCTCACACAAGCTGTTACAAGAATTAACAGCTTGAGTTTTGTTAAACATTGAAAGAAAAACAGCACAAACTTCACCAGAAATAAGAAAAACTGAACACTGTACAGTATTTGCACGTAACTTACACATTGTTGCACTCCAGTTCATTTTCTCCTTTTGCACCTCAGGGAAAGATGTACTTATTCATCAAATAGTTACTGAATATACTCCAACAGTAAATTATTTCCCGAAAGACAACATATTAAAATGATGACTTAAAATTAAATTTGAATTATTCATCACTTTCACAGTTATCATTTTGATCTGACTGCTCCTATTTCAATTGATAAAATCTTGCTGTCCAAGTTGCATGATTAAAATAAATAATGAGAAGTTAATAAATCTCTGATAATAAACTGTTGGTATGTAAGGTGATGTTACCTTTAATGGCTGAGGGATGGGCTTTTCCTTAGAGAAGTGCTGTGCCTTGAACAGTATGCCTTCCACATCAGCCTGCTTGGCTAATACTCCTTCTTCTGCCTCCTAAAAACAGAAAACAGTTAAGAATATACATCATTCTGAAATGATCAACAGAATCATTATTAGGTGTTGACTCTTTTACAGATCACAGCTCATTCCTTACTGATTATATTCCAACAATTTGCCTGAACTGTTTTACTCATCAGAGTTTGGGAGAACTTTCTGTTTATCAAATCTCAACACATAGTCATTGTGAACAAATCCTGAATGTACCATAGTTTCTATTAATATCTGTTTTACGTTATTCTCGCTTCTTAGCGGAAACAGGCAGTAGTTTCAATTTCAATTATACTCGATTACAATAGCAATGACACCTTTTCAGCAAGTTTTCAAATTCAATTCACACCTAAAATTCACCAAGTTAGATATGAGGAAATCACATGAGAATAGATGGAATTAGAAAAAGCTGTTCATCTAATCTAGTCAATTTCTTCCACAGAATGTAAATGCCAATTATGCTCCCCAGCCCTTAAAGATAGTTCACCAAAAGCACACAAAGTTGATCGAAACTACACCTCTTATTATTCCAACCCAATTAATTGCTGTCCCTAGATAACATTTCTAAGGTCTTAAGAACATAGAACCATCAATTGCATTGATGTATCTGATGATCTAAGTCTTTAAATCCTATTCTTAAACAGTTTTTTTTTTAATCATCACTGAAGGATTTAATTAACCACTTTTTCCATTAGTCTGTTTCAAATATCTATTACTATTGTCAGTGAATAGAAATTCTGTTAATCTCTAGTCTCACTTGAGGCACATTAAATTCAAACCTATATCCTCTAGTGCTGTATGCATGCTGCTAAATGAAACAACCTGTTTACACTGACATTATCTATTCCTCTCAGCATTTTAAGGTCTGGATTAGTTTTACATTTTTGTCATCTTCTCTCTAATGAAAAAAAATTAACATTTCTGACAATCTCTTCATAACTTGGACCTAAATAAAAATATTACATTATGTTACACTCGTCACCAACTGTTACATAAAAAGATGTACAAAACCCTGATGATCCAGTCAACTTTGATACAGGAAAATGCGTACATGTTGAGTCCATAAAGTTACAGATAATTGTCTGAAATATTAACTCACCATTGACATACACAAGAGTAGAATGACAGGTCTTGACTTGCGACAAAAATTTATCTTTAATTTCATTAGTGAACAACAGCTTCACAATGACTTTCACTGATACAAATAATTAAATCATTTTGCAGTTGCACCTTGCTGATGTGAACAATTGTCAAATTACTTTCTAGGTACTTTACCATACTATAAACCACAACAAAATCAGCTTAGCATTCTTTAGCTACTTTGCTTCAGTGGTAAGATTTCTTGGGCATGCTATCTGGCAACATAAACCGTTGAGAACGGTAAATTTTGTAAGACTATTGGAAAGTCTCATTTCCATTTCTAATTAATGATTAACATCTTATTCTTGATAGGTAAGGAAGGAAAACAAAATAAATTCTGGTTTAGTTCTCATGACACCCGAGAGAATAATTGTAACTGCTTTGTCAAAAACAATTCAAAGACGCTTTGATTGCTAAAGTGATAATGATCCTGTACAGTGCAAGGAGATATCACAACATAAAAATTATTTATTGATTCCAAGTTTATCTTCCATTCAATTGTAAATTCAGTTTCTTACTCTCTTCTTAATTCAATATACCTTAATTTTCTTTCAGAATCTCCCATTCAAAAGATTCACAACTGGATGTGTAAACAATTTTGTTCTATTCATTTGTAGGCCATGGGCATCACTGACTGGCCAGTAATTTGTTGCCAGATCCTAGTTGCTCTTGAAAAGGTGGTGGTGTGCTTTCTTCTTGAGCTGCTGCAGTACATGTATTTCCACATCTATTAAGTCTCTTCCCTCTACAAACCATTGTGAAATGAATGATTACATCATCTGAAATCCATGATGGCACTTTCTAATTATATTACTTCTTTCCCGTTTGCAGTGATAATTTCATCCTTAGTGAAAAACCAAGAAAATAAAGCAGAATTACACTTGAAACTGACGGCAGATCACCCAAGGCACTGATTTGTGTTTTCTGGAGCCAGAGAAGGACTTCAGACTTTCTTGCACTGACTTCAAGCAGTGCACTCATTAAACTACTTTAGACACAATCACTGCAGCTTTCCTTTCAAGTCCTTTAGCATCGTGATTTACAAATATATGGCCATTCCTCCCAATGCGTCAGGGCATGTCTTGGAGCTCTCAACCTGACAGCATTGTGAAAGTAACCTGACCACTTGGATAAGTAAGCAATGCACCAGCAGCTTTTCAATGGCAATTAGGACTTGGCAATTAATGCTGATCTTGATGCAGACTCCCAAATTCCATGAATGAATGGGCAAAAAGACCCAAAAGAAGTAAAGGATTTGTAACTGTCCAATTACAATTCACAAAAACTACAGCCCTCCTGTTTCTGTAATAAAATCAACCCACTGTTGTTACAAATGATTATCTACAACTGACAATCACCTGAATCAATTTTAACTGCCATGCAGGATTATCACTTGATTTTGGACTCCCATTTCAATCCTTAAATATGGACATATTGATGGCCAACTTCTCTGCTCTGTAAAATTTCCCTAGTACATATATTTATGTAGTTGCGATATAAGCACCCACATTAGCCCAGTATTCCCCTTTTAAAATCAATGCTACTTTCGTTATATTCCAATCGCCACTCTATAAAGACATGAAATAATCTTTATTAAAGTCAATATAGCACTCAAAGTGGAATCCTGTATTCATGAAAGCAACAAGTTGGAGGTGGGAGGGATATATAATTAAGCCAGTGTTGGTGGATCTGAATGCAAGCTCCGTAGGAAATAAATTCAGGGTGGGAAGTCCTATCTTACTGCAATTGAGACCTTTCAGTGTTCAACTCAGGAATGTGGAAGCTTCTGAGGTTGCCACCACTCGAATTAACCCAGTGGAGGATGGACCTGCCAACATTCAGTTTTCCAATGCAATGAAGTCCTATTGTTTGTTGGCTGGGAGCGGCCTCAGTCGCTCAGGCAAAGAAATCAGGTTAATCGTGGGGGGGAAGAGATGTTGGACGCTAAGAAACATAACCCTGTCTTTGCTTCTGACCCACCCTGCCCCCTTCTCTCTTGTAAACTCCCCCATTTCTAGAAACAACTCCTCACAAATTACATTTCTTGTTCCTGGATCCTTGCACTTAAAGTTTGCTCTTCTGTCAGCAGCCACAGCCTTTTACATGACATTGCTAAGCACAGAAGGAGCCTCTGATTGGTAGGCAGGACTTCTTCTCTGGGGAGCGCAAGTCCAGAGGAATATCCTCTGGTATCCTCAGTGATTAGCAGATTCAAACCTGATGGTGAATCAGAGACCAAAACATGAAGCTTCTCCTTGACCATAACTTTATTTACTTGTATGCAGTCTTAAAAATCTCCTGAATGCCATTGCCCAGGCTGTTCCCTTATTGCATGTGTTTGTACACAAACAATTTATAACCATCCCCTTTTACCTTGAAAAAGTGAACTGGCTTGGTACATACACTCAGAACCACCTGATTGGAAGAAGATCAGGCCAACTGGTTTTCCATGGAAAAATGCTGCCTTATCACTGCCTTGGTGTCCAGCTGGTAGTGGAGACCCATTCTGCTCATGGAAAATTGCCCCCATCATTTCAGTTGAGGCCAGTAACATTGTCTTTTTTTTATGAATCAAACTACAAGTTAGTTACTGGTGAAAACGAGCCACGAGATTACAGTCTAAAACAAAAGATTTTTAACAATACAAGAATCAAAGCAAAGTACTATGACAAATAACCTCCCCCAGTCTAAATTCAGAATCAGCATACTTAAAAGATGAATTGACATGTAAAAGTGCAGTCGATTATAAATGATAAATATCACATTAAATGGCAGATACAACTTAAACAGATCTTATGGATTGGCTCAGCATTCCATATAGAATATGTTTAACAATCACAGTCACAATGTCCTTTAAAACTCTTAGTTCCCCAAGAAGAACTTCTACCTGTCTCTTTCTTGTAGCTGGCCTGATCTCCAACCAATTGCAGCTCCCACACACTCGAATGCTATAGACACAGACTTCACCATAAATGGCACACGTCTGTTGAATCTCCTCAACTCGGTCTGGATGGCATAGACTATCAAATTGTGTAATATATATTTCCTAAACAACTTGTTCAAAATGTCACTAAACATCTCTGGAACCTGTGGGACTTGAACCCAATCCTCCTGGCTCACAGACTGGGACACTACAACAGCACCACAAGAACCATCAGAAACCATAAAATTATTTTCTAATCAACTCGTTCAGAAATGTTGTTGAATACCTCCTCAGCATGTGGGACTTGAACACCGGTCTCTTGGTCAGAGACAAAGACATTACCACTGTACCACAGGAGCCCTAAAAACACAGACCTCTGTTATATTCAGTGTAATTAAAACACCTACAGTGAATCCACTGTTGTTAACCATCCCAGACTCTCATCTTTTTATACATAATAACCAGAGTCTCTTTAGAAACTGGGAAGGTCAGGTCCTTCTTCCAAATTCCCTTTTCAGGTTTTGTTTTAAGATTCCATTTTCAGTTAGGACTCACCTCCAATTGTGTAAACTTTAAAAGCACAGATTCCATTACAGTAGTTCAGTAAGTGTCTCAAGAGAAAAGTACTAAAATATATCTTGGTGATTTTTTTTATAACATCTCTTTCATTGGTGAAATGTCTCAGGTGTTATATGTGAGATGGTTCAATAAAGAAATGAATGAGAAGCTGTGGCCCTAAATGTACTGGTACACTCAAATACTCCATCTTAGAAGATCTTAGACATTGCCCTTATCAGAATAAATACGTGCAGAATCATTCAAGTGAACGTTTGATGGAATAGCAATCTCAAATATAATTCCAATTTTGATTCCAACAATTTCTGCTCAATCTTCTCCATCAGTGGCCAGAATATTCAGTGCAATTTGCAAGACAAAATGTGCCTCTCATATGACACGACAACCACCTGTTCAGAAAAATCATTTTACCATTAGGTAATCCTCAAAAGTTTGTGGCTACAGGCGAGCAATGAACAAACTTATTCTGTTATGAAAGGATCTTGGAAAAAAAATGCTTGGTTCACAAAGTCTTCCAGCAGGCAATTCTCAATGCATATATAGAACAGCGAATAAACTAATTCATAGTGAACTTTCTAATGGCAATTCTGCAGTGAAGGTGAAACACAAACTCTACATCCTTGCCATTAAATTCATCCTCCTTTCCAATAACTATATATTAATTTAATAGTTCAGAGCATTAGTCCTACCCAGTGGCAGATGCTTAAGGAAATATTCAATTCCCTAAAATGTATTCCAGAGAAGAAGAAAGATTGTGAGGAGGATAAAAGCATTCATGCCTAAGCAATGAAGTTAAACATAACACACGTGCAAAACCCAAAGCATACAAAATTGCAAAGGCCAATGGCAAACTTGAATGTTGGGAAGCTTTTAAAGATCAACAAAGGGCTATGAAAAAGATAAATAAGAAGAGAACAGGTTAATTATGAAGGAAAACTAGTGCAAAATTTAAAAAAGGATCGCAAAGTCTTGTGTAAGTATGTAAAAGGGAAGGGAGGACCTGAAGTGCATGTTTGTCTTGGAGGACGAGACTGGGGAGATAATTGTGGGGAACAGAGAAATGGCGGAATCACTAAATCAATGTTTTGCCTTAGTTTTCACTGTGGAGGACATAAGCATCCTCCCAACAGTAACAGGTAATACAGAGGTTATAGAAAAGGACAAACTTAAAAACAAGTCAGCATTACTAGTGAAAAATACTGACCAATAATTTGGGACTACAGTCAAACAAGTCCCCAGGGCCTGACAGTCTGCATCCTAGAGTGTCAAAGGAAGTGGCAGCAGAACTAGTTGATCCATTGGTTTTAATATTCCAAAATTTCCTGGGTGCAGAAAAGGTCCCAGTACATTGGAAAAAATGCTAATATAACAACCTTATTCAAAAAGAGAGGGTGGTACACTGTAGGAAGCTACAGGCCAATTAGTTTAAAGTTCTGTCATTGGGAAATTATTAGAATTCATTAGTAAAGAAGTAATAACAGGGCATTTGTAAAGTAAAATTGAAATTCAGAGTAGGCATGGTTTTCTGAAGGATATATCATGCTTGACTAATTTGCTGGAGTTCTTCAAAGATGTAACTAGGAACATGGATAAAGGGGAGCCTGTAGATGCAGTATATTTGGACTTTCAGAAAGGCACCGGATGACGTGCTATACAAAAGGTTAATGCAGAAGGTAAGATCACATGGGGTTATAGGTAATATATCAACTTAGAGGATTTGCTAACCAACAGAAAACACGATAAGGGTAAATGGGTCTTTTTCTGATTGGCATGATATAACTAGTCACAGACCACAGGTCCACGGCCCCAACTATGTGTAATTAATATTAATGACATGGATGCAGGGATAGAGGTCACGATGGACAAATTTAAATGCAATACTAAATTGGTGGGAAAGCACGCAATGAGGAAACAAAAGCAAAATTTCCAAGTGGATGTAGATACGTTAGGTGAATGGGCCAAAACGGGCAGATGGAGTAAATGTGGATAAGTGTGAGAATGTGTGTTTTGGTCAGAAGAATACAAAGGCAACTTATTATCCAAGTGGAGAGAAACATCACAGCACTTTGTGCAGAGGGATCTGGGAGTGCTCGCACATGAACCAGAGAAAAGAAGTATGCAGGTACAGCAAGTAATAAGGAAGGCAAATGAAGTTTGGCATTTATTGAGAAAGAAAGAGTATCACAGCAGGGAAATGTTGTTGCAAATTTACAAGGCATTAGTAAGACTTTACCTAGAGGTCTGCACATAGTTTTGGGCCCCTTGGGGATGTAGTTCAGAGGAGTTTCATTAGACTGATTTCAATGATGTGGGTTTTATCTTATGAACAGAAATTGAGTAGTTGAACGCTTATACTCACTGGAAAGTAGAAGAATGAAAGAAGATCAATTGAGGAGTATAAAATGTTAAAGGGGATTAAATGTTAAAGTAGACATACAACAGATCACTTTTGGGCAATGTACAATGAGAGGTCATAGTTTTTGGACAAGGGGTAGCAGATTTAAAACAGAGTAAAAAATGTCAGGGCTCTATGGAATCCACTACCCCAGGGTATGGTGGACACTGAATAAATTCAAGAAGGAGACAGGCAGAAATTTTAATCCTTAATGGGTTGAAGGGTGTAGACAATGGGCAGGAAAGTGGAACTGAGGTTGACAGGAGATCAGTCATGATTAGATTGAATGGTGAAGCTGGCTCAAAGGACTGAATTGCCTACTGTTGCTCACATTCTTATTCAAACTTGCATTCTAACTGCATAGACTCTCCATCATAAGGACTACTAGCTTGCTCTTCCAGAATACCACCGCTTCTGCTTTGACCATAGTTCTTTTACCATCATATTCTTCATTTTTGTTTAGGTCCCCATTTGACTTCATTTTTCTGATGCTCTTCCTACTAGTCTCCAAACCTCAACCCTCTGTAAACCTCAACCCTCTCTAAACCTTAGTTCATCTAAACTTTTCCTTACCCTATTATACTCTGCATCAATTCAACTCCACAATTACTTCCCTCAACATATCCATCTCTGTGCTTTTACCAACTCTCCTCAAATCCTTTATCTTTGATTAAGTCTTCAGTAACCCTTCCATTGACTCCCCCTTTGGCCCACTGCCCATTATTCTTATTGACCTCTGTGTGATTCCTAAGGAAATTCTGAGTCATTGAAGCTCCACAGAAGTACAACTTGTCTGAAATACATCATTAAGCTATCATCATTAATGCATAGTAGTGGAGTTTTGCACAAATTATATTGCAAATATTAGAAGGATTAGGAATGATTTACTAAATCCAAAGCCACTACCTGGTACCTATGACTTAATCAGAACCAAGGACAAATATTTCATGCATCCAGCTTCAAGCAACACACACACACACACACACACAGACATTAGCACTTCTAGCCATGTAGACAAATTATATTGTCCTTGAAAAAGTGCCAAACTACAATTATGGAATATTAGAACCATAGAGCAGAAGAAAATTAGCAAAGGCTCTGATGGCATCATGTAGAAGCAGGAAAACCGGAACAGAGATAAGACTGAAATAATCCATAACCATCATTGTCTACATGTATTTACATACACAAACCAACCATTTGATTTTTCATTCTGCAAAAAAAAAAAACCTTTCATTACATTGTTAATGCGCCCTTGATAGCATTGGACAACAACATCCATTAAAACATTACAAGCTCTAGATTTTCATGAAATCTTCAGGAATTAAATATTAATTGCTGGGAAACTACAGTAATTGATTGGATATTCATAGTTGCAATGAAAAACACAATGTGCTTTTTTCCATTTGTTTTGATCAATTCAAGCGTAATAATGCTTATTCATCATCAAAACATTGGAAATGGAAATGGAAATGGAAATGAAACCTCCAGTAAAATTTCAGATCAGATTTGGCAACCCGATTGTGAAGAAGGTGTACCTTACAGTCCAGGTGCTAGGGCTTCAAATGAACTTGGAAAAAAAGGAAAAAAAAAGCATCCAGCACAGAGATTTCTGTTTGGGATATGTTTTGCAGAAATTGGGAATTTACAATGAGCAGGCACAAGGCCAACTAACATTGCAAATTACAGGATTGCAGCACTTTGGAACAGAAAGAAAATAATTTGCATTTATGGTGTTTTTAGTATCCATTAGATATCCTAATAATCTTTACCTTATTACTTTTCTGAAATGTGGTCATTTTTGTTTCGTAGCCATGTGCAACAACCACCAATTTGGCACAAAGAGGATCCCATAGACAGCATTAACCTAAATGGCAAGTTTATCAATTTTTGGTGCTGCTGGACGAACACCCGAAGAAATTCATATTCTTTTACAAATGGGTTCAAAGGATTATCTATAGAATGGCAGAATAGTTATGTCTGTATCTGTGCATTCACCCTCAGCAAGAGTAATTCTTATTAGTTCCATTACCCAGAGATAGTAAGAACTGCTGATGCCAGAGTCAGAGGTAACACAGTGTGGAGCTAGAGGAACACAGCAAGCAGGGCAGCATCAGAGGAGCAGGAAAGTTGACGTTTCAGGTCAGGACCCTTCTTCAGAAAGGAGTCTGTGTTATCTCTAGTTTCATTATCCATCCTCCTTTGTCATCTTGCATTTTTTTTTCTCCTCAAATAACCATCTCAATATCTTTTGAAGATATTTCAGTTGAATCTGTAGTTACCCCACTATCAAGCATTGGATTCTAGATCTTTACCAGTCGGACCTTAAAAAAAGATTTACCCCATATTGCCATTGCTTCATCAGCCAATCACTTTAAGGTAGTCACGTGATCTTTCCACCAATGGGAATACTTCCTCACTATTTACCCTCTCTAAATTCCTCATGATTTTGAACACTTTTCTCAAATCTCCTCTTAATTTTGCCTTCTTTGAGGAGGACAGTTCCAGCTTCTCTAATGTATTCACATAACTTAAGTTCCTCAGACCTTTCTGACAAAGGATCCCAACCTGAAACATCAACTTTCCTGCTCCTCTGATGCTGCCTGACCTGCTGTGTTCCTCCAGCTCCACACTGTATTGACTCTGAATCCAGCATCTGCAGTTCTTGCTTGGTCTAATCCTGAAACAGACCCTTTGGTCCAATCGCCCATACTGACCAGATATCCTCATGAAATTTAGTCCAATTTGCCAGCATTAGGCCCCAACCCCTATAAACCCTCACTATTCATATACCCATCCAGATGTCTTTTAAATGTTGTAATTGTACCAGCTTCCCACCACTTCCTCTGCCAACTCATTCTATACACGCACCATCGTCTGTGTGAAAAAGTTGCCCCTTAGGTCCCTTTTAAATCTTTCCACTTTCACCTTAAACCTCTGCCCTTCAGTTTTGGGCTCCCCACCCCAGGGAAATTAAACTGTCTATTTACCTTATCCATGCCCTTCAGGATTTTATAAAACTCTATAAGGTCACCCATCAGCCTCCAATGCTCCAGGGAAAATAGCCCCAGACTATTCAGCTTCTCCCTATAGCTTCAACCCTCCAACCCCGGCAACATCCTTGTAAAGTCTTTTCTGAATCCTTTCAATTTTCACAACATCCTTCCTTACAGTAGGGAGATCAAAATTGCACACAGTATTCCAAAAGTGGCCTAACCAATGTCCTGTACAGCCACAATATAATGTCCCAACTATTATACTCAATGCACTGACCAACAAAGTCAAGCATACCAAACACCTTCGCTATCCTGTCTACGTGTGACTCCACTTTCAAGGAACTATGAACCTGCACTCCAAGGTCTCTTTGCTCAGCAACACTCCCCAGGACCTAACTATTAAGTGTACAAGTCCTGCCCTGATTTGCCTTTCCAAAATGCAGCACCTTACATTTATCTAAATTAAACTTCATCTGCCACTCCTCAGCCCATTGGTCCTTCTGCTTAAGATCCCGCTGTACCTTCTTTTCTGTCCACTACACCTCCAATTTTGGCATCATCTGCAAACTTATAACCATACCTCCTGTGTTCACATTCAAATCATTAACCTAAATGATGAAAAGCAGTGGACCCAGCACCGATCCTTAAGGCACACCGCTGGTCACAGGCCTCGAGTCTGAAAAGCAACCTACCACCATCACCCTCTCCTTCCTTTGAGCCAATTGTGTATCCAAATGGCTAGCTCTCCCAGTATTCCATGTGATCTAATCTTGCTAAGCAGTGTACCATGAAGAACTTTGTTGAATGCCTTACTGAAGTCCATACAGATCACATCCACCTCTCTGCCCTCATCAATCCTCTTCATTACTTCTTCCAAAAAACTCAATCAAGTTAGTGAGACACGATTTCCCACACACAAAGCCATGTTGACTATCTCTAATCAGTCCTTACCTTTCCAAATACATGTAAATCCTGTCCCTCAGAATCCCCTCCAACAACTTACCCACCATGGATATCAGGCTCACCAGTCTACAGTTCCCTGGCTTTTCCTTACCGCCTTTCTCAAATTGTGGCAGCATATTCACGAACCTCCAGTCTTCTGGCACCTCACCTGCGGCTATCAATGATACAAATATCTCAGCAAGGAGCCCAGCAATTACTTCCATAGCTTCCCACAGAGTTCGAGGGTACACCTGATCATGTCCCGGGGATTTATCCACCTTTACGCATTTTACAATGTCCAGCACCTCCTCCTTTGTAATATGGGCATTTTTCAGATGTCATTATTTATTTCCCCACGTTCTATATCTTCCCTATTCTTCTCCACAGTGAACATTGATGCAAAATACTTGTTTAGCATCTCCCCCATCTCCTGTGGTACCACGCATAGGTGGCTCTGCTGATCTTTAAGGGGCTCTATTCTCTCCTTAGTTACCCTTTTGTCCTTCTTGTATTTATGGAATCCCTCTGGATGCTCCTTAGCCCTATTTGCCAAAGCTGTCTTTGCCTCCTTCCTAATGTATGGTGCCCAGAACTGGAGACAATACTGCATTTGAGGCTGAACCAGTGTTTGATACAAGTTTATCATAACCACCTTACTCTCATAATCTAGGTACCCTTTTATAATTCCCTGGATTTGATTTGCTGTATTCACTGTTTTCTTAACCCATCTACCAGCTCCAGGATTTGCACATGTACACCTGCAGAACTTTGTGCTAATGCACTCCTTTTGAAATTGTACCCTTTGTTTATATTGCTTCCGAATGAAGTGAATCGTTCATGCGACTTTGCTTGAAAGTTCATCTGCCTCCTGTCTGCCATTCCACCAGGTCATCTATATATTTTTTTGCAGACTAACACTACCCTCTTCTCGGATCACTACACTTCCATTTTCTTTTAAACTTTCTGTGCCCACTTGATTTTGAAAATTAGGCCATTATTTGACACCTCACCTGAAATATGGCAGCTCTGACAATATAATATTTGTTTTGTATTCCACTGGAGAACTAGAGACTGAAGTCGTAAAACGGAGTTGGGTACTTACAAACTTCTGACTCAGAGGAAAATCTGCTGCTATCGAGCCAACAGATGGACCGTTGATTCTGTATTTCACTTTCAGAGAGACAACAAGGCAACAAATTGCCCATGGATTAGCATAGAATAATATATACCAGAATATGGCTGAAGACAGAAAACAATGGGAAAACATTCACTGCATTAAAAAAAATTTACGTTTTAATCCCTTTTCGCAAGAAGATAGCTTGCTTGACAACTTGCATTTCACTTGTTGTATGAAGCTGCCGTGTTCTACGTTAATGATTAAGTTTCAAGTAGTCCTCCAAGAAAACAGTATCCTCTATTAACATGTCCCGCAAACAATACTTTTTGATAATATAACCTGGGTTTCAACTGTATACATTTTTACAATTGGTATCCTGTGTATGCGCCCAATCATGATGAATGATAGTGACAATGGAATTGAGAAAAAGAAAATTCAACATTGTATGGCAGTATAATGTTGAGGTTTATTTATTTAGTGCAATGATATGAATATGTATTCACACCCAAATATCTGTTCTACTTGAACAAAAGCAAAATACCGTGGATGCTGAGAACCTGAAACAACACAAAATACTAGGAAAACTGAACAGCTCTGGCAGTATCTGTGCAAAGAGAAAGAGTTAATCTTTTGAGTTAACTCAGTTCTGAAGAGTCATGCTGGACTCAAAACATTCACTCTGTTTCTCTCTCCACAGACTGCCAGATCTGATGAGTTTCTCCAGCACTCTCTGATTTTGTTCCATTCTACTTCATCTTTTTGCCAGAAAATATCTATTATCACAGGAAATCTGTCAAAGTGCCAGTCTACATTGCATTGATCAGCTTGGGCTACATCTAAAAATGCCTTTGCAATTTTTCTTTGTTATTCCAAGCATCTCAACAAATGCTGAAAACAATAAGATTTCCAGCTCACCAACCAAGGCTTTTTTTCAGAAAATTTGTCACGTCTATTTATTTAAATAAGTCACACAATTTTTCTTTTAATTAATGCAACAACAAAGCGTTATTGGCAGTTTAAACACGACAGCATTATTTTTAAATCAATCACAGAAGTGCAAACAAGGTGGCACTGGCAATCTATTCCTATTTATTTTCTTTGGGTATGCCTTTTGCTTATCCTGTTACAAATTTCAGAATTTCCCAAAGGCTCCTTACAACACTTTACATCAAATGATGCCTCTCCCTGCGTTCATAGTAAGTGGGTTGATAGATTT
>JAHRHZ010000031.1:7189423-7230579 GCA_024137785.1 Ginglymostoma cirratum
TGGGTTCCTTGCGAGTTCCAGTGGGAAGAGTAGGGTGAAGCTTCTTGATCAAGCACCCTGGAGCACACAAAAGACTCCAGGCCAACAGGAAGGGCCATCCCAACTGAAAGACCCTTGTCTTACTCTCATGAACAAACCCCATCCCTGGCTTCCGAGGGCCTGTTTGATTGATATGATTGCCCCAACCTACCTCCAGTTCCTCTCTAACAGCTCCTCCTGATCGGGGACTGGCAGTGGTCCCTGCAATGCTCAACACACTCAGCCAAGTTTTTCAAGGCTCTTTCCTTTGGAAGGATATCTAGAGTGCCGACAGCAAACTCTATGACAAATCTGAAATGCAGCCAGGGCTTCCATGACCTGCTAAGGTAGGAATGCCCCCAGCATTCCAACTGACTGACAGGGCCACCAATGAGCTGGCAGATTCTGGCTCATGATTCGACCAGTGAAAAACATGGTCACAGCAAGCTGACTGGTCACCTTACATACAGACCACTTTATATCATGCTGACTTTGTTTTCTATGGAAAAAAAAATTAAGCAAGGCAAACTGGATAGACTATACACCTCAGCCCACTTTTTAACCAGTTTGGCAAATTAAAATTATGCATGTTTTGGCTTTTGCTTTTAAATTTCTTTCTCTCTCAAATAAACATATCAACTCATGCTAGGAAGCACTTCTACAGATCTCAGTGGTTGGCTGTGTACAGTCTATAATGTGGTCCAACGAGAGATTCAAAGAACTGTTGGTTGCTGCGATTGTAGAGATTAAACTTATGAAAGACAACTCATATGGAACCTTCGAAGACTAAAGGCTCCATGAGAATTATGGACATTGCAAGAGGCACAACAACAGCCTAAGATGCAGAGAACAATCCATACCTGGTTACAAAAGACATTCTGACAAACCCAAAATGCCTATGCCATAAGGAAATTTCCCTCTTCCCACTATAAATGTGTCATCAACTGTACAGCCTTCCATATATATTAGCTCAGATAATTTTCAATCATGCCATCTTATGACAGTTGCTTCTAACAATTTTAATTCCATCATTCTATTATTGACAGCCAATAATGTGCACCTTCTTGGGCTTGTGTATTTTTCTTAGCATTATTCTTTCCTTAATGCTTGTTTGTACCACTTAAACCTAATTTATTGCTTCCCACGTTCTTCCTCAGTGCAGGCATGTTGTTGCACCTTCTGACTGAGATAGTCCTCGACAAATGGCAGCTAAATCCTAAGAAGACCCTACGACAGACTGTACTCTTTGTATGAGCACATAGGCAACCGGGCCCTGCCTTCAGACAATCATGTGTATATCCATGAGGCAACTGGGAAGAAGGTCTGTGTGTGCCGATGTCCTAAGAGAAAAAGAAAGAAAGTGCAACATCTTGTCTATCCATTCTTTGTCAGTGCTGGGCACTTTCTCTACATAGTTTCGAGACAGGGAGCTGTTTCTGACAGGAATTCAATTACGCCTTTGCCATTGAGAAATAAATGGCACCCCCTTCAGCAAATGTCATAAAGTCAAAGAGCAAAACATGTGGCTAAAGTAGAAATACGTCCAGAAAATATATTAAACTGACAAAATAAATATAAACTGTTGCAACAGTAACCAAGCCCTTCAAACCTATTCCATTTTCAAGAAGGCAAACTAAATACCCTGACATCAGTTTAATATTCAATATACCACAGTGGAAAATGGGACTACTGAGGTTAGAAAATCAGGTAAGTTTGAACGTGAGTAGAGATCCTGTGTAACTGTAAATCCAGGCTGCTCATTACCATCTCAAAATCATACAGAACACAGCAGCAAACCTCAGAGTAAATGTCAACAGCATATTCAATTATGGGTCAGTCACCGCCAAACGTCATTGTTCTCTACACCTGACATCCACTCATGCCATGACTGAGATACGCAAGTCAGCACAGATCTGAGATCAAACATTTTTTTTCATTGATGCAATCCTCCTAGACTCTATTCCTTCTAATTGCCCATGTACACTGCATAAAACAATGTTCAAACCCAGGGAAGAAACTAAAGTATGAATGATTTTATCTCTAGAAGTATGAACACTTCAGCCAATACTAAACGTCGTGTACAATCCTAAATCTTGAATCCATGAATGCAATAGTGTTGTGAATTAAATGAGAAGATATTACAAAATTCAGATGCTAACTGACAGTTATCAACAATTAGCTATGGATCCTATGCGAATGTACTAAGTATTTTGCAATTTGAGAAAAAAAATACAAGAAATTGGTTAAAGGTACACGTTTATTGTATCCATAGAAAAGTAATAAAAATAATAGTCAAAAGACATTTACAGCCGGAATGTAGTTCAGGCTTTTGCATTTAGCTCATGAGCTTACAGCATTAGTTCACTCACACCCTCACACTCTCACTCTGTCTCAACTGATCACGGAATCTTCCCTCAAAACATTTCATGATTCTTGACTCAAATATTCCTGAATTCCAGTGCTCTAACACGAAATTTGCAAAGAGAATTTTTTTTCCCTATCTCCTCTCCTTTTTGTTGGCCAATCTTACAACAATAAACCCTTACGGAGAGTCTCTCATCTGAATGAAATACACAGGAGAACTGTGTTTCCTATTGCTGCTTCTAGCAGCACAATGCAGACTTAATTATCCTTAGTGCCACAGGCAATGTAAGTAATGACGCGATGTGAACAAATTTCTCCCATTCAGCCTTTCCTTATATACCTTCCAAAGTTTAAAATGGTACTTTCCTATCATGTTATAACACCTAATTTCCTAATTCAAACATTTTAGAATATAGATTTAACAATTTAATTTTTAAAGCTAAAAACTAAGTAGAAACATCTGATTATGTAGCTGTTAGACCACCCCATTGTGAAGGCATATCAAACAAGCTTGGAGTTAATTACGATAAAAGGATTATTTTACAAGGTCAGAAGTAGAGGTGTGAAGGCATTGAGCAATTGATGGCCCATCTTTGAGATTATTACGGAGCCAGAAGTTTGATCCTTACTTCAATAAGCTTTTGAAATGTCTTTGAAGTTAGTTCCCAGATAAAAAGAAGTTGAAAGTTGATTGCAAAATAAGTTTCTTAAGAGGACTAGCAATTCTGGGAAAGGGGTCATAAAACTCTATTAAAGATTTTGTTTTATTGTTTCATAGAACGTAGGAGTCAGTGGCAATGCTAAATTGTCCTTGAATTCAGTGGTTTGCTAAGCAATATCCAGGGACAATTTCTCCTCTCACCTTAAAAATGTGCCCCCTCGTCTTGAAATCCCCCATCCTAGGAAAAGACAACTGTCATTAACTCTATCTGTACCCCTCATTATTTTATAAACTTGTATAAGGTCACCTCTCAATCTCCTACGCTCCAGTGAAAAAGTCCCAGCCGATCCAGCCTTTCCCGATAATTTAAATCTTCCATACCCAGCAACATCCTGGTAAATCTCTTCTGAACCCTCTCCAACTTAATAATATCCTTCATATAACTAGGTAACCAGAACTGGACACAGTGTTACAGAAGCAGCTTCACCAATGTCTTGTACAACCTCAACATGTCTTCCCAACTCTAATACTCAAAGGACTGAGCGATGAAGGCAAGAGAGCTAAATGCCCTTTTAACCACCCTGCCTATATGTGACGCAAACTTCAAAGAATTATGTACCTGTACCCTTAGGTCCTTCTATTCTACAATACTACACAAGGCCCTACCTTTAATTGTATGAACCCTACCCTTGTTTGTTGTACCAAAATGCAATACCTTGCATTTGTCCAGACTGAATTTCATCTGCCATTTTTCAGCTCATTGATATATTTGATCAAGGTCCCCTTGTAATCTTAGAAAACCTTCTCCACTGTCCCACATGACCTAACTTTACTAATTAGTCTACTTTGTTCTTTATTGTCCTTCATTCTAAAGTTTAAGTAAATAATGTCTACTGCTCTGCCATCATCAATCTTTTTTGTAACTTCCTCAAAAAACTCAATCAAATTTGTGAGACATGATTTTCCTCAAACAAAACCATGGTGACTATCCCTAATCAATTTCTGCCTCTTTAAATGTCCATAAATCCTTTCTTTTATAATCACCTCCAACAACTTATCCACAACCGAAATCAGACTCAGAGGTCTAAAGTTTCCTGGTTTCTCCTTACAACCTTTCTTAAACAAAGGACATTAGCCACCACCCAGTCATCAGGCAGCTCACCTGCAGTTGTAGATGATGCAAATATTTCTGCAAAGGTGTTGCAATTTCTTCCCTTACCTCCCACAACTTTCTGGGATACATTAGATCAAGTCCCAGAGACTTATTCACCTTTATATTCTCTAAGACCTCCTGAACTTCCTCTTCTGTAATGTTAACTGCTTCCAAAACATCAAATGAACAGACGTCATCAAAGTAGTAGCTTCCAGTGACATCAGCATAACACCGCCATCTCTGCTAATCCATGTGATTTACAAAATTCAAGAGTTGTTGGGGGGATAGAACATAGAACCTAGGACATAGAATAGTACAGCACAGCACAGGTCTTTCGGCCCACGATGTCGTGCCGACCTATTATCCTACTAAGATCAATCTACCCTGCATACCCTATATTTTACTATCCTCCATGTGCCTATCCAAGAGTCGCTTAAAAGTCTCTAAAGTATCTGACTCCACTACCACTGCCGGCAGCGCATTCCACACACCAACCACTCTCTGCGTAAAGAACCTACCTCTGACATCTCCCCTACACCTTCCTCCAAAATCACCTTAAAATTATGCCCCCTCGTAATAATCATTTCCGCCCTGGGAAAAAGTCTCTGACTGCCCCACTGTGCCTCTCATTATCTTGTACACCTCTATCAAGTCACCTCTCGTCCTTCTTCGCTCCAATGAACAAATTCCTAGCTCCCTCAACCTTTCCTCATAAGACCTGCCCTCCAGTCCAGGCAGCATCCTGGTAAATCTCCTCTATACCCTCTCTAAAGCTTCCACATCTTTCCTATAATGAGGTAACCAGAACTGAATACAATATTCCAAGTGTGGTCTAACCAGAGTTTTATAGAGATGCAGCATAACCTGACGGCTCTTAAACTCAATTCCCCTGCCAATGAAAGCCAACACACCATATGCCTTCTTTACAACCCCATCAACTTGGGTAGCAACTTTGAGGGATCGATGGACATTGACCCCAAGATCCCTCTGTTCTTCCACACTGCCGAGAATCCTGCCATTAACCTTGTAGTCTGCATTCAAATTTGACCTTCCAAAATGAATCACCTCACACTTTTCTGGGTTGAATTCCTTCTGCCACTTCTTTGCCCAGCTCTGCATCCTGTCAATGTCCCGTTGCAACCTACAACTGCTCTCCATGCTGTCCACAACTCCACCAACCTTCAGGTCATCAGCAAACTTACTAATCGACCCTTCCACATCCTCATCCAAGTCATTTATAAAGATGACAAAGAGCAGAGGTCCCAGAACATATGCCTGAGGAACACCATTGGTTACCGAGCTCCAGGCTGAATACTTTCCATCTACTACCACCCTCTTGTTTGCAATTCTGTTCGAACCATCCTAACGGATGCTGTCTTGACACAGGGATAGGTTTTGGGATTAGAAGCTTCTGTTGTTTAATTTATCTTGGGTTTTTGTTAGATAATCAGAAGTGGGTTGGAGGCAGGTTCCAAGGAGGCTTTCATGAGGGCATTAAATAACAAAAATGCGTAAAGATATGAAGAAAAAGCAGGAAAATGGCACTAAGTTTTCGAGCTTATTTGGAAGGTTAGCGCAGACACAATGGACTGAATGCCCTACTTCTGAACTGTAATGTTTCTGTGACTCTGTTTGAAGCCAATGATAGTTTTGGTTTTAGTATAGCCTGAAGCTCATTGAACTGGGATAACCAAAGGAGATCAATGCTTTGTTAGGTCTGTATGTTAAGCAAAAAAAAAATACAAGCTTCATCAATCAGGGAAGGGGCCAAGCTTAATTTGGAATTTAGAAGAGGGAATTAAGCTGAAATATTTGCCCGGTTTGAAACTAGAGTAAGAAATCTGCAGTATTTACCAGATAGCTGTGTGGCAGAAAGTAGTTAACTGAGCTAATTGGGAGGATTGTGACAAGATAGATGGGTATCCATCAGCAGTCGAGCTAAGAAGTTGAGGTGGTCACAGTTGTGAGGTCTTTAACAAAATGTTGGAAGATTGCTCACTGAAAAGCTAATGGAACGATCCCCATAAATATTGTTCTTTGGAGAGAGGGGGCACATTGAACAGAAAGGAAGTGTACTTCAAATGGCTGTGACACACATATGGGTTGATCTTTAAAGAAGCAAAAAATACTTCAAGGTTTCCTAAGATTGGGGAACTTTGTGGAGCGTGGCTGAGTTTACACCATAAGTTTTAATAAATGAGAGTGTTAAGTTAGTGGTGCTTGCTTTGCTACACTCCTTATTGCCTACAATAACATTTGATTTTGTTTCAAAAACAGTGTCTTGTGACATAGTTTGTTATTTACAGGGTGTTGAGATATTTCTTTAAATATCAATTGTCCCTAAGTAGATCATTACGATCATGACAAAAAAAAGGCCTACTGTACAACTCTCCAATTACCATATGCTTATGTTTTTATCCACAAAGATCAGTTATTGTTTTGGAAGAATTTGGTAGAACTTCTCCAATTTCCAGCATTCTGAAAATGTTGTTCTTGGTGATTCATCGTTAAATCTTCCTGAAGTAAACTAATTAATTGTACTTGTACAGGGCAGAATTAAAACCATGAATAAAACACAAAATTGGAAAAAAGAATGATGGAGGGGATATGGTAAAGATGTGACAGATGAAATTTAATGAAGAGAAGTTGCAAAGTGATACAATCTGTTAAGAAGAATGAGGAAAAGCAATATAAAATTAAATGGGGCTGCAAAGGAGCTCACCAGCTTGATCGACATCAACCCACACAAATAAATCTGCAGCACTTCTCACTAGGCGCAGATCATCTGCTGCCATGCACAAAACGACAATGGGAGCTGGAAAAGGCCCTTAAGTGGACATTAATTGGCTTCTCAGAAGGTGCATTCCATATTCTAACCATATGTTAAGTAAAAATGTTTTTATTCCTGTTACCTTTGCATTAACGCCATTTCCCTTCAAACTGTGTCCGTAGTTCTTAATACTTCCTCATGGGAACAGTTTTTCCCTGTCTACTCTGCATGGACCCGTGCTGATTTTGAACACCTCTATCAAATCTTCCATCAACTTTCTCTTCATCAAGCCTTACTTTGTCCAATTTGTCCAAGTAATTAAAATCCATCACCCCTGTAAGAACTCTCATTAGTCTCTTTTGTACCTACCCTAATGCCTTCACATCCTTAAATCTGGTTCCCAGAATTGGACACAATATATCAACACCGGTGTTTTATACAGATTTCTCATACTTCTTTATTCTATGAATCTACTTATAAAGCCAAGCATCTCATTTCCTTTTTTTAAATTGCTTTTTCAACTTGCCATGTCACCTTCAAGGGTTTGTACAAGGTTTCTCAGTTCTTATACTCCCTTTAAAACTATTTCCTTTGCATTATATTGCCTCTTCTTGTTATTTCTACCAAGCGATATTACTTTGCAGATTTCTGCACTAAATTTCATTTGACATGTGAGTGCCCTAGCTGCCAATCTGTCTTTCACCTCTTGAAGTCTAGTGCACATGCTTCATAATTCACTGTGCTTCTAAGCCTGCCATCAACTGCAAACTTTGACCCAGGTCAGACTGGTAATTTTGGAGGGGGAACAGCGTTGCATGCGTTGTTAGGAAGCAAAGCTCTGTGCCCATCACCTGCCCATCACTCTCATATCACCACAGTAGTACAGGCAGCTGGTTGCTCGCTATCCCTGCTCTTGGGATAAATGAGCTCCTTAAGTTGCCAATTGATGGCCACTTAATACTTTATTTCTACTGCTGCTGGTATTGACCATTTCTAGGGGTGCCCACACTAGGCGGGGATAGCACCAGGCCTGAGGAGGGGTGTGGTAGCTCCCTACTGCTCAGGAATGCTATGAACAATGGGAGGCGCCACATCTCCGAGCAAAAACAGCACCCCTCACCTAAACCATCCCCTTCCCTGCCTCCCAATCTTTGTCGCTAGTCTGCTTTCTGGGATCCCCTGATGGTATTGGCTAGCAAATTTCCACAGATCATGAATTCAGGTCTTCAGCAATGCTCCTGTTTGGTAACTGATACTGACTGCAGTTCCAGTGTTAGCCAGTATTCCTGGAGAGCTGTCAACCCTCTAACTGGTGAGCAGTTCCTGAAAGTGGGACACCCTCCCTCATGAGGGCACAAATCAAGACCTTGCGCAATTAATTGTCCAAGTTATGAAGAGCTGCACTATGGCTTGCCTCATTCCCAAATTTCCAGTCAGTTGATAAGATCACAGTCTCAAAACCTACTCATTAAGTGTTTATCCTTCACACAGGACTAGTCATTCACACAGCACTAGTCCAAATGCCATTTTTCATCCCATCCCCATTATTTCCTTTACCTTCAACTATCTAACAGATTTTCTGCTTCAATTACTAAATTCCAAGTGCTGCATCTCCTGTTCTTTTGGCTAAGCCTGAGTTGTATTCAATATTTTAGAGGGTTTCTCATTGCAAGGCTTATCAAATTCAATCATGATATCTTACCAAACACATTTTGCTTGATTAATTTATTCACAGAATCCCTACAGTGTGGAAACAGGCCCTTCAGCCCAACAAGTCCACACAGACCCTCAGGGAATCCCACCCAAACCCATTCCCCAAACCTATCTCATCTACGCATCCCTGAACAGAACGGGCAATTTAGCATGGTCAATCCACCTAAGCTGCACATTTTCGGATTGTGGGAGGAAACTGGAGCACCTGGAGAAAACCCACACAGACACGGGGAGCACGTTCAATCACACAGACAGTGGCCCGATGGGGAATCGAACCCAGGCCCCTGGCACCGGGAGGTAGCAGTGCTAACCACTGAGCCACCGTGCCGCCATATTCTGTACCATGTCCCCTGTGGCATCTCTCACATTTCACTCAATCTTAACACAAGCCATTTCCCAGAACAACTTGTCGCTCAGTGGATATCCCAGAATTCACCAACATCTTTTGGGCCCATGCCCTCTTTCAAAGCCAGACAAGCACCACCATGCTATCCTGCATGATGGCTGCTATTTGCCCAGGACGTGGCAGACAGGGGGAAATCAGCATCTCCATTCTGGAGCAGGCTCTTGGGGGTGGACAGGTAATTAACACAGCTAAGGATGGATTAATGATGAGAAAAAGCATGTCCAATCAAAATACATAGTCCAATACCTGCAAGTAGCCTGGTTGAAAATGACTGAAAATGATTCTAAAAACTATACAGGACTGTTAGCTGCCCCCTATAATATGTGCCTATCAATGTTACAAGAACCCTTCTGAAGACCCACAAAAGGACATAAAATTAGAAACTTGCAATGTGACTAATTCAATCTTGGAGCAGGGCCAGATTTGTGGCTTGATGAAAATTTTACTGTGCAAATTTTTAAACTAATGTAAATGATCCTGGAAACTTGTTTTACCCTGAACAGATTTGTGCTCAGAATGTTATCTACCACAGATGTTAACCTAAAGGCCCACAATTATCTGAGTTAGCTCTGTCTGTCTTTTTGCAAATGAACATTACATTGGCTACTCTCCACTCCTCAGGAACTTATCTACTCAAATAAAATTCTTCAGACAAAACGTCCTGGATAGTGAAAACAATGACATTTCCTACATCAATCTGCCTTATACGAATGAATATCAAAATTTCCTGGAAGTGTATTTTAACTACTCTGCTGCAAACCTCATGGTGAATCCTCAGAAGCAGGGTAGCCAATGGCTCAATCCATTTGCATTAATAACCAAGTAATTAGGTTAATATTGAGGTGACTTGAGTGATGGAAATCTGGTTTTCAAATTCTTTCACTGTGCTGAACTTAATTAGAACCTTGTTCAAATTACTGAAACCCCCAGTTGTGGTATTCAGTCTTCAGCAACATTTTAAATGATATATATTTAAAGCCGTACATTTAGAGGGTTAAATTAGTTGCTTACACTATCTAAAAGTTTCAGACTGAACAAATTTCAAATGAAACTGGACTTGTTTTGCCTTTCTTGAGTGTTAAAATGTGGGAAGTGAGAACCAATTCTGCCTTTCATCCACAGCGTCTCTGAAGTACTGATGCCATAATGATTCAACATATAGACTTTGCTGACAGACAGCTTGAACAGTTAAATCCATTTGCAGTTACTAATGAGCGGTACAATGCCTGTTGAAGGATCACTTCTCAAAAGTCGTCAGAAACTGAGTGAAGCTTCTGCCAGTTTTTCAAAATAATATTCATAACATTTTTGTTCCAGTTTCTCCCTTTTTGCTTTCTCTGACTTGAGAATAGTTACTGATCCTTTTACTATGACTGACAGTTCCTGCTCTAGAAAACAATCTCCCATATTGCCATGTTGGAATGTCTCCAATAGCTTGAGCTCAAAGTCACAGTTAGGAGCATTTTTTACAGAACTGTTTGTCCAAGTTGATATCTACTCTTGAAACTACCAATCTCTGCAAGGACTGCAAGTTATTGCCCCTTTTTTGTGTATTAATCTTTCCAGGATTTTTTTATGATCTTCCTATCAAATTTATATTTTTATCTATCTAAATTTTAATTAAATTATTCTGTTCCTTCTTAACACTGCTTCTAATTCACAATCCAGCCAAATGTCCATTACCAAAGTACAATTTTAACTCTGTCTGTTCTTCTTATGTTTACCAGCTCATTTCTTGTTCTGTTCTTCACCCTAAGCAGTTCTGTTTTACCTTTTTTTGATCCTTTTTTCAGGAAAAACAGTTGCCATTTTAATACTAGCTATTTCAGAACTTTATGAAATGACTTATAGTAGTCTCCCACTTGTGTCCCATAGATTTTGTGCTTTTCACTTCACTCTTACTATGTAATCGTTGACATTATCAGGTCTCCAGACGTTACCAGATCGCACTGCTATGCTGTTAGCACATAGGCAAGACAACTGACCTGGTTTATACACATTAGTTCCAAATAATGAAACTACTGTCACCCCAATCTGATAGCAACCACCTGATGCACCTAAACAATATATAATGACAGCCCTTCTCAGTTTAATGTTCCAACACCTTGTAATTCTTAACTACAAACTCTTCTCTGTTTATTTGTAATGCCCTTCACTCATCCTTGTTAAGCCTCAATCTTCCTGCTTCTTTCTCACCTACAGTGTAGTCCAAGAATTTGAGTCTTACACAGAGCTATTCTATTTTCTAATCTTCGAGTACCTCCTGTCCACCAAAACGTGCTGTGCAATACTGTGCTACCTCATTACTTTTCCAAGCATCCATTACCATATACTTCTAACCCTGTTCGAAGCAGTTTACACTGAGAAATTCAACTCAGTGCTACTGTAGACAGCTGCAATAATGACATGTGTGTGGTCATTGGAATAATTTTTACCTTAATATTGAAGACTTGTGGTATTGGTGCTTGTTTGTACAACTCCAACTGATCCTTTGTAGAAGAGGCCCACAGTGTTAGCAGGCTTAGCTTCTGTTGAAACCGTGTCAAGTCCTTCAATAATTCTTCTATTTCGCTTTGTTTATCAGGCAAATTTCTTGACACCTATAAAATAAAAAACACAGAAAAACTGAAGCAGATTCAGATTAGTATTTTTTAACTCAGTATAATTTAATGGAACATTTACTTTGCTGTTGCATTTCAGAAGTGAAAGGTTTTTTTGTTGAAAATTTATGTTGCATTCAAATAATCAGTTCTTCTCCATTTCTTTTATATGCATGTTCCAGCTTGCATTAATGGCATATTACTTTCAGCCTGTTTGAGTACAACGTATTAATGATAAATCCAGCCATCCTAATCTCTGATGATGAGCCATTTACAGCAGACAATAAATCTAAAACATCAGGAGGATACCTCAGAAATAACTGTTTCCTTGGCAACAGCTGCTGCTGAGGTGCAGCAAGATTTGACAAACTGGTGATGTTAAACTGGCTGAATGCCGATGAGACCTACATTTCTGAACTGCTTTACTTACCACATATAGAACACAGTGCTCCCAGGCAAATATACAATGCTAGCTGGCAAGTGTGAACCTTTTCAGTCTGAAACCCTGTGACGATAGGTCCTATCCTGGATTGCCATGGGTCAGACAGCACACTCATCTGTGACAGAAGGTTTTGAGTTCACACTCCACTCCAGTATCTTGAGCAATAAGAGCGTGCTGGGCCCTCAGATGAGACATTAATCATAAGGCCCAAGTGCATCTCACATGCATCCTGTTTGTTGCCTTGACCTGACTGACCACACCATTTGCCCCCAGTGTTTCTCCACAGGCTTCCAGCTGAATGGGACTGTGCTCACCCAATTCTATTCTTATCCAACCAGTCATAGGTAGAGAATCAACTGCAATGGTTTCTCTCTCTTCCTGCCCCCGCATCTTTAGTGTCCCACAAGGAGCTATGTCGTAGAGTCATAAACTATTGCAGCTTGGGAAGGGGGCATTTGGTCCATCATGCCCAAACTGGCTCATCATGCACCTTTCTGCTCTAATGGCATTTCCCAGCACTTCAGCTGGTAGTCTTGTATGCAATGGCATTTCAAGTATTCATCTAAATACTTTTTGATGTTGTGAGGGTTGCCGCTTGTGCTCACAGGCACTGGAGCTCCAGATACACACCATGCTTTGGGTTACAACTTATCCTTAAATACCTTCTAAACATTTTATCCACTATTTTAAAATCAAAGGGTCCTGGTTATTGACCCCTCCGGCAAGGTGAAAGGTTACTTTAGATCTATGCTACTTATGACCCTCATAATTTTATCAAACTCAGTCAGGTCTCAGGTTAAACTTATCTCCTGTGAAGAAAACTTGAACTCAACCTTCTGTCTTAGGTGAGTATGCTGTCTAAGCCATGGCTATCCTGCATAGCCCCGACAATAACCCAGTGAACCGCTTCCGCATTCTCTCCAATGCAATCACATCTTTCTTATAGAGTGGCAACCAGGACAACACACAGTACAGCCATTTCTCCTCATCTAAAAACACAGCATTGGTTTCAAATGCATGTGCTGAGAAAAACTACAGCTCTACACCAATATTGGATCCTCCACTGTCTCTGAATTTCCTCCCTAAACTTCTTTGCTTTTCTGTCACTCCTGCCTGCTTTAAGGCTCTCTTTAAAACTTTACATCATCTACCCTAATACATCCATATATGGCTTAATGTCAAATTGTGTCTGCTATCATGTCTTTCATGGGATATTTAACAGCATTAAAAGTTTCTAAATAAGTATAAGTTGTCACTGATAATGTAAACAATCAAGGACAAGGGTCAGTAATCCTGGGACCTGCTGCTGTTCTTGGCTCGGGACCCCTGTTCTGGAACCCTGGCTTGGGAACAGCAGTTCCACCAGGGGCCTAGCAAAGTGGCCCAGCTCCTGACCCAAGTACAGTAGGCCACCTAGAACATAAGGCCTGGTTACTGGGCCCTGACGTATCCCCTGTGCCAGACCCCGTAAAGATCCAATTGTATCGCTTCAAAGTTCTTTCTTGTATGCTGGTCAACTTTCATCCTTTGGCCAACATGATTAAAGCAAACTAGTTGGTCATTATCTCATTGCTACTTGCCATGCATAAAGTAGCTAGCACATTTACTCCATTATAACAAAGTACTTCAGTTACTGTAAAGTGTTTTGCAACATCCCAAGGTCAATAAACTTGCTCATTAAATGCATTTTTCTATTCCTATTGTGTTCTGTGATGTTTTTTCTCTCTGTCATCATGTCTTATTCATGCAAGAATTTAGAACAAAACTTATAACCAAGTTGAAGCTTATAAAAATAAAAATTAGCTCCACTATGCTGACAATGATTGAACTGGGAAGTTCTGAAGACATCTATCAGTTATAAACAGGAAAGCATTTTCACTAAATGGTTGGGTGATGTTTCATTTAGGCTTAAATTCAAAATCATGGCAGTTGTGAGGTGGCATGATGGCTCAGTGGTTAGCACCACTACCTCACAGCACCAGGGACCTGGGTTCAAGTCCACCCTTGGGAAATTGTTTGTGTGGAGTTTGCACATTCTCCCTGTATTTGTGTGGGTTCCCGCCGAGTGCTGCAGTTTCCTCCCACAGTCCAAAAGACATGCAGGTTTGGTGTATTGGCCACGCTAAATTGCCCAGAGTGTCCAGGGATGTGTAAGTTAGATGGATTAGCCATGGGAAATGATGGGTTACAGGAATAGGGTAGATCTGGGTGGCACACCCTTCGAAGGATCAGTGTGAACTCATTGGGCCAAATGGCCTGCTTGCACACTGTAGGGATTCTGTAATTTGATGCATTTGCCAGGAAAAGCATGGTCAAAGTTCCTTCCTCCTCGTTTCTGCACATACAGTTCAAATAGTAAAATCCAGCCAATGCCTTTATGTGTTTTCATAAAATTCCCTTAATATCAATTCAATTTTTTTAAAAATGAAGTCAGCTTGTCCTAAGTAATGTTTGAAAGCACAGACATTATTTTACAATATTGGTAACCTGCACTGCAAACATATTACGGGTAGATTGTCTGCCATCAATCCTTCTTACTATGATTAGTTGGGCTTCTGATACCAAGGGTAGGAAGGATGAATACACCACATAAAGCCCATGTGATGTATTCAGCAGAAGATAGGTTCAGTCTTGATTAAACAATCAAGGTTTATTACATATTACCTAGTAGCTGGTTACATTAATCATAGATGCATGGTTGCCTCTTGCAACAAAGCAGCTTTGACTTAGGAGTAAATACGCATTATTATTTTAGTACATGTAGCTAACAATCACTGATGTACTCACAGCTCAAAACTCATGGAGAATTCCCACTGAAGAATTCCTTAGGACACAATAGCATTCAACAGAGAACAGAACACTGGTTAGATCCTCCTAGGAACAGTCTTTTGTATCCTGATGGATGGAATTTATCTTGCAATACCAGCTAACTCTTTGAGGCATTAACTGTCTTCTACAACAATATTGACATGCAATGGACATAATGCCTGAGGTTAAAAATAGACATTGCAATTGGTATGCTGTACGAGAGAAAAGTTCTGATTGGATTTGAAAATAAAAGGTGATTAAATCAACTGTACAGCTGACTGCAAATGATAATTGGAAATAATTACAAATTACAGATATTCTACACAATTAGGATACATTTACAGTTAGGGTTTACCACTTTTCAAATTGATATGGAGAATAATTAAACAAAGAATACTGAACTCAAAACAGTCTCAGAGGTGAGATACAGTTCTGACCAGATACAATATCCACCATAGAGTCATAGAATACCTACATTGCATAAAGAGGCCATTCGGTCCATCGAATCTGCACCAACCCTCCCAAAAGCATCCCACCCAGACCTATTGTTTCCGTATGTTTTCGGTCAAGTAATGACCGAAGAGAATGACTGAGTACTGATGAGCAAACAAACAGTTTTGGTTATAATTCTAAGAATAATCACTTTTGCTCACTGGAATATAATTTCTACTTAGTACCGCACTCCAAACCTCCAATATTTCTGTACGTAGATAATAGAGGAAACATCACTTTGCAAGCTATACAGACAATAATGTTATGAACGTGCTATTTGATACCATTATTTTGAAGGATTCGTGTTGGAGGATGAAGCATGACAGTGGTTCGTTTAGATACCTGAACCTTTGTTTAATTTTTAAATGGGTCACTTGAAAGACTGTTTTTTAAAAGAAGGCACTTCTTAGAAGTCAAACACACTCAGCTAATTGTTTGGATGCATTTACTGGAAATGCCATGCTCGGATTTACAGCTTTATTTTGGACATTGCTTTGGGTTCAGTAGGGGTACAGCCTGCAGAGCCAGGATGCTGACTGAATGTCACCTTGCACATTTCATACATTGTTCTTTTTTACTTTCAAGATCAATTATTGGTCAAAATTAAACTCTGCAAAATTAATTTTTTTTGTGATATTTGGTGTACTTGCGTTATTTAGAAGTGCCGAGTATTTATACATTCCTCTCAAAAACTGTATTTATCAGTTTAGGTCTTTGCTGGATAAGACCTGTTTTTACAATAACTCAATAGTTTTGTTATTTATTCAAGAAGCCTAGGTTTTTAAAATTTGGATCCTAATAGAGTCAAAATATATAATTGGTCCTGTTGGTGACTGGCACAGCATTTGAATTTATATTGTGACCAGTGAAGTGCTGGGACTAGATAGTGACAGCTCACTGTCCGACATGAGTCATTACAACAGATAGAAAGAGGAAAGAACTGCAATCCTTCTGATCCAAATGTCACATCACTTACCTTATCAACCCCGATGCTGAATCGGAAATGTCTACTGTAGTACAGGCAACAGCAAATAGCTGATTTGGTTTCATTGGCATTGCTTTTGCTTCTTAGTCAATCCATCACAAGTTGAAGTCTAGCATTAAGATTCTCACATGGAGGTCGAACCAACAATGCAGCACCAAGGGAGTGACATGATGGCGAAGATGTTGTCCTTTAAATTATACATTGAGTTAAGGTGCTACTGATTTTTATGGAGGTTTGTTGGATAAGGCTGAAGATAACAGGAACAGACAGGAACTGATAAGAGGCCTAACAATGGGCTGCTTTACGAATGGAAATACGCTGAGTCAGTCAGATCTGCTAAGAGTTAAAACGGCAGGAAACCAGGAACTGCTGGCTGTATCAGATAAGGTATACATTTGGAAAAAACAGTTGGGATTGCTTACCCGCACGGATAAGTCCAAAGAAGGCAAATATTTGGACAAAACGTTCAGGATTGGTCATGTTCACACATAATTCCAAGTAAGGAACATATTTGTCACAGAAACTTGTGTATAAAAAGCCTGAAGAAATACCTCTGTTCAACAACACTCTGAAGACTAATGTTGTAAGAAGGTACCCTATATAAGGGGGTGTGGTGAAGACATCAAACAGTTTCAGCCTGGCCAGCTGCAAACCCCGCCGGGTAATAACTTTTGGGTTTAGTTACAGAAATCAGGGTAGTGAAAGACAATGATTGAGATATCTCTAGCAGTTAATAGTGTGTTAATTAGTTAAGTTAATTAGTTAATTAGTTTAAGTACTTAATAAATGAATTATGGTTTTATAGAGCTCCAAGTGTCTCTGCTGTATCTTCATCTACGTATTAAGTTTTGTCTCTCAGAGATGGGCAACATGTTCAAACAGGTGCTCAATGGGGCGGCATGACGACTCAGTGGTTAGCACTGCTGACTCACAGCGTCAGGGACCTGGGTTCGATTCCACCCTTGGGCGACTGTCTGGGTGGAGTTTGCACATTCTCCCCCTGTCTGTGTGGGTTTCCTCTGGGTACTCCGGTTTCCTCCCACAATCCAAAGGTGTGCAAGTTAGGTGGATTGGCCATGCTAAGTTGCCCATCGTGTTCAGGAATGTGCAGATTAGGGGGATGGGTCTGTTTGGGATGCTCCAAGGGTTGGTGCGGACTTGTTGGGCCAAATGGCCTGTTTCCACACTGGAGGGATTCTATAATTCTATGGATCCCTCAATCAATGCAATCAAAAGTAGATTCATTGTCCTTTCACCAAGTGGAATCTTGTCAGAAGTAACAGTGAAACCATATTCCTCAACATTATCTCAATAATTGATTATATGTTAAACTCTGAAATGTTTCTCAGAAATATTATACAGTACCATAGAATGGCAAGTCATTTTCTAAGATTTATTTGGAAAGGACCATATTGTCATTGAACTCCAACTAAATCTTCCAGATATCATAGCAGACGTTGGTTTAGCTGTAATTTTTCAGCCTAAAATAAACAAGAGCTCAGTCCAGCAAGCGAGCAAAAATAGTGTTGATGATTACATGCATTTGGTCTGGGGACTAGGTGATTGAACAAAAGGTACAATACAGATTTGTATTTTGCAATTATCAGTTGCCACCGTCTGACTGTGAAGCACCACTTATAGTCACTCTGAACAAGCATGTGGAACAGAACAAGCATGCTTGAAGGAAGTTGGGTGGAAATCAAAGCAATTGTGAAGAAAAATAATTGGGATAAGTGACAAGAATACACCAGTCGAATCAAAGGAAGTTTCAAACAGAACTTATCACCACAAGCTGGGACTGCACAGAAAACATTTCAATCAGTAGTTATCATGCACACAGAAATCGAAAAATCTCCCTACATTTTGCAGCTGCTTAACTTCATGCTGTGTTCCACTTGAGAATGGATTGCATTTGACACAAATAGTGCATGTTATCAGATTTTAAGTGGCTTGACCAGTGAAAGAAAAAAATGGTGATATCAGTAATACAGATAATGTTTTCGCTCAAGAAAGAAATGTTGATAAAATGTGATTTGAACGGTTGAGAGCCCAAATATTGGATAGTTGATTGTCAAAGTAAACTTTACTGAGAAAGGTTCTTCAGAAAACAGAGTTGATTCTGAAAATTGCCAGGTTGGTTAAAGGAAGTAAGGCATGGATTTACTAGAGAAAAAAAAACGGGAAATAGGTGTCACACACATTCGCTCTCTCCCACGCGCACACACTCTCTCACGCACACACACACTCACCCTCTCTCAAGAGCACGCACTCACTCTCTCTCACGCGCGTACGCACACACTCACCCTCTCTCACGCGCGCACGCACACACTCACCCTCCCTCACGCGCGCGCGCACACACCCTCCCTCACGCGCGCGCACACACACCCTCCCTCACGCGCGCGCACACCCACTCACTCTCACGCGCGCACACACCCACTCACTCTCACGCACGCACACACCCACTCTCTCACACGCGCGCGCACACCCACTCTCTCACACGCGCACGCACACACCGTTGTATAAGGGTCTAGGCCCGAAACATCAAGCTTTCCTGCTCCTATGATGTTGCTTGGCCTGCTGTGTTCATCTAGCTCCACACCTTATTATCTCGTTGTATCCTGGTGTTTGTTGAACATCGGGATACTACCGTGAGGGTTCAGTTTCCCTCGCTCAAATTGAATTAGAAATTCCAACATGCTATGATCACCGTTCCCTAAACAACCCTTTACTATGAGATCATTGATTAATGCACCTCATTGCACAATACTAGATCCAAACTAGTCAACTCCCTGGTTGGCTCCCTTACGTATTCTTCCAACCAACAATCTGAATATAATCTATGAACTCTTCCTAAAACTCCTCTCGCCAATTTGATTAATTCATTCTACAGACATATTAAAGTCACCCCGATTGTTAATGTTCCTTTCTTACCAGCCGTCAGCATTTTCTGGTTTATACTGTACGCTACTATGGAACTACTGTTCAGGGACCTATAGATTAATCTCGCCAGGACTTCTTTCCCTTGGTATTCCTTATTTCTACATTGAAAGATTCTCCGTCTTAACCTCTTCTGTCAAAATAATTTCTCACTCTCACCTTGATTCCTTTCTTTACTAACACAAATACAGCCACCTTCTTATCCTTTATATTTATCCATTCTACAGCGTACTGTTAGATATTCAACTCCTGATCCTGTTCTTCCTGTAACAAGCTCTCAGTATCACTACCAAATCATACCCATTTGTCTCTATTTGTGCTGTTGACTAAGTTTGACTAATCCGATGATCACATATTTTCCTTTCATCTTTTGTTAACAATAAGCCTCATCACTAACCTACCTTTGTCTTACACTTTGATTTTTTTTTTAATTTCCCACTCTCTCACCTGACAATTTAGTTTAAAGTCCTTTCTACAGCTCCATTTGTGCACAAATATCTCCATTCTTAATGATGGGGAAACCCAGTACATCAGTACAAAAGAAAAGGTTGAAGCATTTGCAACAATCTTTCACCAGAAGTGCCAAGTGAACATCCATCACAATGTTCACAAGTCTTCAGCCAATTCGAATTACTTCACGTGATATCAAGAAACATCAGGAGGTACTGGATACTGCCAAGGCTATGAGCCCTGTCAACATTCCAGCAATAATACTGAAGCCTTGTGCTCCAAAACTTGCTGTGCCCCAAGCCAAGTCAGTACAGCTACTACACTGGCTGTTATCTGACTAGTTGGAAAATTGCCCAGGTATTTCCTGTCAAGAAAAAAACAGGACAAATTCAACCTGGCAAATTACCATCCTTTCAGTCTACTCTCAATCATCAGTAAAATGATACGGTAGGTTTGCTTCAGTCGCACAACGTACTGTGGCAACATCTTGATTGTAGTTTGCAGTTTCATGTCCTTCTGAATGAAGGATGCATTCTAAGTGTATGTTTTAGAATCATTCACAGGATGAGGGCATCACTGGCCAGGCCAGCAATTATTGTACCATCCCTAACTGGCCAGAGGGCAGTTAAGAGTCAACCACATTGCTGTGGGTCTGGAGTCACATGTAGGCCAGACCAGGTAAGAATGGCAGTTTCCTTGCCTAAAACACATCAGTGAACCAGATGGGTTCAGAGGAGGTCTACTACATTTATACATAGTAACAGAGAAACATAAAAAGTAGGAGCAGCAGTAGGCCATTCAGCCCTTCGAGTCTGCTCTGCCAGTCAACACAACTGTGACTGATCATCCAAATCAGGACCCTGTTCCCGCTTTCTCCCCATATTCTTAGATCCCTTTAGCCCTGGCAACTGTATTTAACTCGTCCTTCAAAACATTCACTGATTTGGCCTCAACCGCTTCCACTGACAGAATTCCACTGGCTCACTACTATCTGGGTGAAGAAATTTCTCATCTCAGTCCTAAATGGCCACCATGTATCTTTAGATTTTGACTCCTGGTTCTGGACTTCCCTGCCATTAGAAACATCCTTCCTCCATCCACCCTGACTGGTCATGTTAGAATTTTGTAGGTTTCTATGTGATTCCCCCTCCTCATTCTTCTAAACTCCAGAGAATATAGTCCCAACTGATTCCGTTTCTTTGAAGGTCAATCCTGCCATCCCAGGAATCAATTTGGTAAATATTTGTTGAATCCACCTACAGAAAGAACATTCTCCTTTCACATATGGAGGCTAATACGGCATAAAATACTGGAGGTGTGATCTCACGTGGGTCCTGTAAAAATGCAGCCAGACATTCATTTTCCTGCACATATATCTTCTCACTGTGAAGGCTAACATGCCATTCACCTTCTTCACTGCCTGCTGCACCTACATGCTTACCTTCAGCGTATGGTGTACAAGCACATCCAGGTCTCACTCCATCTCCCCCTTTCTGAATCTATCTTGCTGCAAAGTGGATAATCTGACATTTATCTATATTACACGTCACCTGCCATGCATTCCCCAGTCACCAGACTTGCCCAAATCACACTGACGCATCAGCGCATCTTCCTCACAGCTCCCCCTTCCAAACAACATTGTGTCTTCAGCAAATTTGAGGATATCACTTCTAGTTCCCTCATCTAAAATAGGAATAAATATTGTGAACAGCTATGGTCTAAGCATTGATCCCCGAGATATCCCACTCATCACTGCTTACCACTTCGAAAAATATCTGTTTATTTGTACTTAGTTTCCTGTCTGTCAAGCAGTTCTCATTGCATGTCAGTGTACTGCCCCAGTCCAATGCACTTTCATTAATTTAGTCTCTTATGTGAGACCTTACTGAAGGTCGAAGTAAACCACAACCAATTTAATAAGTCACAACACAGTGTGGAGCTGGAGGAACACAGCAGGCCAGGCAGCTTCAGAGGAGCAGGAAAGCTGACATTTCAGGTCAGGAAGTGTCTTCAGATTAAGGATCCTGACCCAAAACGTCAACTTTCCTGCTCCTCTGATGCTGCCTGGCCTGCTGTGTTCCTCAAGCTCCACACTGTGTTATCTCTAACTCCAGCACTGGCAGTTCTTGCTGTCTCTCAATGTAATAAGTGAGTTGGCTCATGAGGACAATTTGGACAGGCTGGGCTTGTTTCCACTGTAATTTAAAAACGACTAAGAGTTGACTTCAGTACATGATACTGGCTTGGTCTGATCATGACAAGGTGGGTGCAGAAAGGTTGTTTCTCCCTCATCAATCAGTCGGAACTTGGGGACATTGTGTTAAAAATACTGTTCATTCTTTCAGTAGAGAGAGGAGAAGAATTTTAATCACACAGCGGACTGTGCAACTTTGCAACTCTATCTCAGAAAGCTGTGGAGGTGGGGACATTGATTTTTTTTACGACAGAGGTGGATAGATTCTTGTTAGCTGAGGGAATCAAGAGTTGTCATGGATAGATGGGAGTGTGTAATTTGGAACAGAAACAGATGTCATCATCTTATTGAGGGATGGAGCAAAGTCAGTTCAGGGTAATTCACATGTTTGTATGTGTCATGGGCAGTGACTCTCACTTCACCTTTGGAGTCCTACTCTTTCCAATTTTTGGGCAAAGGCTATGAGGCGGTCAGGAACCAAGTTTCCTTGGTGGAAGTCAAACTGAGCATCAATGGGCAGATTACTCCTTTACAGGTGCCACTCAAGAGCTCTATCAGTGAATTAGTGGAGCACTTGGCTTATGAGTGAGAATAAGCTGATAACTGGCAGTGTTGGATTTCTCATAATGCACAGCCACATGTAATTATACAAGTTACCTGAGATCCAGAAAAGTGAGAGTGAAGCAAACTATTTCAGTTCCGTTCCCATGTATGTTAGGAAGATTCAAATATATTATCCAAGTAGAACAGGTAACCACACAACCAAAAAGTTATGTTCTTCAACTCGGCAGTCTAAATGCTCGTGCAACCATTTAAACAAAGAAGCTGATCTAACCTATCGTACACTGCTCAGTAAAGTTAGATCACTCAAAATTCAGTGAGCGCTTGCCAATTGGATACGACATTGGCTTGAAGGGAGGAGACAGAGAGTGGTGGAGGAGGGTTGTTTTTCATACTGGAGGCCTTGTGACCAGTGGTATTCCACAGGGATCGGTTCTGGGTCCAGTGTTGTTTATCATTTATATGAACCATTTGGATGAGAATATAGAAGGCATGGTTAGTAAGTTTGCAAATGACACCAAAGTTCTGCTATAGTAGACAGTGAAGAAGGTCATCTAAGTTTACAAAAGGATCCTGATCAATTGAGCCAATGAGTTGAGGAGAGGCAGGTAAAGTTTAATTTGGATAACTGTGCAGAATTGCATTTTGGTGAGATGAACAAAGACAGGACTTATACAGTCAATGGTAGACCCCTGGGCATGTTGCCAAAAAGTTCAGGTACATAGTTCCTTAAAAGTTGCTCACAGGAGGACAGGGTGGTGAAGAAGGCGTTTAAGCACGCTTGCCTTCATTGCTCAGGCCATTTTTTTTTCCTTTATTTGTTCATGGGATGAGGGTGTCACTGGCTAGGCAGTATTTATTACCCATCCCTAATTGCCCAGAGAGGTGTTAAGAGTCAACCACATTGCTGTGGGTCTGCAGTGACATGTAGGCCAGACCAGGTAAGGATGGTAGTTTCCTCCCCTAAAGGACATGAGTGAACCAGATGGGTTTTTCCTGACAACTGACAATGGATTCATGGTTGTCATTAGATTCTTAATTCCAGATAGTTGTTGAATTCAAATTCCACCATCTTCCATGTTGGGATTCGAACCTGGGTCCCCAGAACATTATGTGGGTCTCTGAATTAACAGTCCACCCATAATACCACTAGGCCATCACCTCCCCTGAGTATAGTCCTGAGTATAGGAGTTGGGATGTCATGTTACGGTTGTACAGGATGATGGTGAAACCACTTTTGGGGTACTGTGTACAGTTCTGGTTGCGCTGTTATAGGAAGGATACTATTAAATTGGAAAGGGTGCAGAAAAGATTTACAATTATGTTACCGCGATTGGAGGGTTTGAGTTATAAGGAGAGGCTGGATAGGCTGGGACCTTTTTTGCACTGGAGCATAGGTGGTTGAGGGGGCACCTTACAGAGATTTATAAAATCATGAGGGACATAGATAAAGTGAATAACAAAGGTCGTTTTCCTAGGCTGGGGGAATTCAAAACTAAAAAGACATAATTTTAAGGTGAGAGGGGTACGATTTAAAAGGGACTTGAGGGTCAACTTTTTCACATAGATGGTTGTTTGTATGTGAAGTGAACTGTCAGAGGAAGTAGTACATGAAGGTACAGTTACAACATTTAAAAGTCATTTGAGTAGTTACATGAATAGGAAAGGTTTAGAGCGATACACACCAAATGTGAGCAAATAGGACTAGTTTCGTTTGGGGAATTTGGTCAACATGGATGGGTTGAACCAAAGGGTCTGTTTCCGTGCAGTGACTCTAAGATATGGGGTGTCTGTGAAGCACATAAAGGTTGTGTAAATTAGAGAAATATTTGCAAACACCAACATATGTGTCTTGATATAAACATATGGTTTATAAATAGTGAACATTTCAAGCAGTCTCTGAGTGAAGTTACACAATTTTTTTTACAGTTCCCAACAGGATACATCACTTGTTAAGTTCCTGACTGAAGAGAGATGAACTGTCTCCTCTTGTTTTTCTATCCACTCCCTCAGCTGGTTGCAAAAAGAATCCTTGCCCTTGTGGGTGTCTTTCTCCCATACTAAAGCAATTTTCCGCTTTTAAAAGTTTTTAATTTAACGAGGATTTATTGAGTTCATAAAGGAATAAGATTACTAGTTACTAAATGCAAGAAGATGAGAAGTGAGAAGAAATCCCCAAAAAAGTTAAACAAAAGGATATACAGATCAGTCTCTGAGTTCAGTGAAGGGTAGGTCATGTGATATTGGGGCTGTTACGTTGTGTGGCAGTGGTAGCACCGCAGTTGGATCGTGAGTGTTGATTTTAAGATGCTTGGCTTAGCAGGTCAATTGAAAGGCTTCATCCGGTTTCCTTTCAACTGCAGTTTTGCTCGATTTCTGGCTGCCAGTAAAGAAAGATGTTCATTCTTTCTGCTTACAGCACAGGGATGACCAATGGGTCTCCTCAGCTAGACTCTAACAGCACACAGCTTCTCTCACTCGACAGACAAGGGTTAAAATGGTCTTTCACCTCGAGTATTCCTCAAAAGGAGGAAAATATAAAGATTTCTCTTGCCCAGACGTCTCTCTCTTTCATCTCAGGTTTATAGTCTGAGATAATTCACAAGGGGTCACAATAGATTTCCTTTCTAAAGCTTCATCAACACTGGTCAGCTATGACATTCCATTCTCCCTCTTGAAAAGCACAGCCTTTCAGAAAATCACCAAATTACATTGTGCCAAATGTTCATCGTCAGTCGTTTTGGTTGAGTGTCCTCTTTTTTAAAAAATCAGATGTTGTAATTTAAAGTTCTATGTCTGTGGGTTACAATGATCACAACACGGACAATGAACCAGAGAATACCAGGAATGTCAATGCCTTGATGACTTGAAAGGTGGAGCCTCAGTGAAACAGTAGGACAGACCTCCAGATGAATTTCAATCAAGATGACCTCTTGGCCATTGGCTGAGATTAGATATTTAGCTACAGGAGCCTGATGCCAATGGAAGATTGATTCGTCAGCCGAGAGAGGGCAGTAGATATTGGAGGAGATCAGCTGGAGATTTGCTCACTATGTTTGATGTGAAGCATTTTGCAAGTCTGTAATTCTCGTTGTAAACCCAAAGTCCCACTTAATAATTTGTTCATGCTTCTTCTCCATAAGGCCTCCAGTAACTTTACATCAACAATCTGAGCTGACTGCAATAACAAAGAAGAAACCAAATAAGAGCGAAAGAAATTCATCTAAGGAAAAATAACTCGGAACAATAATGAAAATAAACGAAGAAAAGATACTAGTTATTTTAAAAAAAAAGTAAAGATTTTGCCTTTGAAATAAAACAGGCAGTGTTTATGTGGTTTATACCACTTGAAATGGTTGGCAGCACAATGCAAATCTGCCATAAATAATGCAAAAACTACAGGCTCACAATTACATGCATCTTACATTGATTAAGGTATTTAAATTTTGCATAACTTGGCTGAGCAAAATATTTGAAAATGTGGGAGAATCACTGCACTGAACAAGATGCAACATCCAGCTCCTGCACCTTATGCCTGAATTGTGCAAGTGGAACTTCAGCTGGGATATATGGCCACAGGAACCAATAGGGCTAATTATAGATAGATGCAATCACAGACTATGATGACAAGATATTTTCAAAAATTACACCATCCCATGTAATAAAGCATAATTTGATTCCCTTGCTGTGAAACAGTAGACCTAATCATGGTTAAGTCGCATATGCTTAGCCTGGCTGCACTACAAAATTAATCCAGTCATATCAGGTAATAATAAGGGCACACATCAACTATGAGTCAAAATAATCATTGCTATTAACTAAAACAAAAACTTCAGTAAATTGCCTGGGTTTGCTGCACACACTTTTAAGCTGGTTGTTTTCAGTGTGCCATGGATTTGAAATCACGTTTGTATAGATCTTCCTTCAGCATCATATTCATCTGCTGGTAAGTGCAAAGCAAGATATTTACATGCCTTCCTCAAGTCACATACTCAGATTATACACGTCAAAAAATATTTCTTTTTTGATTTAAGTCAATTTCCAACAAAATGCAATTTTGGAGAGAAAAACAGGGTTCAACCACAAATTGATCCCTGTTGTCATCATACAACTTTTGTCTGATCAAAATGAAAAGGCCAAAATATATCCTTTTGTCAAGTAGAAATGAGTCAAACAAATGTGGGAAGATCTTTCATAAAGGGTTTCAACAAAATAGTATTCATTACCACTCAACCCAATTCACTTTTCAGATGAGTGGGCACATTGTTACAGCAAGACAATCCAATCCAAGCTAACACTCGAATGTACATAAAAAACAGACAAAAATACTGTCATCTCAAGGTGGCTCTAAAATATTGGATGCTTCAGGGATTTTGAAAAAAATCCATAGTTACTTTGAACTGGAATCATGAAACTACATTCCACCATTTTTTAAATCGCAGCAGTGGTCAATAATCAGAAGGTCCAGGGCATGGTCCTCAGCAAAAGTGGAAAGCCTGAGATAAGGAATCCTTGTGGGGACTGAGGGACAATCTGTTTCCCTTCCTCTATAAAGAAATGACTATGCAAGATTAGTTTATCACTTCTGTTACTTCTTTCAGTGCTGGATTCCACTGGTGAGCCTTTCTGGGCTAATGGACACTATAATGTTTTTGGGGCCGAAACAATATCAGTACACCCTGACATCTGAGTCTTAAAGATGTCCTCACAAGCTTCCCAAAATGCACCTGCTAGAGTAATAATGTGGCATTCCAGTTAATATCATGCTGCCTATACTTCAGTCTTCCATAGATTCCATTATGCATTTCGCATGAGGGGTTAAAATTAGGCTTTTGTATCTCAAATGATTCGCCAAATTATGATTGTCCTGCTATACTATTCCAACTGTATCTTGTTGGAATTATACTTTGTGCTAATTATTGCATTCATCAACTCTCATTGGGCAGATGATGTCGGCGAATGTGCCTCTTCCTTCTTAAAGGTTAGATCAACTATCGAACCAGAATTTTTCTCAGCTGAAGCACACCCATAATAATCAATTACTCCAGCAACTCTGCATTTCCCAAAAGTCTGAATTTCTTTCAGATTAGATATCCTAAAAAAAGGCTCGACAAATCTAAACAAAAAATTGCAGCAGTTATCACTGAGCAATTGTGGGATATCTGCCTTTCTGTTTCCATACGACAGTCCATGATAATTGTGAACATAAATGAGACAGACTGATAAACCCAACTCACCCAATTTTTCAACACACTTTTTATGGAAGACTAAATAGTTTTGAAAAGGAGTCTTGCCACTGGAAAAGTATGATTTGCACTTTAATCTTATCGCTATCTCTTAATGTTAGCATTTAGAAAGATTGGTGGTAAGGACCAAATAAATGCATGCTGTTCATGCAAATCAAATCTGAAAATCAAGCATTTTGGTAATATCACTGGATTCATAATCCAGAATCCAAGGCTAATATTTTGACATTATGGGTTGCCTCAGTTATTGGCAGTTCAATCTCAGTTCGGCATAGCGTGGGTTCAAGTCTCCCAACATGACTTGAGCGCACTAACTAACCAAACATTCCAATATAATACCAAGGGAATGCTTCCTGTTAGACATGCTAGCCTATAAATGTAATACAACATCCCAAAATTCTACTCTAATAGCAACCACGTAATCAGTGTTGATTGTTGTAAAACCCATGTGGTTCATTGATGCCCTTAATGAAGGAAATTTGCCATTCTTACCTGATGTGACCTACATATGACTCCAGATCCACATCAATGTGCTTGATTCTTTACTGCCCTTCCAACAATTAGGGATAGGCAATAAATGAAAGCCTAGCCAGAGATGCCTTATCCCATGACAAAATTTTGAAAATCCCAGAAAACAGAAAGGACAAAAAGGTTCATTTGAAAATTTGAGGTGCACAATGTTAAGCCTACAGTTCAAGAGAACTGCCCGGTAGTCAAAATTAAACAATAACTCATTGCTGATATCCATCACTTATTTTAGCATCCTACATTTAGAATCGAAGTGTGGTTACAGCACAGTAGGTGACCATTTGGGCCACTGTGTTGCTTCTCTGAAGGATCAGTTCATCTGGAGCCAGTCCCTTGTCTTCTGGCAACAGTCCTGTAATGTTCTTCCTTTACAGTTAATAATCCAATCCCTTCCTGAATGCCTTGAATGAAATTGTCTCCACAATAGTCTCTGGCAGTACATTCTCGATTCGAATAACTTGCTGCAGGGACAAAACAAAATTTCTCCTTCACCACTGCTTCTTTTGACAATTGTTTAAATCTATGCCTTCTGGTTCTCAGTCCTTCTCCCTATTTTTTGTTCCCCAATCTCATGTGTCTGGAACTCTCATGATTTTGAATACTTCTATCAAGTCTCCTCTCAACCTTACTTTCTCTCTAATGCCTCAACATCCTTTTAAAAATGTGATGCCCAGAACTGGAAGCCATAGTCCAATTGAAACTGAATCAGTATTGTGTACAAATTTTACATATCATAAACCTGTTGCTTCTTAATTCATCACTGCCATGAATAAATAGCAGGATACTTTATGCTTTATTAAGCTCAAATTCTCCTTCCACCATCAACGGTTTATGCACAGATACACCCAGGTCCTTCTGCTTTTGCACCACTTTCAGAATTGTAGCCTTTATTTCATACTGTTTCTCTCTATTCCAAAACGGAATGGTCCCACAACTTACCTTCTAGCCAGTAATTCTTCTTTGGTGCTCTTGGTTTGCTAGCCAAACACCTGCTTCCACCTACTATATGTTGTTTCCCAGTAGATGAATTCTGAAAGTTAATAAATCCATAGCGAATGCTGCTAAGGTCAAGCGTACTTAAGTGTCACTTGGATCCTGCTTCCAGTTAACATTTTGCAGTCTAAAATGACTACAGTTTGTCATTTATTGAACACCAGTGAACACATCTGACAGCAAGATTTTCACTTTTGGAACAGTAATTGCGGTTATCCAATCGGCTTACAAAGGAGGCATTTCATTCAGCTACTGGACCAGGTTGCCTCAATTGATGACAGTTCAACCTTGGTTCAGAATACCGTGGGTTCAAGTCTCCCAACATGTCTTGAGCATTAACTAACCAAACACTTCAACATCATTCTGATGGAATACCTCCTTGTTAGAAGTGCTAGCCTACAAATGTGATAACTGAGATCCAGCCAATTCAGTTGTTTGGGTAAAGATAAAAAGGCAAAGATCTCATTGAATTCAGTCTTTTTCTTTTACAGGCCCTCTTCAACATTTCTCTTTCAATTAGTACCAGATTAACCTCATCCTTTTTTACTGTTGATTTGTTGGATCATGAGCAGAACAGCTGCTGTGATTGTCTATATAATAAGTCAATTCATTTTATAGTATCATCGCATGTTAAGTAGCTGGAAACAATGACAATACTTTGTTATACAAGCCAAGCTTTTTTCAATTAATGTATATTCATAAACCTCTCACAAGTCAAGCACTAATAAATATAACCCAATAAAACAGCTTAAAGATCTGATAAAATAGATTCACAACCAGCTAACACACTGACTTGCATAAAAACCTTCACATCCAATGTGTTGAAGTGAAATTAGTTGCAATAAAACAGAAAAGATAGATGCAGTTTTGTATGATTAAAGAAAAAACCCTGCCACTATTTCAACTGGATCAACTTTTCTCTCACATTAACCATGGCTTGGTTAGTAGCACATTTGCCCTAACATTCTGACTAAAGACTCAGTCCAGCGCTTGAGTACAAAAATCAAGACTAAGGGAGTACGGCACAGTTTGTGGTTATCTTTCAAACTAGATCTTAAAACAGAAACCCCATCTGCCTGCTCAGGGCAGGCAAGGCCCCAAGGTATTATTTCATAGGGCAGGGAAGCTACCCTGGTATCCTGGCTGATATTTGTCCATTTTTCAATATCTGGTTATTATGGCTCTTTGTGGTTGCTGAGAGCGAATTAGCTGCCATGTTTCTTCAGTGAACATAGTGACTACATTTCAAAAAGTACTTCATTGGCTGTAAAGCACTTCAGAGTTCCCGGTGGTCTTAAAAAGCACAATTCAAATTCAAGTATTCCTATTCCTCGGAGGGTGTAGTGGAATCAATAAATTCCTGAAGAAGTCACAGCCAGTGGAAATCAAATCCATTCGCATTGATTGGTACAAAGACTTTGAATAACATGAACCATATACAACATGTCTGAGCCTTCTGAATACTAAAGTTCAATTGTGTGGATAGTCATTAAAAAAGTTGTGCATGAAACAATATAGCAAGACAACATCCAGATTACAGACAATTTATTTCTGCTTCATATCTGCAGTGATCACTAATATTCGATCAGTTTACGATAACTAAGATAACCCTTCAATGCCGCTATTATAAAATCATACAATATGACAATGGCAACCTTGTAAGGTGCAGGGGTTTGATAATTCCCTAAATGAATGGGATTTAGAGTTGAATAAATATTTTGATCAATAGCTGGATGAAATGTTTGGGAACATCACCACCTACAAGTTCCCCTTCAAGTTGTAATGTAATCACTCTTACTGGTTTCTAGGAAGGAAGTGGACTGAATGGGCCAATTGGGGAATGTTCAGGGGACGGTAATCATTAGAATTTAAGGTTTAGTTTGGCGATAGAAAAAGACAATGAACAAACATCCAAGTAAGAATTAATAACTGGAGTAAAGCCAACTTCCCTGCAATACAGTGGAAGTGGTAAGCGATACAGCTAAATGATCCCATAATCAACGAAGCAGGTCTCAACACTGAAGTCCTGCCACATCCAATTCTGAATAGTGGATGACAAATAAAAACTCACTGCAGGAGGAGGGTCCACAAGTATCTCATTCTTAATATTGGGGGAAGCTACCATATCATGTGAAAGATAAAGCTTTTTTTCTCTCTTGTTGTTATTCTCTTGTTCATTCTCTGGATGAGTGGTGTTGCAATCGGGTCAACATTTATCACTCATCCCTTTAGAGACTACCAAATTGCAGTGGGTCTGGAGTCACAATGATTCCAGATTTTTACTGAATTCAAATTTGGACATTAAAGGGACATTAATCCACAGTTCTGGATTATTGCTTCTGATAACTAGCCCAGTGATATTACCATGAGGTCATGGCTTTCCCTGAAGTCTTCTCAAACTTTAAACAGCAAAACCGAGTGGTTGATCCACCTCAAACTCCTCTGAAGTCCTTAGTATCACAGATACCAGACTTCTGCCAATTTAAATCACTCCATACGTGTTTAAGAAATGGCTGAAGACACTGCTAATTGCAAAGATATGAGGACGGGTCACCAGATCTGAAACATTAACTTTGATTTTTTTCTTCACAGATGCTGCCAGGCCTGCTGAGCTTTTCCAGCAACTTCTGTTTTTGTGCAAAGATATGGGCCCTGACAACATTCCAGTAATGGTACTGAAGATTTGTGCTCCAGAACTTGGACACCCTGGTCAAACTGTTATAGCTGCAACACTAGTATTTATCCAACAACGTTGAAAATTGCTCAGGTATATCCTGTACACAAAAAGCAGGACACATCCAATCCAGCCAATTACTGTCTCATTAGTCTACTCTTGATCATTAGTAAAGTGATGGAAGGGGTCATCAATAGTGTAATTAAGCAGCACTTGCTTTGAAATAATCTCCACATTGACAATCCATCTGGGTTCCATCAGGGCCATTGACCTCCTTACAGTCTTAGTCCAAACAAGCACAAAATAGCTGAACTCCAGGGACAAGGTGAACGTGACTACCGTGATCACTACAGACCGAGTCCACCATAAGGAGCCCAAGCAAAACTGGAGTCAGGGGAAAATACTCTCTGCTGTTGATGTCATACCTGGCACAGAGTATGATTGTTGGAGATTAATCCTCTCAGCTTCAGGACATCTCTGCAGCAGTTCTTCAGGGTAGTGCTCTAGGCTCAACCATCTTCAACTTTGACCTTTCTGCCATCATAAGCTCAGAAGTGGAAATGTTCACTGATGATTAAACAGTATACAGTACTATTTGCAGCATCAGCCAAATTTGGTGATAGGACATTCATTTTCATCATCCAAGTAATTAATATACATTGTATTGACCTTATGATGGAGGGAAGGTCGTTGATGAAGAAGCTGAAAATGTTTGGATACAGGAAACACCCTGAGGAAATGGGCTCATGTGGCATAGCGTGACGTCCCTAACTCTGGACTGGGGACGCAGGTTCAAGTCCCATCTGTGCCAGAGGTGTATAGTAACATCTCTGAACAGGTTGGTTAGAAAATATATGGAATTTCTACAGAGATGTCTTGCAACTGAGATGATTGGTCTCCAAAAATTACAACCTCTTTATTTGTGCCAGAAATGACTCTTACCAGTGGGGAGTTTCCTCTGATTGCTATATTCTTTTTGTCAAACTGAACTTCAAAGATTTATTAATCAGGGACCTAGAGTGCAATAACTTGGAGGTTTTGCTGAACCTATAGACGACATGACAGACTTCACCTGCGCATTTCTGGGTATGACATTTCAGAGAGAATGTGAATGCATTGGAATCCAGAAAACATTTACGTGAATAGTTCAAAGGATGAGAAACTCAAGTCATGAAGACAGACTGAAGAAGTTATGACTATTTTCTTTGGAGCAGATAAGGCTAAGAGAAATTTGATTGTATTTTTCAAAATTATGTTGGGACTGAATGGATTAGACAGGAAGAAACTGTTCAGATTCATAAAAAGGCTTGAGAATGAGAAGGCAAAGATTTAAACTAATTTCAAAAGGAAGCAAATGCAATGTGAAAAACAAAAGCACTTTTTAACACAGTGGATCTTTGTAGTGTTGAATTTTTTAAAAATGAATTCATTGGATGTGGGCATTGCTGGCTAGGCCAACAACTGTTGCCCACCCTGAACTGCCCAGAGGGCAGCTAAGAAATAACCACATTGCTGTGAGTCTGTAGTCACTTACCAGCCAGGCCATTTTCCTTCTTGGAAGGATATTAGCAAACTAGATGACTTTTTCCAACAATCAACAACAGGTTCATGGTCATCGTTTGACTTTTCTTTCAAAAAATTGAATTCAAATTCTATCATCTGACATGGAGGGATTCAAAGCTGGATTTACAAATTAAAAGTCTACTGATAATACCGCTGAACCATTGCTTCCCCTGCATTTTCTTCAAGTGTATTGGAAGCATATCCAATTAATGCATTCAAGAGGGATGATTATTTAAATACAAATAATGAGTTGGATTATGAGGAAAAGGCAGGAGATCGGCACTAAGTCAAAGTTCATTTGGAAAGGCGGTGCAGACGCTATGAGCTGAGTGGTCTCCTTCTGCACCATAACAGTGCTGCAATTGGACAATCTTAGGTTTATCCAACACTTTTTCACTCACTTAACACATCTATAAACCTTTGCAGATGCTTCATTCTCTTCCCATAATTTGCTCGTCTACCTATCTTTGTTCCATCAGCTATTCTGGCTACAAGTGAGTCAATCTCATCATCCAAGTGAAGACTGATCTAAAATAGCTGATGCAACAGAATCGATCCCTGTGGTACTTCAGAAGTTCACTACTTACAGTTTACCAGCTGGAAAATGACTCAGTTATCTTGACTATTTTGGTTTTTATGAGTTAACCATTCTTGTACCCATGCTAATTATATTATTGCCAACATTATGCACTTTTATCTTCTCAAAATGTCCGATGGAAATTCAGATACACTACATCTATTTATTTTCCTTCATCCAATATGCTTGTTACATTTGTCAAACAGGATTTCCTCTTCACAAAAGATGTGGACGCTCTCTGATAATATTACGATTTTCCAAGTGCCCTACTGCTAACTTGTTAATAATGAATTCAAAATTTTACCAATGGCAAATGTTAGATAAGTTGGCCTGTTGTTTCCTACTTTGTGTATATCGCCTTTCTTGAATATTGATGTTACATTTGTAGTTTCTCAATCTGCTGATACCTGTCCAAATTCAAGTCACCTGAAACCCATAACCCACAATCCATAACATGTAAACTATTCCTAAGAAGCTTATACTCAAATCACGTTCCAAGGCTGTCACTAACACATTTTCTTGTAGGAAATGACAAAACACAACATCTACAATTTGATCAGAAGAGCCTTAAGTCCCCACTCCTGTTGTGGGGTGGGGGGGGGAGGTGGAGTTAAGGTGAGGTTGCTAGCCATCCCAGGCATGTGGCAGGTCATACTGGCAAGTTGAAATGCTGGAAGAGATGATGCAAAGGGTTTTGTCATACTCTAATCTCTTTCCCCATCTCTGTTGTATCCCGTATATTCTGCAAGAGAAACAGGAGCTGCTTTCAGTAGCAACTCATCCATGTTATCATCACACTAACAGCTAATCTTTATTCCATGAATGGAAATACTCTCTCATTAAGGAAGAGAAGGACAGCTTTCTTGAAGATGGAGGATCATAATAGCTGACCGTGAAAAACACCGATTCAAAGGCTGTAACTGCAATGGTTTAAGACATTGGTATATGAGAAACTTTCATGTGATAAATTGCTGACTGCATGTCCATAGAATCTCAGCCAGGGTATGCGACACCACAAGTGCCAGCCTACATGAAGCCGAGATTGCAATATGGCTCTACTGCTACAAACTCGGGTGTATTCCAATAATGCTTAATTAATGTTAGAACTTGAGAGTATCTGTAAATTCAGGGAAGCTTATAACAAAAGAAACACAAACAGGAGTTTCTTCTACTAAAGCTGAAATTCTCAATTTCCCTCCAGGTTAGAAGCTTTTGCTTTCATCCTGGAAGTCATCATTACTTGCTGCTTATTTGAGAAGCTACTTAAAATTCACCACTATTCTGATGTTTCTTTATATGGCACAGTGCCAAGTTCTGCTTGACAACAAGACTCCTAGAAAGCATATTGGAATGCAGGACTATGTAAAACGTGATGTTTGAACACAAATTGTTGTTTTGTGCAGATTTGACTCACTCATTCAAGCAATTTTCCAGACTGAACTATTATTTGACTTTATGATTCTATGGGCTGGTGTATTTCTGGCCTTGCGGAGATGGAACTGGAGACTGGGGAGAACTTTGAAAACAGTGGGGGAGCCTTGTTAGGACAGCTGTACGTCACACTGCCACCTCCAGGACTCGGTGGGTGGTGGATGGGGAGGTGGTGGTTTCCTGGTGCAGGCTGGGTAACAAGTCAGCTGCCTGCAAAAGGGAGGTGGGCAACCCAATTAGTCATAATCAGGCCCTGCTTCTCCTAAAAGAATTTAGGATTTGGATCGAGCTCCACTCAGCTCTCACCATATGCGGAACTCATCAATTTGACTGTTTCAATGGACTATCATGAGACAAGGGCCTCCTTTCCAAATGATGGATGGCAGGGTTGAACAATCACTGCCTCAACACGAAGTAGGTCGGTGAATGGGTTTTCTTTCCGGTCATATCAGCTTTGGGACTTGCAATTACTTATTTCAATGCAGACAACTGAGGGTTCCTTTTTTTTGAAGAGCCCTTTATCCCTGCTCCTGGTGGGGCTGCCTACAAGACAATGATGTGAACCCTACATGCCCAGTGTCTTACTGTCTACAAGTACGGAGGAGACAGGCTTGAAAGACAGATAAATGAGTGGCATCGGCGTCAACACATAAGTGGGCGGGCTGAGGTCCCACATTTATTTTGCCGTGGGGGAGCCAGATTTCCACCACCCAGGTGACAAACTTTGACAGGTGAAGACCATCAAATCCCCGAGACATTGGAAAGATTGCCAAAAAGCCTGCACATCATCTAAAGTGGCAGGAGCTCAAATGGGACAGGAATATCCCTCTGCATTATTGTTGCCATCCCTGTTACTCTGCTAGCAAGAAGGATAATTAGCTGGTTACCTTCTGAAAGATTGGACCACAGGATGAGCTGATGACATGAGTGGCCTTGGAACGCTGCCAGAAAGTTTAGCCCTTCAATTTATTTTATGATCCACTACTTTGATTAAAACCTTACTCTGTTAATGTTTCTGCTTGGATTAGTCTGGTGTACAATTCCAATGCACCATGTATCTTCAACAGCTACCCCATGATTTCATCAATTTAACAACATCATGGTAAACAGAATCTTTAAAGGAGAAGCATCTTGCACAAACTACAGTACTTGATTGGATTAATCTACAATAAAACTGCTGGAAGGCAGTCAAAGTGAGTCACGTAGCTGTTGTGGAACCTTTTTCAATAATCCCACAGACCAAAGTGGCTGTCGGGAATAATATGATATTCTCAAATACAAGCTATATAATAACAAATTACATTTGGAACACTGAGCTTTCAAAATTACCATTATATACGGCAAACATCTGTGAATTTTACTTCAGCTGGGAAGGCTCCCAGCCTGTACAGAGACCTCCTCTGAAAGTATCTGGGGCGTATGCTTCACCTGATCGTCACATTGTCAGGGGTAGCTGCAATAACGGAATTATTGCAGGACACTCATGGACGCAAACACTTTGTGGTGACACATAACACAAAGCAGCAGGGAATATCTGAAACTGGACAATACCTTCGCATGTTAATTCCGATGAAGGAGAAAGTGCTGGCAACAACAAGGAGGAGCGTTGTTGAATTTTGACTGCCAAAGGGCGTTGAAAGGACTGATGATGAATATGGCCACAAAACGACATCTCCTTTTGTCTTTCCATTTCTCCACCATTCCAAAGTCTTTTCTGACTCAACAGCTGGATGAAGTATAAATACACACTTCCTTGCTTTCACTTCTCTCCTCATCACAAGCCAACCTTTGTCCCTTTTCCATTTCAGATATCCTAGTACTAGAAGCATCCCAGTCGGAGGAAGAAAGTAAAGATGCTGGTGATGATAAAAAAAATACCATTGATGAAGCCTACACTTGCAACCACAAGTTATAGGAGAAATCGGGAAAAGTTGATCAATTGGGCCCAATGCACAGGAGTCAGGACAGGAGGAAAGAATGGTTTAAGTCCTTGCTCACCAGAGGTTTGAGCAGCACACGGATTCTACAACAGGGCAGTCAGATGAAGAAGTCTTTGAGCTACAGTACAGGAAAATACAGAACGGAGTACAACACCAAATACTTTGTCATTGGACAGTGTGCCAAAAAGCTGAAGCAAAATATCAAGTGGTAGCGCGTTTGAGGATCAAGCCCCTGATCTGCTCTCACGTTGACCCCACTCTGCCAAACTGCAAGACCAGCAGTGTTATTCCTATAGACTGTTGAAATTTTAGCCAAGTACAGAAATCTTCCAAAAACGTAACCATTTGCACAAGCAACCACAAGAAATAAATCAGGATCCAAACTGCAAGTACTTCTTGATCCTTTGAAATAACACTTGTGGCGAGGTTCTTCATTCAGTTTGATGTCAAATTCAGCTGCACGATATTGAAGTTAGGCACAGGTTTGGGTGCAGAGAAGTATCTTTAGATTACCATTGCTCACTGATTTGCATCATCATTGCAATACTTATCTCTCTTCTCTTCCTGCTACCAGCCATCATGAGGTATACACACAAAATCCTTTGCTATGATGTGTGCATACTTCCTAGACTCCATTCTGACCCTTGGATGACCCAATAGGATTTACAAAAAGGATGCTGCATGGCTCAATATAGGGCCCCTATTACTTTTTTTGTAATCACATCAAGTCCCACAAACAGCAGGTCAGATAAATGATTAAATTTTTCTTATCTCCACTGGTACTGTATTAGCAAAGGTTGTTAGTCAAATCTTTTTGATTCTTCAATAAAGGCCGCCATACTGAACAATCAGCTGCTTCAAACATCTGGGGATCCTTTATAATTCTTTCCATTGAAGTTAATGCTTTCAAGGAAATGAAAGCATGAAATTTTCATGCAGCCATATCCTTCTAAGCCAGTTTATGATACATTCATCATAGTGGACAGTTAGCATCGTGTACACATAATCATAGAGGTGACAACCACTGCATTTGCAAGGGATAACACGCCCGTTCCAGAGTAGTGGAGATAGCAGTTGGACAAAATTCAAAAGTTTTACCAAGTGTCAAGAACCTGTCAGTTGCAAAGGCTCACACATGGAACATGTGTGAAAATTGGGTTCTTAATATCGATCCTATGGCCTTCATGATCTTAAAATGTTTGCACTCGATTAATGTACAAGCTATATTGACCATTAAAACTTTGTTCCCTGTATCAGCACCTCTTGTATAGGGAAGGAGCATAATGATTTTGCTATGTGATGTTCAATGATGCTGATAGTATGTGAAGTAGAAAGGAACCATGGAAATATGGGACTGAGGAGAACAGATCATCCTCTACATACCTGCAGGTCCCACTGAGGAATCTTTTTAAAAAAATGAGGACTACCTTGCCATAGATATCTCAGCATCCATTTGTGGTCCCCCATTTTTCATTCCACTAGCAAGAAACACAGCATAACACTTGTGTGTGTGAAAAGGAAATTGCTGTGAACAGTGTTCTCAAAGTCTGAGACAATTTTCAACATCAGCCTCTGCCATCTTAACATAATCCATGTGCAAAAATGAGGAGTGTTCAAAAGTGAGAAACTCAATTTTGTATTTTTCTATCAAACGTTGTACTTATTTGCAACAAGGTACACGGAAACAGGGTTGTCACATTGTTTCAAGAGGCAATTCTGCACCTTTGAGCTAACTTTCACTAGATGTTGGTATTCAGCCTCCCAGTGCACAAGTCTTCTTCAGTTGAACATCCCATCTTATTACCTCAAGGGGAGGCATTGCGAAGAATAGTCAGCTTCTCTGTTTCATATGAACCTATCCCCTTCCTGAACTACAACTTCCAGGAGGTGCTATCATCTTTGATGATGCATTGCTTTGCTATGTATGCTAATGTGCTAAGTCCTCAAATTCCTAGTTAAGCTTTATTGTACACTTAGCACATGCAAATTAGAGCTCAGGAAATTTACATCACAAAATTCAGTAAGTTTGCCCATTCATGGTATGCCAGTGCACTCAACTATCATTATCTAGTTTCTGACAGTTTTTCCTAAAATCAGGCCTACACTACTCTGAATGCATGGGTGTGGTTTACAGGAGTTTGATTGCCAAAGCAATAAATAAATTAGGTTAATGCAGAAACCAACTGAAAAACAAATGCAGAAATTTACACATATTTTCCAACTTGTTATTTTCTTGTCCAATGAAACGATTACACCTTACTATAATGAGCCCCACAAAATATTTTTCTCACACACTAGTTCCAATAATATTAAAAGTGTGATTAAATACAATGTAAATAGAGATTAAGTTAAATGTCTAACTATAATTGAATAATTCTAAGTCACACTGTAAGGGTGACATAGTGTCCCAGTGGTTAGCACTGTTGCCTCACAGAGTCAGGGACATGAATTCGATTCCAGTGTTGGATGACTGCGTGGAGTTTGCACATTCTCCCAGCGTCTGCATGTGTTTCCTCTGGGTGCTCAAACTTCCTCCCACAGTCTAAAGATGTGCAGGTTAGGTGGACTGATCATGTGAAATTGCCATGTAGTGTCTAGGGATGTGCAGACGAGGTGAATTAACCATGGGAAACACGGGATTACGTTTCGGGGCTGGATGGGATGCTCTTTGGAAGGTTGGTGCAGACTCAATGGGCCAAATGGTCCCTTTTCTATGCTGTAGGGATTCTATCGCCTACGATTCTATGAACCCAAATGCTCTTTCTATATATTTGCTCATTTTACGATCATTTAATGTTGGGTTTTGAAAGCAAATCCAGCAAAATTGGAATTGGAACAACGATTGTTTCATAACTTCATGGAATTTGATACTGCTAGAAGTGAAATGTGTACTGGCATACAACAAGCAGCTTAATGTGAACTCTGATCTTGCTATGACTTTGGTACATTGCAGTTATTGTACATCCATCTGTCTCATGCTCCACATGAGCAGTCAAACCATGCACCTGCTAAAGGCCTCTCTCAGCAGCTGATGTTAAAAAACACGATTTAATTTAACCTGCATTACCTATATTTTAGTCTCTCTGTTGCAAACATACAAAAAATTGACAGTGAAACCAATGAATGCATACTTGGAATCACAATGGATTGGCATGCTTAGTTATATATATTTAACTCCAATATTGAATACCCATATTTAAAATGAACACCAGATGAGACCACCATCAGCATTTGCAAAAATGCTCATCACACACAGCGTAGGATACTGAAAGGCTGTGCTGGATGAATGAGGCAGATGGGAATTCTGGCACCCTGCTTGCTCTCTAATAATCCGGCTCATCTCCTTTCTGTGACAAAGGCCCAGGAATAACATTTAAGTCTGTTAAATTTATACAGCAAACTACCAAACTACTTGGTTCATTGGCTCTGAACCTAATCTATCAATCCGTTTTCAGTGCAATAAAATGGAAGAAAACTGCGAACAAAATAGTGATACCGAACAGGTCCCATACAACAAGCACTGAAAATATTGGCAAGCACAGGTCCTTGATATCAGAGATAAAAGGTACTGCAGATGCTGGAGAATCCGAGAGAACAAGCATGGGGCTGGATGAACACAGCAGGTCAAGCAGCATCATAGGAGCAGGAAA
>JAHRHZ010000031.1:7230979-7365851 GCA_024137785.1 Ginglymostoma cirratum
TTTCCTGCTCCTATGATGCTGCTTGACCTGCTGTGTTCATCCAGCCCCATGCTTGTTATCATAGGTCCTTGATATCTCTTGTTACAGTTCAAAAGCACCCTTCTTAGACATTTTCGTTGGCAGGAAAGTTGACACACAGAACAAAAAGAATTATTGATGCCAAAAGGCTGAAAAAAAAGGAACAACATGTGTTCCAATCTCACTGCATTTGGAGAAATTTAACTGAAGATAATTAAATAAGTAATGCATTGAAAACCTAGTCTCGCAGTGACCATGAAACAGCCAGATTGTTGTCAAAATCTACTTGATTCACTAATGTTCATTAATGAAGGATTTTTGCTGTTCTGGGTGAATCGCAGCTAAATGTCAATTCAGATCCACACCACTGTAACTCTCAACTGCTCTCTGAAATGGCCTGACAGGCCATTCAATTGCATCAAGTCATCAAGGAAAACAAGTAGAATAAAACTGGATAGACTAGTTAACATTGACCTAGTCTACAGACAGAACAAAGACACAATTAGCCCAGGCAATCTGTAAGGTCTGCATTGGGAGCTTTGTTCATCATCAGATAAACAGCTACCTGACACCATCATAGTCATAGGATCATACCTTTCAGCCAATGTTCAAACTCCCCGATTGCTAATCCTTGGTATACCCATCCCTTCAGCAGATCAGACCAAACAGAAGCGGTCACGCAGTTATATGCAATAAGGAATAAGTGGCCTTGGAAGTCTGGACTCACTGCCCAAGCTGATAAATTAGTTCTCCATATTGAATACTAACTCATAAAAGCATTGAAAGAAGGAAAGGTGTACAATGCATTTTAGGTGGGAGACTTCAATGCACACTGCTGAGTGGCTCAGTTGCACCACTGCTGGATAGGTCCTGAGGGATATAGCTGCTACACTGAGCATGTGGCAGAAGTAACATTACGGAAAAGCCTGTTTGACCACATCCTCCACTGTCCACCTGCCACAGATATATCCATCCAGGACAGTACCGGGAGGAACAACCACAGCATAGTGTTGTAGATACAAAGTTACCCTCAAGCCAGCCAATCTGCAATGTCTTTATTAGGAGCTTTGCCACATTGATCAGACAACAACAATGTGATCTCACTAACTTCATACTGAGGACACTTGTGAGGTACTACAAACATGATAAAAGCAATTGATTCAGAACGGATCTACCAGCTTAAATGTGAGCATCCACAAGGTGCTGTAGGTCATTTACAATAACAGAAATTAGTACAACACAATCGGTAACACTGCGGACAGGCATATCCCTCAGTTTAGTATCACCATCAACAAGACGACCAACACTAATTTAGTAAGAGAGATAAAAGGTACTGCAGATGCTGGAGAATCCGAGATAACAAGGCGTGAGGCTGGATGAACACAGCAGGCCAAGCAGCATCATAGGAGCAGGAAAGCTTGACGTTTCGGGCCTAGACCCTTCATCAGAAATGGGGGAGGGGAAGAGGGTTCTGAAATAAATAGGGAGAGAGGGGGAGGCAGATAGAGGATGGATAGGAGGAGAGGATAGGTGGAGCGGAGGCAGGCAAGTCAAAGAGGTGGGGATGGAGCCAGTAAAGGTGAGTGTAGGTAGGGGGGTAGGGAGGAGATAGGTCAGTCCAGGGAGGACGGGCAGGTCAAGAGGGCGGGATGAGGTTAGTAGGTAGGAGATGGGGGTGCGGCTTGAGGTGGGAGGACGGGATAGGTGAGAGGAAGAACAGGTTAGGGAGGTGGGGACGAGCTGGGCTGGTTTTGGGATGCGGTAGGGGGAGGGGAGATTTTGAAGCTTGTGAAATCCACATTGATACCATTGGGTTGCAGGGTTCCCAGGCTGAATATGATTTGCTGTTCCTGCAGCCTTCGGGTGGCATCATTGTGGCACTGCAGGAGGCCCAGGATGGACATGTCGTCTGAGGAATAGGAGAGGGAGTTGAAATGGTTCGGGACTGGGAGGTGCAATTGTTTGCTGCGAACTGAGCGCAGGTGTTCTGCAAAGCGGTCTCCGAGCCCCCGCTTGGTTTCCCCGATGTAGAGGAAACTGACTACAATTCTACAATGATGCCCATACAGCTTCTCCTCCACCATTCGGCCCATAACAGCTGAGATTGTGCCTGAGTGGTCATGTCATTGGACCAGTAATCTCGAGGTGTAGGCTTAATTTCAACCACGGCAGATGGTAGAATTTGAGTTCTATTCCTAAAAGCCAAAGTTGAAGTGAACCACAATGACGGTCACCATAAACTCATCATCAACTGCTGCAAAAAGAAATCATCTGGATCACCAAAGTCCTTTGGAAAGTAAAACCTGCCACCCTTATCCAATCTGGCCTATGTGACTCCAGACCAAAAGCAATGCATTTGATTTTTAACTTGCCCCTGAAAGGGCAAAGCTAGCCACTCCATTCCAATAACAGTAAGGAATAGGCAATGAATGCTGACCTTGTCAAATAAGACATAGAAGGTTTAGGCTATATGGCCCATCAAATCTGTTCCATCATTCAATCACGTCTATGCTTCTCAAAACCTCTACTTCTGCCTTCTCCTGGTAACTCTTGATCGATTGACTAACCAATAGCCTATCTACTTTGGTCTCAAATACACTCAATGATTTGGCCTTCACAGCCTTCTGTGATAAGGATTTCCATAGGTTCACCACCTCTGGCTGAATAAATTCTTCCTCATCTTAGTTCTAAAGGATTATCTCTTCACTTTGAAACTGTGCCCTCAGGTTCTAGTCTCTCCTACTAGTGGAAACATCTTCTCCTGGATAGATCCAGGGAAACCTGTGAGAGATCATCCTTTGAGATTGTTGAAAGTAAATATAAATCTGTATAAAAGTTAGTTAAATTTGGAACCATCAAACTAATTTGAACTGTCAAGCTGTCAAGGGAATTATCAAGTCTTTAAGGCATTTTTAAACTCCTGGATTCTCAAATTCTGAGGAAATTGTCTTTAATGAAAAAAATTGCTTATTTTTTCACTCAATGTTGGATATGATCCTGGGGGTGACACTATCAGATTTATGTTGCATGGCTGTTTTCATAGCCTATCATTATCACAGTGGCATGTCTATCAATTCCTTGTCTGAATGCCAGCCCCAGGTGCTCATAAAATCTTTGAAGACGGACTATGAGTACAAATGCTCGACTTAAAAGGAAGTAAGTTGAGAAGGAAGCTAAATATAGTAAATGGGTTTATATCAATTTCATTGTTTTCTAAATAGTTAATTCACCAACAGGTGCTGGGAATTTTATTTCATTTTACTTCAGCATGGGTTATGAGATCTGCTCATGTCGATACTGGGTAAGTTTGTATGAAGGGTTTAAGGTAAAAGATGGTGGATGGGTGAAGAGCTGAGAGAGGTAAGTTGGCACCATGTTGGCATAGCGGTTATAAAAGATCATGGATGGGGAGGTGCATGGAACAGCACACATTGACACAGCTGGTAGGAGTAGCCATGGCGTTAGACAGGGCTTACATTGGCATAGGTCATGGGATTGGGTGGGCAGGTTCACAAAGTTAGCATGGTTTGGCAGGGAGGCCAAGACAAATGAGAGGCCGGAAAGCTGTTTGCAGTTTTAGTGCTTCCTTAACAGTTGGGAGAACGTGCCAATTCACTGAGGCTAACCTTCCACACAGTCACCCAGCAGCTGCTAGGACTGCTTCAAACCTTTGTTGGAACAGTGGGCCTGACTCGCATTAACACCTGCCTCCTTTGAAAAAAAAGTCCAGGGGCTGCCTTGGGAGGCACTTTCTACCAAATCCAGTTTGCAGAGCCAGCTTACCTGATTCTGCACTCCCAACTTGGGAATGTAAGCCAATGAGAAATACCGATTTGTAATAACATTCTTCTCGCAAAGTTATACATATATACACCTACACAAATATATATATATATACACACATCCACAGAAAATAATTGCCTTGCTAGTAGTAGTAACAGGAAATATGTTTTTTACATTTAAAACACGCCTCCTAGATTGATCAACTAATCCTTAATATCCCCACCACCTTACTGAACTTTCTGATTCTCCAAAACATGAGATTTACACAGTTATTCATACCTTAGTCCAACGATTATTAGCCTGCAAGAGACCAGTTTCCAATTTAAAACGTTGGTCTGGGAACAGAGTTGTGCTTTTGAGTGTCACTCCTCCACTCTCATTAATTCGTTTCAATTTCCCTTTCCGTAAAGGAATTTCACCAACTCGAAACTGAAAAGAAAAGTGGAGGTACTTTACCATTTGCGGTTTGTAATCATACAAAATTAAATTATATAATACCATATATATAGTTTGAAAGTGGCTATATTAGTGATCGACATAATGAGAATAAACGTCAAACCACACTTTGGGCTGGATTTCTTTCTAGGAAGCTACTGGTTTTCAGTTGGATCTGAAGGGGAGACTGTCACACATCTCCTGCTGGAATGTGCTTCTCCGTGATGCAGGACTCTGTGGTCTACGGTCTATCCCCCAGGACGCACACTGAGATAAATATTGATTGCGCCTGGAAGACCTCATCACCTTGGTCAAAGACGCTCTTTGGCCTGCCTGAAACTTGTTAGTCTTCCAGTGCCAAGAGTTGACACTGACCGAATGTTGCAGATTGGGACGTTCCAAGGAACGTACTAAAGTTTGGGGCAGTTACCACAAAGGCACAGTGGGGAAACACCAGTATCTAAGTTCCACACTTTGGCAGAAAGATTAACAAGTGTCTGTTCGTTTGTCAGACTCTCTCATTGCCTCAAAGATGTAAATAGTGTCCTGCAGGAGTAGGAAATGTCTTTGGTTTTTGCAATTGCAAAATATGTCAAATTCCAATATTTGTTCATTTTTTAATGCAAAGAATGTATGGAATGTCTTAGTACCTGTTTATGTACTGAAAGATAATCCTTTATGAATAAAGTATATTTGCAATAAAAAAAAATTACTACTTTCTGCAGGATCTTCCGAGTGGTGGATACTATGACCTGACTCTCTAGAGTGTGAAACAATGTGAACGTCTCCTGAAGGTATGTGAAGGAAAAGAAAGTGAGTGCTCCCTCTCCATCCTGTCTGCAGCAACTACTGTTTGTCATCCCTGCACAGAGGAGCAGTGTTGTTACAATCCGTATGTCCAGCTCTCACATTCTGGCAGCAGAAGTCCTGACCTTCCTGGGTAGGTAGTGCAGTTGGTCAGAGGCAGCACCGTTGTGGCTGTCCTGTTTGGAACCTGGGCATGCAGGTGACAGGTCAAGTTGACCCTGAAGGTGGATGGCAGCAGGAACATCCTCCACCCGCATCACAATAAGAGGAAGAGAAGGCTGCCTGACATGTTTGGGGCAGCCTAGAGTGTGCTGAACCTTTGGATCAGGGAACATGGCAGCGGACTGCAAAGTGATCCACTGCAGAAACTGCAAACAAGAGAGGCACCTGACTAAGGACTATAAAGAGTCCAAAAGCTGCAACCTGTGTAGGGGTAACAGGCCACATGCGCAATGCCTGCCCTAGATGCGGGGCCACATAAACATAAGTGAGATGGTAGTGGCAACATGATTATGAAACACCACCCCCCACCTCCCAACCAAATGGCACAAAGCTGCCACCCTTCTGCAAGAGAACTGAAGCTAAAGGTCACCAAGAAGAATGGAAAGGCTGAGGAGACAAAGGAGGTCAGTACAACTAGGTAACAACTGACTCAACCTTCATGCGGGAAATTGGAGCCATTTCAGGAGGAGGCAGAGCCAAGTCAGGAGGAGGCTGAGCCAATTCGGGAGGAGGCAGCAATGAAGGAGTTGGGAGACAAGACGGAGGTGAGGAGAAAACTAAGAAAAAACCATGCAGGGGCCCCCACAGGCAAACACCTACAAGGAAATAAGCACTGATGGACACATCAGCACTGCGACAGTGAAAATGGGCAGAGAGATGGCTGCAAACAAATCAAGAGCTGCTGTTCCAATGAGCGGAAGGAGACGAGCACCCTCCAGCCCAGAAACAGCAGACACCACGAGCGGCCCACTGAAACCCCACCTCCAGACGTTGGGAATCAAACCAGGCAACCAGGAGCAACGATGCTCTGAACAAGTTGCAGAGCACAACAGCAGCTCTGTCCAATTCAGAACCAGACCTTCTTGGCTTTGTCCTTGCCTGGATGACACCTGCCCCCGGGGAGGAACGGGATGTGAGATTTTAGAACCCTGAATGATGCATTTATTATTTCAGATTGTACAACACCAATCAGCTGTGTGATGTGAAAATCTGTGCAACGTTGAATTAAGTATTTAATTAATGAGTGAAATACATCATTGAAACTTCAAGGTTAATTCCATAAATAACTGGCTTCGCCTTGAACATGTCGATATGTTCAAAACTTTTCTATGATTATGTCCGTGACAGCGTGACCCTGGAGAAGATATCACGAGAACACTTGATGCCTTTGCATGATTGGCAGGCAGGAAAGTGACTGAAGGAGGAATGATATAATCATTTAATTTTATAAGATTCCATTATTTTGGAATGAAGGAAAAGAAAAACAAATTTTAAAGGTACTGGCAAACTTCTACTTTAACTTTTAGAACATTTTGTGTACTTTCAAGGTTTTAACATCAGTTTTTTTTAAAAGAACATATACAGTTATCTACACCTCTGAATGAAATATGCATGAAAAATAAATTAATGAACTAAAACACTTTTTAAAAATGTATTTTAAATTAGCCACACCTATTTAAATGCAGAACATTGGGCTAGATTTTCAGAGGAAGAGGCAATGATAGACCACTACACTCATACTTTTCACGCTGAGAATGAGCTCTGCATTTCTGGCAGCGGATTCCATTTGGGGCTGCTTCAGCTCTGTGCTTTGAGGGGTGGAATTCCAGGCTTGAAAAATAGGCGTCCCAGATTACGTACAGGGGATGGTGTTAGGGTCCCTGAGGCAGGATGGCACAGGGGCGGGTGGCTCTGGTTCAGCAGAAGGGGATACAGGTCACAGGGGGTGGGGTGTGTCAGGTCAGGATCTGGGAGCATAAAGGAGCTTAAGGGAGGTATAGTTTGAGGGGTGAAGGTTGTCTGGTAAACTGTGGTATCAGTTTAATAGTTACCCATGCACAAAACTAGGTTTTTAGTTGTCTGCATCTTCTTGAACGACTATTAAATTCAACACAGCAGAAAACTTCACATTCTCAGATTTAACTGGATGCTTTCTGAGGATTCCAGGCAGAGGGAAATTGACCATCGGATTCTTCAATTACATAGATAATTCCCTCAGAGTCTGCTACATTGAGGATTCCATATGGTCCTGATGCTCCACACCCAATTGATGCTGCAGAAGAAGAAAAGCTATCTAGCCGTCAGAAAATGTGGGCCACTGTTGAAGAATATGGAACAGAGTTAAACTCTTTTTTGATGCTCACAAAGGCTCTCCTACTGATTTGTACTGCTTCTCAAATGATCCTACATTACTCCTCCTCATCCTATTTATGACAACACAGATGTTAGTAACCTGCCTGTACTTTGCCCAATGAGCTAGACTTATGTGTGTGCCCATGAAGAGTGAGTGTGGGGAGTGGTTTATGTCGACACAATGGAGCTCAATCATTTCCTGTAATGATTACATATGTGAATTTTCTAGCTGAGAATCACATCATTCTGTTCAGGGACAGGATCCCAAATTCCCTTTGGACAACAATGACATATTTTGCCCTCCTGCCATCCTAGCTCAGATTCGGGAGGAATCTAGATCAGTGTCAAATTCTTTAATGGTGCAGTTCAATATCACATTGTTAATTACCACCATTCAATAACACACTGGATGTTAACAAGGAATTTTAGTGAATTATTCATTATTTAGAATAAGATCATAATTTTAAAGTTTCCTACAATGGAAATTGTGCTTTTTAAGAGAGACTAAGAATGCATTTGCACACAAATGTTCAGTGAACTGATTAAAAAGAACTTTGACACAATGATAAAGCATAATTTCAGCAATACTGCTCTGTTACCTTGACTCTCTCCAAAGAATCTTTTAGTTGCTGCTCATTTCCAGGGTGAAGATCTATTCCCACAACACTCTCTGCTTCTTCAAGCCAGCAGAGAAATTCATTCAAGTCTTCCTGCAATTCTGAAATATGCTTGTGCTCCTCTAACCTGTGATGGATACAATAGTGAAAATCACTGCCTTGAATTCATTTGGAAATTATGATGCTCTGCAAATTTATTTCCACAGACAGTATTTCAATCCCTATTTACACTGTTGCAAATGTACTTTTCTGTATTAAAGTTAAAAAAGTAACCAACATTGGTCTTTTCCAAACTCTAAGAACAGATTGCCAAGCAAACAAAAACAATAATGTTTATTTAGGCAATTGTTAGCACAATTTGTTGCAGTGCTTTCTCACTATGTCTCACAATATATACCCTCATCGGGAAGAGTTTTACCACATTCACACATACAGTAGATTAAACCTTCCTGATCTTACAGTTTTGCATTTCCAGTTAACCAAATACATATCAATAGGTGTTTGGGTACATTAAATCACACAATCATATCCACTCATTAAATCTGTGTAATCCATTCACAGAAAATTATTTGGCAGAATAAAATAGTATCAATTTGATAATAAGATGCAAAAACACTCAGATTTTGAATTTGTGAGAGAATCAGTGGCAGAAAATGTGTAAACACATGACATTTGTTTACAAACTGTAGTAAGATTGATGACTATCGTAAATTAGGAGGGACATCTCATCAATTCCCCAGCGTGCACAATCCATTTCTACACAACAAATCAATGATGATATTTGTGTTATGTTCAATCATATCCAATCTTTGGTAATATCAAAGTACAATGGAATATTGACAATAGACGTGCCTTCTTAATTTATCAGGTAAAAGACTGAATGCAAACATTATTTGATATCTAATCTGAGATAACAGGCATGGGGCTGGATGAACACAGCAGGTCAAGCAGCATCATAGGAGCAGGAAAACTTGACGTTTCGGGCCTAAACCCTTCATCAGAAATGGGGGAGGGGAAGAGGGTTCTGAAATAAATAGGGAGAGAGGGGGAGGCGGATAGAGGATGGATAGAGGAGAGGATAGGTGGAGAGGGGGCAGACAAGTCGAAGAGGCGGGGATGGAGCCAGTAAAGGTGAGTGTAGGTAGGGGGGTAGGGAGGAGATAGGTCAGTCCAGGGAGGACGGACAGGTCAAGGGGGCGGGATGATGTTAGTAGATAGGAGATGGGGGTGTGGCTTGAGGTGAGAGGAAAAACAGGTTAGGGAGGTGGAGATGAGCTGGGCTGGTTAATCTGCCAGTTTTGCTCAACCTTTACCTCCAATAAGATCACATTCATTTAGCCAAAGTCAATGCAGTCCCATCGGAAGCACAATTTCCATGACTTCAATGGTACTCCTTGCTTTGCCTGCTCCCATCTTCTCTTGAGGCAACTGTCAAGAATTTCTGTGTTTTTGGTCGTGAACACCATTACTTCTCTGAATCTGATTGTAATTTCAAGACGTAATGGACACGCAGATTCATATACAAGTCATGAATTTCTGCTCTGCCACTTACTGCTCCACTGCAGACTACTCCACACTGCCATTAAATCCTCAATATTTTAATAATTTATAATCATTCAAAAAGAATGATCATGATATTTTTGCTTAATACGCGAACCAGAGTAGTAATTGGAGGAAGGGTCAGATTAATGCACGGCTAAGGAGCTACTGCAGGAGGCAGGGATACAAATTTTTGGATCACTGGGACCTCTTCTAAGGCAGAAGTGACCTGGTCCAAGAGGGACAGGTTGCAACTGAACTTGAAAGGGACCAAAATCCTGGTGGGGAGATTTGCTAGATTTACTCAGGAGGGTTTAAACTAGTCTGGCAGTTGACCTAAGCAGTAGTGAGACAAGAGAAGGTTGAGGCTAGTACATAAGTTAAAGACAGCAAGTTAAATAGACAAGGCAGGCAGTAGCATAGCGAGGGATGAGGAAAGACTGATGAATTAAACTGCATTTATTTCACAATGCAAGAGGTCTGACAAGTAAGGCAAATGAACTCAGCGCATGGATGAAAACATGGGACCAGGACATCATAGCTGTTAGAGAAACATGGCTGAGGACTGGCAGCTTAATGTTCTGGGGTACAGAAACTGTAGGAGTGATAGAAAGAGAGGCAAGGGAAGAGGGACTGTGGCATTGTTGATGAGGGAAAACATCACAGCTGTACTTAGAGAGGATATTTATGAGGGACTGTCCAGTGAAGTAATATGGATGAAATTGAGAAATAAGAAGGGGCTGATCACCTTGATGGGATTGTCCTAAAGGTCCCCCAATGTGTAGGGAAATCTCAAATACTGTAAGAATAATAGGGGATTTTAACTTTCCAAGAAAGGCCAATTTTGATGGCATTAGACAGGAGCTTTCAGAAGTTAAGTTGCTGGAAAAGCTCAGCAGGTCTGGCAGCATCTGCGAAGGGAAAAACAGAGTTAACATTTCAGGTCCAGTGACCCTTCCTCAGAACTCCAGACTGGAAATGTTAACTCTGTTTTTTCCTTCACAGATGCTGCCAGACCTGCTCAGCTTTTCCAGCAACTTTGTTTTTGTTCCTGGTTTACAGCATCCGCAGTTCTTTTGGTTTTAACTTTCAAATGTTGATTGGGGGAGGCTATTCACAGGAAAAGGGATAACTGGCAAGTGGGAGGCTTTCAAAAATGAGACGATGAGAGCTCAGAGACAGTATGTTCCTGTTAGAGAAAAGGGCAAGGCTGGTAGGAGTCGGGAACTCTGGATGACAAGAGATATTGAGGCCATGGTTAAGAAAAAGAAGGAAACATATGACAGGTATAGACAGCTGGGATCAAGTGAATCCCTGGAGAGATATAAGGGATGTTATTAAACTGGAGAGGGTGCAGAAAAGATTTACAGTGCTTTTGCTGGGATTGGAGGGTTTAAGTTATACGGAGAGGCTGGATAGGCTGGGACGTTTTCCACTGGAGCATAGGAGTCTGAGGGATGACCTTACAGAGGTTTATAAAATGCACAGAAAAGGTGAATTGCCAAGGTCTTTTTCCCAAAACTAGAGGGCATAGGTTCCACACTGTGTAACTCTCTGACTGTATATGTTCCAAGTTTGATTTCACTGCACCTTAAATTTTTTGAAAAACAGTTGATAGAGTTTAGCACTTATCATTCTATGTGGTGTCTGAAAATGCTGATTGGTGCTTGGACAGCTTGATGATGCTGAGAAAAATAGCACAAACAATTTCTTGATAACAAGGTGTGGGGCTGGATGAACACTGCAGGCCAAGCAGCATCACAGCAGCAGGAAAGCTTGACGTTTCGGGCCTAGACCCTTCATCAGAAATGGACTACAATCCACATTCAAGCCTTCCCAATTTGGCCCCAACCGTGGCAATAAAAAAAAAAATCTCAGATTCTCCAGCATCTGCAGTACCTTTTGTCTCTCACAAACAATTTCTTATTGGGGCTACTAGATCTTTCAGTGCAACTTTCCTTTGGGTTGCTAGTGAGCAACATTGTGTCTCAGCTGACCACTAATAATGGACCATATTTTCAAAGCAGCTAGTGGGCCTTCAATACACGTGCCAATGTACAAGTTTCAGAAGTGCCGATTTTTCCCAAAAACACTGCAACAGATTGAAGCAGGACCGAACAAACGCCGATGACCAAGGTCATGATTCAAGGCAATTGAAAAGTTATCTTTGATTTGATTACATTGGATTTCAATATCTTTATTACTGTTTTGGGATCATATTCAATGATACAATTTCTTTGCTGCAAAATCCAATTACTTCATGAATGACATATTAAAGTAGTAGTTACTATGGTCATGCATTGGAAATGAACTTGTCATGGCTTAAATTATGGTTATACTCAAAATTTCATCTGTCGTATAAACTGAGGAAGAGGGGAGACATACATCAAAGTGCATTTTGTTTGCAGTGGCCTATTTATAAATTCTGGAATGAGGAGTGAGCAGTGTTCAATTCTATAGTTCTCTAAGCATCCTTGGCATCCTTGAACGTTTCCTCATCTTTTGATTTTCATCCCAGCACAGTTCTCTCCTAAGACTAAGTGTATTTACAAACAGCTGTAGTACATTTCTCATATCAGAGGAACTGCACAAACTATTTGGAGTAAAATCTGGTTGCTGCTAATTGTTGCACTTCTACATGGAAGGATACCAAACAAAATGTGGGTACATTGTCAATACTGTCAGGTCTGTGCTTCTGAACTTGCCAGCCCATGAGTTTAGTGGACATACAAGACCAGAAAATGTTTATCTACAAGCTCGCCATTGGTGCAAAGCAGTTCTTTCCTATCTTTTTATTCACGGAATGTCTCAGGTGAATCAGCATTTATTGCCCAACACCAGCTGCCATTGAGAAGGTGGGTGATGAGTCACCTTTCTGAACCACTGCAGTCCTTCCAGTGTAGTACATTCCCAATGCTGTCAAGGACGAAGTTCCAGAATGAGGATGAAGGGATGGCAATGGAAGAATTTGGTGTGACTTGGAAGGGAATTTGCAGCTGATAGTGTTCCCATGCATCTGTTGCCCTCGCACTTATACGTGATGGAGGCCACAAGGTGGGGGGTGCTGTTGAAGGATGCTTGCTGAGTTCCTGTGGTGCACTTTATAGATGGCACACACTGCTGCCCCTGTGTCTCACTGGTGGAGGCAGCGAATGTTTATGGTAGGAGAAGAGATGCCACTCAAATGCACAATTTCAGCCCGGATGGTGTTGAGCTTCTGGATGGTGCTGTAGCTGTACACATCCAGGTCAGCAAAGTGTATTCCATCACACTCCGGACTTGTGCCTTTTAGATGGTGGACAGGCTTTGGGGAGTCAGGAGAGGAGTTACTCACCGCAGAATTCTGAATTTTTTGACCTGCTTGAGTACAACAATATTTATATAACTGATCCAGTTCAGTTTCTGGCCAATGGTTACCACGCCATACCTCATTTATGGTGCAGGGTTAATCAGTGATGATAATGACATGCATTGTCAAGAGGAGACAGTTGGACATTCTCTCATACAAATCAAAAATTACGGTAGAAGCTCAGCAGTTTGGTGGCATTTGTTCAAAATGAAAGAATTAACATTTCAAGTGCAACGTAATTTTTCTCTGCACAGGTTCTCTCTTGCTGAAGATGGTCTTTGCTTGATCTGAATACTGTATCGCTCTTGGACATGTTGGATATGGGTGGCTTACCTGACCAGTCATAAATTATGCAACCATTTTGAAAAAATTATTTCACTTGTGGAACATGGGTGTCACTGGCTAGGTCGGCATTTATTGCAGATCTGTACCTGCCCTTGAGAAGGTGGTGGTAAGCTGTTTATTGAACAGCTAAAGTCCATGCACTGTAAACCCACAATGCCATCACAGAGGATTTTGATCCTGCGACAGTGAAGTAGTAGCGATATTTCCAAGTCAGGGTAGTGAGTGGCTTGGAGGGGATCCTGCAGGTGGTGGTGTTCCGTTGTATCTGCTGCCCTTGAACTTCTAGATGGTTATGTTCATGGGGTTGAAAGGAGCTGTCTAAGGATCTTTGGTGAACCTTTGCATGCAGGTTGTAGACAGTACACACTGTTGCTATTGAGCATCAGTGGTGGACAGACGGAATGTTTGTGGAAATGATGCCAATCAAGCAGGCTGCTTGGTCCTGGACAGTTAAAGTTATTTGAGTGTTGTTGGGGCTGCACCCATCCAGACAAGTCGGGAGTACTCCATCACAATCTTGACTCACACCTTACAGATAGCAGACAGGCTCTGAGGAGTCAGCAGATACGTCTACCTCAGACTCCATGATTGAAGATAGGTCATGGATGAAGCAAATGAAGATGATTGGGTCTAAGGCACTATTCTGAGGAACATCCTCAGCTATGCCAGAAGGCTCAGCTGATTGACTTTCAACAATTACAACAGATAAACCTACAGCAAACATGACAGTATACCACAGGTAATTAACTTTTAGATGAATTTAAGGCTCAGAATCTCAATTTAGGTTTCATGTTTCTAACATGGGTTTATATTTGAAGAATGCTGCATCACCTTTTCTTCTTGGGTTGCGTCAGATGTAACAATTCTGGTCTTGGTCTTCTGAGGACTCAAAGTCAGAATGTTCTTGTAGCACTTCCTTTGACTGCTCTCTCAACTCAGTCCATGTTCAAGTTATCAGAGATCTGCCTTTGACAGTGACGATCTCTTACCTTTCTGCCAAATATGACTCCAATAAATTTAGAGTTTGACTTCAGTTTTGCTAGACCTCCTGAACTGGGTTGATGTCCCAGAGAACCAAGGCCCACTTGCGTTTCAGCCTGCTGTGATTCTGCTTTAAGCCTGCTGCTGAAGGCACTGGTCCTGACTCCAGCCCACTCCCTACACCCTGCCATGGAAGTTGCATGGGTGGGCATTGTTGAGCAGGTGGTAGTATCACAACATCCTCAAATCTCCTGACTTACAACTCCTATCTCAGTGGGGTAAATATGGCCAACTTCTTACCCTTGCAAAGACTTTCAACACGACTGATCGTAAACCTGAGATATTTAACATTTCCTAAATGAAGAAAAGCTTTTGCAGTTATTGAGAATATTCAAGACACCGTGAAATTAAGTAAGTATTTCAGTAGTGTTACAAAGCTGAACTGACCTTTGCACATGGGTGAAGAAAGAGGATGATAATCCCCAGCAGACCCTGGATATTCTGGTGCATTTGCAGGGGGCAAGCTATGCGTGCCTGGCCCAGCATTCCAGATTCTTTTTGTTTTTGAGGGAGTTGTGGACAGGGGTGCACCCACAGGATGTGGTGCTGGAGCATAAGTGCAATTACATGAGCCCTGTGGTGGGAAAAGGAGAGCCCAAAGGACTGGGAGCTGGGCAAGTAGCTACACACTGAAAAGATATTACTACAGCAGGTTCTGGGCATTTAGGGCTCACAGAGTTTTCAGAGCTAAAAGGTGCAGCTAAGAGTTGGAGTCAGAATCTGAAGTAGTGAGGTCTCAGAACATGCCCTTGGAGTTATTAGTAATTCACTGAAGCTGAAAATGGCAGATAAAGAAGCCCACAAGTTGTGTTTGGTGCAGCTGAAAAACATTGGCTGTTGAAGAATCCCAGGGAAGTGCCAGCTTATTGAAGTTAGCTGCCTTTGCTAGAGCTTCAAATGTGTCTCTGACTAAGTGCTAGAGTGTAGCCTCAGTAAACCAGTGGAACATAGTCTGAATGACATGGGCAGTCATTGATGCACTTCATGATGGAACAACCTATGAGGCCATTCCAAACATAGCTGATTGAGATGGAAGAATAGGAATTTTGTGTAAAGGGACAAAGTTTTAATGACACTTGATGATCCACAGTGTCACTAGCATCTGGAAATGACTGAAACATGCTCGGTGATTTGTCTTGACCACATCTGCTATTTAGTTCTCTGTGGGGAGTTTAACCACAGTTTGTTAACTCCAAATTAGTTCATGGTATTTCTCAATGTTAGAAAATACATTTTACACATATTTATACATTGGTTTGCTTTTCTAACCTTGCAAATTTACTTTGTTCAAAAGTGAGTGGCTTGTGGCTTTATTCTCTTATTAGTAGTTTACAACTTGAAATTTGTCTACTTTAGCCAAAGAAACTAAAACTACTGGTCCCTAGCCAGGTTGTAACATCATCTGGCAGTCTCATTTGGGATCCTCACAAAAGTATAAGTCACAGTGATCATATTTTAAAATTCAGGATTGCAAGTCCCTGCATGCCACATTAAAATCTCTCAGAAAGATCTCAAAGCTCTTCACAGACAATGAATTACTTTAGAGTTGATGTTTTTGGTCATATAAACACAACTGCAAGACTCCAGACTTTTCTTGTTAACAAGTAATCAATTATATTTTATTTGCTACAACGTGATTAAGTAACACATCCATTAATATTCACAATGGCACATCAGTACTTGCGTTAACAAAGCAAATACAGCGATGGTTGAGTGCTGACTGTTGATACTGGGGATTTAAAATTATTATCCTATTAATGCTGCCTATCAAAACTGAACAATCGTGCATCAATAGCACGTCACATGAATCAAAACGAGGAGCAAATGCTTCAGAATGTGCAAATATTAAGTTATTTTACTTTCATGTTATAGGTCAATTGAAATATATTGTGTAAATGAATGATTAATGCTGTTTTCTTTCAAGAAATGCACAAAGGATTTTATCAGTTATTTTTATTAAATTTACATGATAACTTTAGAATTCATTTGTGCACTGTATACTCTCAAGATTGGAATGCTTGGAGTTTGGGATTTTTTTTAATTGTATGGTGACGTTGGAATCCTAACCATAATTATGAGAGCAGGAAAACATTTGATGTAAATACTTACCAGAAACAAAAAGGTGTTCCAATATTACAATGCAGCGACTCCGAGATGGAACAGCAAGTTCATTCTCCACAAACTGCTCTCACTCGCCTGGTTTACTGTTGGAGAACAGATTGCAGGCCTGCTGTGGGACCCTGGAAAACCTTTTCATTGCGGATACCTAATGGCTGGGTTTTCAAGGCAAAATGCTGTGATTTCATGTCATTAGACTGAGCTGACACACTGTCTATTTCCATGATACTCTGGTCTGCAAAAGCTGTCACAGCCACCATTTCCAAGCTGGAACCCAAAATCTATGCAAAATCCTGTTTCAAGTTTTTGCCGCACTCCTGCACGCTCAGGTTTCCTGACAGATCATTGTGTGAAAGCATCAACGACACAACCATCTTCATCTGAATCCTCTACAGTTGAACCCTTGCATATCCTTGTTGACTGGGCACTTTAAACTCTCACTAGATGAAGTCCACTCATGCCTGCTGACCTACTGTATGCAGATCTAGCTTCTATGATATCCTTTACAACAAATGTAATGCCACCAGTGGACTGCCAAGTGTGAGGTGATTGAATGTTTACTCCTGTATCAGTCCTTTGTTCGTCTTTCACTTCACAATCCTACACTAATGCTTGACAATGTCAAAGAACAAAGGCACAAGAATAGTGTTGCACTATGGGAATGACTACACTACCTGCAGCTTACGCATCAAAGAATACTATGGGATGAGAAGTGAGATGAGATGCAAGAAGGAGAATCAACATGAAATAACATTTAATTGACTTTAGCCAGATCACCTGAATCCTAGAATCTCTGGGTCATGGCCACTCCGAAAATAGGCCAGAACTGTATTGGGATGAGGACATCAAACATGTCTGTCAAATGCTGGGTGGATGTTGTTGCCCTCTGGTATATTGCTCTTCATCATTCAGGAGTGTGAGAAGCATAATGGCGAACCTGGTACAATTTGTTTGCCTGATATGGTTGTCATTTTTGAAAAGCTGACTACGTGTGTGAGGCTCGCCACAGTTCTACAATTGTGTGAAGGTAAGGTCAGGTAATGAATGTTAGGTGTGAGTCATGCCTGATAACAATGTTGAAGTGACTACAGTGAATTGAGCAATTTTTGAGGTTAGATGCTCAGTTATAAGAGTACAGCAGTTGAGCATGTATGTATTGAACTTGATCACTTGAGTGAGCTCATCAAATTTCTTCACGTACAGTGTAGAGCTGCACCACTGGCCTTAACTGTGGCAGCTGGCTTGTTCCTGCCACTTGTACTATTTTGTCTGGACTGTTTCCTTTCCTTTGGATACAGGACACATTCCTACCGGACCATTTCTGCCATCGAAATCTCAAGTGCTACCACAGAGAACCTTAGCGCACTCTTTTTGCCTTGTGTTATATTCATTCTTCTTTCTGCTCAGAGACTCCTTCTTTGCCACTTCTAGCACCTACTGCATGCAGCCAGAATTTACTTTTGCTTTAAGAGTTAAAGTCTGGCTTTAAAAAGCATAGATTAGCTTCAAATCATGCTCGTCACATATGAACCTGAGCCACTGCTCAGCCATGCAACTAATGAGCAGCACTGAGTGAAACATGGAGCAGAATTCTGTCATTATAATGAGCTTTCAACACAAAGTTTGCATGTACCTGAATCACAATAAATATGCACGGGTAATGACAATTTTAAAAACTTAAATTGCCTGCCTGAGTTTCACCCAGTATATCACCAAACAGTCTGAACCAGGAAGTGCAAATTAGAAATGTAAATTCTGTCCTATAATGTAATGCTTCTGAACACATGAATACTTTAAGCTCCATACAGTCTGATAATGTCATACAGTCTTAGGTGGGGAAATTCAAAAATAGCTCTGGATCTTGAAGAGCACAGATATACCATTCGAAAAGTCTTCATAACAGTGTCTAACAAGTCAATGTAACTTAGCAAAATAGCCTTTCTTTTTGTTGAGACTTTTGCTGTTTTTGGAAGCTGAGGGGGTGAGCTTATTGAGGTTTATAAACCATTAGGTAAGATGAACAGCCAAGGTCTTTTCCCCAGGGTAGGGGAGTCCACAGTCCACAGCTAGAGGGCATAGGTTTGGCGTGAGAGGAGTAAGATTTAAAAGGGACCCGAGAGGCAACATTTTCACGCAGAGGGTGCTGCGTACATGGAACAAACTGCCAAAGGAAGTGGTAGAGGTGAGTACGACATTTGAAAGATATTTGGCAGTTACACGAATAGGAAAGGTTTACAGAGATATGGGCCAAATGCTGGCAAATGGGGCAGGTTCAATTTAGGATACCTGGTTGGCATTGGCAGTTGGACTGAAGGGTCTGTTTCCGTGCTGTGTGACTCTATGACTGTATCCAGTTCTTAGACTCAGTTGAGGAAACAGGCATATTGGCAGCATCTTTCCATCCACAAAATTATCAATCAACATGAAATGATACAGAGGAAATGTAAAAGGAAGAAAAAGAGTACGAGTGAGAGAGAGGGAAAAGAGAGTTAAAAACATCTCCAACAATAATTACGATCTAAAGGAATCTGATTTAGGACTTGTAAATGTTAATTGTCAGTGATAGAGAGGTTGCTTGGCAGTAATTAAGATATATCACACTGTTAAATGCCCACTTACAGTTGGATGAATAGCTCTAGCCTTTTCTGATGCAATTAGTGCCCACTTCATGCTCTTGCATGTGAATTCTGAGTTTCTGAGCATGGTATCAATGTACCAAAGCTTCTGCAAAGTAGGTTAGCTTGGACAACAACTTTCTGGCTTCTGCATTTAACTGAGTATGTGTGGCTGCTAGAAATTAGATTGACACTGTTTGCATCACCATTATTTCTGTTGAAAATTTAGGGCCTGCACATCTAAACATTTAACTGACAAGCAAACAGATTAGCAATCACTTCTTGGTACGTTTTTTTTTTGAGGAACCCCTCCAAATTCATAGCAAAATAATATTGTTACTGACATGTGTGTCAACTTGTGAACTCAATGTCCTGAAGAAAGCCAATAGAATTTGACATAGAAACAATCTAATCTTTTATGCAATTAAATTCATGATAGTTTCCAGATCCTCTTGGAGAGTAATGCGATCTGACAGCATTATATACTTCTGTACAGAATGTACAGGCTTTACATAAAGCTGTTTATAACTGGCATGTTTTGGATGAAGCAGCATTCCACTACTCTGAAGTTTATACAGTTAGAATAATTTTGACTGAACATGATTTTATCATTCATGTTTTTGGATTGTTATGCAGTATTAAGCAAATCTATAGTCTTTCAAATCGATAAGACAGAGGAGGCCTGTGGTCTGTGAAATAACACCTGTGAAGAATTCTTGAAACAGATGACTCATGAATCCCAAAAAAAAATTCTCAAGGGAAAAAAAAATTCTCGAGGAAACTTTTTGGTCAATCAATACAATTTCAAAGAGCTCAATCTCTCTTTATTTTGTTTTTTGCACGCCTGTTGCATTATAATCTAACCATGAAATGCAGCATACAAGATTGTAACAAAGCCTACAGCTTGCCGTAATGCAATTCAGAATGTCTTAAATCTAATTTTTAGTTAATTCTGTAAGGAGCAAATCTCATTTAAAACAAACCTCTCACTCCCTCTTTATGCCTTTCCAATTCAGTCACTGCAATGCAGTTGTATAAAGTACTGAAAGCATTAGAACAAATGCTGTAGGACTGACATTTGAGGCTATTTTTGGTTACAGTTACATTATAATACCATCCCCGCAGTTTCATAGGAACATATTCACAATTGGCAACACCTGATTCAGCCTGGGTGGAATCACTCTCTCATAGCCAAGACAGAGCTGTGCATACACCTGTTTACACACTTGTTTTGAATTTCACATCTCCATAAATTGAATGATTTGACAGCACAGAAATCAAAGAAAATTTCTGCACAGGAGAAGGCCATTTGGCCCAAAGAGCTGTTCAGCCTAACACACCTCTCTGTACTTGGCCCCCAGCCTTGCAGGTCATAGTTCTTCAAGTAAACATTCAAGGATTTTTCAATACAGTGAGAGTTTCTGCCTCCTTTGCACTTAAAGGTAAAGAATTCCAGGCTCCATCAGGAAAAAAAATTACATCACCTTATTTTCCCTCCAGTTCTTCAATCTGTTTGATAAGGAGAGAATTCTCCCATTTATTTCATATAGGCTACTCATCATTTTGTACACCTCAAATAAATCAGCCATCAGACTCATCTGTTCCAAGAAAAAGAACCTCAGCTTATCCAATCTTTCCCTCATCACCAAATTCTTTTCAAACTTGGCAACATAATTGTTACAGTTCTCAGGAAGGGTCACTGGACCCGAAATGTTAACTCGTTTTTTCCCTTCACAGGTAGTGCCAGGCCTGCTGAGCCTTTCCAGCAACTTCTGTTTTGTTTCCTAACATAATTGTAAAACTCCTCTGTACAATCTCTGTGCATTCCTACTTTTCCTTTGATATGGTGACCAGAACTTGCTTGAACAATGGACTTTTGGTGTTGTTTCCAATTTAAGCATAATCTCCCTGTTCCTATATTTATTATCTTTGATGGCCAATGCCTAATAAATGATATCATGCTACATGTCTTCTTACCAATCCTATCAATCTTCCTAATGACTTTACGGATTGATGAACACATACTCTAACAATCCTCTGTACCTCCCCAATACAGGGGTATCCTCCAATTTATTATATATTCCCTGGACCTACCACACTTGTCAAACTGAATAACCTTTCATTCTGAGGAAGAGTCACTGGACCCGAAACATTTACTCTGTTTTTTTCCTTCACAGATGTTGCCAGACATGTTGAGCTTTTCCAGCAAATTTGTTTTTGTTCCTGATTTACAGCATCTGCAGTTCTTTCGGTTTTAAACCTTTCATTTCTCTAGATTCCACTAATCAGACAAACTAACCAGACTATCTATACATTTTTTCAGGTTTAAGTTTTCCTCTTCACTGTTGACCACACACGGATACATATTTTGCCTTGATCTGGAAATTTATTTATACAAAGATGACAAATATTTTAATACTTTGCGACATGTATCCTGTCCAATACTTCATACTGCTCCTTAAATCTGATGTATTCATCAGCCCCATCTTTTGAGAAGACAGCCACAACATATTTATTAACATGCTTTACTCACATTTTCTGTTGCCAAATGTAGTTTACCATTTTGATACTTAATAGGCTCAACACTTTGTTCAGTCACCCACTTGCATTTTATAGACTAATGAACTATCTTTAGATGTTGACAGGTTGATTTGAGAGAAAGCTAGGAAAAAGTGATGGGGCTGCTCTGTTAATTAATGAGTGCCAGTAGTTCTGAACTGAGAAATTATTTTATTTTGAAAGATCAAGATGTAAAATTATTGGACAGTAGACTTCAAATTTATGAAAAGCTCACTTCACAGCATGTTGAGGGGAGGGGTTCACAATCTTGGATTAAACCTGACTTCTGATTCTCACAGCAATGGGGAAAATGTTAACTGCTATCCTTCATCCCTCTTTATACAACATTATTAACCTTCCACATTTTTTAAAGTCTCCTTTATCATCTCATTTGAAGACTCTATAACCAGGAACATGAAGTTGCCATTCTGCCCCACCCCCATCTAGACTATTTTCTTGTAATAGCAAGAAAATTATACTTCTTTGCATCACACTCTGTCCTCAGTTCACCTACATTACTCAGAATACTCCTTGTATTTAAGTACAGGGTCCCTAATTTACAAATGTTTGTATTTATGAATGCAATCTCATTCAAGGGAGTTACATATGAACATTTCCTGTACATATAAACATTTCCTGTACTTACAAACAGCTGCAGTACATTCCTGCATTGTGTTCTGACTTGCGCACACATCGATCTGCGAACAGACTCCAGACAGAACCCATTCGCAACCCAGGGGCTGCCTGTACATACCAGTACAAAGGGACCATTTTTAAAGAATATATTTTCTCATCTTTGTTTGCTCTGCCTTGAAAACTCTCGTGCGAATTGGAATACCTTCACAGAAGAGAATGCAAAGCAAGAGCTTCCACTAGCATGCGAGGTTTATTCTCTCAGATTTCATAAATCTGGTTCAAATGGTTCAGATTTAAATGTCATTTGATGCAGTTCAAAGTGTAGAAATATGATGAACAGTAAAACAGATTTCAAACAAGATATTAGGCAACTAATGTGGCTGGAAGAATAATCTTTCATTTTAATGGAACATAGAAAGCAGAATCGAGAAGCATTAGAATTTTGGTCATGATTTTGAAACCTTTTCTCCGGATTATTGCTCGCACCATGGATTCATAGCAAATGGAAGTAAATTGGAATGACACTTTGGACACAGATCAATTACGTGGAAATGAGAATGACACAAAGGTCTTATATCTAATAGAAGACATTGTGATTGTGCATTGCATTTATATCAAATCGAAGTAATTGAGAATGACACTTTAAATCTAATGACATAAATGGGAATGACACTCTGGAGTTGTAGCTAATGAAGCCAATGAGGATGATTCATTGGATTTGTATTTAATGCAAGTAACTAAGAATGGCACATTGGACCTGTCCTAATGAAGTCAATGGGAATGGCATATTAATTTGTATTCAACGAAAAAAAAAAACAGGAATGACACTTTCAGCTCAAGTATAATGGAACTAAATAGGTTTGAAGTTATCGGCTTCTATGCTTGTATAAGATATAAACTGAGATTGCAAATACATTTATCAAAACTTGACTGCAGCACTTTGAGCCATTCTACTACAACCAGAAAATATCTGTGTATAATACGAGAAATTCTTTTTAAAAGTAGAAAGACAAGTGTTGATTCTAACATGTTTTCCTTGTGAAAGATTCTTCACCATAACTGAGCTTTCAGCAATGGACAATCTCCTCATAGTGCTCATTTTTATTATTGTAATTCAACATTATGGAGGTTTTTAATGAAAAACCTATTCCATTTCATTCCCATCCTGATCCAAATAATTTATATTCATGAAACACAATTTTTAGAAGACCCTTGTGTCAGGCTTTGGCAATTTTTTCACTGTACTTAGGTACACAGTGACAATAAATCAAATCAAATCTAATCCAATCAACTTCCAGAGCTGCAGAATGCATGAGAACACAGATAAAGTATTAAATGGCTCTGTTAATCGGTACAGTACCTAACATCACAGGGAGAAACTCAGACGAAGAAATTTTTCAGCAAATATAAGAAAAGGACTAGGAGGAGAACAGGTAGCCAGAATTTTTGTTACATTATTGGATCCTTTCTACACAATTTACTCATATTATCTTAAATCTTTGATTGACTCTCAGGGGTAAGTCTATATTCTCTGTAACATTGAAATTAGCTTTGACTTCTAACATGTGCCCCACATCGCAAACCCGGTCTGTCACTTATTTTTAGCAACTGCATCTACTTCTTTCAATTAAGTAAACTGGTTCTGTGTTTTGCTAAACAATTAGAGAATCATACTTTTCAACTTCAATAATTTTAAAACTATTAAGCAAATTTACGAAAAATTCAGTAGCACATAATTGCCTATTAACCACAAAAAGTTTTTATTAAAACCAAGTAAAATAGCAAAAATGATTTTAAAAGTCATAAATTTAAGATTGAAGCTAATACTTTACCAAAAATTCTAAAGTGGACTCTGCTTTTCTCCTTTCACATTTGTTATCATTGTTGGATCATATATTAACCTGAACTATTTCTAAGAGGCTTACCTAATTTGCCTCTTTTTCAGGAGTCTCAAACTGACTGAATGAAGTTCCAAGTTAAGTTTAGAATTAAATAGAACCTCCTTTATCTCTATTTTCATATCCACAAAAAGCATAACTGTAGTTTTCTGGATTTTGAATGTCTATAAAAAAGAATTGACAATCATAAACAAATATAAACAATCACAGAACCTAAAATAAGTATGAACTATTTCTCCCTTCAGCCAATTATCAGCTGCAATTTGCTTATATCCTATGACTTAACTAATAGATTAATAGGAACCACTGCAGCTCACTCTGTTGATCTTATCAAGATATATGAGCAGTGGTCAAAAAACTGAATTTTCGTTGATATCAGTTCAGGAATATACTTAGTCCCAGATCTATTGGATGTCAACAGGAGATGGAAAATGAATAAAAAAAGTTTATTGCTAGCAACCTATCCTTAATAGACAATGGTGGCCATTGAATACAATATACAATAATTAGATCATGCAATTGAAGCTGTTTGAATTAAATCAATGTATTTTCTTCTTGGAATTATCTTTGAAAATTAAGTTTCCATGGATAAGCATAATATATTACCAATATTTCATGAAAGTTGAAATATCACACTCTTCTAAAATTTAATTGAATATTTTGATAATTTTACTTTTAATAACATGAGATATCCACTTTTTAAGAAAAGAGAAATGTCCTCATTTCTTGGGGAAACAAAGACCACTAAAGAAAGTTGTATTTTAAAAGAAGCTGGCCTCATACAGGTCATGAACTCTTCCCCACTCTGTTGCAAAGTAAACTCTGAGATTTTCGTGTCACCAGTCAGCGAAGGAAGTTAAAACAAGCAACCTGCTTGTAGGCAGTATAAGGTTGAAATGGCTTGTGCTACGTTTGCCATTGGTCACGGTTTGCCAGAGGGGGCCAAAAATCCACTGATTAGGATCCTCGGTGTTTCACAGACACATACACATATTGATCTTCCTATGCTGCGCGAGAAGGCAGCTGTGACTCCATTGACAGTTCCGTTACTTAAGTGCAACCCCTTCCAACTCATCTTTACAGCCTTTCTCATTATCATGGAATGTAATGTAGCTTGCCTATATCAGATGAAAGCTTCAAGCAAACAAGAGTAACCAAGTTCTTTAATTTTTGAAAAGCTATGTCTTCTTTACATCATTCATTAAAGAGTTGAATTAATGTAGTTGTCATACATTGAGAATAAATGCACAAAGTGATTTATCTTGGTAATGCCTGTGAAGAATCATCTACAGAAATATTCCCCTTCTCCGCAAAGAATGCACAGACATCAGTGAATAAATTTCGCAGTGAAGGAAGGCACTAGCTGAGCATTAGTAAGAAAGTCAATCTAGATCAGCATTGGAGTTTAATCTAAGATATCCTCCTTCTATTGCAAAACACGCATAGGTGAAGACTACATAAAGAATGAATGATTACTTGGGGATTAGGTGTTTTGGATACAAATCTAGAAAGTGAAAAAGAAGTGCTCTGGAACCTACTCAAGTACTCAGTGGAAAACCTACATGTGTAAACCACCATTGTCACAGACTGGTACCTCAGTGGTTAGCACTGCTGCCTCACAGCACCAGGGACCCGGGTTCGATTCCACCCTTGGGTGATTGTCTGTGTGGAATTTGCACATTCTCCCTGTGTCTGTGCGGGTTTCCTGCAGGTGCTCTGGTTTCCTCCCACAATCCAAAGATGTGCATGCGAGGTGGATTGGCCATGCTAAATTGCCCGCAGTGTTCAGGGATGTGTAGATTAGGTGGGTTATAGCGGGGTGGGTCTGGGTGGGATGCTTTGAGGTTCGGTGTGGACTGGTTGGGCCAAAGGGCCTGTTTCCACACTGTAGGGATTCTATAGTTCTTCGGACAGTGGAACATTAAACAGTGATTCAAGTAACTTTTTTTAATATTTACAACACAGGCAAGTAACTAAAGATTCTGCTCTGGTCTTTAAATTGCTCAGTAGAATTACCCATCTTGACCAATGTAATCTTCTCCAACCTTACATTTCACCATGATTCCTGCAGTTCTCCAGTTCTGGCTGTGCCCTTGGCTAAGAAAGCCTCACATTCTGGAATTTTCTTGCTAAGCCTCTTTGCCTCTTGACCTCTCTCTCCTCTAAGATACTGTTAAAGCTATCTCTTCGATCAAGTTTTTGGACATGTGACCCAATACTTCCTAAAGTGACTCGGTGTCAAAATGTTTTTAAAGAAGTGTTCTGTTGAAGTACTCTGGGGAGATGAGTGGGGGGTTACTGCGAAAAGGTTATGACCTATCAGCCTTGGCTCAGCTAGTAGCGGCCTCCTTGTTGAGTGAAAAACTTCTAGCTTCAACCCCCTCGCCAAAACTTGGAGTGTAAATTTGGCCTCCTTGGAGATGGCAAGGAAAGTGGTGAGAAGGGGAAATAGTTGAGAGAGTTGGCATTGATCAGATACTTGCCCCTTTCTTGTTGCCTCAGCAATCAAATGCAGGGCGAGAATGTACATTTGGAATAATCATGACTTACCCTGAATTCAGGCCCTTATCTAGTCAGTTAACAGTCACCTAAGGACCTCTTCTTGCCTGCCTAAGATGAGGTGTAATTAGTCTGATGGCAAGTTAAGTGATTGATCTCCTACCAGCACAATCTACCGCCCTAACCTAAGGTAGGGGTATCTATTTGACCCTTTCTGGGATCAATAGGTATGCATATTTGGGGGTGGGGGGTGGGGTAAGGAGGTGGTCCTTGAATGTTCCCCATTCCACAGCTGAAAAATAAACAAGTCTTACCTTCTCACTTCTAGATCCTCCAGCGACAATTTAAAAGACCCAGGGACTGCTGGCCTCTGATTGGCAACAGCTTCTGGTAAATCAGGAATTCAACATCAAGACCTGTGATTTGGTGAACAAGTGGAGTTGGAGAGTCTGTTGCCAGTGACTACTTCCAACCTACACTTCATCTGTGAAATGGGAAATCACAGCCTTCAGCAGAAAAATCGAGGCTGACACATGAGTACAGTACGGAGAGTGTACTGGGCCATGAGAGATGCCATCTTTTGAATGAAAGATTGAAAGCACCGGCTGTTCACTCTGGTAGATGTAAAAGATCAAATTGAGTTACTAAGATGAAGAGGAGTAGGGAAGTTGTTCCCAGTGTCCTGGTCAATACACATCCCTCAATCACAAAACCAAATTATCTGGTCATGGTCATATTACTGCTTGTGGGGGTCTGCTGTCTGATGGTCATTAAAAGGGTTGTATGAATACAAGCTTTAATTATTCCTATATAAATGCAAGTTGTTGTTGAAACAAAATAACAACATACTAAACGTTTGATCCAAAATCCAGGCCAAAGTGCAAAATAAGCAGAAGTTAGCCATTAATGAGGTTATTACCTGGGAATAGGTTCCAGCAAGTCTGGAAAAGACCCTGTGTCCAAGCAGATTTCAGTTGCTGAATGGTAATTAGGGCCTCAGGAAGATATTCAGTCTATCGGGCAGAAACAGAATTGAACTTGTGATTTTAAGATGTGTTTTCGGCGAAGATAGGCTTGCACGAAGATTTGAAAGGGCCCTGCCTAATCTACCACAATACCTTCTGGAAGCCTAAGGAGTAGAAAGCTAAGTTAGAAGAACTTCTGCCTTTGCTTGGGTGAACTGAGAAGGTGTCCCAGATTGGCAATTCCAGAAAAGCCTCAAGAAAGTGCACATCTACACATGTGCAACAACACATCATGCAAGCCATTTAATTAATCTGGCCAGTTTTATTATTTTCTTTTAATTATCCCTTAACTGTGTTTGTTTGTCCGTCTGTCTGTCTGCCCTTGGTGTGAATTGGGACTCAAAACAAATGTTTCAGGTTTAAAGCATAAACATGAATTGGATTACCATGTTGTCTGATTTTCTCTCTGCTATGATTATTGTTTATTTAATAAATAGTTAAGTCTTTTGTTTAAGACACAATACCGGTATCTGGAAATTATTTATTTGCTAAGTCTGGGTTTGGTTATTCAAAATCTGGTTAGGAACTATTGGAGTAATTATCACAGGGTCATTGACAGTTTAATTTTACCGTGTTGCAAACACAGAGGTAGAAGGGCTGATTTCATCTGGCTGTCTATCTGTGTCGCAACATACTGTCCAATATTGTGCCAGAGGCTGCATATACATTAACAATATCTGTCCCATGTTTCCTGGACACTTCAGAAATACTGGCTTAGCTGCAAGGGCATCTCCTTCAATCTCCTTCAATCTATCACAGTTTTTTATGAGTATGAACACATTATGAACACATAATTACATGTTTTAGATATGTAAATTCAAATTGGAAATTGAACTCCTAATGTAAGCTAAGTGGAAATCTGGGAACTGAGAAACTGGTAAATAGAGCCTCATATAATGACAATGGAGTGACCTTGGTTTATTTGACAGGGTTGCAATAAAAATAAGAAAGCTGAAAAATGGCAGGTGAACTCAGTTAGCCAGAAAACTGGGGACAGGATAAAGTGCTGCCAGTGAGATGGGGCACAATGTGTGTGGTGTGTTCACTCCTGCCCCTGCCATCTTAGCACGGTAAATCAACGGTCAGCCAGCCAGCTCGTGGCTATCCAGCACTAAGGTGGCCAATTGCTACTGAACACAGGTTCTGCTCCCAATTGTGTGTCCAGGTCGGTGACCCGACTGGGAGCAGTTGACGTTCTGAAGCATGGTCACTGAACCTGAAAGTGTTGACTTTGCTTTTTCATGAATTACAACAGAGTTGCTGAGATTCTCCAACAATTCCTGCTTGTGGTGAAAGAGCCTCAAATCTTTATGACAATTACGAAAGCTGAGGCTCCTGTGCCCCTCTCTTTTTGAGCCCTTTTACCTGTTTCATTTGCAGTCATACACCCCTTTTCCTCAGAAATCATCAAATCACAAGAGCCTATCCTAAGGGGTAGTGACAGCCTTTTGGAATAAAGTGACCAAAAGCTTTCTCCACTCCTTTTCTAACACAATCTCTAAGTTCGGCCTCCAAATCAAATTCTGAGCCAAAGATGTTCAAGCTGCCAACTCTGCTGACATATTTGCTCTGGATCACACTGACATTCAGAAACTTCTACATTCTGCAAATAACCCCACAAAACCTACGCTGCCACCTTTACTGCATTGTAATTGAGTAATGAATTAATTAATTTATCTTCTCACTACCGCTTATCGAACTGACTTAAACACTGAAATCCAATCAAATTCAGTACTGCTGGAGTCCTGGGGTCATCTAGGTGATACTGACTACCTGTCTCTGGGTCCATTCACTCTTTCCTCTGCCAGAGACCCTCACTGGTCTGGGAAATCTAACACATGAAATGCTCAATTTCTCTATTATTAATTTAAAAGAAACTATTTATTTAAATACTTTTCTGAAAAGTTTCTTTGATTTGAATTTTTAACTTCTATGTAAATAAATCATAATGAACTATTTTATCAACCAGAAGTAAAGGATAAAATGCTTTTAACTTCCTGGTTTACTGTCAGTGACAATACTTCAATGGGATTGGCTGTTGATTAAATTGCTGATGTCACTATTGCTGGACATCTCAAGATCACTATGTTCTACCTCCAGATTAAACCGTCATCAAGAAAGGGGAAATCCATTCCACAGAGATCACTGATCTTTGAGAGTAGGGTCATTTGAGGTCAACAGACAGTAGCTTAGCTTTAGAACAATAAGCAATTCCTTACACTTTAATAGAAAGGTTATGATAACTCAGTTATAACTCATTCACTTCTCAAATTGCAATTATAATTTGTGCAATTCAAAACAATGACAATTCTGCAAGCAAAACATTACGGAGGTTGGTCTGCTGAGATTATAAAGCAAGGTCCTATTGAATTCCAGGATGCTAGTCAGAACGCCATTTGGTGCAGTTTAGACGCGTAGTAATATGAATGACAATTGGTATCTTATAAAGATTGTTGTGCAGTTGGTAAGATTGTAAAAATGCAGTAAAATGCAGGGAAGAGAAATGACCGTCTATCTTCTTAGGTTACTTCCAGCTCTCCTTGCCTTATTTTCAAAGTATACATGCAGTTACTCAACTGAAGCAAAATGCATCTTTTAAAGATGCAAAAGCAAAACTAATATCAATTTTCTAGGCAAAAGAATTTTCCATTAAGTTGTGAACTCTGCAGAAATTGTTATATTTAGGCCAGAATTTTCTTACCTCCTTGGTTCAACTTCTGATTCAATATAAGTGATTGTATCCATTTACCAACAATTTTCTTTATGTTATGAAGCTAATTCATAGTAACATAGCAACAGGAATAGGCCATTCAGCCCCTTGAGCCTATTCCACCGTACAATAAGATCATGGCTGATCTATGGCTTACGTCCACATAGCTGCCTTTGGCTCATATTCTTTCAACCCTTTAGTTAAAGGTGAATGCTATTGCTATCATGTTTACTGCACAAAAATGTAAAATTATATGTCTGCTATTGTCAGTATTGCAGACTTTCAACTCCGAACAGCTACTTGGTGCACATGATCTGTAACAATTATAAAGTTTCTACCCAACAACAACTGATTAAAATACTTCTTGACACTGAAAATGATAGCAACTAAGCACTTTCTTTTCTTTCTGTGCATACTTACCTTCACTCTCAATCAGTGTACACAATGACAGTTTTTTCACCATTATCCATGACATGAGGATCACTGCCCCAACTCCATGCCATCCTCAAGTCCCAATTTGTGTTGCATTGAACAAATAGTGCAGCATTCATAAAACTTCCCTTACATGCATCATAGTGATCATCTTGTGCCTTCGACAAATCTCATTTCGCATCCTTCAACAATAACTCGTCATGGGAGCTCACTCTATCCCAAGCCATGCTGGCAGAAAATGATGAATAAGATTGAATAATGCTAAGAAGATAACTAAGGTCAGATACAGCTTCTGGTTTTTAACTAACAATGATAGTTTGGATGGTACCAATGGCATGCTGCAATTGCCTTTGACAAAGACTTGATGCATAAGTATGTTCACTCTACATGCGTAGGTGCAAAATGTTGAGGCCACGGTCTCCCATGCTTCCCGTAGCATACCACACTGCTATTTCACGTACTCCCCATTCCCCTGTAGTTTTCTGCCATCACTATCCTTGTGCCGATGTACACAAAAGCCTCCTGCAACCCCCCAATCTAATCTTGGCTCCCATTCTCCTTCAGATCCTTCTTGCACTCTTCTTAGTAATTAATGGAGCACCTCGGACTGTGATTTCCCCAGAATTCTGACCTCTTTTGAGGAGCAGCTCCCAAACTGACAACTTGTGACTCTCCTGACTGCTGCTGCTAGCCATTCAGGACTGATGATTACCCACTCCCCAGACTCCAGTCAGACAGATCGTGTGGTGGTGAGTGTGCCAAGCGGGATGACTGACCATGGCAGAGCCCCTGGGCTGTGTGACTCTGACTGATGGTACCAGGATGCCCTAAATGACAGCAGCATCCCATGTAGCCATTTGCTTGAAATACACAGGGAGTGTGCTTGCTGCACAGGCAGCTGGTTCATGCTATAGGTGTTAGATTGATGTCTCAATGTGCTGTACAGCAAGATGTTTCTTCCCCCGCTTCTATCAACAAGGTGTTTAATAAGCACTAATCCACCCAAATGACAGCTTGCTACTGCTTTGTGAGAAACATACTGTGCTGTTTGTCAAAAGCATAAAAGATGGAACAAGACACTCCTAACATCAAAGTTGGCCTTGCTGAATTTCTCATCTGATTCTGCAACCAATCTTGCCACAGACCATTCAAATCCATTTAAGATACTGCCACATATATTTCCCTTGCTCTTTTTCATGTAAGATTGCGTATTCCTTCTTATGATCTTGCTGTTTTCCATTAACACATGAAGACATCCTCTTTCCTGCTTTGGCCTTTACTCAGCTAGTTGATGCAATATGGCCTATCATTTGACTCCTAAAGCATTCAGCATTAACAACCAGATTTGCCTGTGTCATATTACAGCCATAACAGCAATACATAGTCACTAAACTATTATCAACAGTGTCCTCATGAATACATCTCTTCACTTTATACTTCACAGAAACCTTCTGACAATAGATAGAAGCTGCACTAGTCAATTGCATAGAACAAAATTCTCAAGTATTTTTTGATGTCGCCTTCCTGCTAAAGATAACCATAATCATAATCATAATCAAGATAAACATGATTTTCCATTTAGTAACTTGATTATTTATCAATTCATACATCAATCTGTTTCAGAATATAAACTCTAAAAATATACCCAAATTGTATTGCAACGACAAATTCTTCAGTATGTCACAATGTACTGCCCAAATATTGCACCATTTTTCTGGTTTCAGGTTTCAAATTTGTAACCTTCTGCTACCTTCAGTCTTGATGATATTTATCTTGAATGGCATTCCTTTTGTCTTGTTGGGATCAAGATGATTTGTTAATGTGTCTCACACATCTGAACCAATCCCCATTAACAAAATTGCTTTGTGCATTCAAGAATCGCTGTATTCTGAAGCTGGACCTCTTTGCTTTGACCTTTAAATCCTCATGGGTTGTTAGCTTGTAGAACACATTGATTCACTCAATGCATCACTGAATAGTTCTCAAATTCTACTGTACATTCCTAGCCACCTGATATATCTCAAGGTTGTTGTTTACAAATGTAACAGAGATTCAATAAATACTTTTTTGTCTCTCTAAGAGTAAAATGGAAGTTAAAATAGCATAAACAGAACAAAAGCACCAAAGCCTTTCTTGCCTCCTTTGACTTCCTTACTTTCATTGTGACTAAAATTTTGGGATCTTAACTAATAGCAAATGAGTTAATGTTGCCCACAAAGTTTAAAAAAAAACCTTTACCTATTTTATATTTCACAGAAATGGCAAGTAGTATATTAAAAGAGACGTTGGGAGAAACAGTGCGAGTGAAAAGTGACACAGTTGTAAGCATGGAAGACTATTCACAAGATTGCTTAATTTTACAGGTTTATATGCCTCACATGTCTGATTTAAGCAAGCACAACCATTTCATTTATTAATGTTTCCATTAAAAAAAAGGGACACAGCAGGCAAGAGAAGAGATGGAAGATCAAACAACCCAAAAAAAACCCAATGTAAAGTGCATTGTTGATCAAAATATTCAACAGCATTTTGAAACCAAGAATTTCATACTATACATGGAGAATACAGAAGTTGCATCCCCCTAAAAAAAACAAAATACGGCCCTTTCTGCTTTTCTGCCAAATTAAATGCTATTTTCAGGTCCAAAAGACACAAAGAGCAATAATAAATTGTTTCAAAAGGTATACCCAGATAGTGGGAACTGCTGATGCTGGAGAATGTGAGATAACAAGGTGTAGAGCTGGATGAACACAGCAGGCCAAGCAGCAGAGGAGCAGGAAAGCTGACATTTTGGGACCTTTCTGAAGAAGGGTCCAGACCCGAAACGTCAGCTTTCCTGCTCCTCTGATGCTGCTTGGCCTGCTGTGTTCATCCATCTCTACACTTTGTTATCTCAAAAGTTATACTGCCTTGTTTAAATTTTAAATTAACTTTATTGGATTAAAACATGGCCGCCATCAATCACACGATGCAAACTGACCACAGTTTCTGGATGATTTCAGTCAGCAGTTACCAGGACAGAACTTAGTCATTATTCTCCTGGAACAACAAACCCTTGCACAAACTTAAAAGACAAATAGATGAGAAGTATTCCCCAGCCTGTTCTGTTTAAATGAAGCTACTGAAGCTCATGGTGTCTGAAGTGTTTCTAATTGCTCACTATTTATCATACAAAAATGAACAATGGTAATGGCCTGCAAGATGGGAAACAATTTTTAAATATAACCATCCTCATTAAATTGAAACCGATTCACACGGGAACCCCATCACATGACCAAAACTCTCTGTCTTTGAACAACGGCTAGTTGTGATTTCTGAACTATCTTGGTAAGACGGAATTTGTTATTATCATTGTGTCAGTCTGCTAAGAATCTAACTGGCAACACCACAGCCAGACTTCAGGCTTAGCTAAGCCTGTTTCTAGTCCAAATCACCACTGAAATCTGTTTCAAGAGGAAATCTTGTGTCCCCTTGAAAACTGAACACACAACCTCTTCTTATTCTGCATTCAAAACAGAAAGGAATTCTGCAAGTTCAGCCAACTCCAAGGACATTCACTTGACACTAACTTTCTGGACTCGAGCTATATCATATGCATTAAGGCCCATATCTCTGATTTTTAAATTACTCTGAATTATCACCTCTTTTCTTCCTTCCATGCATGTGTGTTGGTGTGTAGATGCACTCTTGTACATGTGAGTTGCAATAATTTAACACTGAATGCAAGACCTTTTGTTTTAACCCCTAAGAGAATTTGCTGTGGGTCACTTAAAAATCACAAAAATGGGACTTGTTGAGGTACACACAACGGCCAATTTCACAATGGAAAATGAATAAGGAAAAAAATGAAACATTTTGCTTACAGAGGAAGAGGCAAAGAATAAAATACTTTAATTCACCTCTCACATTTGTCTATAGCCTAACAAAGTAAAAAAAAAATTATGTATGAAAACGAATGTTGCTAAATTAAGCAATCATGAAGACATAAGTATTATTAATTAATGACCGGTGTGCATATGATTTGTCTGCTCAAAATGGTCCAAAGCATAGAATTTTAAAATGGTCACAAGCACAGCGTAGGGCCATTCTACCAGTTATATCCCTGGCTACTCCGCAAGAGCAACACAGCTAGTTCTACTTCAACAGCATTTGCCTTGCAGTCTGCAATTTTAAAGAATTTTCTTTGAATAATTGTTCGATACCTACTTCAAAGCCATGACTTAATCTGCCTCAAGTACGGTTTCAGACAGTTCATTCCAACTGCTGACGATTTGTGGTGCAAAAAATAGATTTTCCTCATGGTGTCTTTGGTTCTTTTGCCATTGACCCGAAATCCTCTAGTTTGCAGTATTTCCTCCTTTGGGAACTGTTTCTCTCTATCTACTCTTTTTATAGGCCTTTCAAAAGTTTGAGCGCATCCATTAAGTCTTTTCTTAATCTCTTGGTTGAAGATAACAATCCCAGGTTCTCCAACCTACCCACATAACTCAAGGGCCTCAATCCTGGAAACATTCCTCCTTTTTTTCTGCACTCGATAGCATTTTATATTCTGTCTACAGTGTGGTGCTCAATTGGACACAATGTAATGCACTGCCTGGAAATTTGGTGGAGGCAGGTTCAATTGAGGCATTCAAGAGGGCATTGGATGATTATTTAAATAGAAAAATTGAGCACTGTTGTGGGGAAAAGGCAGGCACGAAATTAAAATGCTCAGACAGCGGTGCAGACATGAAAGCCTCCTTCTGCACCTTAACAATTTTGTATTGTATACCCCTTTGGTTTTTGTACTCTATGCTTCTAATAAGGTTCAGAGTCGCAGAGGATTTATAATGTGCCTTGCCGTTTCATTCAATTTCAACATGCATGTGTCAAAATCCTTCAGGTCCTGCAGTTCCATTAGAATTTTACCCGTTATTTGCCTCCTCTTAGTTCTCCAACCAAAAGATATCACTTCAGATTGAAATCCCATTGGTCACTTGTGCAGCTATTTCACAAGCATGCCCATGACCTCTCAAAGTCTATTGCTGTACTCCCCACAGTTAACAAGAATTAAAAATTTTACATGATCTGCAAGTTTTGGAGTCTTGTTTTTTGCACACAACTATTGATCATCAATGCAGATCAAGAAAAGCAGGGATCCTATTACTGATCCCTGGGGTGCTTCATTACGTTACTTCTTCTAGCTCAAAAAAAAACATGCTTCACCACTGCCCTATCGCTGCTGTCAACAGTCCTTTCGTTCTACAATTTTTAAGTTTCCTGAAAAGCTTATAATGCAGCATTTTATTAAATGCTGTTTGTAAATTATGTCAACTTCAGGTTGTATTTTTAAATTCATTTGTGGGATGTGGGTGTCGCTGCTTAGACCAGCATTTATTACCCAGCCCTATTTGCCTTTGAGAAAGTGGTAAGCTGCCTTCTTAAACTGCTCATTCCATCTGCTGTAGGTACACCTACAATGCCGTTAGCAAAGGAGTGTCAGGATTTTGACACAGTGACCGTAAAGGAACGGCGATATATTTCCAAGCCAAGATGGTGAGTGACTTGGAGGGGAACTTGCAGATAGTAGTGTTTCCAAGTATCTGCTGCTCTTGCCCTGCTAGATGCACATGGTTGTGGTTTTGGAAAGTGCTCATTAAGAAGCCTTGGAGAATTTCTGCACTGCATCTTGTCAACGTAACACGGTCCTGCTTATGTGCATCAGTGGTGGAGAGAGTAGATATTTGTGGGTGCGGTGTGAATCAAGCTGCTGCAGTGTGTCCAGGATGGTATCAAGCTTCTTCAGTATTGTTGGAGCTGAACCAATCCAGGCAAGTCGCAAGTATTCCATCACACTCCTGACTTTAGCCTTGCAGTTGGCTGACAGGCTTCAGAGAGTCAGGAGGCGAGTTACTTACTGCAGTATTGCTGGACACGAAACTGCTTTGATAGCAACTTATATTTATGTGGCTAGTCCAGTTCAGTTTCTGGTCAATGGGAATCCCCAAAATATTCACAGTGAGGAACTCAGTGATAACATTGACATTAAATGTCAAGGGGTGGTGATTAGATTCTCTCTTGCTGGAGATGGTCATTGCCTGCCAAATGTTACTTGCCTCTTGTCAGCCCAAACCTAGATACTGTGTAGGTCTTGCTGCATTTGGACATGGGCTGTTTCACTACCTGAGCAGTGTCTATCACTATATCAGGCAGTTGCTTGACTAGTTTGAGAGACAGCTGTTCTAATTTTGGCACCAACTTCCACATGCTCATAAAGAGGATTTTGCAGAAGTAGCAGGGCTGTTTTTCCCATTGTCGTTTTGATGCCTAAGTTGATGTCAGGTGATCAATCTGATGTCACAACTGAGTGGCTTGCTAGGCCATTTAAGAGGTCAGTTAAGAGTCTAGCACATTGCTGTGGGTCTGGACTCACATATAGGCCAGACCACGTAAGGATGGTAGTTTCATTCCTTAAAGGACATTAATAAACTAGATTTTCTTTTCTAATAATCAACGATGGTTTAATGGACATCATTAGACTTCTAAACTGAATTCATTTTTCATCATGTGCCTTGGTAAATTTGCACATGTGTCTCTAAAAATTACCTGGGTCTCCATGTTACCAGTATAGTGATAATACGCCAATACCAATATCTCCCCCACATTTGGCCTGGTAATAATGTTCTCAAAGATATTCAAGTCAAATATTATTTTCACTTAACAAGGCTGACATTACCATTCCTGTAAGTCCAATAAAGCTGATAGTTTGATTTTCCCAATCTTGTTAAGGATGTTTGTCATATCATATACAAAGATTGTCAACAACATCAGCTTGTGTTAATTATATTTCTTAATACTGGAAGCCATCAATAAACATTGCCAATTGCGCACTCTAAGATAGCCTGAATAGTCTTATGAACAATTAGTTTGCACCGTGCCCAAAGATCAGGTGAGAGTGGCAGGTATGGGGTGTTTTAATTCCTAATGGTCTTCAGCGCTTCTATGAACACTCTGTCAACCAACGTCAACACAAAAGTTATCTAGAAGCCAAGCTGGATCACTACAGGAATGAACACTTCAGTCGCATCTAAGTCCTCTAACCAAACATTCTAACCATCTATCTAAGGATGGTTACACTAATAAGCACCCTGCAGTTTTACATATATCACCCTGTTTATCAGGTGAATCAATATGGAAAGGTTTCTTTTTCTTCAAAAACCATTTAACTTAAAGAAAAACCTAGTTAAAATTCAACAAATCAACAACAATAAAATTTGAATGAAACAAGAACAAACCACTGTTTTCTTATAATAGTGGCTGGTGAAATGCTTCGGCCAGAATATAGAAACCCACTGGTAAATCATCAAATAGACAATCACCATGTTAGACTGTGATAAGTTAAGTGGAAAATTAGCTGAAATGCGACTATCCACCAAACTTGTAGCAATCAGGAGCACTTGTGAAATTCTCAGTGAATAAACTATCGGAATTCCAGATATATTGCAGAGACTAAGCCTCATCTGCTACACTTGAAATTAATATTGCAACCTGGATAGAAAAAATATTAGGCACTGCACATCAAGAACAAACCAACAACAAAATATGGAAAGAAAGTTTTAAGATTACCTTCTCTTTCTGTCATCCACCTGTCTACAAATTTCCTGCCAACGTCTGTTCAGGTTGCTGAGCTTCTCCTTAAGGATGGCACCATCGGATGCTGATGACTCTCCAACAATCTCCTCTCCAGTCACATTCAGAGATGTGACAACATCTTGCCGGCTTCCAATTCCATTCTGTAATGCCTGTAAAACAGCAGCACGAAGAATCTCCTTATAAATTATCATGGATAAGTTCAAACAGCAATGTTCTATACACAATGAAATAACTTTCACCCTCAAGATCAACAGCAGTATTATTCAGTGCACTTCAGAAATAGATTTCAAAATGGACCTTTAACAGGCAGAAAGCATTTCTTAAAGATATTTGAACAATATGTTCACTGTACGTAGTTTTTGTACAGAGCTAAAATTGCTCCTCTCCTGATGTTCTGCATAATTAACATCACTTCACAAAAATACAAAATGCACCCTGGAAAAAAAGGCAGTGTAAAAATTGGGGATCATCACCGTTCTTTAATACTAACATAAAAATTACCATTATTACTATGCAGTTTTGGGAGAAAGGTGATGGAGAAGGATACAGTAAGACTACATATATTTTATTTGAAATACCAGTTTTGGAAAATGGAACTGCTGTTTTGTAGAGAATGAACCAGTCTTTAATTACAACCTGCAACACTGTGTCCTATCATTCATTCATTACACAAGAGCACATAAGTTTTGGACAAACTATATTCAATGCTTTTGTGAGACAAGAGGTCACCAGGTGTTTTGGGATTGAAAAATAAGTCTGCTCAGCAATAGCTTTTGCATTGTTTTAAGCAACAGTTTTGTCACAGACTGAGAAGGGAGCAGTTGGCACTCAGGCCTGAAGAAGTCTGTAAACAAGTCAGTTTTCTTTCTCTCGCTCTTAGTAGAAGAAAATCAGCATTAAAAGACTCTGAAGCAAAGAACTTCTCATGAAGCAAAAGACGTAGGTCCAAATGACTGGCTACTGAACTGAGCATTTCAACAGTAGTTAACTCGACATTGTCACCATAAATCAAAAAGGAACTTTTGGATAAATCACCTCATTCCACACACTTTGTTCCTTTTTGCCTAATTTTTCTAACCACAAACTGCTTATCTCGTCTGTTTTGTCTTTCCTATTTATGAAAAAAATTGTAGATGTTCAGATTAAAGGGTATAGTTTGTTTGCCAATCAGTAATTAATAATCCAATGTTCACTTGTTAAGGGATAAGGTTCCTATAATAAATAAGTCTTTATTTTCCCATTTGGTGATGAAACCTGCTGAAAGTTTATCCCAGAATTCAAAGTCTTGCAAGTTAACCACTTTTGTGATTCAATTGATCATTTACACACTTGCGATGAATTGTGGATGGCAAGGCATGATTTCCAGTGCACTGTTCTTATCAGGGTCATGACATTGCATACATAAAATTATTCTGCACTTTCCTGAAAAGAATAACAATTATATACGATCTCTGATATTCATTACAGTTTAAAACTTAAGTGTGTTGTGTTGGTTAAACAATAATATTTGTAACATGCAAACCTAAAAGCAACAATACACAGATGTCTAAACAAAGATCAAGTGATCACCCTTCCAAATTTACAAATATAACTACTGACATGTAACATATAATGGCCATTCAAGTATAGTTATAATGCCTGAGAACACACTTGTGACTATCATAGCTAAACTGTGCCAGCAGTTGTCAAGAAGCAAAACATATACTGAATTAAAATCTCACCAGGCAACTTGAGGGGAAGAGTGAACATTACTGATCTAAACTCATGATTGCAATGGAAAAGAGCAGGGAACAATCGAATGTAGACGTAAATTGGAAGAGATCTAATTTCAATGAGATGAAGGAGGTTAATTTCAACAGGATGGGGAGGAATCGAAATCAAATAAAATGGAGCCAAAGGTTGACAGGAAAAACGAGACTGAACAGTGGGTGATCTTTATGAAGGAAGTTTTTCAGGTGCAGGATAAGTCTATTCCAACAAAGGTGTAAGGTAAGACGTCGTGGATAGTAGGGGAGACAGAGAATTATGTTGAATGAAAATGAAAATGCTCGAATGATGTCAGGTGACTTCTTCAGGTGGGATGCAGATCAATACAATATCCTGAACAATGGAAGTGAAGGGGAGAACGGGACTGGCAAAGAGAGAAGATGAGAATAGAATAACAGTGGCCAAGAAAGGGAATTCATAAATTTTCCACCAGCAGTTTGAGGTGGGTATTGAGAGGCAGGACGGATGCTATCAGGGACAGAGAAGATAAAACATGCGGAAAAGGCACAAGGAAAAATATTCATTAGCACATCGTATTAGTATCTGTTAAGAACAGGAATGCTGAACAATATCAGTCGAATGCAAAATAGCAGCAACACAGCTATAGATGTTAGAAGTTTATTTTATTATCATTGTGCATACTCCTGGTTTCACTCTTCATCAACCTGAAACCTAATCCAGTGTTGTAGCAGTTGCACTCTACACAAAGTAATCCACTTTCTCCCAGTATCTGATCTATTCCAGGCCATATTTCTGAATAAGCCCTGTTTATAGAGTGGCCATGACTTCATTGCAGTTGAAAGCTTTGGTTCATCTTAGTTCCAGTGAGAAATAGTGCTTGGCCATTGAAATGCACGTACCCAATAAGTAACCCATTTTGGAAAAGGAAGAGATTATACCTTGCACATATACTGGAATAGAACTTCATAATAACAACCTAGAGCCCGAATAAATCAATGTTACTGGACAAGTTAGGTATATTTTACAGAAGATGACTGAAGCAAATATGGGCAGGAAGTATTCACAAAGGCTCAATTTTGGGAACACAAAAGAGCAGCCTGCTTCAATCCTTTGAATGTTAATTGAAAGCTTATGTTGTGCCAGGTTTGATTTGCTGCTGTATATACATTCTCAAAATATGTACAAGCAGTAAATAAAAATTTAAACCCAGATTAAGATATTTGCTACAACGTGACAACCATCATTTCCCAAATAATGAACACTTCAGCGCAGTGCTGCTTTTCCTGACATTAAAAAATGGATGGAAATTACCAGCAAGAGAAGCAAATTCAGTTAAGGTTTGTGTCAACCAGTTCTTAAAGAACATGGAAAAAGGACTGGCGCAGGTTACATTCTGATTTTTCTTTTGTAGGGAAAATATCCATGGGGTGAAAACAACAGAAGTGGATGGGACAGACTCATAATCAGAGAAAAGCATCATAAAATGTGGCCAAAAACACATTTCGTTAATTTAAAGTTTTCTTCTTGTCCAACTGTACTCATAAAGGAGGTTACACTTCTCTTGATCACCTCTTTCATTTCCATTTTCCATGACAAATTATAAAAACTGTCAGTTATTAAATAATGTCACTGTCATTACTGCCATTCACTGCAGTAACAGATATAACATTCTGTTTTGAGAAATGCCCTTTCAACTCACGACTTGACCATAAAAGAGGCAGATTTTACTCTCAAAGGTTAAAAGTATCTCCTGGGTATGCCATGTAGTTGAAACATATGCAGGGAGGAGGAGAAAGCAGCCTATCTGACGAACCTGCCTGTTGAATGCATCAGGTATGGTTCAGTTGGTAGTTCCCATGTCTTGGAGTTTGTGCCAGTGTCCGGGATTTGAACAAAAAAAAAGTAGATGGTTTTAAGGCAGTATTGCACTGACTGAAGTACCATCATATGGATGAAATGATAAAATTAAGCTCCAATTGTGCTTTCAGATAGATGAGCTATTTTGAAGCGGAATGGGGAAAGTATCCCTGGAATCTTGGGTAAGACTTATGGCTCAACCACCATCACTAAAGTTAGTAAGTCATATTGCTGTTTTCTACATTACAACAATTGTGGCCACAAAAGGAGGGATGTGAATGAAATCATCTTGAAAGTTGCTGAAAAGTGAGGTGTTGTCAAAGATTTTTTGTCTTCCAATAATCAGGACAAACTCAGGAATGCCAAGTTTCAAATGATCACAACAATTTATAATGTAAGAAAGAAGGGGTGCTCACTGGGTGACAAACGAATTTAATTGGGTACAGAGAAAGCAGTTGGACTTTATATGTTCTTTATGATTGTGAATAATACAAAAAAATTCCTCTTACAGCTAAAAAGGACTGTAAATGTGATTGACATTTAAAGCTTGTATGATCTAGTCAGCCCAATTTTCTCCTGTGTGCTTCGGTCAGCAAACCTCCTCCTCAAGAACAATTAGGAGAAAAACATCCATCTAGCATACTACCCACACCCTAGCTTGATGTTTGAGAAACATTAACTTCACCCCATCTTTTACAACATTAATTGTGGAAAATAATCATCACTATCCTGTTATGTAACATTGCCAGATTGACTGCTTTATTGAGACTTTATGCCTTTAGATTAAAAGCTCATGGGAATCACATGGCCTTAAAAACCTTGCTCCAAACCTGACATGCGCCCGAGTACATTGGCATACTGATCCACTGAGAGAAAACGGTGACTGTGCAAAGTTATGGGCTGTACCTTTATGCAAATATCCATGATCTCATCTGAAAGAAAATGAAAGGCTCATCCTCCCATAACTCAGCTCAAACTCTGAAGGGATCAGGGAAATTGTTATTGTATGAGCACAAATAATCCCCGAAAATGTTTAAGTGACTTAACTGAGTGAGGACACAATTCAATTTCATGACGGTAACTTTTCCTATTGTGAGCCAAATAGAATATTTGCAAATTGGCAACACAATAAAAGATGGATACTGCAAAAGCTGTGGGCCCTGTTAACACCCAGTCATGAGGACTAGAAAAACATGTGTTACAGAACTAACTAAACACCCATTGTTCTAGTACAGGCACCAAAGTGGCATATAGCCAACAACGTGAGAAATTGCCCAGATGTGTCCTGTTCACAAAAAAAAAAGGCCAAATTCAACTGGTCAATGCACACTAGTTTACTCTTGATCAACAGCAAAGGAAGGGATTGCAACAGTGTTATTAAGCTGCACTTACACGCAGTAATCTGCTTGCTAAAAGTTAGCTTGGGTTTTGCTGGGCCACTCAGTTAAACCTCATTACAGCCTTGAACAAGAGGGCTGAACATTAGAGGTGAGATGAGAGTGACTGCACATATCAAGACAACATTTAACTTCCCAGGGTATCAAGGAACCTGAGGAAAACTAAAGCCAAAGGAACCACAGGGAAAACTCTGCACTGGCTGGTGTTGTAACTAGCACAAAGGAAGATGAATGCTTTTGTGGCAGTTAATATTCTTAATCCCAGGATATCACTGCAGGAGTTTGCCAAGGTTAATGTCTGAGGCCCAACCAGCTTTAGCTGCTTCACCAAGGGCCTTTGTAACACGATAATATCAGAAGCAGGGATTTTTGCTGATAATTGCACAATTTGCAGTAGCAATAGTGACTCCTCCCATACCAATGCAATGTTCTGAGGAAGGGTCACCAGACCCAAAATGTTAACTCTTTCTTTCCTTCAGAGATGCTGCCAGACCTGCTGAGCTTTTCCAGCAACTTTGTTTTTGTTACCAATGCAATGTGTCCATATACAGCAAGACCTGGACAGCATTCAGACTTGGACTTTTCAGTGACAAGTAACATTTTCACCATACAATTGCAACATAATACAATTTCCAATGAAAGAATCCAAACATCTTTCCTTGACATATCGTGGCTTTATCATTGGTGAATCTCGATCACCACCAACATCCTGGAAGGTTGACATTGACTGGAAACGGAACTGGACTAATCATACAAATATTCTCATTACTAGAGCAGGTCAGAAATTGGGAATTCTGCGTCAAGTAACTCACCTCCTAACTCACCAAAAATCTGTTCATTATCTGCAAGGTTTTAGTGAACAGTGTGAAGGAACACCTTCCACTGGCCTAGGTGTGTGCAACTCCATCAACACTCAAGAGTTCAACACCATCCAGGATAAGCAGTATGCTTGACTGGTATCCCATACACCACCTTGAAAATCATTCCCTCCATCAATGACCCATGATTGAAGCAGTGCATACTGTCTACAAGATACACAGCAGCAATCCACAGACTCGTTCAACAGCATTTTCCAAACCCATGACCCATGAAAAGGGCAGGACATGGATGCAAACACTACCTCATGTAAGTTCCCTTCCAAGCCAATAACATTCTGACTTGAAACTATACCACTATTCCTCCATTATCACTGTATCATAATCTGGGATCATTCTTAACAGTACTGTCCTTAAACATGGATGGCAGAAGTTTGGGAGGACAGCTCATCACTGCCTATTACTCAGTTAGCATGGATAACAAAGAGTAGCCTAGCCAGTGACACCACATCCTGTGAAAGAATAAATGAATGGACAAATATTTGGCAGAAGGTGTATAATATGGGAACACGTGAACTTGTTCGCTTTGGCAGGAAGAATAGGAAAGCAGCAAATTATTTAAAATGGAGAGAGATTGCAGAACTCTGAGGTACAGATTGAGCGATGTGGGTGAAATCGTACAAGAATCACAAAAGATCAGCAAGCACAGGCAACAAGTGATTAGGAATGTTGTTGCTTATTGCAAAAGGCATGGAATATAAAAGGATGGATGTAAAAGCAAGAAACTTTAAATCAAACATTGGTGAAGCCATTATGGAATATTGGAGACAGTTTGTGTCAACTGATTTAAGGATAGACGTAAATGCTTTAGAAGCAGTTTGGGGAAGCTTGACTGGATTTACACCTGGGCTGGGAGTATTATCAAATGAGGAAAATTTGGACAGACTAGGCAGTATCCTTCAAAGTTTGGAAGAACGGGAGATGATTTTATTGTAACATAAAAGGTACTGAGAGGACTTGACAGAATAGGTATTAAAAGAATGCTTCCCTTGGTGGGATTGACCAGAACTATGAGACACAGTTTAAAAATAAGAGGTTTCCCTTTAGTTTGGAGAAGATCAAAAATAATTTCTCTCGGAAGGTCATGAGTCTTTAGAACCATCACTCCGAGAGGGTGAGGTGGATGTGGCGTCATTGAGTACTTTTCATAGAATCCTATCAGTGCAGCAAGAGGCCATTTGGCCCATCGAAACTGCACCAACCTTCTGAAGACCCGATCCCAACCCTATCCCCTTTTACCATGGCTGATTCACCCAGCCTGCACGTCCCTGGACACTATGGGACAATTTTGGCATGGTCAATCCACCTAACCTGCACATCTTTTGAGGCAAAGGTAGATTGATTTTTAACTAACAACAGAGTTTAACTTTATCACGGGTAGGCAGCAACGTGGATTTGAGGTCACAACTGGATCAGCCATGATCTAATTGATTGGCAGAGCTGGCTCGAGAGGTTGTATGTCATATTCTGGTCCTAATTTATTATTTACATATGAACATGGAAACATACGAAAATACTAACAGAAATTAACACAGCCAGAAGTTGTCAGACCATTGAGTTAAATAAATTAGAGCTGTTTTTTCTTTAATATTACAGCATATAATCATTTTGCAACAAATGCTTTATATCAATCTGAAACGATATGACATTGCCCAAGGTGAGAAAGGGGATGGTTTAAGAGTGAATCACTCATCCAAATATCCAGCAAAATGAACAAGAAACTGTTATGAACTAACTTACTAATATTGGTTTATTTGAGATTACTAGATGATTATTTAGGTGACAGGGCACTTAACTGTTCACAGTATTTGGACAATCACATCTTTTTTGGGAACTCACTTCTGTAAATTCTGAACAGACAATCAGAAACTGAATTTATCTTGCTTCAATCACAATGAACATGACATGAGATGTGATCAAAAAAATTTCCAGCTGTAGGGAAGAATGTATTACCTAACTAGAAGGAGTTAACTTAAGTTGGAACAAGTATTGAAATAACAAACACACAAGGCCTGGCAATAGAACTGCACCTCACTCAGATACTGTTGAATAGATTCCCTGCTAAAGAAGTTAATATAGTTGCAAATAATACATACAAAAGAAGCTGGATAATTATTTGGTTAGATTTAGATTGAGGAGTGATCTGTATGTACAGAGCCTTTCATAACCGCAAATGTCCGAAAGTGCTACAAGTTTGAAGTGCAATCACAATTGTACGGAATGAAAAGACAACACATGACTTTATACATGGCAAGATTTCAAAAACAAGAATACGACAAATAAAGATCTTTTTTCAGATCATTTTGATTAAGGAGCAAGTGCTGACCACAACACCAGAAAAACTATTTGGCCCTTCTATGAAGTAGTGCCATAGGATCATCTATCTGACTCATTGAAAAGGGCAAGTCGTAGCGCTTTCAATTACCATCCCATTCAAAGGGTAGTAACATTAGCTAGGCAGCACTTCTTTGGTGTTACGTTGGAGAATCAGCTCAGCTCCAAATCGGAAACGTGATTTAAACTTACTGCCTTTAGATTAAGAGGCAACTGACTCAATCTGACATTTAACATAGTTTCATGTAATTCATCACATAGCAGGAACCAACAATGCAGAATTTGTGCTGGAAATTAAATGAACTCAGTGGAGTTCACAGCAAGTTCATTCAATGAATGGCATACTTTTACTAGTGGTTTCCAACACAAAATTATTTTCCTGTTGTAAGCATGACAATGAATGGCATCAACTGCATTCCTTGAAAGTCCTATAATCTTTTGAATCAGTGCCTATTGAGAGCATCGTTAAAGATTTCTGCAAGTTTGATACAGGCTGTTTGCAATGATATCCAGGAGATTCTCTCTCCAAGATTCTAAACAGGTTCCTCAATGGACTGAATTCGAAAAAAAAACAATTTGACATGAAACAGAACTTTCCCAAGCTACTTCAAAGTACAGCAAGTTTTGGAATGAAAGAGGTGGACCAAAGGCCACCTTCATTCCACATTTCCATTCATTACAGACATAAAAGGATGCTTTGTATGTGTGAGGAATAGTGAAAAAAATAACTGTTTTGAATACTTGATCAGCAGAAAGTAATTTCTGAGCTGCCCTGCACTGAGATTATGTTTTTTGCACTACATTCATTGAATAAGTTCAGAAAATGAAATGCAAATCTTGACTTCTGTAACCCCAATACTTTTCATTACCAATACACAATTTATTTTGGTGGTGTAATTTTTCTCACATGCACAGAATAAATATTTGACATTTTTTTTGGTGAAATACCAACTCCCTTTGACAGATTTTTCATGTCACAGTTTTTGAAACCTTCCATCCCTTTCCTCATTCTCATTTTGTCTGTCATATTTCCTCCTTAATTCTGATGTTCAAATGATTTACCTTCAAGGAATGTCGACACATTCAAGAAACAGTCTGTCACATGTCATGGACCATCCACAGGGAAGGAGAGCAAATGGAAGAACTTGCTTACAGGGTCCTTCAAAAATAGCGTTCTGATCCCAGCTGTTAGAAAGTATCTAGAAATGACTTTGTTGGTTGTCCTTCCCCACAGACTAGAGAGTCCCTTCAATCTGTATGGGAAAGGTATGTGGTATTTGTTCAACATTTTCTTATAAAGGAAGGAGGAGGATCAGGAACTTCTAAGAACCTGTGTTCCTAGAGATGACAGTGCCACTTTGGTGCTCTATTGTGTTACGCCATACTATCTTCATCATGATATAGAGTCATAGAGCTGTACAACATGGAAACAGACTCTTCCATCAAACTCATCCATGCTGAGCAGATATCCTAAATTAATCTAGTCCTGGTTGTTCAGCATTTGGCCCATATCCCTCTAAACCCTTCCCATTCATGTACCCATCCAGATGCCTTTCAAATGTTGTGACTGTACCAGCCTCCACTTGGCAGCTCATTCCACCTTGGAAATTCACCAAAGATCCTCAGACAGCATCTTCCAAACCCACAATCACTTCCACCTGGAAGCACAAGGACATCAGACATATGGGAACACCACCACCTCCAAGTTCCCCGGCAAGTCACCCACCATCCTGACTTGGAAATATATCGTCGTTCCTTCACTGTCGCCGGGTCAAAATCCTGGAATTCCCTCCCTAATGGCGTTGTGGGTCAACCCGCAGCAGTTCAAGAAAGCAGCTCACCACCACCTTCTCAAGGGCAACTAGGGATGGGCAAGAAATGCTGGCCAGCCAGGGACGCCCACATCCCACAAATGAATAGAGAAAAAAAAGAATAAACTTAGACATCCAGAGATACGTGAAACTAAACAGCCAAGGCAGTCAGAGAAGGGTCTAGGCTCCTCTGATGCTGCTTGGCCTGCTGTGCTCATCCAGCTCCACAGCTTGTTATCTTAGCCAAGGCAGTCAGTTGTGAAAGTTCATTGCCTGGTCACACAGCTGTGCAGGTTCACTTTTTTCACCTCCCACATGGTACCTGCTATCTCTCTCTTTCTTCTGTTTTATTGTGCTGTGGTTTTGGTTTTTTTTTTGCCCCCGAAGTTCCAAAACAGAGCAACAGCTTATAAGCAGTGATTACTCCTCCAAGAATTCATGGAAGTCAGCTTCAACACTGAAAGTACCTCAAAAATGGAGCAGCTCTTACAGCCCCAATCTTCTCCCGTCCTCCAGCTTTTGGGGTTGAGGGCTATTCGAGTAACAACTATTTAATCCAATGTTAAACATTATAAGTGCAGCTTGATTCTTTTTTTATTGAAAAATATCAGGAAAAGAAAGTGGTGCTATTTAACCGGATGGAGTGAAAAGGTGTAGTCAATGACACAATAAACAGAGAGGGATATGTCGGAAGTAGGGAAGGGAAAAGGTTTGACAAATGCTTGTCTGTTTTTACCCTGGACAAGCAAAATAAACCCTTTGAATTTTGTTGCAAGGTTAGTACTCCTGTCCTATGGCAGAATAGAAGGGGACACCCCTTTGGATAGCTTTTGATCTTTGAGATTGTCCACATGGATGAGGCAATTGTTCCTCAAATATACAAATTAGGGTTCTCTGTTAGTTGTAGAACCTGGTCTGTGAAATTCAGAAGACAGACGTATATAAAATTATGAAGCATAGATAGGGTAGGTAGTTGGAGTTTTTTCTCCATGGTGGAAATATCAAAAGCGAGAAAGCATAGGCCCAAGGTGAGAGGGGGTAAGTTTAAAAGGGGGCAGCATGGTGGCTCAGTAGTTAACACTGCTGCCTCACAGCGTAAGGGTGCTTGGTTCAATTTCAGCCTTGGGCAACTGTCTGTGTGGAGTTTGCACATTCTCCCCCTGTCTGCGTGGGTTTCTTCTAGGTGTTCTGGTTTCCTCCCACAGTCCAAAGATGTGCAGGCTAGGCGGATTGGCCATACTAAATTGCCCGTAGAGTCCAGGGATATGTAAATTAGATAGCTTAGCCATTACATCAGCATTACAGGGACAGGGTAGGGGGGTGAGTCTGGGTGGGATGCTCTTTGGAAGATCAATGTGGACTTGTTGGGCCAAATGGCCTGTTTCCACACTGTAGGGACTCTATCAAAGTGATGGGCAAGGCAAATTTTTTGCACATTTGGTAGGTGCTTGGAACGTGCTGCCAGATGAGGTAGTGGAAACCCAAATGATAGCAATGTTTAAGAGGCATTTAGACAGACACATGAACAGAGAGAGAATAGAGGGACAGATGGGATTAGTTTAGAATTGCACCATTGTTGGAGCACCTTCAATGCTGTACTATTCTATGTTCTATATCAATATGCGAAGTTCCATTTTATTGCAGTCAACAATGAATAGCGTAACTTATAATCCTGAAAAGAAATCATAAGGAACCAGAAATCTTCAATTTTTATTTTTGCAATTCCAGGAGAGGCTGGAATGACAAATTAATGCTGTTGTGCAATTTTATTTCAAGCATCAAGCACAGATTTAATTCCTTCCACTGATCATCCAATCAAAAAGGCTCTGAATTTAGACGGCAAGTATTTCATATGCGCGGTATATGTTCAATAAAAAGTGACAAATTTTGCCAGTCATTAAGACTCGTGCAACAATTTTCAATAAGTAGTCACCTTTCCACAAATAGTGGATTTTTACGTTCAGTTTAAGTTTACTAGCAAACAGATTTCTATTGCATTATATGAAACAAAACTACAGGTACAGTTTCATATGACACAGTGAGATTTTGAGCTTTAAAAAGAAATATCAATACCAGAGAGATCCGGGATTTCTGCCAACTGTTGGTGGCATTAACTCAGGATGAACTGCAGCAAGTAATAAAATGAGTAAATCTACACTGATCGATGTTCAATGGATCCAAGCGAATTACTGAGTGATCATCAATAAAGATAAATCATGGGGGGTGGAATTATTTTGGCAGGCAGTCTTATCAGATCCTCGTGTCTCACACAGAAGTACAGTATATTTCACACCTAGAAAATGTTTTTTTCTACAAATCCTGTAGCCAACGCTTCAGGATCATAGGATTTAGCATAGCATGGAAAATCAAATAACAATTTATTAAATTTGCATTCAAGATTACTGCAGCCTCCTCTTCCACCATGTCTTGCACAAAATGTTACCAGCATTCTAATCAGTTTAACCCATTCATTGAGTTGTAGCTAAACTAGTCTCACAGGTCACTGTAGAATCTTAAGTATTTCCAGCATCTGCCCCTTCATTGTCGACTTGGTCTAAACTTCCCCATTATCAATCTTGCTTGTCAATCTGGAATCAGCTTATTATGCTAATAGGATATGCTAATGATGTCCAATTAAGCTTCGAAATAGAAAGCTCAGAGACAGAAAGAACCACACGCAGAGTACAGATGTAGGCATGGAACATTCAGAAAGGCTTTTCGGATCACTTTGCTGCAAAGTTGGATAATTATTGCAACATTGAACGAACATCATCAATTCAATGACTTGCAAGTCGTTTCTAGGGTTTTATAAAATCATAAAATGTAGAAATAGAAGTAGGCCTTTCAGCCCATCAAGTCTGCTTGGCCAGTCAATGAATTCACGGCTGATCTGACGATCCTCAACTCCACATTCCTGCCTTTTTGCCGTTACTCTTGATTCCATTACTGATTAAAAATCTGTCTATTTCAGTCCTGAATATACTTAATGTCCAACCCCTACAGCCCTCTGTGGTAAAAAAATTCCACAGATTCACTACCATCAGAGAAAAAATATCCTCCTCATCACTGTTTTAAATGTCTGACTTTATAGAACTATTTTCTGAACTGTTAAAACAGAAATAAAGCAAAAGTATGAGATACACAAATCCAGAAAGTATTAACAACAAATGCAAAACGACAACCAGAGTTATTTTATATTGCAAATTAAGAATGCATTAAGCCATGCACCGGTGTTGTCTAAAGCAGAGAGCCAAATAAACGTAAACAATACGCAATGAAGAATTTCAATCTAATTTGTTTCACTTGTAGCTGAAGAAATACTCAGTATCTTTTGATCTTAAAAGATATTTGTTTCTTGTTTCATCTTGTTGATGGTTACATTGTTAGAACCAATTGCAGAGGTGTATATCAGCTCAGTTCTTTGGAAGCAATAAAGATTTTTAATTCTTTTTAGCAAACAGCTATGTAATACTTCAGGATGTAGTACTGTTCAAAATTATGGAGTCAATTGCAAGATTTTCTTGAATAAACAAAAGAGGAATTCAATTATTTAATAACACCAAGAAAAAAAAAAATACAGATATAAAATTAAAAAGACTGACGAGTACAATAGGATGACAAATAATATGAAGTTTTAAAAGTTCTTCAATGTTATAATTGAACTTAGTACAATGGCTGTTTGATTGATGTTGTCTATCCTTACTAAGTGTGAAATTTGTAGAATCTCTGAATTTTTGGTGAACAGATATTTTTCCACTTTATCTTATCACCCATGCTGGTTTTTGAGTTAGAGAGGAGAACACAGGGAGAAAGAATTTTCCAGCGCTCACTGCTACCAATCCATCTTCCTGTCTGCTGCTCTGCGAACCAGTCACTGAAATATGATTCATTTGTGCATTCTCATGTCTGCCTTCATTGTTTTTTTCAAACTGAGTGTGGCAGGCAAACTCTCATGTCCAATATATGGTACTTATCACAAAAATTTCTTGCTGCCTGACACAGCTGCCTGACTGGTTTCAATGTCTTTAAACAAAATGATTGCTTCAGTTCAGGTGATTTAGTTGACATTCCACATTGATTTCCTGAATGTGCCTTAATTTGGTATCAAGTGATTACTACAGCCATTTTATATCCATGTTTTTTTTTCCTGTTAAAGAAGTTCATTTTGATCCATGCCAGTATCAGTTATTAAAACCAGATGACAGAATTTAAAACTTGATGGTCTATATTTTACCACTAACTTGATGATGTCTTTGTAACTATCAAATGACTTATGTAATCTGCATGTATTGATTGTTCATTATCAACATATTTTAACCTTAAGCAATAGATTATTAATCCACAATTGTGTTGACTGATTTCTTCTTTGGCTTTCTATATATGTGAGATGTTTATTAGTTATTGTTTCTAATATGAATGGACGATCAAGTTTGCCTGAAAATCTTGACTTTGTAATTAATAGCTCAAAATAAGTAATTTGCTTCAGTTCAGTAGTCTGTTGTTGTTGATTGATTGTTAATTCTTTGCTTGAGAGAAACTAATCAGTATGATATTACATCAATACTGGAAGTGGCATAAATTTTCTTGCAGCAAGCAGGATTTCATGTTTAAAAGATTTATATTTCTTATAAAGGGCCATTACAGATCATTGCCATTATGTTTAAACATTGTACTGATGATTTTTGCTGAATATTAGAGCTTCACATTTATTTCACAAGTTTACCCGTTTCAGCCTATAAAATTTGAAATGAGTGTTTCTTCCCAACAGGGTGATTGATAGCATGGTGCAGGATTATATTTTATGGAGTGGGACTTGCATTCATTGACAATTATCATCTTCAATACGTGTAACTTTACAGGGGCAATGACTAAAAAGTTATAGCTTTCAGATTAAAACAGATGAGATTTTATCTTCAGACAACGGGATCAGTTACAAAGAAAACACAAATTATTTTTAATCAGCTGGTCACTAGTAATTCACTGCAAGCCACTCTGTACAGTGTGTGCCTATTGTGTAATCATGGAGCATATAACCATTCAAAGAGGAGAGTGAGCAAAAAATAATTTATACATTTTGTAAGCAGTAAGGCACTGCAGAAATTCCGCTTTTGGAAATCTTAAGGCAACTCAGTCAAGGAATGCAAAAAATTCTCAAATAATTGCATTTACTAATGTAGCAGGTGAAACAGAATATTCCTTAACTATTTTCTGTAACCATGGATATCTGCACTATATCTCAGTTTTGAGCATATTGCCTTTGCTGTCCCTGACCAACTTAGGATTTTCATCCTTCAAGAGGTTATTAGCTCAGTTTAAGGTATAGCCAAAGAATTTCTCATGGTAGAATGTAACTCTGCAATAGCACTTATTTATTACTTCGATAAAACAAAGAACTGTGGATGCTTGAAATCTGAAACAAAAACAGAAATTGCTAGTGAAACTCAGTAGGTCTGGCAGCATCCCTGGAGAGAGGGCAGCATTAACGCTTTGAGTCCAGAGATCCTTCTTCAGAACGTGTTCAAACCAACTCCCACAATGCCACTATATTCCTTCTTAGATGGGCCCTCAGCAGAAAGGAGACACAAAAGGGATGTAGGCTCCTAATTGAGAACCACATGGAGTGATATCTATCATTAAAGAAGCTCAAGACCTTACTATTCCACAAGCAATAACCATTTGTGCAAATGTAATATCACATTTAAATTATTTTGCTTGTACTGAATACTGAAATTATAAAACAAATCCAGACATTAAAAAAAACTCTCCTTTACATTGACTTTAATTAAAATATTGTCAGGATGAAGGAAGAAGTTTGATGTCACATCGTTTTCATTTAAATGTTTAAAATGTAAAATAAGTGGGATTTGAGTATAATTCTCAGTTTCATGAAATGAATGAAAGCAATATCCTACAAAGAAACATTTACAAAAAAAAAACTAACATAAAGGAAATTGATACCTTGCCACCTCGTATTTGATTAAACCACATCAGCATTAGAGAGAAATCATTCATTATCGAAATAAATGACACTAATCTAGCTCAAAAGTTTACTTGATAATCCGAACAGTATAATATTAAAACCTAAACAATGTTTTCAAAGTCAAATGAAAATAAACATAATGGATTTATAAAACATTTGATGTAATTCTTGTTCAGTATTTAAAATGGATTCCCTGATTCACTTTTACAAAAACCTTTCTTCTTAAAGTGATAAGTAGTGCCCACATTAATACTATTCTCGCAACACGTTTATACCAACCCTAACATTCACAAACAACATAAAAGTACCTGGATCTGTAAGACAGGAGGCTGGATGTGCCCCTGAACTGAAGATTCAGACACTTATTCCGAATAATACACTCACGTTTCAAACAGCAATCAGCTGGCACAGCAGAAAAGCCAGGTGTTTGGCTTCTTAAGCTGCCGTCTTCTTTCTAGAATTGACTAGATTTTAGATCTAAACATCAGTTCAAACTTGTTGAGACTAAGAGCAGGACCATTAGTGGTACATGTATGCCTTGAAACAAGAATCTGCATTTAGAGCAACGTACAGTTCTCAATCTGAAATGTATAACAATAATTTTAATGTATATAGTACCCTATGTGGAAAAAGCTCTATCTAAAATGTTTCATAAGACTGTAAAGGCTTTTTTTGAAAAAAATGACAAAGGAGAAAACATGAGGTCAGGTACTAAAAGGTTTGTCATAGAGATAAGTTAAGAGCTGTTGATCATGGACCACATACACAAAATGCAAAACATAACAGTGCTCGCTGTCAGTTACATACTTAATACTAACTCAGGAAAAAGTTGGCTTTGTGCTGAGGGTGAAGAAGATTCCCCTTTAAAAAAAATGAAGTTAAAAAGATTTATATGTGATTCAACAGACAGAGTAAATGCTAACATTTTCTTTGCACAGATAACAATTGGTGAAAGGTGGTGTCAAATTGTTATTTCACAGAATTTAATCTCAGCATTTCATTTCACAGTTAAGACACTGCAAACTTTAAAGTATTTTATATAGCTTTTAGCTGCAAAGTATAGATGGTTGACAAGTCTCTGGAAATTATAGAAAAGCACAGGCTTCTTTAATTTAATCAGAACAGAACAACATCTTCTCAATTCATGCTTCTAAGTCCATCATCTATTTTAAGTTGTACATCTGTTCATCCATTACATGTTTCTAGATCTTGTGATGATGCTGTGGCTTTAAGAGGTGTATTTTATCCTGGTTTCTCTTAGGAGAGGTTTTAATGCAGAGGTACCAAGCTGGCTAGTGAAGGCCCATAAAGTAAATAGCTTGGAAGGCCTTGTTTTGTTTAAAAAGTTGGAACAATAGAAGCAGCCTGGCTGAGTGTGGCCAGCTCTCACAAACCAGGATGTCTAGATTTTAGTAATTTTAGCTTTGATATTCAGCTGTTGGAGTCTCAACAGTGTTGGAAACTACAGTAAATCTCTCCTCGCTGCTACTCTCTGAGTTTTTAGTTAATATTCTTTTTCTTTGCTGCTGAATTGCATGTGAGACAATCTGCTTCTCACTGTGCTTTTTGCCAACGGGTGTGTTTATGGGATGTTACTATATTGGAACAGTTAATTAGTCATAGTTACTGTATCCATCAGTCTGTTAAGTTTCCCAATAGAGTTGTTATTTTTCTCTTTTGTTATATTTTGCTAACAATAATATTTGAATAAATTGTGTTTTGCTTAACGTTGAGCAGTTTGACCAGTCGAATTGTATCTGGAACACAGCACTTCACATTTGCCTTTAAAAATAAGGAAACAGGTCTAGGCTGCATTCTTAACACATTTTGAGGGTTTCTGCCCTGATTCATAACAATATATATTACAATTGGAAATGGAAGTAATCTGCTACAATTATATCCTACAGTAGCAGTAGCCTGCACTTGCCAAACCTGCACTGCAAAGTAACTCCAAAGTACCATCTCTACTTCTCTATTTCCCAAATTACTCAAAATTTTATTTTTGACAAGAAAGGAAAAGATGAAATCTAAGGGATACAAAAATAAAACAGGACTGCTAATGTATTTCCATTCCATTTTTAAATAAGCAGACCAAAATTGTTCCTATGACCCTAGATACATTCTTACAAATACTCAATACAGCTGTGGGGATGTGATGGGGAATGAATTTTCCCATAGCATGTTACCTGTCAACACCTCAGCATAACAATCACCCAACAAAAAGTTCAGAAGGCTATCGAACAGCTGAGAACCAGCAAAAAAAACAAGCAACGCAGAGAGAATTCCCAAGGAAATAGTGAAATACCACAGAGAAACACTCTTGGAACAAATACGTGACCTCATCTACCTCAGATTAGCCACCTTCTTTGCGTTAATGCTCCTCACCTAATAAGTTGTCTGTTGAGGGGAGCATCTCCATAGGACCAGTGGGAAAATGTTCAGTACGCATTGCCTCCCAGTCAAGAACCAGGACCACCCTGAACTCTATCATGCAGCTGCAGTACTGGGTCAATGACTGCGCATGCACACTCAGAGAGCATACTCCAAACCAGCATCAACACATTCATGGAAATATGAGAGAACAGCCTTAAGCTAAACATCTGGAAGGTGGAGGCCCTCTCTCAGCCTACTTCTGCTGTGCAACGCTGTCCTCTGACTATCATAATTCATAGCAAGCTTCTGGATAATATGGAACAATTTGAAAACCTTGGGAGCCTCCTCTCAGTGAGGACAGATGCCAATGAAATTCTAAGATAACAAGGTGTAGAGTTGGATGAACACAGCAGGACAAGCAGCATCAGAGGAGCAGGAAGGCTGATGTTTTGGGCCTAGACCCTTCTTCAGAAATGAAATTCTACACTGTTTTCAGTGTGCCAGGGCAGCCTTTGGTTCTCTGAGGAAGTGCTGGGTGACAAATATGTCTGAATAAATTGCTTGAAAATATCTAGAAATAACATGCCTCATTGACCCCCAAAACTATATGTTAACTTAAATTTGATAAGTTTTCTTTTGATTACAGCTACAGTGCAACACAGGAGCCATTGACTCTCATCTTGTTTACTTTGGCTGTTTAAAATAGAAGAAAGGAAGATTGGTGGCAGTACTGTACCAAACCTCAAGCCACTAGTGTCTGATACTGCAGTATATGACAGGAACAGCATTACCATAGCCTTTCAAGATTGGGTATCTCTGAAATGGTGCATTTGCTCTCCGAGTTAAAATTGGAATGTATTTTCTTGCATTCACAGAATTAATAAGCAGATACATCCACAATGTAATTGTAAATGTGGAAAGTTTGCTACATTCCGTCTAAAAGTTTCAAAAGAGTTTGACCACCGAGACAAAGCACTTTAAAAAATATATTTACAGCATTAGTACCAGTCTACCGAAGCTAGCGTTCCCTTTGAAACTACTTCATTCAATGTCTTGTATCCAACTCCCTGTCAGAGCACTGTGATTACTTTCAACTTGTGAATCAGAGCTAGAACAGAGGTCAGCATTACCTTAAGTGTTTGTTAAATCTTGTAGTGTGGGTGTACAAAGAAAGTTGAGCCTGATCTTAATGGTGCTGTTAGTAGCATTCCCTTCGTAATTTACATTGATTGTCAAATTACAACCAACTCATCTATCTTACAATATTATGCTCATACTTTAGAAATAATGATAAATTCTAAAATCTACTTAATCAAACGATCCTTTAGTAGTTTTTGAGATACCCATACATACAAATATTATTGTCACTTAAAGTAGCTCTATTTCACCCAACTGAAACCTGAGCATGGGAAATTCTCTGTCTTTCTAAAGGTCTACTTTTACTCTATAGTGCACTTCCATTTGTCCTTCAATGCCCATTACCTGGAACGAAGGAACAATAATCCAGTTTAGTCAAAAGTTTATTATTTTGCGGGTCAATTACAATGATGTAGAAATGCTTGAATTGTAACACTAATTGAAACAGTGTTACTTTATATTCCAAAATTGTTATTGTTTGTTATCTGGTCAATAATCATTTCATGGCTAATCATCCATTACTAAACAATTATCAATAATAATCAACTAAAATAACTGCTCCAAATCACTCTTTCAAATGTTCTGCAACACTTACTGTCAACTTTGCTAATATTAAAAGACTTATCATTCCCATTACCGCTTCCTTGACTTAATATTCAACTGATGTCTTTCATGTTACAACTGATTAATTGGTAGTTTTTCCCTTTTATCTAAGGAACTGGCTTAGTCCATTGTTAAAATATGCCTTGCTAATGCAAACGATGAAAAGTCTTCACCTCATCAAGCATTATGTAAATTAGGAATTGTATCTATGAGTATTGTTTCATTTCTCCTAAAAATCATTTATACCCAAAGGCTGCAAGATATATTCTTTGGCTTGTTATGGAGAACTAACTGGAAGTATTGATATTTTATAAAAACCAAAAGAACTGCGGATGCTGTAAATCAGGAACAAAAACAGGAGTTGCTGCAAAAGCACAGATGCTGCCAGACCTGCTGAGAAGAAAAAAGTCAGAGTTAACATTTCGGGTCTGGTTCTGAGGAAGGGTCACCGGACCCGAAACGTCAACTCTGATTTTTTCTTCACAGATGGTGCCAGACCTGCAGAGCTTTTCCAGCAACTTCTGTATATTGATATCATATGCTTGGAATTAAAAGTAGGAGGCAGTTGGAAATATGTTTGAAAATTGCTGATGAAAGGAAATCATGAATTATTCTTCCATAACATTTTCTACAGGAGAAAGATGAGAATAATATTGAAGAATTTAGGTTTCTTAACTCTTCAGAACAGTTTAAATAAGAATCAGTGTTTATGCTAAATAAATAGACAACTTGGGACATTTTTATGGAATGCATGACCAACCTTTATCATGAATTTTATCCTTTGTTTTGACTCGTTAAGGCAAAATCATTGCTAGTTTTAGCCAGTAAACACATGACCTATGTGATAACTTCCATCATTTGGAAGACAGATTGTTAGCATTGTGCAAATAATGTTATTAATAATTACTACTTTCATAACAGTAAGTTGAACACAAAATATTGGATATTTGACAAGTGATTTGTGAAACAGATGCCAAGTCATGGTAGTGATTGAGAAATTCATGAGGAGGACAGGGTTTTAGTAAGCACACTCAGAGAGACCTAGGCAGCTGACCCTGGCCAGCACAAAAGGGAGGTATGCACAAGAGGCCACTTAGGGAAACAATTTCAGTGGATGGGGTTTCTTGGGAGATAACAGAGGTATGTAGGGGCATGGCAATATTCATATTGTTATACTTCATTATCGCACTTTTTTGCTGTATGTTTTGAAGCATAATATTTCTTTGTGATTTGACAACACCTTGTTTATGTGCTGCATAAAGTGATGTCCTAGTGGTAATATTGCTGGACTGTTAATCCAGAGACCCAGATAATGTTCTGGGGACCTGGGTTCGAATCCCACCATGGCAGATGGCAGAATTTGAATTCAATACATATCTGGAATTAAGAGTCAAATTATGACCATGAATCCATTGTTGATTGTTGGAAAAACCCATCTGGTTCAAAAATGTCCTTTAGGGAAGAAAAGTGCCAACCTTACCTGGTCTGGCCTACATGTGGCTCCAGAATCACAGCAGTGTGGTTGACTCTTACCTGCCCTCTGGGCAATTAGGGATGGGCGATAAATGCTGCCTGGCCAGTGACACCCTCATCCCATGAATGAAATAAAGAAAAAAAAAACTTGTGGAGATAGGTACTTGTGAGTGAGGACAAAGGTTAGACACTTGAGCTGCATAAGAAAAAAACAATAAAAGCAGTGATTCAGATTATCCAAAGTGTAACTAAAGAGAAATATCTTCAAGATATTCATGAAGGCAGCAGGAAAAGAAGTTGCCAAGGCAGATAAGCTCATTATAAAAAGAACGGCTTGAAAGCAGGAGAAATGGACAGTAATAGTGTAGTGAAGCTAACAGCACTTAAGGAACAAAAGAGGCACTTAGGAACATTAGTCCGAGAAAATTGCTGAAAAATGATGGGGAGACAATTGAACAACTTTAAATGAGCCAGTGGACTTTGAACTGTGATGGAAATTCAAGTATTAATGAGAGAGAGATTGTGGGTTAGAGTATTTTGGACTAACTGTTCTGAAGTGGAAGGGAAAATATTGGAAGGAGGAGATTCATAGCTGGAGTTTCAAAGTAACAACAATGTAAATGGGAAGAGGAAGGCAAGCTTTGTTTTTGGACTTCGGCCTTAGTTGGAAGCTGGGAACGTTGACACAAACAAGGCTGGTGGTGTATGTGCTTCCTGAAGCTAAAGTGGGTATCTTCAATTTATGCTATCAACATTTGCCTGTGTGAAGGTTTTGGTTTCTTCAGCTCAGTCAATTGGTGGAAGAAGTCTTAGGGCCAATGCCAGGATGGAGAAGTAGAAATGAGTACCATTGATCACCATGCTGCCAGGGCAATGAATAAATGAAGAGGAGTCTTGACAAATACAAAATTTGAACATAAGGTCAGTGAAGGAGAATGCATTGGAAGTGATGCTTCTGTTCCAATAAGTACAAGTGAAATCATGGACAAGTTAAAAAAAATGTTCTCAGAATAAAAACAAGGTTAAAACCAAAATCTCCTGAAGAAAATGGAAGTAAAATTGTTGTAATCCAGGTAATTTTTTTGGTGGGGTTATTTCTTAGTCAAAACATAAATGTTGTCTGGAATTAAACTAAGGAGACTAGATTGACAGCTTTTAGAAAGCTCTGCGAGTATGATAGTGTTTTTGCACACTCCTTCCCTTTGGCTAGCCATTAGTTGTAAAGTACAGCAATTCAACTGCTGTGCAAATATAACACCAGTTAAAATGGCTCTTCATGAAAGAAAATGTGTTCCCTACAGTTTAATCTAATTCTGGAGTAATTCTCATTTCAGGTCTTGTAAAATGTTAACACACTTTTTGGTTTCAGGACAAAAAACAAGCAATTATTTCATTGCAACTGCATATTATTTCAACATCTTATAATGCAGTCAATTTTATATGTGCGCCAACGTGCTCGTACTAATGCCAAATGGTTTTATGTAATAGATGCTGAAAGGTCACATTTATAAGATTGCACTTGAGGTTAACTTCAGATCAACCTGAACTGAAACAAAATTTACTTAACTATGAAACATATACTTTTGGTCAGAAATTAATTAGGACTGCACCATTCTTATATTTGTTATTTTTTGTTAATCCAGGAATTCAGAGCGGACAGAAAATGCACATTGTTAAGAACTGAAACTTAAAATGCTGTCTCCCGACATAAGCCATATTGCATTTAAGGCTCAATCCACGTGAAAAACACAAAACATCCTCAAAACATTACCAAGTCTGCTGTGGTCTCCCATAGAAGTCAAAAATGAATACCTGCAGACTTAAAAAGAACATGCAAAGCGTATTTATATTTTTACAACATTTCTTGAATATTGGCTGCAGTAATTAAAAATGCAAGACTAGCTGTTAGCTGCAATCTGTAAAATCTTATTAGCAAAAATTACCATTCAATCTTGATTATGTTCCCAGGAGTCATTTAAGATGTATACTCAAAGAGTCTGCTATTCTCAGAGCAATAAAATATTTTAATGAAAATTATAAGTAAACAAATAGAATCAGTACTAACTGTAGACTAAGTGATTGTAGCCTTCAACTGTACAGTTTGTGATCCACAGTGGCCAAGACACTGATCAGGGCTTTTCAGGAAAAAGCTGTACTGCAAAACAACAGAAATGGTAACAATTCTTTTTCTTAGAAAGAGTCTAGTTCGAGTCATTAAAGACTGCCATTAAGTGAGTGGTGCAGAAGTTAGTGAGTGGCCCTTGAAAGATGCATCCAATCTTTTCAATACATGTAAAACAACATCCTATACAACCTCAACAGGACGTCCTAATTCCAATACTCAATGGTCTGAGCAACGAAGGCAAGCATGCTAAATGCCTCCTTAACCAGCCTGTCTAGCTGTGATGCAATTTTCAAAGAATTATGTACCTGAACCTCTCGGCCTCTCTGTTTGACAACACCACCCAGGGCACGACCATTAACTACGTAAGTGCTGCCCTTGTTCTCATTACCTAAAATGCAATACCTCACATTTACCCATTGATCTGGAATGCATTGCCTGAAAGGGTGGTAGAAGCAGATTCACCAAACCCTTCAAATTAAAAGTCAATAAGTATGTAAAAAGAAAAAAAAATGCAAGGCTATAGCAAAGAACAATGGAGGAGAACAAATTGGATCACTCAACCAAACAGGCAAGGTGTGCACGATGGACCAAATGGCCTCCTCATTGCTGTGTCATTCTACAGCTCCAGGAAGGTAACAAGACATGAAAAAAAAAAGACAGACACAGAGAATATGATTCCAAGAAAGAGAAGGAAACAGAGTTAATACACAGAGAAAATATTTCTCCTGTTGAATCTATGAATATATTCTAATGGTTTTAAAAATGGAATATTACTGAGTGTATGAAGCAAAACCAGACAAAATACGTCTATCATCAATGATGATGTAAATATGCAGTGGTATATTTTTAAAGGGCAATTATTGAACTTCCAGGATTCATAGATAATTCGAATTTCGAAGCTGACACTAAAAAATCATGATACCAAATGATTCTTCAAAACAGAAAGAAATATAAGATATATAATTCCCAAAGGGAGAAATGCCAGTGGAAAAATAGTGTCAATAGAAACATCTGGAAATGTGTTAAAGTGCAGTTAAAGAGACTGAGAAATGAGCATAGCATTGATGATCAATCATAATAGTAAAAAGAATCTTTTTCTCATAGAAATTGTACAATAAACAAGGAGACCATTCAACCCATTCTGCTTGTGCTGAGTCTTTGAAAGAACTATTCAATTAGTTCTATTTCCCTTCTTTTACAATGCTGATATAATAACAAGCTTTGTAAAAATTAGGGAAGAATCACACAACAATGCAAACAAGGCTGAAAGTGAAGGTGAACAGTGAACAAAAAACACCTAATACAGTATGATTCTAGAATCAAATTGTAGAACATGAATATTTTATGTGTTCAACTGCAATTCCGCACTGCTATTTCAGCAAATGCATTATTCCGGTTAAAACATATCAGTTTATTCACTTATTCATTCAGCAATGAGATAAAAAAATTCAGGGGAGTCCATCCCACTAATTCCTTCAACACTGATTGAGGGCCCAATTAGTTATCAAAAACACTCATTAGAGAAGGTGTTCAGCGCATACTCTGCATAATCGGACATCATCCAGCAGAATAAACAACTCCAACATAAAATAGATAAGCAACTTAAAAGTGATACTAAAACCATCTAAACCAGCCAGGGATAGATTCCATTTATTCTTGGGTAACAGAAGACAAAATATATTGATTTCTGATGCTGTGCGAGAGTTGATGAATCTTGTGAAGGTCTAGTTAAATTGGAAATGCCCTAATGCTGCACACATTTTCACAAGTCAACAGAATAGATCTGGGCCACTGCAAATTTATCAATGTCACATCAGTAAAAGGTAAAATAATGGGATGGATTATCTTGAAGATCAATAAAGCAAATACAATACTGAACTACTGAGCTGAAACATTGAGCACAAGTTGGAAAAAAGTCAAGATAAAATCTGCATCTGTAGTTCTGTTCTTGTCACGAAGACAGTGGCGTGTGAGAAACCCTGAAGAAGACTCTCAGAAGGGTCACAAAATAATACTACATAAGATAAGCATAATAGACTTTAAATTCTAGAAACAGATACAAAGCAGTCTTCTGCAACAGGCAGAGGACAGGAGGTTCTTTCTGGATTGAAAAGCCAAAATTGGCCAACTGAACTTGATGTAGTGTTGATCCTGCATCATTATGCAATTTTCACTCCAAGCACTAGCTGGGGAGCTGCTAAATGTGAACTGCTGGAGCCAGCTATTTTCGCATTCGTCTGCCTTTTGTATATCTTTGCTATTTTTGAACAATTACTAGCTATTTCATTGTGCCTGAGAAATTATACTCATGTTAACACATTCAGAAAGGCCAAGTAAATTAAGGGAGCAATGCATGAAATAACATATAATCATGAAGTAAGACATTGCAAATTCACAATATCTTAGGGACTCAGGGATGTTGATAGTGGTTTCAATTAAAAAGCTTTAAAATGATGCAAATATTGCAGCTTTGCGGCAAGAAAAGTAGAAATGCGAGGTAGCATGTTTTCCACATGTATTTATCAACATTTAACATGCAGAATTATTAAATTTATGCATTTGTCATTTCACATTCTCGTAACAAATTATTGATTATTATTGAAGGTAAGAATCTAGTTACAATTGGGCTGAATAGAATCCAATCACAGACTTTCTTTCCATCTAAACCAACGAGGAAGCACACAATAGGTTCTGAGCAATGTGGGTGATGGCAAGATCGATGACACAATCGGACAACAAGTACATCAAGGTCAATTTCAATGTCAGGAGAAACCTGTACCACCTCTTCTGCTTTTACAAATGTCGTGGTGAGAATCTTGCTAGGCAGTGGTGCTTGCCAACTGACAGTGAATACTGCACGTGAAACACTTTGTTAACAGCTCAACACACCTCATTACAATTCAACCTCCCACCTTACCAATCTTGCCAAACAATCCCAATGTCACAAAGAACTCTGTATGAAAACCAGAGTGAGCTCCTGACTGGTTCAGCTTGCGACTTCCATGGAAAGACTTTCATGTTGGGCACCAACATCTCAAGGCCAACACTCTGCAGGCACTGACCATACACATTCCATGTCCACGGACAGCTGGAGTTGATATGTTCCAGTGTCCAGGAACCTTCATAGCACGTATCGGATCCACTTAAGGATGCTTCTGTTGTAATGTAGGATGATATTATTTAATCATACATGGGCCATTTCCAAATCTGCATTGATTACCCCTGATGAATGCATATTTCTCTGTGGGTAATGTCTCTGTTATGTCATCATAATATTTGCCAGCAGCCTGCAATGCAGAATACGAGCCTGTGACCTTTCCAGTTTTAGTTCCATGAGGTAGTCTACGTGTTTCCTTTTGCATATTTATCTTCACAAGTGGACTGTTCCCATCCTCCTCAAGATTTCCTAAATCCCATGTTCAACCTCTTTTGCAGGAACTGAAAGAAAAATCCCATCCCTCTGATCCAAGTGGCCCCGCCCACTCATGAATATCCTTCCTTCTTCCCTTGTTGAAAGAGTTCATAATCCCTCTCAGCATTCATAGCTTCACTTCTGTTACAGATTTTGTTTTCCCCCAAAAATATTCTTCACTAGTAAGATACCTAAAATTATGTACTTTTTAAAACTTTATTTTTACTCTAGTCTCTATATTGGCTCAGTCTTCGTTGCATTCACCTCCTCCGATAAAGAATGTATTTAGTTTGGATCTTAGCTACTACGTGCTTGAACATCTCTAATGGCATCCCACTGTCAACATTTCACTGTTAATGATCTACCCAATTAATCAGCACTGGGTTGCCATTCATTTTACTGAAGCTAACTTTGTTCCAGCTCAGAACCTCAAGTCTTCACCATCACCTTTCCCTGGATATTACTTACATTTGTTATTTCTCAAAGTGCCCTTCCCACATCAGTTCAATTATTTGGAATAATTTGATTATCCATATCTAAGATGTACTGCTTCTAACCTGGCAGTTCACGCATTGTACTGAGTATATAATTATACTTAATGCATCCCTAGAACCCTTTCTCATTGTGACCAAAAGCAATTATCGGATTTTAGTCTTTTTAGGATGACCTCCCATGTGCTACCCATATCTCGCAATATAATAATTCTGACAGCTACAAATTATGAGGGTGCGAGAAAAATCAGAACACTTATAAACCATATAAGAGTAATCAGCAACTTAAGTCACATTGACAATCATAGAATCCCTACACTGGGGGAGTAGGCCATTCCGCCTATTAAGTCTATAATGACCATCTGAAGAGCAACCCCCGATCTCAGACCCACTTCCCCATTCCTGTAACCCTGCATTTCCCATGGCTAATCCACTTGGCCTGCACATCCCTGGGTACTGTGAGCATGTTAACACGACCAATCTACCTAACCTGTGCATCTTTGAACTGTGGATGGAAACAGGACCACCCGGAGGAAACCCATGTAGACACAGGGAGAATGCACAAATTTCACACAGACAATTATCCAAGTCTGGAATCGAACCGAGGCCCCTGGTGCTGTGAGACAGCAGTGACAGCAACTGAAGGATGAGGGTGTAGCTACCTGTGTACCGACTAACAGTCACAATACAACGTGGAAAATAGGAAAAGTAACCAAAGCAAGAAGAAAAATCAACCTACAAGCCAAACCACCATGGGAACGGGACTTACATGACTAAACTCTTGTGACTAATGAACAAACCTGCTGAAATACATATGAAATACATACACCTCCTTTATCTACTGCGTGTTTGCTTTCATTATCACTACACTTCCAAACAAAATAGTAAGTAATTTATATATATCCTAAAAATTCATTAAATTCAGTCAACTCAAATTTTCTACTTGTTGGGAGGGCAGGAGTTAATGGCTCAATGACCACAAGCCTGGTTGGTGATCAGCTGGAGGAATTGATCAATGTGGATATATTTGCAAATGCTCTTCCTCGATCCTTCTTCTTGAAACCTTCTGGCAGGGACACAAGAACTGCATTGATTTACAGTAGGAGACTGTTTTGTATTGGAATACCCAAAACATCCATCAGATACCAAGACTAATATAATGCTAATTGACAAAATAGCTCATTACTGCCACCTAGAAGAAAATTATTTTTTCAACCCTGGTTCTGCAAGTTATTAATTTCCTTTAATTGATGAGGTGTATTTTTAAATGGAAAGAAAAACAATGTATTAGTGTTTGTACTGTATATCAGAATTGTGAATCTTTTATGGTGCATTTATAATGCTATGCCCAGTCTATCTGTTCCATTCATATATCTTCTTTTCATGACCTGACTTAAGTGGACATAGCCCAATTAGCAGGGAGCATGTAGCAGATATCTACTTATGTGAACAGCTCCCCTTGCAATCATTAAAATTTAAAAGGTCAGAATGTCCTTGAATTAAGCTCCAGGTTACAATTAAACAGAGGCTTCAAAGACCCAAAGGCACAGCTGAGAACGTACTTAACCAGGTTCGATGTTCAGCACAATCTTACTTCTTGCCAGACAGCAGCATGGAGCAGCATCCAGAATTCCACAAAATCTCACACAGCTTTTTTTTTTGAGAAGTTTGTTGGGGCATAAGCTTAAAATGACAATGGAACATTGTCATTGGCAACATTTCCTTACATCTGTTTTCCACGTGTGTACAAATCTAAGACCCAGACCTACAGAAAAAAAAAATCATAGGTTGCTTCTGAACCCTGCCAAAATGCTAGTCCTAATTTTACATGGACTATCTGAACACACTTTCAGAGTGAATGAGCTGCATTTCATGCTGAGGGCCCAACTATTGATGTTAGGTTTCTATCTGGAACACTCAGAGATGGCCTCCTGTTTCCCTGCCGATAGTCAATTCAGGCAGCTGCGGACAGCGACATTGAGCACAGGCTCAAATCAAACAAACCACTGAAAAAACCAATAACAAAACTGGTTCCTGAAAATCCTTTCAGAGCTAAAAGCTATTTGGAAAACAATAAAAGGATTTTTTTTAGTCTCCAAGAAATTCACCGACACTGCTGGCCAAATATAGTGGCTGTCACAGCTAACTTTTAACTAACTGCAAATCAAAAACTAAAAAAAAATGTAATCCAAGTCTTTCCTGTTATGAAATAATCTCTTGTATTTAAATTACAGTGGAACACTTTGTAATCAAATCTTGTTATCAGACGCTCAGTTTACTATTGGCTACCACTGTTAGAAATTTGAGAATGCATAAAATTGTGACATTCTCAACATAGATTTTAATGCAGATATTTTAATCTTAAAAAAATTCTTTGCAGGTTCTAAGAGAAGCTCAGACATATAACTCTTGACATACACTTTGAACTAAAATGCATCATAGCTGGATAAGAGTTAAAGCATTTAAATAGTTACATGAAATAAAGTAAACAAAGCAAGTTGTTCGGCATCTGCAGCTATCCTTCATATTTTCCTGCATGCAATTTTCTTCATGCATTTCATTAGCACTCAAACTGTGTTGCCTAACACATTTTTATTGAATGGATTATCCTTTACTCCAACACATGGAGAACCACAAGGTATGAATTATTTAGTGTGATTTCATCTCATAACTTGCTTTTTTTTTCCCTTTCACTATGTTTGGAAAAGAAAAATCGAATCACAAATGGGAACTTTCAAACGCAGAACATAATTTGAAAATTTCTTTCCAGTGTGCAATAATACAAGCTGCTTAGTTTTGTGAAAGCTTTAAAAAAGGTATCACCTGTTGACAATGAATCATACAGATCAGCATATTACCCGAATCCTGCTAGAGCTAAGTGCCACAACTTTTCCAAGGGTCACTGTGACCACTGCTGAATTTGGGCGCATACATGGACATCATATGAAATTGATATTTGTGTATGTTGGATTCTCTTTGTGAAAGACAAACAGACTTATCTTTACATCGTGCCTTTTGCAACCTCAGGAAGTCTTACAATACTTTACAGCAAATCAATTATTTTTAAAATATAACATGGAAAATACAGCAGTCAATCTTTGCACAGCAAAATCCAAAGCATACATCCAACATGTGATAATGACCACAGTATTGTTTGTTACCTCGCTTTTAAGAGTGTTTGCCTTTAAAGAGTCTGCGAGATGTGTGCATAGAAGATTACAATGCTTCCTGACAGTTAGTTTGCTTCCTGTTTGCAAGCTGTATCCACGCAAATTAGTTGCTTCAGTGTAACGGCTGCTTCATAACTTATAAAGGGATTTCATGTTTCACATGAATAAACCCACTGAGTTAATCACTCCTTATTGAGCAATTAATCATTACATCATCATTAAAATAATATCTGAGCAGCAGTGGAAAGCTTTACGCTGTTGAGACATATCATCTTGAATAGTCAGCAAGCAGGTTAATATTAACAGTCTTAAATCATTCTTTTTGACTAATGAGGGGGATCTTGTTGAAACATGTAAAATTCTAACAGGGATGGGCAGACTGGATGCAGGAATGATGCTTCTCTAGGCTTGAGGGTCCAAGAAAGGGATCCAGAGGGTGGTGAACCTGTGCATCTGATCCAGAAACCATTTAGATCCACTTAGAAATTGGAAACACAGGTCGAGACGGTAAGTATGTCAGGACGAAAAGTTGAAGAGCAAAAGAATCCACAAAAAATAGATCCCACATTAGAAAACCAAGCCAGAATCAGATTAAACTCCTGTATTCAAGGTGACAATTTCATGTCATTTAGGCAGAAGTCTTTGGAAGCCATAGGCGACATTATGAACAGAATTGTTAAACTGCTGATCAAATCCACTCTCATGGAACTTTTGAGAAAAATCTGCTAGACAAAGCAAACTTCTGGCATTGATGTGCAATTGAAGGATGAACACAAGCATGAACTTATCATCACAATCCCAAATACAAACTTGAGAGTTGACAGAATCATTGAACATAGCAAGTTATGTTGAAGGTGTGATCTTATGCACGCACCAATGAAAAGCTCAGCTTCCAATAAATTGGAAAGCATGTGGCACAAAAGACCATGGCAAAGGCTGTTACAGCTACAGAGAGCCATGCATCAACACAAGCGGTACTTTTAAGCTACAATAAAGACCATCTGGTATCCACCAGAGGCATACACATGAAGTGATCAATAAACCTGAGTCTAATGTACATGATGTAGCAAGTAGCAATGAACAGATGTTCCACACTGGCAAGCTCATAGAAAACATTATTGACATAGCACCATCCAAAGTGCTTGCAAAAATTCAAATTAACTGTCCTTAGAAAACTGATGATTTTAACTATTGTCTAAGATTAACATAGGACAAGTACTGAGAAACTAGCCCGTTGAATTCTAAGATATATGTGTGCACAAACAATGGGAAACCATGAAGAAGCCTAAAAAGTTAAAACTCGTGACAGCTGATCAATTCCATAAATGTAGATTCAAGTGTACCGTAGTATAAACACAATCCGTCTGGATGTTGCGGACGTTCTAATCATAGACAATGCATTGAACACAGTTTCAATTTCTTTAATTAGCAAAGGACAGACATATTTGAAAGCTTTCAATGCTAGTGTACAGGTTAACAAAAACAGTCATTTTGACAAGCTCAACCTTGCTTAGTTGCAAAATGGCCTATTTTGAAAGTGAATTTTTGCAGTGACCAACAAAACTTAGTAACATAATTATCCATGAAAGAAACTTCAAACGAGAAGTAACCTGTAAAGTATACTCCAGTACCTGGGGTCAGAACTTACTTTGTAGAACAGAAAAATTTCATGAAAAATGTGCAAAATAGTCATTAAATAAGCATCAGTGGGACACAAATCTAATATGAAGCAAGAAGGAATATGCCAGGTGGAAAATAATCCTCGCTAACCAGACATATACCTGTTCGGGCAAGTTTGAATGATTCTCTTTTCTCCTTCATCTGCGGTTAAGCGTAATGCAGTTATATCTGAATCCTTGATCACCAGCATTAATTGTTGCAATAGTCATGATTTATTTGCACCTAGTTCTATCACATTGGGCAGAGCATCAATGAAACAAAATGACAAACAATTTTTAACAAATGTACATTCTTCCAAAAACTAAATTAGATACAGTCAGAAAGCAGGAAGAATAAAAGCAAATTAATGAAAACACTCAACAGCAATATCTGTGGAGAGAGAAACAGGATATTCCAATTCTAAGGCAAGTTCGTCAACCTGAAATATTAAAATTCAATTCTTTTCCCTACAAATACTGATCGACCTCCGAAGCGCTTCCAGCATTTTCCTTCATTTTCCTTTGGTGCTTACAGGCAATGAAATAACTAAGCAAATGGACAAAACTATCTTTTGCATGCTTAGTGTCTTAAAATTAATTTTAAAAAAGTGACAAAAATGACCAAAGGAAAGGGCAGCACTGGCAGAGGACAGGCACAACTTTTATTGCCCAATATTCTGAAAAATCTTGTGACCCTGGAGAGTGAATGATGTGATGTGCAGAATTACCAGCAACAGCAAGCTCTGCAAGCCATTAACTAATTGCTATTGTTGTTGGAGTCCGGAGCACGTTTAATACTCAAGATATTAATGCACAGCCCTTGTGTGGGTGATGAGACGAAAAAATTCAATGGCTTCTTTCTCCCAGTATATACACACATTAACAATATAGATGTATAAGAAAAAAGAGAAGTGGAGGGAGGAGAAATGGGACAATAGATATCTACAAATCAATTAGGTTAATGTCAGTAGTAGGGAAAATGTTCAAATCAATTATAAAGAATATGATAACTGGACATTTTGGAAAGAATGGTAAAACTGCACAGAGTCAACAGGAAATGACATTTGAGTACTGCTTTGGATATTACTTGCAGCATTAATAAAGGAGAACCAATAAGTCTGTACATTTGGATTTTCAGAAGATCTTTAATAAAATCCACAAAGGAGATTAATAAGTAAAACTACAATACTAGATTGAGGATCAATTAACAGACAGAAAGGTCACGTTCCACAAGTATAAGTGCTAGGGATCCAAAGGTGTTAACAATCTATACAAATGATTTGAATGTGAGGACTAATAGTAATGCTTTCGTATTTGCTGAGGACACCAAGGAGATCATGGCCATCAACAAGATGTCAGGAAGACTTGGATAGTTTTTGACAAATGGGCTACAGATTATAATATGAATAAGTGTTAAGCAATTCATTTTGGTACAAGGTAAACAGAAAGGTAGAATATTTATTAAATGGTGAGAGGTTCAGAAATACTGGTTTTCAAAGAGACCTGTGCGTCCTCATTCATGAGATGCTATTTATTTGCATGTTGGTTCAGCAAGTAATTAGCATGGCAATGGTCTGTTGATCTTCATCACAAGGGGATTTGAATACAGGGGAAAAGAGATTTTTCTGCACACAAGCTCTGCTTTACAGAGCTTTGGTGACTTTTCACCTGGAAAACTGTGTACAGATATTCTCCCCTTATCAAAGGATATACTTGCCGTAGAAGGAATGCAATCAATTACTTCCTGGGATGACAGGGCTGTCTTATGAGAAGAGATTGAGGAGAATCGGTCTGTATTCACGACAGTTTTGAAGAATGGGGGCTGACTTAATTGATACTTCCAAAATTCTTAAAGAGCGTGACAGGATGGACATAGGTAAGATGCCTCTCTGGTTGGTGAGTCTCAAGCCAGGGGAACATAATCTCAAGACGAGCAGTAGAACATTTAAGACTGCAATGGGGGAATTTCTTTACCCAGAGAGTTATGGAAGCTCAGTCACTATTCAAGATAGAAACTGATAGAATTTTGTTGATGAATAACATCATGTGATACAGAGACAATGTGGGAGATTGGCATTGAGGTAGATAATTGCTTGACAGGCTAAATGGCCTCCTCCTATTTTTACATTCATGTCATGACCATCCTTCTCAGTAATTTTGATAATGAATAGTCTTCAGAATCTGTCCTTCAAGATCCCTTTGTATGTTAGGCTAACTTTTTGCAAGCACTTTGTATTAACAGCTTATTCTCTCCAACTAGGTCCAAGTCAGGTTAACAGCATGACCTACTTCTCTGGCAAACTGGAGAAAATTATGTCAGTTGTAGCAGAAAGTCAGAACTCAAGCACTACTGTAACTGGCTAGCAAAAGCAATTTCTTTTAATGTTCTTGCAAGTTATCTAGTTTTGGTGGACACAGTTTTTCATTTATTTTTACTTGAAATGGCATTGTTTGAATACAAAGGAGAAATTTAATCTGTTCAGCAATGGGATTCTAGACTTACAGCAGCAAGTAAATACAGGTTCCAAATGGATCAATGCATTTGGCATCTTCAGTTTGTTCTGAAGGACTTGAGTCATCTTATGGTAATGAGTATTCACACCTTAACTGCACAAAACTAAATGAAGGATACCTTAAAATGATAATGTTAGATGGTGATGACGAAATTCGATTAAAATAGGCTTCAAATGGTTTTAAAAAGAACAAATCTTGGATGCTATATTTAAAACTGCTAGAACAACTAAAATTCTTAAATTACAATAGCGCAATGTCTACCATTTTGAATCTCTTCTCTTCACCTAACTTGGTATTGTGGAAACGTTGGTGAGCAAACGTCCCAACTGACATTTAAACAAAAGTGCTTTAGGCCCCTCAAAGCTGAATTCCATTTCACAGAGTGAGACATCTGGGCTGACTGTCCAGCAACAGTGACTTTCTCACTCTAAGACTGTACTGGATTGACTTTTAAAAAAGTATACTAACTCTCAACTTATGTCTTGAAAGGCTGAGATCTGTTAGATGGGAAAGTATTAGTTTCTGTTAAACATGCTGAACTGTCGCATTCTGTCACAATTGCATTTCCCAGGACAGCATTGTCAAGGTAAAAAAAAAAAGTCACAGCGTACAAAGATGAAACATTTGTGTTTGAAGTGCATTAACAGGCCTTGAAGATTAGCAAGAATTGACTGCTTCAGATTGGACACAAACTTGTTTGAAAGAATATCACTGCAGTTAAGTCAAGCTGAATGTTGGAAGGTAGGTACCTGCTCGAACCATCCCCAACTGGTCGAAATGGATTGACTGAATGTGCATTCCTTAAACAAAGAGGTCACATAATTTTGTTTTTGGCCAGATTAAGTATGAGTCAAAGGATAAACCACCATCAGTACAATATTTTGTCTGTCCCTGGAAATATAGTATTAAACAAGTTGTTAAAGAAACATTAGGGGGAACGTTACAATGATAGAGAATAAGTGACCTGGCCAATCATTACAGAGCGAAAATCTACATGAACTTCATTATTCATAGGTGATTCTGTGCATTTCATTTATTTTGCATTTTGAATAAAAGGCTCTTGTGGCACATTGGTAGTGCCTCTACCGCTGAGCCAAGAGGCCTGGGTTCAAGTCCCATCTGTTCCAGAGGTGTGTAAGAACATCTCTGAACCAGCTCATTTAGTAAATACTTATATTTTGAACAATTTGAAGTAATCACCTATAGTGAAGATTGATTTTTTAAATTGCATGTTAAAAACGTTTATGTGTGAATCTAATAAATTGATAATTGCTCCAGCCATTTGAAAGCTTGTGATTGTCTTGCATGAACCAGAATAAGAAACAAGCTCAGCATCACTCAACTCCATATGTGCACACTTTTCAGTGGGATAGTGGTCAAGAACAGGAATCTTTTATGATTTCTAGCTAGCTAATTAGAAGTTGTGAGGTTAGTTTGAGCATGCCAATTATGACATTGCTCAGATCAACTCATACAGCATCGACTCAGGGGTCATGCTAGATAGTTCACAGTCCATTGAGCTCAGTAACAGTGAGTAGACCCCCTGAGCTGTTGAAGGAGCTGGCTTGTTTATGTTTATTAGTTCTCTACCAAAACCAAATTTGAACATACTTGATTCTTCAAAAGTAATACATAAATTCATCAACACTTACAATGAGATCATGGACAGTCAGATTTCTCCAAAATCCTGCCTATCCTTGGTAACCTTTCAATCCCTTTGTTATTAAGAATCTGTCCACCTTTGCCTGATGTATATTCGATGATTCCACCGCCTTGTAACAAAGTGTTCCAAATGCATAGAACCCTCTGTAGGAATAAGAAGTTGACTCATCTGTGTCTCAAATGGGTGAGCTCTTACTATGAAACAGTGATCTACTTGAACTTTCTTCACTGAAATATTGCCCACTTCTGCTTTACCCTCACAATCAACAACTGCTGAAATCCTAAGGCAGGCTTAATTACCCTAAAGCATAACTCTCTTTGCTGATGTCCTGTCTGCACAAATTATAACTAATCCATTACATCACATATATCCTCATGTACCAAAGTATCAGCAATACTGTTATTCCTCTCTTCATCAAACTCTGTTAGCTCCCCTAACATAACAAATGGCAATAAATGTATAGTTATATGCAGCAAGATGTGGACATCATCAGGATTTGGGCTGATGAGTGGCAACTAACATTCACATCACATATATGCCAGGCAATGATCATTTCAAACAAGAGGGAATCTAACAATCTCCCCTTGTCATTCATCACTGAATTCCCGAATAATGACATCCTGGGGCTCATCATTCACCTGAATGTGAACTGGACTAGCCATATAAAGATTATAGTTACAACAGAAGGATCTAGTCTGAGAATTTAGGAGCAAGTAATTCACCTCCTTACTTCCCAAAGCCTGTCCACTATCTAAATCAGGCATATGATGTAGTACACTCTACACCTGCCTGGATGAATGCAGTCTGTACAACATTCAAGATGATCAACACCACCAAAGGCAAAGCAACCACTTGACTGTCATCTCCCCTCACTTGTTTCAACATTGACATCAATGTGTACAATCTACCAGATGCACTGCAGCAACTCTTGATGTACCTTGCAAGCCCATGACCTTTACCACCTTGAGGGATAAGGACAGCAGATGCATGGAAACACCACGACCACAAGCTCCCCTCCAAGCCATAAACACACTGACTTGGAACTACATCACTGTTCCTTCACCTTTGCTGAGTGAAAATCTTGGCACTTCCTTCCTAACAGCACCGTAGACCTGCCTAAATCTACAGACTTTTATGGTTCAAATAGGCAGCTCATCATTACTTTCCCAAGGACAATGAGGGATCAGCAATAAAAAACAAAGGATGAAGAACATGGTCATTTTTTTAAGCCTCAAAATATTTCTATGGACCGTGGAACGAGGTCAACTGAACTCTTTTATTCTGTAAGAAATGGTTTAATTTGGAATAAGCTGTGGTTTGTTCCATAAGACTCTGTTTGTGAAGGAAAGAGAGTGAACTCTCTTCTAGGGTTAAATATGGAGAAAAGTTTATTCATATTCAAATACAAGTTTGTATTCCCAACTGCCCCCACATATATGTGCGCACACAAAACTAACAGAAATGTCTTCCAGATAACAAGGTGTACAGCTGGATGAACACAGCAGGCCAAGCAGCATCAGAGGAGAAGGAAGGCTCACGTTTCGGGCCTAGACCCTTCTTCAGAACACAGGCCTGCTGTGTTCATCCAGCTCTACACCTTGTTATCTCAGATTCTCCAGCACCTGCAGTTCCTACGATCTCAGAAATGTCTTACAGCTATGAATACTGAAATCAGAGTACAGATATTAATTCATGTGATTGCCAGAGAACAAAACGCTATTATCCTTTGAAGCCCAGGCTCAGGTGGATTCAGCGAGCCTAGAGTAAGTGTTGCAGAGTTCCTTTCCAAGTTGATAAGCTTTAAAAGTAACAACAGAAAGTGCTGGAAAAACCCAGCAGGTCTGACAGCAACTGTGGAGAGTGAAACAGGGGTAACGTTTCAAATCCAAAATGATTCTTCAGAACGTTAACTCTGATTTTCCCTCAGCATATGCTCCCAGACCTGCTGAGCTTTTCTGGAACTTTGTTTTCCTTCACATCTCCAGCAGACACAGTACTTCATTTTTATTTTAGAGCTTTAAAGTTCCTTTTAAAAGACACAATGATGAGATTAACATACAAAGTCTTGGCCAATCTTTCAGGCAACGAGAGGAACATTGCATTGATGCAGGTTTCAAGGAGTTTTATTTCATGCAGGCATGCTGGGATCAGGATGCGGTGTTACAAGATTACAACTCTTTTAATGAGGTAACTTCCAGACTTTAGATTTTCCTTTATTGTTACTTTCCAACATGTTGACAAATGCCCATTCCATTTCCCATATTTTCTTGGTCTCACTCCTTACTTTCCCTACTTGAAGCAAACCAAGACAACCTGTGCAAAGAGTGTCTCAGCAGGTTGGGTATTCATTGTGGGATTTCTGGATTCCCTGGGAGAGAAGTTGGGAATGTAGAGACTGCTGGGCATGGAAGTGGGTTGAATGGAAGGCCTGGCTTAGTGCACGGGCATTGTACCAATGCTTAATGAAAACAGAAAACAACAAAAAATCCTCCAGCGCTCACCCCTCAGACCCATTCTCTTGAGCATTCCTCATGCCAATGCCTGCCTCCTGATGCCCTCTATGCCAATCTACACCCTTTCACCCAGCCCCATGGCCCCTCATTCCCTCCATGACAACCTATGGCGCTCTACCCATGCTCTATGGTCCTAATGCTTTCTACCCCACAGTGATAACAGATGTTTGTGAATACAGCAGTAATTCAATAGTGGACACCCTCAGCTGCATGTTAATGGAGAGCATTAAATAGCAATTAAGTTTTGTTAAACACTCCTGACATTTTTTTCAAAGGTTTAAAGGGAAGGTTGTAAAAATGGTTCGACACTTTTGACAGCTCTGTTTGACAGATTCTCTTAACAGGAAAAATGTTCTTTTCTAAAACCAAGCTATTCTGACATGTTGTGACACACTTCCGTTGTGGGTTGTCATTGAACCCAGACTTTGTGGCTCAAAGATACATACCAATTAGTCCACAAGACCCCGTCCTCTTGACAGATGAGTTGACAGTTCCAATAAGTTTGACTATAATGAATTTAAGCACATCATATTATGCCTACTTTTAGCAGTTTAAAGAGAATCTTACCTCTCCCAAAGAGCACCTGATCACTACTAAAGGGCATTTACCTCTTCCTATGAATACGAGGACAAAATGCATAAAGATACCTTACCCCAAGGTAGATTTACAAAATGGTACCCTGGCTAACCATAGAAAGACAAAGCTCAGACCAGCCCTTAGGTAATTTCTCTTTATCTTATCTAATCCGCACTTTTAATGTTTTACACTCCTTGGCTGCCAAGAAGGATTGGAGGCACCTGATGATTTAAAGGCAGATTCCTCCATAGAGTGTGTATGTACAAAACATGACTGGTCCTGATTACCACTACTGTAAAAATGGAAAGCACCATGCTTGGTGTGGGGCTTGCATTTCTCTGGACAGTTCTGCTATTTTTGTATCTGATGGAGAGAAAATCTGGGCCGTAATTTTCCATGCCTCTCGTATCACAAACCTTCACTTTTGTCCTTCCTCTCTCCTCCCAATCCCCGTCTTTGTATTTGCTTAAAACCTGTTGCATCTGTAACGTTATCCAGTTCCGACAATAAGTCAACAAACAGAAACATTAACTGTTTCACTCCTAGCAGTGAACCTACTAAGCATTTCCAGTATTTTCCATCCATTCTTTCAATCTTCATTCACAGTTAGATATTGCCTGCTCAATTGTTCCAGAAGATTAGGCATGAACAATTATATTTCTGCTTTTCCTATGCAGCTTGTTCTATTACTCAGGGAGCAATTGTCTTAAACTGCACTGAGACGAAGCTAATTAAATTGTCCATTCTGATTGTGCACAATCCGACTAATACAGTAGTCGTGGTGAATTGCATTTTTCAAATTTCAAGCAGTGCCTGAGGCTGTGTACAGGAAAACAAATGAGTGGCAACCCCTGAAGAACTCACCAATTGGGAGATGCTACCAGCCATCAAAGCACTTTTTTCTGACAGACCATTCAGCAAAAAAAAAGTCATTGCCAATTCAGAAATAGAAAGAAAAAGTTCAGCATATTGACATGCTTTATTGTAAACCCCAAAGGTGCAAAGATGACAGGTTAATACATTTCAAACTGCATTTATGCATGTGGTTATTTTACTCACAATTGGCCATGCTGTCAACAGTTTGAGCTCAGTGAATACTGGATGATAATGATATGCAGTAGTTCCACAGTATCTAAAAATCAATGAATGCACAGTAATCCACCGAGTTCCATATTGGATGTTAGATTGGTGTGCTCTGTGTACTTTGATGCCTATTTTTAAAATGCTAGCAACTAACAGGGACAAAAATTCCCTCCTTAAATAAGTATCGGTTTAACTTCTTGAAATGCAAAAAGGATACATGAGCTTGGCATCATCTCAACTCTCACCCAAAAATGTATAGTTATTTTCACAGTGCTGTAGTCACGCTATTTGGGAGGTTTGTCAATTAAAAAGTCATGATCCTTAGTCTGTGCTTATTATAGGAGAGAAAACAGCTCAAGGTGCTTTACATAAGTTTACATATTGGACAGACGCAGGGATCTAAAGTTGATAAACAAAGAGGTAAGATTCAACGTATAGTTAAGGCTTTCAATCAGCTAAGGGAGCTGCATTGGAGAACTGGAGAATATTCAATTTCAAAAAGGTGCAAAATAAACCAGGCAATTTTAAGTAGTGGAACTGCTTTTCAGCAGAGATTCTGTGTGGAGAGTGAGGCCCATCTGGGTGATGTGAGAAAGAAGGTTGATGGAGTGACAATCTACATTCTAACTTGTTCTCTCGGAGAAGGATCTGGTCCAATTTTTGCTGTTGCGTCAAAATGTTAACTTTCCAGATTGCTTACCCTTTCCTACAATGGAGCAGACCTCCCTGGTGCTGCTGCTAACAGCCAGATTGATTCTGATACATTAAATTTCTCCTACATTCCCTACTGTCTCAGCTTTCCTCTTTCCCAGCCTGTTAGTATATCTCTTCTCTTCTGATGTTGCATCGCCAGTTGCTGTGCAAAGAAGCAACTGCCAGGATCTCATCACCTTTTGCCACGCACTGTACATCATTTCAGACATTTTAAGTAATGGGGCCAACTAGTGGTGTTGATGGTAGTGGGGAAGTGGGGGAGTGATGTGAATTATGTTCGCAGTGTAGGCGAAAGACTGACAGGGAAGAAAAGAGTACATGATAGGGTCAAGAGACATACAGAAGTGTGCAAGGTATGAGGACTTGGGCAACTGAATCACAGGCAATGGCAGCAGGAAGGATGGAGAGACTGAAGAACAGGAGGGTGTAATGTAGCGAATGTGGGCATTACCACAAGAGAACTACACAATAAAGGGGTGTAAATCTTATGGCTGTAAAATCAAAGACTGTCTCCACTGGCATGCAAATTGGGGACAAGACAACAGAGACTGGGATTCTCTTGGAAGAAACCATGTGAAAGGTTTTTGTACTGAGGACTATTCCGTCATTGGTTGTCTCACCTAAAGTCAATGCTGATGTAAATATCAGACCAGTTAAAATGTGGGATAAATATTTGAAAAGGAGAAACTGCAGAAGTTTTTGGGAAATTGCAGAGTAGGATACTGATCTACATAAATGATAGCAGCACAGTGTAATGTTACGATGGCTTTAAGTGGTGTATTTAAGTGTGTTTTAAGACAAAGGTGTTGAGTAGTCGATTTGATTCCAATAGCTTGTGTGGCCTTGGGTTATTTTTAAAAAGTTGGAACAATAGAGACAGATTAAATAGGTGGGGTGAAGCTCCACCATAGTCAGGATTTTTAGTTTTAGTTTTTCAGGAGCAGATGTTGGGGTCTCAAAGCTGGGTTTGGAAGCTGCAGTATATTCCTGCTACACTCTCTCTCTCTCTCTCACACACACACACACACACACACACACACACACACACACAGAGTTTTCTCTTGATGTTTTTCCTCTTGGGCTGCTAGAATGGCATGTGAGACAATCTATTTTACTGAATGTGCCATTGCCAAGGGTGTGTTTATGGGATATGTTGGAACAGTTAACTAGTAGTAGTTAATACATCAATTATTTTCAATAATTCAACAGGTCTGGCAGCATCTGTGAAGAAAAAACTCCAGAGTTCACATTTCGGGTCCAGTGACCCTTCCCCAGAACAGTTCCAAAACGTTAACTCTGATTTTTTTTTTTTTAACAGATGCTGCCAGACCTGTTGAGCCTTTCCAGCAACTTCTGTTTTTATTCCTGATTTACAGCATCCGCAGTTCTTTCAATTTTTACATCAATCATTTTGTTAGGCATTTTGACAGAGTTACAGTTAAGCCAATTCTTTTCTTTTGTTCTTATTTTGTCTGTATTTTAACTGTAGTGGAAAAATAAAATATGTTTTGCTTAACGACAAAGTAGTTTAACCAATCAAATTGCATCCAGAATGCAATGCTTGGTACTTGCCTTTGCAAAGTTAGGGTCAAGGCTATCTTCTTAATATATTTTGGGGGGTGGGGCCATTTTGTCTGATCCATAGCAACAGAAGCTCATATCACATTACTTATTTGTGAGATAGGCTGAATTGCTTTTTGACTTAGTGATAGCATCCTGTTCATGGCGAATATAACTCTTATTGCTACTGCGTATTACCAAGAGGAAACAGCAAACTTCAGCCGTTGCTCAAATGTTTGCAATACTTTACCCTGCCATAGTTATTTGAGGTAGACTGGGTACTTTTTCAGGGCTGTAAATGGAGACCTGAGGCCTGGTTATGAGTTGAAACAATATACAGCAAGAAAAGATCTGACCAGGGTAGCCATTATCTTGTAAAATGGCTTTGATGTGCCCTATTTCAGCCTCAGGCTTGTAAAATGAGAAAATATTTATGAGATTGCCAGTGAAGCCAAACCTATAGCATATAGGACTATTAAAATTCAAATATATATACTGTACGATGAAGGTAGGCATACATAGCCTGAGGGAGACAACCCTCTGAACGAACACATCAATGAAAGGGAACTTATTTAAATGCTCCATTTCTAAGGAGAATGAGCATAAGATAGAATGCTTTAAGGGAGTTTATTATTTTATCGATTTCCTAGCATTCTCATACATTCATCTCCTTTAAAACCTTGCTTACATTTAGTATTGGATTCTTTAGGAGCTAACAATCAATGTATTCAAACAACTATTTTCCTAAACAAATTAGAAACTTCTACGTTTTCCTAGCATATACTAGGATAGCTCATTTACACAACAGTCTTATCAATTTTCAACAATGTCCACAAATTTCCTGCCTAATTTTTTTCCTGTTGTTGGGGATCCATAAATATTCCTCCAATGCCTTAACAGATCACTCATTCTATCTTAAAACAATGAGAACAGTGTCTGTCTCAAATTTACCTTGAAGAAAACTCTCTGTTACATGGCTAATGTCCTTAATAAAAAAAGGTCATTGTTCCTCCCTTGTTTTGTTTTCCTTACTCACCCTTGAAAATGTTCTGGCCTAGAATACTTAGTTCCTAATATCACTGCAACTATCCCTAGATTTTAGTTAAGGTTACAGAATGATATCGTTCTATTCTACTGAGTCTATCTATATTCTGGATTTCACTTCTAGGACTTTGATTCACACACATGATAGCTTTGTTTGCTTCATTATCTTTTTTCATTATTGCCCTCATTCTTCTTGGTCATAACTTGTTTCCCAACTGCATGTCTGCTCCATTCACTGTTTGTACTTCATTGTTTAGACAGACTTTCCTCTTTCTTACATTTATTTTCAGATGACCATCACCACAGTATTTTAATTCTGATCCACAATTCTAATAAACCTCTCAACAACATCTGCAAAGCTTCCTAAGAACTTGTCACACTATTGTGTGCTACATATTGGCACATCGGATCTGTCCATTACTAACCCATCCAGCCATTGGTAACAGTCCTGAGATTATTACCCCTGGAGTGCCTGCACTTTCATTTGTGTTGATTGATGCTTTCATTAAGAAATTGGAACATGATATACAAATGTCATGCACTTCTCAGTTTGTTAGGCAGGAATGAGCAAGATGAAAAAGTTCTTATGTGTAAAAGTAATGCTAACTTTCAAAATTAGCAAAGACAGATTTAAAAATTTGCAAGAAGAGTGACTACTATTAAAACGTTTACGTTCTAATTCTTACAATCAAATAAGCCTTGTCCAAATTATAAATCCATCATTAAACAACATTGCAAAATAACTCACATCAAATCTTCTTAGCCTTTGGGCTCCAATTGTTACCTCCCCAGAGATACTATTACTGCTAATCTGAACCAAGTTTAATATCTCTTATTTCAAATCATTAGTTTTCTCTAAAGTGTCCTCCCTCTCACCACTTCTCCTGCTGACATTGCCCAATGGTTTTGTTCTTAAATCCATGCTCTCTTCACTGCAGGCGCCTTCCTATGACAGTTTTTTTTAATTATTAAAGTTTTAAGATCTTTTTAAGTATGATTTCTCAACTCAAACAGTTGAGTAGTCTAACTTTCTTTCAGAGATAGCAGGAACTGCAGATGCTGGAGAATCTGAGATAACAAGGTGTAGAGCTGAATGAACACAGCAGGCCAAGCAGCATCAGAGACGTTTCGGGCCGAGACACTTCTTCAGAAATGGGGGAGGGGAAGGGGGTTCTGAAATAAAGAGGGAGAGAGGGGGAGGCGGATACAAGATGGATAGAGGAGAAGATAGGTGGGGAAGAGACAGACAGGTCAAAGAGGCGGAGATATAGCCAGTAAAGGTGAGTGTAGGTGGGGAGTTAGGGAGGGGATATGTCAGTTCAGGGAGGACGGACAGGTCGAGGGGGCGGGAGGAGGTTAGTAGGTAGGAGATGGGGGTGTGGCTTGAGGTGGGAGGAGGGGATAGGTGGGAGGAAGAACAGGTTAGGGAGGCAGGGACAAGCTGGGCTGGTTTTGGGATGCGGTAGGGGAAGGGGAGATTTTAAAGCTTGTGAAGTCCACATTGATACCATTGGGCTGCAGGGTTCCCAAGCGGAACATGAGGTACTGTTCCTGCAACCTTCGGGTGGCATCGTTGTAGCACTGCAGCAGGCCCAGGATGGACATGTCGTCTGAGGAATGGGAAGGGGAGATGAAATTGTTTGTGACTGGGAGGTGCAGTTGTTTAGTGCGAACCGAGCGTAGGTTTTCCGCAAAGTGGTCCCCAAGCCTCCGCTTGGTTTCCCCGATGTAGAGGAAGCCACAACGGGTACAGTGGATGCAGTATACCACATTAGCAGATGTGCAGGTGAACATCTGCTTGATGTGGAAAGTCTTCTTGGGGCCTGGGACGGGGGTGAGGGGGGAGGTGTAGGGGCAGATGTAGCACTTCCTGCGGTTTCAGGGAAAAATGCCAGGTGTGGTGGGGCTGGAGGGGAGCGTGGAGCGGACAAGGGAGTTCCAGAGAGAGTGGTCCCTCCGGAAAGCAGATAAGGATGGGGAGGGAAAAATGTCTTTGGTGGTAGGGTCGTATTGCAGATGGTGGAACTGTCGGAAGATGATGCGTTGGATCCGGAGGTTGGTGAGGTGATACGTGAGGACGAGGGGGATTCTGTTTTGGTTGTTATTGCGGGGAGGGGGTGTGAGGGAAGAGTTGCGGGAAATGCGGGGGACACAGTCGAGGGCGTTCTCGACCACTGAGGGGGGAAATCTGCGGTCCTTGAAAAATGGGGACATCTGAGATGTTCGGGAGTGGAATGCCTCATCCTGGGAGCAGATGCGGCAGAGGCGAAGGAATTGGGAATAGGGAATGGCATTTTTGCAGGAAGGTGGGTATGAGGAGGTGTATTCCAGGTAGCTATGGGAGTCAGTGGGCTTGAAATGGATATTGGTTTCTAGGTGGTTGCCAGAGATCGAAACATAGAGGTCCAGGAAGGAGAGAGAGGTATCAGAGATGGTCCAGGTGAACTTCAGGTTGGGGTGGAAGGTGTTGTTGAAGTGGATGTACTGTTTGAGCTCCTCGTGGGAGCACGAGGCGGCGCCGATACAGTCATCAATTAAACGGAGGAAGAGGTGGGGTTTAGGGCCAGTGTAGCAACGGAAGAGGGATTGTTCCACGTAACCTACAAAGAGGCAGGCATAGCTTGGGCCCATGCGGGTACCCATCGCCACCCCCTTTGTCTGTAGGAAGTGGGAGGAATTGAAAGAAGGTGAGGACGAGTTCGGCTAAGCGGATGAGGGTGTCAGTGGAGGGGGAACTGGTCGGGCCTGCGGGACAGGAAGGAGCGGAGGGCCTTTAGGCCATCTGCATGGGGAATGCAGTTGTGTAAGGACTAGACGTCCATAGTAAAGATGAGGTGTTGGGGACCTGGGAATTGGAAGTTTTGGAGGAGGTGGATGGTGTGGGTGGTGTCACAGACGTAGATAGGGAGTTCCTGGACCAAGAGGGAGAAAATGGAGTTGAGACAGGTGGAGATAAGTTTGGTGGGGCAGGAGCAGGCAGAGACAATGGGTCGACCAGGGCAGTCAGGTTTGTGGATTTTGGGAAGGAGATAGAAGCGGGCGGTGCGGGGTCGGGGAACGATGACGTTAGAGGCTGTGGGTGGGAGGTCACCTGAGGTGATGAGGTTGTGGATAATTTGGGAGATGATGATTTGGTGGTCGGGGGTGGGGTCATGATCAAGGGAGTGGTAGGAGAAGTGTCGGAGAGCTGGCGCCTGGCCTCGGCGATGTAGAGGTCAGCATGCCATACTACAACAGTGCCTCTCTTGTCCACGGGTTTTATGGTGAGGTTGGGTTTGGAGCGGAGGGCTGCATGTTCTGTGGGGGAGAGGTTGGATTGGGTGAGAGGGGTGGAGAGGTTGAGGCGATTGATGTCACGATGGCAGTTGGAGATGAAGAGCTCGAGGGAGGGTAGGACGCCTTGGGGTGCTGTTCAGGAGGAGGGGGTGTGTTGGAGGTGGAGAAGGGGTCAGTCCGGGGAGGGTTAGGCTCACGATTAAAGAAATAAGCGCGGAGGTGGAGGCGGCGGAAAAACTGTTCAACATCCAAGCATGAGTGGTATTCGTTGATGTGTGGGTGGGGGGGGACAAAGGTGAGCCCTTTACTGAGGACTTCACAAGCTTCAAAATCTCCCCTCCCACTACCGCATCCCAAAACCAGCCCAGCTTGTCCCCGCCTCCCTAACCTGTCCTTCCTCCCACCTATCCCCTCCTCCCAACTCAAGCCCCACCCCCATCTCCTACCTACTCGTCCCCTCGACCTGTCCGTCCTCCCTGAACTGACCTATCCCCTCCCTAACTCCCCACCTACGCTCACCATTACTGGCTCCATCCCCGCATCTTTGACCTGTCTGTCTCGTCTCCACCTATCTTCTCCTCTATCCATCTTCTATCCGCCTCCCCCTCTCTTCCTATTTATTTCAGAACCCCCTTCCCTTGCCCCATTTCTGAAGAAGGGTCTAGGCCTGAAACATCAGCTTTCCTGCTCCTCTGATGCTGCTAGGCCTGCTGTGTTCATCCAGCTCCACATCTTGTTATCTCTGAATAGTCTCACTGATAGCTTAGTCTCAGCTGACTTTTTAATTACGTCAGACTGGATATCTGAACGTGGCGAAGTAAATTGTATGCCCAAAGTAGATAAGTGTTACTCTTTCAGTTGGCTTAAATGATGTGATTTCTGAGATTGACAAGTTTCTTGATAAACGATCACTGTTGCTCACTCTGATCTGGTCTACCTTCATGGATTGACATGTTGGCTGTCTTCTGCATCCAATGTCCATGTATCCTTGGTGTACTATGGTCATGATAGCTTGGCGTTGTGCTTTATGCACTACAACTTGCTTACACTTGAAAATAACTTGCTGTGATATCCCAGGTTCATCTCCATCCTGCCAAAATCAAGGAATGTCCTCAGGAACTTCCTTAATACTATCAGGCCACCCTTGGATAATTGTCTTTTGCAATTTTTCTTGTTTCTCATCTTTGTCATTTGCTGATTGTCACTGTTCATACAGACCAAGTGTAACAGACAGTTTGAAAACATCTTCAACCTTGTAATCTAAAACTTCAACGTGTCGATCAACAAGAACTTGTTTTGCTCTCTGTGTAGGTGGGATAGTCTGCTTAGTGTGCCATTACACATTGAAATTCAGTGCTATAAACATGGTGGTGCACTCATTAGTACTTTACAGCAGATTATTTCTAGTTGCTCATGATCTGTTTCAATGAAGAATTCCTGAGTAGACCTGAAACCACATTGTGCCAAGCATCAGAGCTCATACCTTACACTGAATATTGGATGATTGGCTTGTACAGCTAACAGGGCTATTGAACCAACAGCAATATGTTTGTCATATTGCAAATGCTGGGTGCCTAGGTCTTTTCGCTATGTGTCTTCTTCCAAAATGCGGTCTTCACTGGGGTTGTGGCATTTCAGTAGGCATAATCTTGCTGAAAAAACTTGCTTGAGAGAATTAAAGATGCACTGGTGATTATCTTGCTGGACATAAGGGATGTCCTTCTTGACAGAATCTCTCAGCATGAGATATTTTTGCTGTAAAATTGAAAGCAAATGGCGAGAGGAAATTGAAAAATTCGAGGCAATGTTGCAGATCCTCCTTATCCTGTGGGGTAAGCGCTTGCTCAATTCTTCATTCTTGCGTTGATTGGGATCAATTCCATGGGTGGAGTAAAGGAATCCGAAAAAAAGTTGACTCAGACTTGGATAAGTGTCAATCCATGTCATTGCACTGCCATCAATAGGTTAAGGTTGCAGGCATGCTCTGCCTTTCTCTGACCCATGACTACAATATAGTCAGCTGTGCAGACAAAGTCAGGTATATTTTCAACAATCCTGTCAGTGTTCTGTTGGAATAGGTTTTGCTTTACTAATAACCCAAATCACATATGTCAAAAACAGTACATCCAAATGGCGCTGCCAATGTCTGAGCTCTTCGGATTCTTCTTCTACTGATGAACCCATAGCTGTGCTTCACATTGGGTTTCACAAAGAACTTGGTTTTAGGATTGAATTCTTCCAGTGACATGATTTTATGTGAACACCTTTTTAAGTGAGAGGATAAAGTGTCTTGGATCTAAGGATAGTCTTATGGTGCTAAGTTTTTGTAAGATGATCAGCCTACTAATATCATAATTTAGCTCCATCACATTTAGATCTGCTCAAAGTGTCTCCTAAATGTGCACACTGCACTTCCTTGGAAGACTAATAAATGAAATTGCCTCATTCTTGAGATGCAATATCACATTACCATTAAAATCAGCAATCATGTCAAAATTGCCTGCATAGCTGGTGGAGCATATTGATTGATTCCAGAGTGTCACACTTGGTCTGTTCTCCCATTGTGGATGTGGCTTGAATCTCATGAACAGTTACTTTACTGAGATTGAGCATACTGATAGTCTTGTCACTGCTGGACCAATGGTATCTCCCAGATTGATGATTTCAGGAATCCAATCTGCATATTGACACTGTATTGTGACTGTGCCACTTCATAGCATTTATAATCCATGAAATGCTGTGAGATAGCCTTTTGTAGGTTGTACTTTGGAACACCACAGATGGGGTACGTGTCTTTTCGGATATATAGCGGCATTGACTTCGGGATCCCAGTTATGTTGACTTGCCTTTTGAGGACTTATGGTGTTGAAGGTCATGAAAGCTTCTGATCAACACGCAGTGTGAAGTAGAAGATATGAAAAGCTTGGTCACCTTATGAAGTTTGTGTTTCATTTTATTAACTGCATGTCAGAATATTTCTGTTTGCGCACATTTTTAAGGCTGTCTTACAAGCAGCAGGACATGTTGGACCATCGCCTTGTTCTCGAGTGTGGTTTGGCTCTCGAAACCAAATTTCCTGCACATGTGTCCAATATCCTGTGGTGCCTCATGCTCTGTAGGTGTGAAGCAATACTGGATAACTTTTGTCCAAGTGTAAACACTGCATGTATGACAGATCTTACTGGCTTAGTCCATTTTGATGACCATAGCAATAGTGTTGTCTGCACCTAAAGCAGGTAACTGATTTTAGCTTGCCACTACAGCTTCATGTTGACATCCATTGTTCAGCAAGACATTAGTGGTATGCACTTTTTCCTGCCCAAAAGATATTTTCTGAAGGCTTTAGTTTTTGCAGGGGTGATTATTAATTCGACCAGCCTTTTTGCCAGCTCTTCTTTGGAAAAATCACACAGACCCTGTGCCTCGCCATTTTATTATGTTTGTAAATGGCCACTTGGGGGTTTTTGTCTGAAAGATACCAGTTCCAGTCTGCTATTCTGAAAGCTGTGTTATGCCTTAAGTTCTTCAAGTTCTCTCCAGTTCCTTTGTGGATCTGTTATTTGTTTCATCCTCAGAAAGGCCAGATCTAAAATTCTTCTGTGTAGCCTCTCTTTGCCAATAGCAGTTAAGATTTTCAGAGACATCCTCAGAATGACTTATTACATAATCTGCAAAATAAAGCTGAATTTTTTCTTAAAATCCAGCAATTCAAAGACGTTAATCACATCTAATCCATAATTGAATGTTTGACTTGCATTTCTTGTTGATGGTGTTTTCTCAAATTAGAATGAAGTAAATGGTTTGTTTGTTCCTTTCCATTACTCATTTTACTGTTCTACCCTGTTATCTCTTGTTGTTTTGCTGTTACATTACTTGATTTTTCAGTGTTGTAGCCCCTATGAGTCTTGACGCCTTTGGGACTGTCTTTAATAATAATGGCCTGTAAGTTGCAGTTTTTGGCCAGAGAGAGTTCACAACAAATATGGAGTGAAGATGTCACAGGCTTTGGCACCGAAGTAGGGACACAAAGCAGCAGAACCAAATCGAACCTTGAACAAAGCTAAAGTCAATTTTGCAATCGGAATGGGATGGGAGGTGGGGTAACAGGGACCCTGTTTAAACCAAACGTATCCTTTGGCTGCTAATTTTTGTTTCACCCTGTAAGTGGGTTTTCTTTGCTTGTCGCATGTCAGTTTTAAATGGGGAAGCAGGCCAAAACTGCAATTTTTTAAAAAAAATTAAATGAGTTACAAGGTTTATGGATTTTATCTTCAGATCTGTTTCTCGCATAATTGTGTTGCTGTTAATTCTCTGAAAGAGTTGAAGCCCAGGGCTGTCTTCTACCTCCTCTTCAGTGGGATTTCCAAGGGTCTGCAAACAAGATCTTAGAGTCTTTTACAAGCAGCTGTTACAGTTTAGCACCACAATGCTATCATAATTGATATCTGGGATCTGAAAGCCTGTTCTTTATAAACAGCCACCACTGTTCATTCTGACTTATTCTGCTTTCATGACCTGCTGCAATGATGGACTTTTTCCAACTTCAGATTTAGACCGAATGAAATGAGACTTTTGTCATCTTCCATAACAAGAACTGGATGTAATACTGAAAGCTTCAACAGGCTTTTGCCATGACACCCAGTTACATACATTGTAATCACAGGCTATGCTATGCCTGGGCTAGTACTAAGCTAGGACAAACTGTTCCATACTTCTCTCAGCATGCCATGCTGCGAGTGGCCCCAGTATGACACAGCCTGTGATTTTTATACAATCAGGTCACCTGCCATGGGGTTGGAATTATAAACATCTGAAAGGCATATCGCAGACAAGCTGAGAGATATATTTTCTCAGCATCTGAAATAAGGGTTGTTACATTAGATAGGGATCCTGTTGAAATATAGAATGCAGCTGGCGAAAGTTAATTGCATTAGTCACCGTTTTAAGGAAGAAAAGGTAGAAAACTCTGATCAAATCAAAAAGTATTCCTTGCTACAGTACAAGAGTAGATTTATTTGCTGCAAAGATTAACTTTCCATAATATAGAATCCCTACAGTGTAGAAACAGGTCTTTCAGCCCATCATGTCCACACCAACTCTCTGAAGGGCATCCCATCCACACCCACCCCGTACCCTACCCTTGTAACCCTGCATTTCCCACGGCCAATTCACCTAACCTGCACATCACTTTCACCAGAGGATAATAAAAAGCTTCAAAGTCAAATACAAAGCACATTCAGTTGTGGGAGGGGTGTCTTGAATTTTTTAAAACACTGCATTTGAACAGGCACTAAAGAGGAGGACCATATCAACTGTGGAAAAAATACACGATAATCTCTGTGTATTTAAGCAAAATATTTGAAACTAATTTGCATCCCTCCACCATCGCTGACATTAAACCACAGACTTTATCTGTGGTCTGGGCTATAGAAATTAAGCAGCTGGTCAGAAGGATGAAGTGTCTTTACAGGCAGGTTAAATAATTATGTTGTGTATTCATTCCTGCGTGTGTTTATCCATATACAATACAAACTGTTTGAAATTCTCAACCTCCTTCCTAACAGCACTGCAGAAACATCTTCACCATATTCATTGCAACAGTTCACAGTGAAGATCACTTCCTATTACTCAAGGACAAATTAGAAGCATAGCGTACATTGGTCTGACAAGTAACATTCATGTGGAAAGACTTCTTAAAAAAATAGACATGAGACATTCACATGTCTTCTATCCTTGTCCCACCTTAAAAAAATGTAAAGAACAAATTGCCCTTTTAATTAAAGTAGCTTCATTTTAAAAGGAAAATTCTCACATCTGTTTATAGTATACTGGGGATAGGCTTGATCTCCTTATTTAAGAAAGGATACGCTGGCGCAGGCACAATGGACCAAATGGCCTCCTTCTGTGCAGTAATGCTCTCTGATTCCGTGATATGAATCTGGTAGAAGCAGTTCAGAGAAGGATCACCCAAGTGATACCAGGGGTGATGGGGTTATATTTAAGAGGAACAGTTGAACAGTCCGGCTCTGTACTGACTGGTTGTTTTGAAAAACAGGAGATGATCTTATTGAGAGGTAGGAGTTCTGAGAGGAATGGGTGGATGGATACTGAATGGACGTTTCTCCTTGTGGGACAGACTAGAACAGGCATTACAGTTTAAAAATAAGGTTCTGCCATTTAAGATGGAGATAAGGTTATTTTTCCTTACACAAAGTTGCAAGTCATTGGAACGCTGGCTGAGAGAGCAGTTGATTAACAGGGGAATCAAAGGTTGCTGGAGATAGACAGGAATGTGGAATTCAGGCCACAATTACATCTACGATCATCTTATTGAATGGCAGAACAGGGTTGAGGGACCATATGTCCTATGCCTGCTCTTAATTCATATACCTTCGATCCTACATATACACATATTCATTCATTGATCCATGTGTACTCTGCTCTAAAGCAGGTCCTTTGACTCACTGTTCATTGATCCTGAACCATTATGGCACCTTTTGTCAGTAATGGTTGACAATTGCCTTTACCCTCCAGTGCAGAGTGGGGAAGATTGCACCACATGTATCACAGTTGGGACAAAAGTTGAACCTGTGCTATCGATGTTATTCAGAACCACATGCCGACCAATCATTTCAAAATAGCTGAAGAACTACAAAACATTATTTGATTAATGTAACCTGCCAGACGCTGCTTCTGTGAGATCACTCCAACCCGAGTGAGCAAGTCATGGGAACAAATTCTACTCCAGAGACTTAAACACAGAATCTAAGTTGCTAACCGAGTGCTACAGGGTCACAGTTGCCACCTTTTGAATGAGATGTTAAACCTGTCTGCTTTTTCCCCATGGATTAAAAAAAAGATTGCACGATATCATTCAAAAGAAGAGCATGGCAACTCTTCACAGTGTCACAGCCAATATTTACCCTTCAACCAGAATCACAATTGGATTATTTGAGCATTATCGTCATGTCGTTTGTGCGGTCTTGTTTCTACAAATTCACTGCCATTTATCCTTACGTTACAACAGTGATCACCCTTCATATGTAATTCATTGACTGTAGGTGTCTTGCATTGTCCTGAGTTTCTGAAAGATGATTTCCAGATGATTTTTTTTTCTTTTATATGACGTTTTGCATTCGTTACTAAATGAGATATGGCAAGGTCAAACCAAACTTTGTTAGAACCCTCACTGATTTTTCAATATCTTATTCTTTTTATCATTTTTAGTTTGAGATGAAACATGAAAGGTGACCTTTGGACTATGAGCAGCAGATTGTGTTTTTAAAAAAAACTGTTGTTTGCTTATAAGGCCAAGCCTGAAAGATAACTGCAAGTTAATCCTTGTTAAGAAGTGCTCCCTAGACACTTCAACGCTCGAGTGGCAATATGCTAAGCCAGTTAGCAGATGTTTGGCCATTAATGAGGTCAGTATCTGGGAACTGGTTGCAGCAAGTCTGGGAGAGACCTTATGCTGAAGCAGATGGCAGATGCTGAATGGTAACTGAGAACTTGTAGGGAGACGGTCAGTCTGACAGGGAGAGGTCAGAGTTTGGATTGGGTTTTTGGATTAAGTTTGTGTCAGGTAGAGTTTGGTTGCTGATGCTACAGCATGACGATTTGAAAACTTACTGCCTAACATCCCATTACCAGCTATTGGAAGTTGAGAGACTCTAAACAGAGTTACAAGTATTACTGAATTTTCAGATTGAACTGGAAAAAGTTGAATCGACATCTTCAGAAAATTAAAAAAGAGACGTTGATACATGACTGTGGAATAATATGTTACAAAAAACGCTTATGTAATCTGGCCAGGTTTGTTATTTTCTTTTATTTATTCCTTAACTGTGTTTGTCTGTCTGTCACTTCTGTGAATGGAACTGAAAATCAAAGGGATTGGGTTCAAATTAAAGACATCAGTTTGATTACTTTGTTATTTAATTTTGCTCTGCTAAAGTTAATTAATGTGTTATTAAATTGTTTAGTCTTTTGTTTAAGCTAAGAATCCAAAGGGTCTGAAATCAACTATTCACAAAGACAGGGGCTGGCTTTTCAAAAAGTCTGGTTAGGAATCACTGGGGTCATTCTGAGGATATTTGAAGGTTTTAACTTTGCAGTGTTGCAAACACAGAGGTAGGGAAGATGACTTGATTTGTCTGTCAGTGTGTGTCATAACACTTTATTGCCGATCGCTTATGGCAATTGAGAAGATACTGACAAATATTCTTTAACTGATGCAGTCATGTAGTGTCAGGAATTTGTGATTTCTACCCAGTACCAATGAAGGAACTGGAACGCACTCCCAGGTCAGGATGGTGTTTGAAAACTTTCATACAGTGATGTTCCTGTGTAACTACTGACCTTGACCTTAACCTTCTAGTTGATAGAGGTTGTGAACAGTGTTGTGAAAGGAGCCTTGGCAGCTACTGCAATGCATGTTGTAGACAGCACATACTGTTGTCATAGTGTGCCAATAGTACAGAGAACAAATGCTCAAATTAGCGGGTGGGTGCTGATCGAACACCATGTGTTGTCGTGAACGATATTGAGTTCCTCAAATTTTATTGGAGTTGCACTCATCTAGCAAAATTGAGAGTATCCCTTCATGTGCTGCCTTATAAATAATGGAAACATTGTAGGGCATCAGGAGATGAATCATTTTCCACAGACTCTGATATAGACTAGTAGCCACAATATTTATCTGGCTGTGACAGGTAGGTTTCTTGTCAATGGTGACTGTCAGCATATTGATGGTGGGAAGTTGACTATGGTAACATGACTGTACATCAATGGAAATGTTCTGGTCCTCGTTGTTGGAGATGATCATGGCCTTGCTCTTCGCACTTCTGTGGTGTAAGACCATAAGACATAGGAGTGGAAGTAAGGCCATTCGGCCCATCGAGTCCACTCCGCCATTTAATCATGGCTGATGGGCATTTCAACTCCACTTACCCGCACTCCCCCCATAGCCCTTGATTCCTTGCGAGATCAAGAACTTATCAATCTCTGCCTTGAAGTCATTTAACGTCCCGGCCTCCACTGCGCTCCGTGGCAATGAATTCCACAGGCCCACCACTCTCTGGCTGAAGAAATGTCTCCTCATTTCTGTTCTAAATTGACCCCCTCTAATTCTAAGGCTGTGCCCACGGGTCCTAGTATCCCCACCTAACGGAAACAACTTCCCAGCGTCCACCCTTTCTAAGCCATGCATTATCTTGTAAGTTTCTATTAGATCTCCCCTCAACCTTCTAAACTCTAATGAATACAATCCCAGGAGCCTCAGCCGTTCATCGTATGTTAGGCCTACCATTCCAGGGATCATCCGTGTGAATCTCCGCTGGACACGCTCCAGTGCCAGTATGTCCTTCCTGAGGTGTGGGGCCCAAAATTGGACACAGTATTCTAAATGGGGCCTAACTAGAGCTTTATAAAGTCTCAGAAGCACATCGCTGCTTTTATATTCCAACCCTCTTGAGATAAATGACAACATTCCATTCGCTTTCTTAATCACAGACTCAACCTGCAAGTTAACCTTCAGAGAATCCTGTACTAGCACTCCCAGATTCCTTTGTACTTCAGCTTTATGAATTTTCTCACCGTTCAGAAAATAATCTATGCCTGTATTCTTTTTTCCAAGGTGCAAGACCTCACACTTGCTCACGTTGAATTTCAGCAGCCATTTCCTGGACCACTCTCCTAAACTGTCTAAATCATTCTGCAGCCTCCCCACCTCCTCCGCACTACCTGCCTGTCCACCCAACTTCGTATCATCGGCAAACTTCGCCAGAATGCCCCCAGTCCCTTCATCCAGATCATTAATATATAAAGTGAACAGCTGCGGCCCCAACACTGAACCCTGCGGGACACCACTTGTCACCGGTTGCCATTCCGAAAAAGAGCCTTTTATCCCAACTCTCTGCCTTCTGTCAGACAGCCAATCCTCAATCCATGCCAGTAACTCACCTCGAACACCATGGGCCCTCACCTTACTCAGCAGCCTCCCGTGAGGCACCTTATCAAAGGCGTTTTGGAAGTCGAGATAGATAACACCCACTGGGTTTCCCCGGTCTAACCTACTTGTTACCTGAGTGTAATGTGCTACATAACAGCCCAAAGCTGAATGTTGTTGAGGTCTTGCTGCATGCAGGCGAGGGCTATATTGTTATCTGAGGAGATGTGAGTGGTCCTAAACATTGTGCATTCAATTCATGAAGATCTCGACTTCTGATCTCATGAACATAAGCATTTAGAAATAGGACCATTAATGGGTTCTATCATTTAGAAAGATCATAACTGATTATCTTTCTCAATTCCACTTTTTAGCTCTATCCTCTTAGCCATCAATTCCACGATTAAGTTTATTGACTTGATTTGAAACACACAAGGAGAGATGTGAGGATCTGTCACTGTCTTGGAGGGAAACTCAGTAACAAAGCTTCTACAGATGGTTGGTCTAATAACACTGACTTAAGGAAATGTTGCAATGATGTCCAGGGGTTTAGACAATTGGTTTCCAAAAATCACAGCTAATCATTTTGTGCTAGTTGAGTAGTCAAGATTTTTTTTTCCCCCAAAAGAACTGTGCAGTGGTCAATCCTAACAATACTGTTATCGCACATACAGAATAGAATCAAAGAATCCTTATAGTCTGGGAGCAGGCCATTCATTCCATTGAGATCTCATCTACCGTTCGAAGAGCATTCCATACAGACCCAGTCCCCAATCCGATCCCTGTAACTCTACATTTCTCATGGTTAATCAACCTAGACTGAACATCCCTCTTACCCTTTGGGCAATTTAGCATGGCCAATCATCTGACCCGCACTTCTTTGGACTGTGGGAGGAAACCGGAGTACCCGGAGGAAACCCATGCAGACACGAGAGAATGTGCAAACTCCACACAGACAGTCGTCTGAGGGTGGAATCGAACCTGGGTGCCTCGCGCTGTGAGGCAGCAGTGCTGTCTGCAACAAGTAGATTTAGTGCTAGCCAATGGAAAGTTTCCCTCTGACTTTCACTGACAGAGCATCTTGACACACGACTTGGTCAAATGTCTTAATGTCATGAACAATAATTTACACTTACCATCTGCTCGTTTTCAAATTTAGGACTAAGGATGTAACAAGATCTGGAGTCACGTGGTCCTGACAGAACCCAGACTGAGTATTTGTAAGCAGCCAATTAGTGAGTAAGTCACTTGATAGTACTGTCAGTGGAACTTCCTTCACCACTAATTCAATGCACACTGATAGATTGCTAATTGGCCAGGTTGGATTGATGTTTCGTTTTGTGGCTAGTACATACCTGTGCAATTGCACAGTTTATAAAGTACATATTAGTGCTGTGGTAGCTGTGCTGGAACAGCTTCATAAGATAAAAGCTAGTTCAGGATCACAGTTCCAGCATTACAGCTGAGGAACTGTCAGGTCTCACTGCCTTTGCTTTATTCATGCAGTCAGCCATTTCTTGATTTCATGTGGAATGAATCAGATTTGCTGAAAGTTGATACCTATTGCTGATGGGTTCTGTGGGAAGAGACTGGATGAACGAATCACAATTTTCTGCTTGAAAATGGTTGCAAATGCTGTAGCCTTGTCTTGTGTACTCGTGACCCGGGCTCCACTGTTGTTCAGGATGGAAATGTAAATTATCATTTGTCCTCCTTCTGTAAATTATTTCATTGTCTACCTACCACCATTCTCAACCAGATGTGGCAGGACTGTTGAGCTTAAATCTTATCCATTTATTATAGGCACGCTTTGTTCTGTCTATAGCATGATAAGTCAATGGTCCAGCATACGTGTAGGCCATTGTGGCAGTTTCATTAGTTTGATAGCCAATTTTCAGGCATGCCTGATGCTACTCTGAGTAGCCTCTTCTACATATCTCAATGAACTAGGGTGGACACCTCAGATTGACGGATTAATTGGTAGATTGCGGAAGTGCACAACCATGAGGTTACACTCTGTGCAGTATAATTCTGCTGCTTCTAATGGCACAACCCCTCATTGATGCCCAGTCTTGAGCTTCTGTATCTATTCTTAACTATTCCAATTAATATACAATGAATGATGTCCTCAGTGTGAACTTGGAACTTTGACTCCACAATTACTGTGCCGCAGTCACTCTGGAAAAAAAAGGGTCTTGGTCAGATGTAGCTACAACACACGGAATGATGAAAGCAAGGTCAAATATTTTTGCATCCCTTCCATTGGTTCTCTAACCAGCTGACCACAAGCCCGGTTAAGCAGAAAGGTCCTTCAGACTTGGCCAGGTCTTTCAGTAGTAATGCTACCCAATCGCTTTTGGCAATAAACATTTTACTCTGGGTGGAGAAAACCATTTTGTGCCTCTGATACCCTCAGAGCTTTTTCTAATCGTGTTCAACATTGAGTACCAGTAACTCAGCAGGTGAGGGGTTATGGGTGGTGGGGTGGGAGGAGTGCGGGGTTGGGGAGGAGGAGGTGGAGGAAGACATTAGCCACAAGTTTTCTTGCCTAAGGTTGACCTAATGCAATGAAACTTCATAGGATCCAGAAGCAACATTAATGACACCGAATGCCGATCCCTCTCAACAGTACATTTCTGTGCTGTTACCTCAAGTGGAGATGTCCTGCCAGTGGGGCAGGTCATACTCAGAGTTAGGGATGGAAAGCTCTGAGGCATTGGCTGAAAGATGTGTGTAATTTTAATCAGGCTACGGATTGACTATAGTAGTAAAAACTCTACAAATCTTGGAAGAAAACCCAAATCTTTATGATGTGACACCAAGTCTTTTTACTACCAAATTTGGTGCCTAGCTTGATGATGGATGGTGATTCCAGGTTTATCTTTATTTATTTTGTCACAATAGTTTGACACAACTGAGCAGCCGATGTTCTGAAGAACAGTCATACTGGACTCAAAATGTTAACTCTGTTTCTCTCTTCACAGATGCTGACAGACTCGCTGAGCTTCTTCCAAATTTCCAGTGTTTTTTTGAGTAGTTTATACCCATTGTTGAGTGTCTGGAGTCACATATAACCAGATTGGATAGAGTTGACAGCTTTACCTCCAGAAAGGACATTTGGGAAATGGTTGGGTATTTATGAAAATCCAACAGTTAGACGAACATCTTGACTAAGACGTTTCACTTTAAAAAGTTGAATCAATTGACGTTAAATCCCCAACTACTGAGGTGAGATTTAAACTCATCATTTCTGGATCATGGATCAAAGTCACTCTTCCAATCACATCATCACTATGCTTCCAAATGCTGCTTAATATAAACTAAATCAGTACTCGCCATCTTTTTCCAGAAAGCAAATCACAAATAACAACAGGCTTTTTGCTTATGTTTCTCAAGTACACCAGTTCATTTCCAGGAATATTCATTCCTTCTGTACAATATTCATTGAGGCAGAATTTCCTTAGAGTGTTATTTTCTGACTGACGTTCTGAGAGAAGGAAGTAGCATTTCAAATACTATGCTGTGTCTCTTCCCCCGAAGGCACAATGGTATTGTATCATATAAATTACATCGGCTGGACGTGACTATAATCCTCAAGATATAACCTACGTACTGACCTTTCACCATTACAGATTTCCTCTCAATAATTTAAACCAGATGGCAAATTGCTGGAGGTATCTTCCTTTATGATGATTCCAACTGAAGATAATTATCCTCGGACAGTCCAACAGCTGGAATGTTGCAGCAAATACCTGTCAATCCTCCTTCCCCACCTGAAAGGTTTTAGACTGAATGCAAATGATTTCAAATCAGCAGTTTGGGAGGATATTCAATGCATTATGCAAGTAACAGTTCAATAACGGTCTGAGAAGGCAAAATCATATGTGGGGCTAGGCATCCTGATAATTATCATTAGGAGAAAGATCTTTTTCACGTATTGTATAACATAAAACTTACATTTGATTATTAATTATTCGGATAATCTACACAATCTACTGATAGTTTACTGTGTAATTCTTGGGAAGGCAGAGAAAGGGTTTATGACCTGACCCTATGCTTTTTGCCTTGACAGAAGGACCTTGCTTCCTCTAAACGACTCCATTCCATTCTCCCGGTTTCTTCACTGCATGTCCTAATTATACCACCTTCCATAGGGGTTCCTTCAAAATGTCATCCCTTTTACTCAACCGAAAATTACCCCACTATGGTTGATAGCGCCCTTAACTGTGTCCAACACATTTGCCACATTTCTGCCTTTTTGCCAACTCCTCCATCCCAGAACAACAATAGAATACCCATATCCTCACTTTCCACCCCACCACTCTCTGTATTCAAAGGATAATTCTCTGCCTTTTCAGGCAGGGATCTACCACGGAACACATCTTCCCCATCCTATGCACTATCAGCATCCCACAGGCACCATTCCCTCTTTGACACCGTGATAAACTCCTCTATCACTCCTAGTATTTCCTTGCTGTCACGCAATTGCAGGGGTATATTTCTTGCCTGTTTATTTCCTCCTACCTCAATGTCCAAGGCACCAAGTACATCTTCCAGGTAAAGCTATGGTTTAATTGTACTTCTTTCAATCGGGCTTACAGTATTTGTTGCTCACAATGTGGTCACCTCTCCACTGATGAGACCAAACAGACTGGGTGACGGCTTTGCGGAACAGATCCGATCAATCCAAAAGAATGGCTCCAGCCTTCTGGTGCTTGTTATTTCAATAAATCACTTTGCTCCCAAGCTAATATTTCTGCTCTTGGCCTGCTGTGCTGTTCCAATGAAGCTCAACAAAAGCTGGAGGAAGAACACCTCTGAAGATTTATTTTTGCCCCGAAACCATTTCTAGTATCAACGGGTCTCACGTTGGGAACTGCTACAATGTGAGGTGCCTGAAAGAAGAGGAAGGCTTACATTGGGATAAGAGGCTGCTCCAACTGCACAACAGACATCCTGTGTGTTTCCGCTAGCAAACCTATGTCTGCCCTGATAGCCGGTGAGGTTTCTGTTGCGACAACAGATTTTTGAATTTGAACCAGGCATTTAGATACCAAAAACGTTATCAAAATTGAATCTGGCTTTGACAATCCGGCACCAATTTGATTGTAAAAAATTGATATGTCATCAGGGGTATACAAAAAGGGGGCAGTTGGAAAAATCAGCAGAGCTAACTGCCATCTGCTAGAGATAACAGCTCTCAGCTCTTAGAGAAAGCACCATCTATTCACAACAGTACCACGGTACTTCTAGCTAAGATTCCTCACAGAAGGATTCACAGAGAAAGCATTCCTGACAGAGAAATTGATCGCGAAGACACAGAATGTTCAGGAAGACATAATCTGGCAGTAATTTCGAGAGACTAAATTCTATTATTTAGTTATATGAGTGGGACTTGTATTTATTGGAACAGCATACCATTAGAACCTTGTGTTATTCAGGAATAGTTTATAGTTAGAAGGGATTTATTTGGTTTGTTAATAGTTTAGTTATTATAGTCACTGTTAGAGTTAGATAAATAAATTGTTACATGTTGATTATAAAGCTAGTGTTTGGGATTTATTTGATTTAACCACTAGAAGTTTCTCAAAGCCAGTTTACACCCCTTTTACACTCCTTTGAACAGATTATAGGGCGAGGTGTTCCTCTTTGTGTGTTTTAGGTTTGGCTCTTGGGGAGGGCAGCAGCGGGTGTCAACCTCTGCTTTATAACGCTATGTAGTGAAGTCTCCCTTGGAAATGTCCAATCATGATACCCACCGTGTTTTCAGTCGTACTGTATTAATGAGGACTAGCAGGATGATAAATAACCAGTGCACCTGTTTGGCCCTACCTACCATCAGGCACATTTGCAAGCTTAGTTTTGCTGAGGTTGGTGGCATTTTCAGGGACAGATCTTCTCACCAGACAGCTGGAATGCTACCATAACACACATTTGCTGCAGAGACAACTACACCTTCCATACTGTTGAAAGCTGGCATAGGTAGCAGGAATTATTGGTGAAATGTGCCTCTACCTTCAGGAATTAAGCTAAATAAAAACCAGGTACTCTGCTGCACTGTTGCTCATTTGCCTACAGACCTACACTTGAACTTGGTGTCATCTTTCACTGAAGTAATAGCCGCTAATGGGTTGACACATTCATTTCTGAGCCTTTTCTAACTTCTTTCACAATGGTTATTTTCCTATTTTGACACTCCCCTTCAATTGTATGCTTTTGATAAGATTTCACCAAAATGCTCTTCTCCAGTTCCCTGTCTAGTGCACTCCCCATGTCTGTTGAAACTTGCAACACAGTTCTGTATTACTTAGCAGCCTGTAGAATACTGAACACTAACATTGCATATCCATCTAAATCTGCCAGTGCTGCTTTTCCAGTCAAATCTTATAACAGTAAATCTGGATTTCAATGACGAGGCTGACATGTGAAGAATGGCCATTTGGGTGAGGTATAGAAAGGCCTCTAGTCAGGTTTCATGGCACAGCGGTAGCGACCTTACCTCTGGGTCAGAAGATCCGAGTTAAAGTCCCACCTCACCCGAGTTATGTCACCTATTCACAAAGGTTGGTTAAAAAATCTAAAAGTTCAAATTAGTAGATTTTAGCAAACTCATACGATGTACTCGTAACATCTCTACCTCTTGTCCAGAAGAGTTCAGATCTCACCTACTCCCAGAGATGTAACACATCTGAAAAGGTTGATTTTAAAAAAAATCAAGGAGGGCTGTTAGTGCTTCTGAAACAGTATTCCAGCCAGCTGAGCACTTAGAAAACATCTTAATAAAAGCAGAAACTGGAAGAAACAAATCATTCTATGAAGCAAGTCTCTGCAAGTAGGGAAATTAACTTTACATCTATAATTTTCTAACTAGTCAGTTAGTAGGCCTTCTGTCTTTCACAGTCCTCTGTCAAGTATCTTTCTGCGTCGATGAATATCAACTCTGGCTTGCTTGCAGCATCTATTAAGCTGCTTTCAATTTTTTTTTAACAGACAGAAATTCCATCATTTGCCCTGAAAGCTTAACCTAAAACATTGCACATCCAAAGATCCAGAATACTTTTAACTATGTTTTACCCAAGACTTTGGTAGAGATACTTCAGGACTATGATGGTTCAATGAAGGGGCATTTAACTCAGAAAGGGTAAGGCTAAGAAATGCTACCTGAACCTATACCTCCAATCATTAGATTGGAATGCCATTCCTCTTCTAACTCTCATCAACATATATTTTCAAAATGTGATTGCTTTTTCCACAGACTGAGACAGGTTATGAGCACTTCTGCCACTGTCTGCTCATATAATGTGATGATTGTAAGAATGAAGGTCAGAATTTACATACCAATTCGGTCTGACACAAAATAGCCATTTCCAAGGCAACCGTAAACTTACGACCTTTTTAGCTATTACACACTGGTCTATTTTTTTCATAGACACCTGGTAACTATTAATGGAACAAGTTATAAAATACAGACACAAACATTTCAGTTAGCAGAAGTCACATTGTCTAGGATATCTAGACAGCTCTGAAATTTCACAAAATGCCATTCAACTGTTATAAAGTGGGGGTCGACCCCACCTCTGATAACTAACACCGAAACACCCAGAAAGGCTCGCCTCGCTCTGTAATCTGTTGAAGTGTGAAAACATGTATCACCCGCCTCTCACCCTCAAGCTGTTATAAAGGAGTGGTGAAATGAAATAAACTCCTGACACTCTATTAACAACAAGTAACAATTTATTCATGAACAAAAACAGAAGTTGCTGGAAAAGCTCAGCAGGTCTGGCAGCATCTGTGAAGAAAAAATCAGAGTTAACGTTTCAGGTTCTCAGAACTGGACCTGAAACATTAAGTCTGATTTTATTCTTCACGGATGCTGCCAAACCTGCTGAGCTTTTCCAGAAACTTCTGTTTTTGTTCCTGATTTACAGCATCCACAGTTCTTACAGTTTTTCGCAATTTATTTGTCTAACTCGAACAGTAAACAACTTAACCGATTTATTAACAAACTGAACAATTCTCCTTGGGTAACTGCTAACTATTCCCGAATAAAATAAAATTCTAATGATGTGCTGTTCCAATAAATAGAAGTCCCACTTATGAAAACCAAAATAAAAAAGAACTTAGCCTCTTGAAATACAGCCAGGTTACGTCTTTCGAAATCTTCTGTGCCTTCTCTGTTGATCTTCTGTGAAGTGTCTTCTCGCTGTGAATTCTTCTGTCTGGAATATTAGCTAAGTCTGCCACAGTACCTTTATTAATTAGATGATGCTTCCTCTAAGAGGTGAGAGAGCTGATCGCTCATTAGATGGCATTTGGTTCTCCGTCAATTTTGCAACTGTCCCTGTCTTTTATATCCTTGATGTCACATCAATTTCTTATATCAGGATTCGTCCCATATTGCCAAAACCATCAGATTTAAATTTAATTGTTTTTCAGTATCTAAGTGCCTGGTTTAAATTGATCGGCTAAGTTCAAACATGTTGTCTTGATGACAAAACAAAACAGCCTTTGATACACGTGTTACAATTCAGATTTTCTGTGCACCTGCAAACCCACAAGCTGCCCACAGACATTTTTTTTTGCCCAAGCCTAGAAAAAGCACATCATCTTTTAAAGGAACCACACACTGCTTTCTTCCCCCTGTCATTTTATAGGCATCAATATTTTACAAACAACAAATTTTAATGTCCTTCCTTCCATTCTACAAGTACTCTATGCAACTTTGCAACACTACTACTTGCAATACATCAATAAATATTGAATATTTGAATGCCTGCACTAACTACAACTTATGTTCCAGCTCAGTTGGCTGCATGCCAGGTTTGTGAAACAGGGTGGTGCCAACAGCATGGGATAAATTTCTACATTGGCTGAGATTACCATTAAGGATTCCCCTTTTCAACCTCACCCCTCGGCTGAGGTGTGGTGATCCTCAGGTTAAACCACCACCAGTGGTTTCTCTGTACTGACAGAACAGCTCCTATAACTTTGTAGTCATTTTGTTCAGATTCATAACTTTGGTAAGCCAATTGAATCAACAGGTAATCACAAAAAATTGGAACATTTTGGCACTATATGGCTCAAAAAAGGGGCTTATTAAGATTGTTAATTGTGAAGGTTACATAATCTCCTTCATTTCCACTTACTATTTGCACAAACAAATCCTGGAGGTGGCAACCTGTTCTTGCTGTAATGTTATCAACAGACTTATTACTTTTCAAAAACAAAATTATTTGTGGGTTGTGGGTGTGATTGGCTGGGACAGCATTTATTGTCTGTTCCTCCTAGCCCTTGAAAATAAAACATGGAACAGTACAGCACACAGACATGTCCTTAGACCCACCATGTCTGTATTGACCACAATGCCACACTAAACTAGTCCCATCTGCCTCCGTATCCCTCTATTTCCTGCTTGTTCATGTTTTTAAGTACCTATTAAATGTTGCTATCATATCTGCTTCTACCACCGTCGCTGGCAACTACTACCCTCGGTGTCAAATACTTGCCTCACACATCTCCTCTAAACTTTCTGTCTCCCACCTTAAACCGATGCCCCCGAATATTTGACATTTCCACCCTGGAAACGAGACTCTAACTACCCACTCCATCCACGCCTTTGATAGTTTTATATACTTCTATCAGATTGCCCCTCAGTCTCCGATTCTCTGGCAAAAGCAACCCAAATTTATCCAACCTCACCTTATAGCCAAAGCATTCCAATCCAGTAACATCCTGATAAACCTCTTGTGTAACCTCTCCAATGCCTCCACATATTACCTATCATGTGGCGACCAGAACTGCACACAATCCTTTAAATGTCGCCTAACTAAAATTTACACAGCTGTATGGCTTGCCAGCTTTTATACTCAATACCCCAACTGGTGAAGCCAGGCATGCCGTGCGCCTTTGTTACACCTTATCCACTTGTGTTGCCACTTTCGGGAAGCTATGGACTTGGACTCCAAAATCTCTCTAGATATCAATGCTCCTTAGGGTCCCGCCATTCACTGTAGAGGTGGTGATGAGTTGTCTTCTTAATCTGCTGTAGTACATGTGCTGTTGGTACAGCAACAATGCCATTAGGAAGGAAAATCCAGGATTCTTATTCAGCGATAGTGATGATTTACCAATAAATTTTGAAGGGAGACTTGCAGTTGGTGGTGTTCCCATGTATCTTCTTCCCTTGTCCTTTTAGATGATAGATCTCATTGATTTGAAAGATGTTGTCAAAGGATCTTTGGTGAATTTCTGCAGTGCATCTTGTAGATGGTACACACTGCTACTACTGAGCATCTGTGGTGGAGGGAGTGAATGTGGATGTGTTGCCAATTAAGCAGGTTGCTTTATCCTGGAGAGAGTGAAGCTTCCTGTGTTTTGTGGGGCTGCATTCCTCCAAGAAAGTGAGAAGCATTCCATCACATTCCTGACTTGTGCTTTGCAGACAATGGACAGGGGAGTCAGCAGGTGAGATACTTGCTGCAATATTCCTAGCTTCTGATTTGCTTTTGTAGACATTATCTTCATATGGCTAGTCGAGTTGAGTTTCTGATCATTTGCAATCCCCAGCATATTAATACCGGGAAATTCAATGGTGGCAATGTAAGTGAATATCAAGGGGCAGTGGTTAGATTTTCTCTTATTGGAGAAGATCAATGCCTGGCATTTGTATGGTGCTAGTGTTACTTGTCATTTTTCATCTCAAGCCTGGATATTAGCCTGCATTTGAACATGGGCTTCTACAGTGTCTGAGCGGTGCTGACCATTATGCAACCACTGCGAAATATCCGTATTTCTAACGTTATGATGGAGGGAAGGTCCTTGATCAAACAGCTGAATATAGTTGGGCTTAGAACATCAGCCGGAGGAATTCCTGCAGGGATATCCCAGAGCTCGAATGACTGACCTCCAACATCCAAAACCATCTCTTCCGTTTTGCCAAGTATGACTGCAACTGGCAGAGAGTTTTCCCAAATTCACATTGATTCTAGTTTTGCTAGCACTCTTTGACACCACACTCAGTCAAATGTGGACTTGGTGTCAAAGGCTATCACTCTGACCTGTGGAATTCACCTTTTTTGTCCATATTTGAACAAAAACTGTTTCAGGCCCTTGCAGAATCTAAACTGGGCGTCACTGAGCAGGTTACTGCCAAGCAGGTGCTGCTTGATTGCACTGTTGATGGCATCTTCCATCACTTTACTGACGATCGAGAGTAGACTGATGGGGCAGTAATTGGCCTGGTTGGACTGGACCTGCATTTTTTAAAAAAATACAGGACATAGCTGAGCAATCTTCTGCTTTGTCAGGTAGATGCTAGCTTTGTAGCCGTATTGGAAGAACTTGGCTAGGTATACAGCAAGTTCTGGAGCACAAGTCTTCATTACAATTGCTGGAATATTGTTAGGGCCCATCGTTGTTGCAATATCCAGTGCCTCCAACTGTTTCTAGGTATCACATGGAGGAAACTGAATAGACAGAATTCTGATATTTGTGATGCTGGGAGCCTCTTGAGGAGAAATGGATCATCCACTCTGCACTTCTAGCTGAAGGCTGTTGCAAGTGCTTCAGCCTTAGCTTTTACACTGACTTGCTGGGCTCCCCCATCATTGAGGAATACTTTGGCCAATGTGCAGCAAAAGATGTGACAGGTGAAAGAATTTTGTAACATGATTTTCTATGATTGTACCTCAATATAAAAGTTAACAAACTTACGTACTTGAAATGACTATTTTGCAATTATGCCTATCATAAACTAAGTGCTTGCAGTGTATGAGCTGGAGACACTGACGCTAAAAATTTGAGAATGAGAGGGGCAAAAACAGAAGACAGACTAACATAGAAGGTAATTTATTATATTTCAGATAAATGAGCTTTGGGGAAATTACGAACAAAAAACAAAATACTCACTGTTGTAATCTTGTGATTTGTGAAGTTATGAGCTGAAAGGATCTCTATTCCATCACTTCCAACCACTGCCCTGACAACAGTTGCTGTGTCAGAAAGCAGCTCCCGAGGTTGGCACACCACTGAAAGAGGTATTCATGGATTTTCTACACAACGAACAATGCCAAATGGCAAAGTAACCATGATTATACAAGTTGGAAAGATTATGATAATTGGAATTGACTTGAAAAGCAAAGGCCATATTCTGTAACCACTCGCAAATGAGTAGGTTGTCATCCTACTTTGGCAGTTGTGGCAAAAGTGTTTACACTTGTTCATCTGTACATAACCTCCCCGGCTTTTATGGAAGGTACAAAACCCAGACATGTTGTGATGAATCATAACTAAACAAGCACTTCTTCTCATTTCCAACAACATAATTTGAGAGTGTTATTTACAGAGGGGGAAAAAAATCTCCGGATAGAGACTCAATTATATGCAGTGTTACAATGCGGGATTAACCTACACGTAAAATCATTGATGTAGGCAGCACATCAACTCTGTTGAGCCCATCCTTTTCAGCGTCAAGTGGGCAGCCAACTCCAGTAGCAAGTTTGCAGTTCCATCCGAAATGCAGCAACTGATGGGTGATGTTCCAGCTTCGATGACAGGATAAGCAAGATGTCAGGGCGGCTAGATCTGACTAACCTCACGCAAAGTCAGTTTGCTACAATGAAAATTCAATCTGCTCCCATGCAAGTTCAGTCTCCCACCATCACAGCTACAGATATCAGCCCTGACAACAATAACGGTCAAAGAATCGATGGAGCAGACTGGAGTAGTGTGTCAGGACTGTGCAGAATCTTTAACGTAGCAGGCTCTGTGGAATTGCCCAAGGAATTAAAGTTTCTGATGAACAATTCTGGAGTGTGTCTAGAATCTTCCAAGAAAGCTCCTTAAAATAGGAATCTTTGGTAGGCTCTGGTTCAGTTAAGCTCAGTGGTTACCCAGGAAATTTAAAGGATTAAAAACTTACTCCTAGGTGTCCAATACATTGACGCCCAGCTCTGATCACCGATTCCTGCATTCTTACCCCCCACATCCCCCACCAATCAACTACCTATCCACCAACCCTTTACATCACATGGATACCTGACAACCAATTCTGTGCAGTCACATCACAGCCAACTTCCACCCCAACTCCCCATCTGTCAGACTCAACACATCCATTTCCCCTTCCTCTGACCTGGATTGCTCTCACCCCTCACCGGACACTGGGCTGACCCAACGCTCCTCCTTGCCCCCACCAGATCCAATAATACCCTGAGCTGAACTGAACTGAACTACCAAAAGGTCTGACACACCAGACTCCACCTCCCCATCTGCCAGACCTGACACCTCTCAGTCCTGCCTAGATCCCAACCCAACACCACATTTCCCATTAATTAGCCCGCCAGACCTGACAAACACCCAGCAAACTGACTGCCTCCCTCGACCTGACATCACATCCTGCCACGCTACACCTGATACATGTTCCTCTCCCTACCACCGTGCACCTTGAACCGATAACTACCCTCACCCACTACCGCTCTACCTTCTGATCCACCCAAAGCAGTCATTCGCTCACTTGGCCTCCTACCCGCCTGGCACCCTCCCATCCCACCGATTTGGCAGAGTACCCCGCACCAATACCCTAACTATTAACCCAAATGTTACTGTACCCCTCACTTGCCTTACAAACGTCTCCTTCCACAGGAGCTGTCAAAGTGGCTGGCTGTGTTGCTGAGCATTTGAATCATACAACATGGTAACTCGACTGATGCAGAAGGGGCTGGGTCTTCTGCAAAGACCTTCTACATTGCCTGAATCATGGATCGTTAGACAGGTTCGTACCAGGAGGCCTCCGAACCTCCAGTGCAAAAGACACAAAGTTAAACAAGTAACTCTCAATGGAAACGAGACTTCTGAATCTAATTGAAATTTAACTGACCAAATATTTCAAAGGGTTTTGTACAGTGTAAGAGAAGCCTAGAACCTTGTCCTCCATCAGATGATTAGAATTGCTCAGGCAATGTCTCTGTGAAGCACAAAGCTCTTTCTTCTCCATGACAACAATCTTCGAGCTTCCCCTACAGTCCCTTCAGTGCTCCTGCTGTTACCTTTCAACCAGTCAACCCTGCTGCTGACTCCCAGCTCAAGGTAGTACAATCCAAAGCACAGCCGTCAAGGCTCAGATCAACCTGAGGTTGCCATTCAAGGTCACCTACAGTTTGACTGAAATGCAGCAGCTTTCCACTAGCAATGCTTCAGCATAGCATAAAGCATCAAGCCAGGCACAGGTATACAGAAGACAGGCACTAAGGGAATTCACAAGGGTGATTGATGGTGTTTGTCTTGAATATAATGTGATTTTATTTATAACTTGGACTGTTTTTTTTTTCAGTGTTTGTGTGTTGTGGCCAAGGAAAAACAGTGATGGCAAGTTGTGGGGAAAAGTTTAAGCTGTGGTAGTATTGGTGAATGGGAAATTAGGGTTGCATTAAACTGGTTCTGAAGTCAGATAATTTGTTCACAGATGCCCTTGTCAGACAGGGGCTGTCGAGATTGTATCCTCCTTCCTTCTGTCTCTCCTCTTCCTGCTCCCCAACATGTCGCTCGGCTGCTTACCTTGAAGCTGATGTTCTCTTGTGATGAGACTGTGTGAGATATAGAAGACCACCATGATTCTTGATACCTCTATGCTATTTCCTATAAAGCTCCTCCAGCACTGTCTGGGCAGCAGAGTTACTTCAGCATGACAGTGGTCTGTTTTATTACAGTTCCTGTGGCAGACTGGTTTGCATTATTTGTAAGCTGCACATTTGTGTGTGTGTGGGTTGTGCACCTGAAGTATCAACCACATTGTCCAACTGTGGTCCTCGTTGCCCAGGAGTCAGCATTTGTTTTGTAAGGGTGACTCAGTTACAGATGGCAGAGCGGATGGCTGCAGAATAAAACCATCATGACTGCTGCCAAAATAGTGAGCATCACTTTGCATCAGGGAGTGCATATGCTTGCACACCTGCCGCATGTTTAGGGAAAATATTATCTTTCTGTTGTGAATGAGTCAAATTGCAGTGCATGCAAAGAGAACTTCATCCAATCAATGAGACCTTGCATCAAAGGAAAAGCCTTCCATCCCCATGAGGGTGTGTGCTTCATTCTGCTGTTGGTCAAGGAGGACAATGAGTTCTGCAGCTCTGTTAAACAGAGTATCAGTAACCTCTCTTGTACAACTGAGAATGGCAAACTACATGTTGTGAACATCACCAGTTCCAGGTTGGAAGAAATTTTCATTGTCAAAGTCAGCTTCATTCCTACACTGCTCTGAGGCAGCAGCAAGTGACAAATGTCAGTGACAGAGCCCTTCAGCAAAACTTGATGCCTCACATATTGTTTCTCACCAACATTCAAGTTAGAATTTACTCCCCAAACAGTCAAATTGGACATGGACTTCTGCTGACAGTCATTTTCCCTTCCTCCATTTCTGTCTTCTAGCCGCTTGGTCTTCGCCTATTTTACCGATCATGATCCATGGAGAACTTCAATAACTGCACCCATGTTTGGCAGCAACAGGTTTCTACTAAAGCCAGACATCAGGACCAAGTCCTTCAGTACCTGTCACCACACTCTCTGTGAGCATTAGCAATGGCGTAGAATTCTAGAAGGCACCAAACACTTGTATAACAACCAACAGCAATCAATCATTCAGTGACCTGAAAAAGCTGTTGACTATTCCTTCAAAGTTACCAGCCATGGAGTGTGATGGGGAGGGGGCAGAGAAAGTGCAGTGTACTCCTGACTGAGCGCCACACATGGTTAAGAGAGGATGTTAGTTGAAACAGAGTTCTAGATTGACACCAGCACTGCCAACGTCACATCTGTATACTTTCCGTGTTTGTTCGTCAAACTCCGACTCACCAAAATGACATTCAGCTCTATTTACAACAAATGTGTGTGAGGCAAGCATTATGAAACTCTAACATCACTCTCAGCACCCAGAGAGCAGTCCTGTGCTTGAAACTTTGTGTTATTCCAATTAGGAAGAAAAAATTATTACCAATTGCAAGGAAACAACACAAAATTTCAGTTGTTTCCCCTTCAACCTATGATCTCGCCTGTCTTTGTGACAGCATAAATTTATTCATTTAAACAACGTTCAGTATCACTGCAAAACTTCTGTCCTGAGGTTCATGTGTATTCACTATGCAAATGTAGCCATTTCTTGAAACTCTGTGAGGTTGATGGTGAGTTGTTATTTCTGAGCATTTAGCAATGAAGCAGAGCATATTGTCCAGCAATATAAGAAAATTACAATTCACAGAGTGCCTGTTCCTCAACATAATTAGTGTGTAAATAACCCAGTAATTTATGTCATGTACATTAAACTTACTATTATTTTGTCAGGAAATGCTAGCCCAATATCTCTGAAACCTGCAAACACTATCATGGGTCTCATTATAATTTCAGCAAAAGCTTAAAAATGGGTCAAGCTACAATCACAATTTTTCATTCTATTAAGCTTTGGAGTCCCAAATGCCAACCTTGATATATTTTGGAGGTATCGCATCACGAGTGTAAGTGATAAGTATGAAAAATGTTTTCATAGCTGTCACTTAACATTTCGCAGATTAGGAAGTAAATGATTAAGCAATCTGCAGCAGCAAAGGAATATGTGGCATTAGACAGTGCAGTGCAAAATGGATTCTAGTCCATTATTGTTAGGCCACATGGGCAGAAGATACATTCTCATACTTCATTTTTCACCCTCACTTCAGCTATTGTCAACTCATCATGACTTTTCAGTTACTCCCTTTTGGAAGAGAAAATCTGTTTCCAATCATACTCTTTATTGTTTAATGCGCATAAAGATATAGTCCACTAATTCCTTCATTTCAAAACGCAAAGGTATTATTTTGTATTGCTATGGCGAGACGATATTATATTAGTATATTATTAATCACGGGAGGAAAAGTAAAACAAAAGATGCATGGTGGTGATGAAACGTCGTTGTGTATGAAATTCAAACTTATTTACCGTCTGTTTGTAACAATGCTGAGAAAAAAAAGTGCGTCTCAGAAGGATAAAACACAGATTTGACACACCTGAGGGAACGCCTGCAATAATGACCCAAAGTATGACACGGACACAAAGAAGGACAGACAATAATACATTAAAATATTAGCATTAACATGTACAGTAGACAGTTATGGCAACTGAGGACCTAATACTGCAGATTTAAACAGTAATATCTACACAGTTTATGCCAAGTTATATTTTTCATGATTTTGTCATAAAATGTATTCATAAGCTGGCTGAACTTGAGCATAAAGTCTTTCAATGAACCAAGTACCACACAGCGTGAAGGAAAATGTGTCCTCAAGGCAAGTGTTGCACTCAACTATAAGGTCACAGGCAAAAATGGCCAGCAGCTATACTCCTAAGTTAACAAGAGTATTTCCATGCCTTTGACCCTATATTACTCGTTACCAAAACTGAAGATTAGTAAACTGAAACAGCAACTTATTTCCATCCGCTAAACACACATTCAGGTAAACTAGGAGACAATTTTTATGCAAATATATATATTGTGTGACTTGTTTGAATGAAATTCCACTGCCACTGAAGAGAAACTCAATTGACGAAAGAGTTAAGACTTTGCCTTAATAAAAAAGACTCCTGACTGAATTCGAAGGAATTATTATTTAAAAATGAAGTATTTCCTCATGGATCATAGCACAGTAATGCCAATTGTACAAGGCTGATTGGATTTCCAAGCGCAAAGCTCTTCTCTTTTCACATTCATTTTTAATTTCAATAAAAAAAAATCAATCCTAGTCACCTCAGATCCAAATTGGCTGGTTCTGATTGTGATCTAACATTATCTCCCACAATAAATCCATCGGAATGCATCAAAGCTCAATCAAAATGATGTGTACTCACTGTAACCTTGAAAGCACCTCATTTGCTGGGATTCTGATTTGCTTCATAACCAACATAATGTAAAAGCTTAATCAATGGAAAATATTTTATTACTTTTTTGATTCAATCAGGAACATTGATATAACTTGAAGGAACTACACCAACTGACTGCCCACTGTCTACTTTCGAGCTGTTGAAATTTTTGTTTGAAGACTGAACAAAAATTTATGATGAATATACAGCATCGGTTTCCTGAAAAATGACACATCAACATCAACTACAAAATCAGTCAGAATCTCCGTTCTGCATTACATGATGAAAAGGATCAGGGTAGAAGAAAAATAAAGTACACAAAATGCACTCTTACCTTTTTCTTTAAATACAAAGGTGAACTAAAAATGTAGTGTCCAAATACCTTTTGTGGTTTTACAGTAATTTACAAGTTTTGAGTTAATTGAAGATATTTCCTGAAGAGTCCCTATTGATTTCTGTTATGACAGAGTTAATAACACCATGTGGGAGGTGTTTCAGTGGAGCACTTCAATTGTTTCTGGTCTTCATTCTTCAGACTTGGACACTTTAACTTCTGATGAAGTGAAGTTTATTTTCTTCCTCTTTCACAACATACCAATATTATTATTGCATCGGGCAATCAAGCGAAACAGTGAATCAGACTGATCGATTCACAACACACGCTATCCGTCAAAGAAACTGAGGTTCAGTGCAGCTTTTAAACCCCATCAACAATAAAATCCATTTGATTCTTCCTCTCTCACACAGATTTGTGACAAACAAAAGGTGCTGCTCTACTCCAGCATGCTGTAGTTCATTTAAAGCATTTGATCATCTAAGGCACGCTGACCGAGATGGGGAAAGGATGCTGAAACAAATCAGAGCACTGCCTTCTCTCGTGTGTCGCCACGGCAACAAATCTGTAAGGATTTCATCAACACTGATCAGACTGCTGAATAACGCTACCCAAGGACAACAGCGACTGCACTGTACAATGATCATAGACAACAGCCAGTGTGCTGCTTGCTACAGTTAGCAAAACTCAGAAGTAAATAAAACATGTTCAAATCAGAAAACACACAGAGTCAGAAAATTATGACTGCACATTATTATTCAAATATAGGTTTGAGTCTTGCAAATACACAGGAAAGATGTGCTGCTTATGGCAAATGATAAAAGTACCCAATGCTATACTTTTATCCGAGCTATGCCCCATGGGTCCAGCATCATCAGTTGCTTTCCCGTGTAGACTGTGTTCCTAAACAAATAGGTAAATGTACATACACCCCTGTCTATTCTCCACATCAGCCAATGAAGAACCAGACAGTGGGTTTGCCATTCAGTTAAGAACACTAGTGGGCTCCCAAAGTTGGGCACCCAATCAGAGGTCTTCTAGGTGAGTGAGGAAAAGACATCTCAAAACGGGGGCGTCCATTTTCCATCTTTTTAAAGTACAAATTGAGAAATGGCTTTTGTGGTCAGGCCAACATTATGGAAACCCAGGATTAGTTTAGGGGCCTCGAAAGGATAGCCACAGTAAGGACTTCTAAGTCTTCCTGAGGCACTGGCCTCCTATTGCAGGAACCTGGAGGCCTTCTTTGGTTGGTCTTACACAATTCTTAATCGACTATGTCAGCCAGCACATCCAGCCCACACAAAAACAGACTGGAGGCAGGGTGGACCTGATGAACTGCTATACCAACCAATTGATCGTAACAGTGAAACTGTCAGCATTTACCATTATTACTTCACTCGAACAGAGTGCAATCCCTGTATGCTGTTATGTATAAAGCAGAAATCCACAAATTACAGTCATTTAGTTTATTCTTCTTCAGTGAGTGTGCTATTGAGACATTATCCCAAAGTCTAAACAATAGAAAATCCAGAAACTTACACTTCCACTTTTATGATATTCATCTCACTGTGAACACCCTTGAAAAGAACCGCACTTTGTTGAATGAAGTGTAAGTACTTGAAACAGCATATACGCCTCATAAGTTAATAATGTCACTGGCTTTGAAAAGGCTATTATACTTGTGGAATATCAATATTTTTTGTAGCGATATAAAATTTGCACTATTCTTAAATCTTCAAAGTTTACTCAGTTACTATCTAAATCCACTCAACTTTATTTCTCTGTTTGAAATTTTCAATTCAAACATGATACGAAGTGATTTTAATTTCCTGATTATCTATCAGTAAGCAAGCTTCAACATGATTGGTCGTTTTCCCTGCCCAATGATATCACTGCATAGAGATCTCCAAGTCTCAGCCCAGAGTCAAAGCGTTCACAGGAAGGGGAGAATCCACATCAGAGTGTGTCAGATCCTTGGTGGCAGGTTTTTCTCAAGCTCAGTGATGTGATCTGTTGCTTCAATGCTGACTGCAGAATCCAGGCAATTAATCTTGAAGCACCAAAAATGCATCTTGGGCAGGGAATCCTCAATTATTAAATGGCTATCTAATCACTACTCTGACCAGAGGTTGTGCTGTTATTGCTGACTAATTTATAATCTGAGTGAAAATATAGAGTTGGTAACTCCTGGATACAAAGCTGTCCATCAATGTAACTACAAAGAATCACAGATGTGATCTTCTCACTAATCTGCTTCACTTATCTTCAGTTGTCAATCAAACCTATTCCTTTAGATACCTAGGCCCGCGGTAGCACTCTAATTTGATAGGTCAGAAGGTTGAGAGTTCAATTCCCACTCCATGGACTTGAAGACAAAATTTAGGCTGACACTTCAAGCATCGTACACCACCCTCTCAGTACTATCAGAAATGCAGCTTTTCATGAGATGTTACACAGTTACATTGTGTACTTTTCCCATGACTTTTCAAAAGAAGAGCATTGATTTTTTTTGAGTGTTCTGGCCAACATTCATCCCTCAAATTGCATTTTGAAAAGTAGACTACCTGGGAATTTATCTCATTTACTGTTCCTCCTGCCCGTTACCTTACCTTGTGCAGCATCTTTGTACAGGAGAGCTGTGACAGCTTCCCATCATTGCCATTGATTAAAATATAATTGAAGTCCCTTCAATGCATCATAACCCCAGACTCCACTAACACATGAGGCATCCAAAGGGATTCTCAGTTAGCTTGCTGTAGTCAACAATGGTGGCTAGTGGGAATGGGGTTTTGATATGCCTGAGCACTCAATTTAAAAATTGTATCCACTGGACAGGGTGAATTAAAATTAAGCCCAAAGATGTCTCATGGCTGAATCTCAAACTGTTCAACTCAAGTCACTCAGTAAAGAATATGGACAGAATCTTTCCAGCCCCTAAATAATGTAGATAATAGTGAAAAGCTTGGGAAAATTGTGTGGGATGGCCAGTGAAAAGTTTCGCGAGGCTGTTCCATTTTCTAACCAAGTGTTAATCACCAAAATGAAATTCTTGCTAGTGAACAGTAAGAGGCCGATTTGGAAGCAATAACAGCTCACTGTTACCTAATCCCACCTCATTCGTATGCAGGTTCCCATTCTCCTACCCACCAGATAGAGACCAGACGGCAGCAACTCCTGGCATGAAATTCAGTGTGGTTGCTTGGCGACTCCAGACCTCCACCTTGGACACCAGGCACCAAAATCTCAGGGCAAACTCCATGAGCAGTGAATACCTGCAGCCACCCCCCAATGACACATAGTGGCATTGGACATGTTCCAGCCCCACCGCACATCTCCGATTCACTTACAATATGGTTCGGCACTTTGGAACCTTTCATGGAATGTTGGTACAAGGATGCTTTGCAGGTTGGGACATGCACCCAGCTCAGGCATTGCTCACCAACTCTCTTAATACTTACTCACTTTGTGCCTACTTTGATGCTCAAAGTGTCCCCACCATCCCTTGACTTTCACACTTTTCCCACTGAATGGCTCACAGTTTTTGTGTCTTGTTGTGCTGTTTACCACAGCCCCAAAGCAAGACAACATGCCACAGCCGTCAGCGGTGATCAGTCATGTCATTGCTATATGGTACATGCCAGTGGTCAAGCAGCATATACACTGCATGTGCATGAACCAAATGACCATGTCTCAAAGTCTAAGGGAAATACTTGTCAGTCAAGTCGGGGGGTGCTGTGGGTGCCATAAGTTTCGGAGGCTCCTGGTACAGGAAGTCATGAGCATCATTCAATCATAGAATCCCTACGGTGCGGAAAGAGGCCATTTGCGCCATCATGCCTGCACTGACCCACTGAAGAGCATTCCATCCAGACCCTATCCTATCCCTATAACCCAGCATTTCTTTGGGCTGAATGAACTAGCCTGTACATCCCTGGACATTACAGTAAATTTATCATGGCCAATCCACCTAAGCTGCGCATCTTCGGACTGAGAGGGGAAACCAGAGCACCCGGAGGAAACTCACACAAACACACAGACATTCACGTGAAGGTGGAATTGAACCAGGTTGCCTGGCAGTGTGAGGCAGCAGTGCTAAGTGAGCCACCATACTGTCCTTAGTCAATCTGAATCCAGAGGCTTGGAGTTGTCGCCCACTTGCAATGGACATGCCCTTTCTTTTGACAGCTTCATTGCCTTTTATTGTTGCCCAATAAATGAATGGCTTGAAGGCTTTCCCATATGTGATGGTCTCACATTGAACACTGGGCATAGGGGAAAGAGTAGCATGGACATAGAAAGGGATTTAAGATAGGATGTGGCCAAGGAGAGGTGGCTTGGTGCTTCAACGCTCATAGATGTACGAATGTGCACTTGTTTGTACAATGAAAGGTCAGCTGAGCCACTGATCTGTCCTGACAAGCATTGGTATGTGCTTGCTGTGCGACTTTGTGCATGGTGAAGTGACAATGCTTGGTTGAATGAATGGATGGGCTTTAAGGACGGCACCAGCACCAGTGATCCTGGGACATGCGCCAGTGGTGAGAACTTCCACCTATGATGAATGGTAGAATAGGACAAGACAAGTGGTGTACTGTAGGGGTGTGATGCATAACTAGCGAGGTGGGTTTGGAATGGTAGTATGAGAAAATTCATTTGCCTTTATAGAGAGGAACCATTAATGAAACTTGTCAAAAATGACACATGGCCAATTCCTGGTAAGATTCACCCCATTGTTTAGTATTCCTTTCAGATCACATTTGTTGCACCCTAATGATAATTCTAATCTTCTCCAGAACAGAAACAAGACTTTTTGAACCAGTTTTGAAATTTGTTGAAAATGAGACTATGTAAGCCCAGTAAATTCCAATGCATGCATTCATTCCTTTGTTCTTTATATTAATATGTTCATGTTACATCGACCAAAAACTACCTAGATTAATATTGGTCTGCATCATTGCTTTTCAGAGATTGAACAAGTCATATTCTATTTCTATTCCGTGTGATTCTAAAGTTCATCAGTGTTTTGGGAAAACATGTTCTGCAGTTTGTTTTTTTTGAGAAAAGGGGAGTGCTATTCTCTATAGTTAGAACCATTACCTTACAGTGAATAAGTCAAATTCTGATTTATTACACGGATTTCTGTTTCTTTTTTAATAATAATTTGGGCAATGCATTTCATAATTTCTTTTTTTCATAAGACTGAAAGCCAATCTTCTTGTTGGGGTGTTCTTTGTCAAAAATAACAATTGCAGTGATCGGTCATGAGCAGTTTTTTTTAGATGTCAAAGAATAAACAGTAAAGTATAGACACAATTCACCTTAGCCAACCGTCAATAGTTGGGTTAATATCCTAGTTACAAATGGCCGTTTTTCCAGCTCCAGCAGACTCCAAAGAACCAGTGGTTGTTTATGGATTCATTCTGCTGTCAAGATTAAAATCTAGTTAACTCAAATTGATTTAAATGAAACTGTCTAATTTTTGCACTACATTACTAAATGGAAGAATAATAATTTTACCAGATTACTGGATGATGTAAAGCATTTGTGCAGATACCAGACTGGTTGTTAAATATTCAGCATCATCAGGTACACTGGGCCAAGAAGCGGCATGATTCATTAGAACTGAGAATGTGCAGGAAACATTAAGAATGTGTGGGTGGTGAGCGTGTGTATACAAATTGAGAGAACTGCTTTCAGCACAAAAGAATTGTAACTGTGGGCTGAAAATGGGTGTATTCCGATGGAGAAGTCTTAGTGTTAAGCAACAAAGAAAGCCAATAAATTTGAAATGTATAAAACCCTATATTCATTCTTGATCTGTGGGAAATAAATAAATATAAATGGAAGAAGAACTTGAGTTTACATCACAAATTTTGCAACTTCAGGGCACCACAAAACACTTTACAGTCAACTCAGGTAGGAGAAAATTACTGAAGATACTGGAATCTGTACTGAAAACAACAACTGTTGGAGATCGCAGCGGGTCAAACAGCATCCATGGAGAGGGAGGAAGCTAACATCTTGAGTCTAGCTGACTCTGATGAAGAGTCATCTAAACTTGAAACATTAGCTTGCTCTCCCTCCATGGATGCTGCCTGACTTTCTGGGATCTCCAGCATTTGTTGTTTTCATAAGAGTCAACAAAGTTTGTTCTAAAGTGTAGTTTCCAGGAAACGATGCACTATAGGGAAACTCAGTAACCAAATTGGGCCTTGCCACGTCAAAGGAGGAGTAAGATGACAATGACATAATCGACTTTCACAATGTTGGATGAGAGCTGAATTGTGGGCAGGACATCAACAAAAAAAGACTCTTTGGCTGTTCCGTGAAGACTGCCATTGAATGTTTTGAGAAGGGAGATGATTTAAAGTCTCATCTAAAAGATGACATGCCTGACAGTACTGCACGGACACATCAACCTAAATTACGTCAAGTCTTTGTCATGGAATTTTTGTACATCCTAGGATCAACTCAGACAAGGATCCTTCCATTGAGCCACAGCTGACAGCTACATTCCTGCAGCATAATTCACCTTGCTTTTCTATATCATATTGTATTTATTGCTTCTGACTGTTTCATCTAATTAAGAGGGGCAACTCCAAAAGAATGGGGTCTGCCTGAACTTGGCATCGGTTTAACGTAAGAAGCTGAACCTCAATCCTCTGCCCTTCCCAATGCAACAAGGTTGTAACGGACTGGCAATTCTGAGTGACTGTGGACTTAAAATGATGGGTCAATGCCTTTTTTTCAACTGGTGATCACAGATATTCACACTGTGGAGCTGTGGGGGGGGGGGGGCGGGGGGGGTGGAGAGGGAGGCTGTAAGGATCTGCATTGTGTATCTGTTCTTGCATCTCTTCCTCTGTTCTTCAAATAATTAACCATTATGCTATTTCTTCAACTTTCTATTCAATTTATAGAACAAAGAACTAAGAGGACGTGACACAAAACAAATTAAGCTGTCATTTCAGTAGTGATGCGGTTAATTAGGGATAAAGTCTATTCAGAGAGATCGAAAGGGACATCTCAACAAGCATGTCTTGCAGGCCAGATTAGTTCTCAATTACCTGCAGTGTTTTCAGTCTCAGCAGAACTTGCATGGGTCGAATTCACCTGTCACTCTATATCGTTTAAGATCTGAATAAATAAATCATCCTGTCTTTAGCAAAATAATATCTGGCCAACCACAGATAAGCTGTCTTCACAGCACAGAAGCAAACTGTCCAGATATTCATGACTTGCTTCAAGCCTAGAATTGTTTGCCTCAAGATGAAAATCTCCAGCAGTTGAGACTGACAGTTATTACAGAGCCTTTACTCTGTTCTGTTGATTGCTTCAACAATACACAAATCCACATGCACATCAAATCCTGACAAGCACATCAAATCCTGACAAGCACATCAAATCCTGACAAGCACATCACTCGGAGATCACCTCAAATGAATATTATAACTCAAGCCTTTATTAAGAAAAATTTAAACTGACTTGTTCAAAAAGGCCTAATATTAGCCGTGTTTCCTGAATAACATGCTGAAGGGCACTTGAGGATAAAGGAGAATGAAAAACAATTGTGGGGAATTAATGCACTTGCATTATTTTCACACAGCAATCCTTCATAATTATCAAGTGCGACTACAGTAGATGATTTTTGTTTGTACTTAAAACCGGGATGCTGATCAACCTGACTCTCCCACATGAACAAACACACTCTGGCACTGCCATTTCACATTCAAAAAATAGGTTAGCTAATCATGGGGGTGTCTTAGAATCAGCAGTAATGTCACTGATCTTCCATTCAAATGAGTGCTTTGGACAATCAAGGGAAAAGAAGGGTCCCTGTCTTGAACCTCAGTAATATGTCATGCAAACCAATTCATCCTGTCTAATTCTTTTACTCACGATGCTTGTGTTGCTTTCCCCACACATGCAAACTCACTTGTTCATTGTTCACAGGACAGTGGATAACACAGAAAAGACCTCATGTAAGATTAATGCAAAGGACTGTCCAAGTTTCGATCCTATCCACCACCTACCATATCCTGCCCCACCCATTTTGGAATTACTTAATCCTTTCTCCAGATTTACTCGTGACCCAAAAGAATGTGTCTTCGACTCAGAACACGTCTTCACCGAGTGACAGTTTCGTCTCATCACATTCTCGATGACTTAGGGACTTTTATATCTAACAGAAAATCTGATTGATACAGTCCACAAGAATCTTGGGACGCTATGGGAAGAGTGAATTCAAATCAACTGTTTGATTATTCTTTGAAAAAAGTTTGATCTTTTCATCTCCAGAGTTCTAGTTGCAACAGGTGAATGAAAATAGCTCAAAGGAAAACTTCATGAAACAAAGCAACGATTCATTTGGCATCACAATCTATAAAACCAAGAGAGGTCTGTTTGTGTTCTAGATATCTTTAATCAATCTGTTGAGCGATATTGTTACACATCGCAGGAGCACGTACGGACACTATCACTGCGTCACAGAAAACATCGTTTCTGGATTGTTTCAAACCTAACAACCTTTTGGTTAATAGCCGGACGCACCACTCTATTGCACCACGAAGACTGACGAGTGGTTGTGTTCTAGATATTGTTAATCAATCTTATTTAGAACTGTTATTACACGTGCCTCGGGCAGGTGGGGCTTAAACCTGGGCCTTCGGGTCCATTGATAGGGACACTGCCTTTGCACCACAAGAGCACCTAATTCATTCTTATGACCCCTAAGCTGTGCTCGGTGAGGCTTGAACTTAACACTCAGAAAAAACTGAGGAAAACTAACAAAGTTTTTTGAGAAGATTTGTAGCTAGGGTTGTGGCTGAGGTTGTAGTCATGCTCACCGAGCAGTGGGTTTGGTTGCAGATGGTTCGTCACCCTGCTGGGTAACATCGTCAGTGCTCCTCCGGTGAAGAGTCAGTGTTCTGTCCTGCTTGTCATTTATATGCCTCGGTTTGCTGGGGACGTTGGTATTACTTCCAGTTTTGTTTTTCTTTGGTTTGTATATCAGGTCCAGTTCAACGCGTCCGTTGATGGAGTTCTGGTTGGAATGCCAGGTCTCCAGGAATTCCCTGGCATGTCTCTGTTTGGCTTGTGCTAATATGGATATGTTGTCCCAGTCGAATTCATATCCTTCTTTGTCCCTGTGTATTGAGATCAGTGAGAATTGGTCGTGTGTCTTGGTGTTCATGTATCCTTATTGTCAGCATTCTTCCAGTTTGGTCTATGTAATGTTTCTCACTGTCCTTGCATGCTATTTTTATGTTACGTTAGTTTTATTAGTTGTGGGTACAGGATCCTTTATGTTTGTCAGTAGCTTTCTCAGGGTAGTAGTTGGTTTGTTGGCATTTATTTTGAGAGGACTTGAATATGAAAGCAGGGATGTACTACTGAGGCTTTATAACATTTGGAGTATTGTGTGCAGTTTTGGGCCCCATATCTCAGGAAGGATGTACTGGCCCTCGGGCAGGTTCAGAGGAGGTTCACGAGAATGGTCCCAGGAATGGAAATCTTAACATAGGAGAAGAGATAATAGGTACTGCAGATGCTGGAGAATCCGAGATAACAAGGTGTGGAGCTGGATGAACACAGCAGGCCAAGCAGCTACTCTGATACCTAGGAGTCTGAGTAGGCTTATGGTCATCTCTGATATGTCTCTGATGTACGATAGGGTGACTAGTGTGTCTGGCCGTGTTGTATCTTCTTGTTGTGGTCCGTTGCTAAGGTAACTGCGGATTATGTTTTCTTGGGTATCCATCAAACACATTTGCAATCAAACACACCAGTTCGGCGAGCAAGTCTACAACCTGAAAGGGAACAATTTCCGACGTTGTATGGTGATTAAAGGAGCAAAGTTAGACAGAATATTACAAATCTAATGGAAGAGGTGATAAGAACTATCAATGATGCAAATAACCTTGAAGCTGAATCATTGAAACATAGAATCCCTATAGTGTGGAACCAAGCCAGTTGACCCATTGAGTCCGCACCAACTCTCAGCAAAGCATCCCATCCAGACCCACGTCCCTGGCTTCCCTGTAATCCTGCATTCTCCATTACTAATCTACCTAGCCTGCACATCTCTGGATACTATGGGCAAGTTAGCATGTCCAGTCCACAGCCATGGACTATGAGGGGAAACTGGAGCACCCAGAAGAAACCCATGCAGATATGAGGAGAACGTGCAAACTCCACACAGTTACCCAGGCGTGGAAGTGAACCCGGATCCCTAGCGCTGTGAGGCTGTATGAAAAGATGTACGGGGCACCAACAACTACTGTGAGTGACCAACTTTGAAGGAAGTACAGCTAGGTTTGAAATCAAGCAAGGTGCCAATGTTAAAAAAATGAAATAAACACAGCAAATCACAGGCCAATTAACTTGATAATTGATAATTGATAATAATAACGTTTGAGCCAACTTACCATTATCATTAGATGCAGTTCTGTTATTACAATTAATATTACAATACTATTGTTATTTGCTTCCATTTTTACAAATAACAGACTTCATTATCAGGAGAAAATCAGTCGATCACCTACAGAAGAGGAAACTAATCAAAATTAATTCAGAGCTGAATCGCCTGAAGAAGAAGTGACAACCCATGTGGACTGTGGGAAGTCCTATGATGTTTTCTATTTTGACTTCCAAAGCACGATATATAAAATTCAGACTGAAAAGCTTGAACACAAAAGTTTTGAGGATTCAGTGTTAGCACTGGAATTCAGGTACAAACGGGCTAAGGATAAGATGCAGCAAGTTCGAGGCATTATGCCAATGGGGGATGGTAGGTGATGACAATCAAACTTTTGCCAAATGATTTATTTTAGGATGCAAAAAGCAAATCTATAAATTCTAAAATATCCATTTGCCTTTTTCAAATCAAATCCTCTGTTTTTAATTTTGTGCTCCAAAACACTTCATAGAATCCCTGCAGCGTGGAAGCAGGCCATTCGGCCCATTGATTCCATACAGATCCACTGAACAGCATCCTAACCAGATTCATTCCCCTACCTTATCCCTGTAACCCTGCGTTTCCTATGGCTAATTCTCCTAGCCTACACATCCCTAGATACTATGAGCAATCTAGCATGGCTAATCCACCAAACCTGTCAATGTTGAGACTGTGGGAGGAAACTCACGTAGTCACAGGGAGTGTGCGAAAACTCCAAACAGTCGCCCGAGGGTGGAATCGAACCCAGGTCCCTGGCGTTGTGAGGCAGCAGTGCTAACCACTGAGCCACCGTGCCACCCTACTTCTAATGTCCTTTTTTAGTGAAACCAAAGGCATAAGGTGGTTTTGTAATTTTTTTGACTAATATGTTAATATTAGTCAAACCAGCAAAATCTTACCGCAATATCACAAACCTTCCAACTGGCAACATCCTTGTAAATCTTTTCTACACCCTTTCAAGTTTCACAACATCTTTCCTGTAGCAGCGAGACCAGAATGGAACACAGTATTCTTGCTACACAGGACAACAAGAGTGAGATGGAGCAAAGCCTGCCATAACAGGACAACAAGAGTGAGATGGAGCAAAGCCTGCCATAATAGTGAATGGGTAAAAATCTTTAGATTGCAACCCAATAAAAGGGAATTCACTGAGTACTTCATACTGACCAGTACAAGAGCAAAATGGCACCTGGGAATCAGAGATAAAGATGCTGCAACATTCAGTTTCCATTTTAAAAACAACATTCAAGTTATTGCTAGCTCCCTTGTGTGTTTATAGAAAATATCTGTCTTCATTCAAAGGAAAGTATGGCACAGCAGCGGGGGGTGGACGGGAAGCTGAATGATTTTATTGCATTTTAAAGGCATTGATATCAAATGGATCATTTTTTGCTATTGTTTAGGTCTATATGCTAAAATCCTACTCCATTTATTGCATGAGTCTCTCAGTATTTTACAGTCTTAATCGTGCTTCTTTCTTTAATGATTTGAGGTAAGAATGTCAGCTTTGAGACTGGAATAGGGAGCTAGAAATCATGTATCACCTCCACTCTAGCAGTGACAGCTAGTGGAATCATCATCTGGGCTCAGGTTTTGATGGGATAGAGTAGGAGTTGCCACCTCTCACACCACTATGAAAGTATAAATGGATGGACGAGCAAAGGCAGGTCAATACTGTCTCAGGAAGAAGAAAATGCCTATTTTCACCACCACGTTTGAGCCAACTTACCATTATCATTAGATGCAGTGGCTGAACTTCAAATTGTGAACAGTTATTGCCAGTGCTGAGGCCATTTCTGGTTAATCATTGGATCTGTACGGTGTGGAAACAGGCCATTCGGCCCATTGAGTCCACATTGACCCTCCGAAAACAACCCACCCAGGGAGTTAAGCTGCAGTGAAACACAGTGAGCCAGATGTGATTTGAACACACAACCTTCTGCTCCGAAGTTACGCTACAGGCCCAATAGCTTGATTTCCCTGTGAAAGTTAGCCTCATGTGAAAGAATCCTCACTGTCCCCAAAATATATTGCTCTGTTGCCTGAGGAAACTCAACTCCGAGGGTCTGCTGGCCTAACCTGTCCCTGCACTTTCCTGCAAGTGGCTGCACTGAAGGTGTGAAATAAATAATGGGGGGAAAATTAGCCAACTGACAGGACTTGGTGCTCCTGATCGAAATCCTTTAGAAATAATCACAACAAAAAAATAATGTTTTGGCAAGGTGGATGATGTGACTTGGCTTTTAATACGTGTTCGTTTGAATATTAAATACTGATAACACAGAAGACAGCGCCTTGCTTTGAGTGAATTCTAAGGGGAAGTCAAACAATCCCCTCTGGTCATTTCCACTATTTGCACAAAGCAATTACATTATCATGTCATTCAGTCATTCCAATATTGTCGTGTCTGTTCTGGCAGAAATTAAGCAAAGCTAAAGGCTGCTTAAAATGATAAACCATTCTCAATAGATATAGCTGATTTAAAAAGAAGACTTGCCTTGAAAACTGCTCATTTTATCAAGACCTCATTTTCAGAGATTTCCACGTAAACTTACACCTTGTAATTGTAAGGTTCTTGTCTGACAATGTTTGTCCCTTTTTAGCCATAAGGTCTGGGTTCAGGTCCCACCTGCTCCAGAGGTATGTCAAAACAGGTTGAGTGAGGCCTGTGGTGACAGTGGTAATGTCCCTACCTCTGTTCAGAAGGCCCAAATCCTACCTGCACTGGAGGCGCATCACAGTATATCGGAACTGGTTGATGAAAAAAGAGTTGATTTTCAAACGGCCTCTTGTGGTGCAATAATAGTGTCCCTACTTCCGAGCCAGGAGATGTGTGTTCAAATTCCATCTGCTCCAGAGGCATTTTACAACATCTCTGAATGCGCTGAGTAAAATATCTATACCTTGCAGCCTCTGAAACTAGCTGCAGCATCAAGTGCAGAACCAACAGAACAGTGGTTACACATCACCAAAACTATGGCCAATCTTTCTTCCTTTGTGTGCCATTTTAAGGAGCTCCACAACCGTGTTTTGCACAAAATACTCTACACAGAGTACCTGCAAACCTTCAATCCAGGATCCAAAGGATTTGATTCGGTATTAAATGAACTACGTTGCTTTTCTGGTGTACTACTCATACTGCCAGTGACCACTTGGGTGCAGCCAGAATGCCAGAAGAGTATGAAAGGGCACATGTATAAAGTTGGTGTAGCTATTTGACAGAGTTGGCCTTGCTCATGTAAAGATACATATTGACTATTAAAATGCAAAAGTAATTTGTGGAAAGACCCATTTGTAGTCTTAATGACAATTCCCATTTTACTGCTTATAAAGCACATAGTAGATAATCAATTTAAGATTATTTTTTTAAATTGGTTTCCCTCAAAACAGGATTAAGAACATAAAAAGTTATCTACTTCTTCAAAGTCTTTCCACTGTCCAACACACATTCACTGTGTCCTTATTTCTTTCATATTTGCAATTACAGTCTTGACTTGAACTCTGTGCTAGTTTACAATTCTTTTACGCAATCACTCCACTTTTTTTTAATGAAAATCTCCCTTCATCTTGTTTCCCTGTTTTCTGCACATCTGGTACACCCTCTGGACACCTTATATATATATGCCTTCCACTTCTTGCATATTTAGTAAATATTTCCACTATTTGTCACTTTGTTAGGTTTTCCTCATTCATCTGAACACTTGCATCTCAGCCTGACATATGTAATCTGTCTTACACACCTTCTTTCCTATTCTTTTACTATTTGCTTTGTAACATGAAGATCTGAACTTTTACGAAAAATTCCCAAGTTGTGGAGTCATATCAAGCAAGTGGCGAACTAATATTACTTCACTGACACGAAATGGCATTGCAACAGAGCCCTTTTCAAGACAACATACAAATGTTTGCAAGTACACAAACACAAAAACAGACAAAAATAGAACCACGCCTTCAGAATCCGTAGTATAGTGTGTGATAAAATCTTATGCAACTTTGAACTTCAATGAATCTAAATGTATGCATGGAAACAAACTATATGGCATAAAAATGCATAATGCATAAAGTTGTTAATGTTTTTCAATTTTAGCACAAACCAAAACTGACTGAACTGATGTCTGAGGAGCAAAGGTTAATCTTGTTAGTTGGCTCATGGAATTCAAGACCGCAACATTAATATTAAAAACAACGGTATGCCTGATGCTCTCGTATTTTATTTACAGTGTGCTTCATTCATGTGTACAGGCAAAATTATTACAGTTTAAAGTTCCACAAAATCTTTCTAGGCAACCTACAGAAAAGAAACAGCTAGTAAATAATGATTTAGTACGTTACTTAGTCTCAAATTCCTCTAACTAATGGCCAAGCTAGGGTCATCAGATGCTGCATGCTACACGGCACATCAACACGGCGTTGATATGACTTTTCACATTGGTGATAAAGTGCAGAATATTTGCGAGGTCAAGAATAAGAAGAATAAGGTAACCATCATTCATTTTTACTTTATTTTCCCAAAAGTGACATGGATCAAAGATTCATTGTATATTATGGATGTGAATGCCAATGTCACAGTTACATTATTTATAATCAGATATCTTAATCACTTTGTTGGTAACAGACATTTCTCCCTTTGCTTTCCTTTCCATTATGTTCACAGTCTTATAAACATATGACAGGTTTAATACCAATAACAGAAGCTGGGTAAAGAAAAAACACACAGTGCAATAAATATTCCACTGTGGTACTTTTTGAACCAAACGATTAGCAAAGAAAGCTCAATAAATTAACTGGACTGAATATGTGAAATGTGGAAGAGTTTGGGCGCATCAGCTTGGGGATAACATCATTATTCATGGTGCAAGCTTTGATTCATATTCATCAGAATGTGATGATTTATAAATCATCAGGATCAATTTTAGTATTTAAACAAAAACTTTACTGCAGTCCTGCTAGTCACCCGTTTGCCAGATCAAAAAAACAGATTAAGATAAGGAGAGATTAAAATGGGATGGATTCAACTGGGTATGGGATGGGCCAAATTTTAACTCGACGTTTTTGCCCAACCCTGCCTAATTTCTGCCCAACAGGGGCAGTTCAATTCCCTCTGGGCAGTGAAAATTAGCCTGACCTTCAGGAGCTTCCAGCTAGGGTTTGGTTCCAGTGCAACTCTGGAGAGGGGGACATAGTGTTGGCTGTATAAGATAATGTTTCAAAAGGGGTTAATGTTCACGTACATCAGTTCCACCCATTTTACTGATGTTACAGAGATAACAAAATGTGGGGCTGGATGAACACAGCAGGCCAAGCAGCATCTTAGCAGCAGGAAAACTTGACGTTTCGGGCCGAGACCCTTCATCAGAAATGGGGGAGGGGAAGAGGGTTCTGAAATAAATAGGGAGAGAGGGGGAGGCGGATAGGGGATGGATAGAGGAGAGGATAGGTGGAGAGGAGGCAGACAAGTCGAAGAGACGGGGATGGAGCCAGTAAAGGTGAGTGTAGGTAAGGGGGTAGGGAGGAGATAGGTCAGTCCAGGGAGGACGGACAGGTCAAGGGGGCGGGATGATGTTCGTAGATAGGAGATGGGGGTGGGGCTTGAGGTGGGAGGAGGGGATAGGTGAGAGGTAAAACAGGTTAGGGAGGTGGAGATGAGCTGGGCTGGTTTTGGGATGCGGTTGGGGGCGGGGAGATTTTGAAGCTTGTGAAATCCACATTGATACCATTGGGCTGCAGGGTTCCCAGGCTGCATATGATTTGCTGTTCCTGCAGCCTTCAGGTGGCATCACTGTGGCATTGCAGGAGGCCAAGGATGGACATGTCGTCTGAGGAACGGGAGGGGGAGTTGAAATGGTTCACGACTGGGAGGTGCAGTTGTTTGTTGCGAACTGAGCGCAGGTGTTCTGCAAAGCGGTCCCCAAGCCTCCGCTTGGTTTCCCCGATGTAGAGGAAGCCACAATGGGTACAGCGGATGCAGTATACCACATTGGCAGATGTGCAGGTGAACATCTGCCTGATGTGGAAAGTCTTCTTGGGGCCTGGGATTGGAGTGAGGGAGGAGGTGTGGGGACAGGTGTAGCACTTCCTGCGGTTGCAGGGAAAAGTGCCGGGTGTGGTGGGGCTGGAGGGGAGTGTGGAGCAGACAAGGGAGTCGCGGAGGGAGTGATCCCTCCGGAAGGCAGATAAGGGCGGAGAGGGAAAAACGTCTTTGGTGATGGGGTCTGACTGCAGATGGCGGAAGTGTCGGAGGATGATGCGTTGGATCCGGAGGTTGGTGGGGTGGTACGTGAGGACGAGGGGGATTCTTTTTTGGTTATTATTGCAGGGACGGGGCGTGAGGGATGAGTTACGGGAAATGTGGGAAACACGGTCGAGGGCGTTCTCGACCACTGTTGGGGGGAAGTTGCGGTCCTTGAAGAATGAGGACATCTGAGATGTACGGGAGTGGAATGTCTCGTCCTGGGAGCAGATGCGGCGGAGGCGGGAACAGCAAATCATATGCAGCCTGGGAACCCTGCAGCCCAATGGTATCAATGTGGATTTCACAAGCTTCAAAATCTCCCCTCCCCCAACCGCATCCCAAAAAAACCAGCCCAGCTCATCTCCACCTCCCTAACCTGTTTTTCCTCTCACCTATCCCCTCCTCCCACCTCAAGCCCCACCCCCATCTCCTATCTACGAACATCATCCCGCCCCCTTGACCTGTCCGTCCTCCCTGGACTGACCTATCTCCTCCCTACCCCCTTACCTACACTCACCTTTACTGGCTCCATCCCCGCCTCTTCGACCTGTCTGCCTCCTCTCCACCTATCCTCTCCTCTATCCATCCTCTATCCGCCTCCCCCTCTCTCACTATTTATTTCAGAACCCTCTTCCCCTCCCCCATTTCTGATGAAGGGTCTAGGCCCGAAACGTCAAGCTTTCCTGCTCCTATGATGCTGCTTGGCCTGCTGTGTTCATCCAGCCCCGCGCCTTGTTATCTCGGATTCTCCAGCATCTGCAGTACCTTTTATCTCTATTACTGATGTTACACACAGTCTATGGGTGGAGACAAGGGAGTCTATTTTAGCTTTTGGAAGGAGATGTAACTGTCCTAATTCTCCAAGGTCCTAATAATTAAGTCCAACCAAAAGTCATTATGTTTATATTAATAACATGCAATAAAGTTTTTTGATATCTAAGTAGAATACCTTTCCAGTACATACTCTACAGTTTATCCGCTATTACTGATTACTAAAAAAGCCAAGACAAAGGAAGATTTTCACAGCAAATCACCTTGAACAACCCTTACTCAGTAGTACATATTGATATAGGTGAAAAATACCACAAGGTAGCACAAATTCTTATTTGGGGAAATGCCATATGATTGCAGCAATGTGAATACATCCCCAGCACAAGGAGAAAAAAAATCTGTCAGTCATTGAAGAAAACAAAGGAAATCAAACAAGTGAGTTTGCCACATTAAGACAACACAACAGGACGTCAGCAACAAAGATATGATTACTGAGAGAGACAGCAGCAACTGTGGAAGCAGCACACAGGCAAGTTCAGGACTGCAAAGGCAAAACGTCATTCAGAAGCTGGTATGAAGTGTCAGAGAGACAGTGTGGACTTGGAAAAAAGAAAAAACTAGGCCTCTACTTTCTAAGCGTGGCTAAGTGAAGGAGGCTTGATGGAAAGCAAGAGAAGGCTCCATGACGTATACTTAGTGATCCCAAAGGAAAAAGGAAATAACTTCATCACAGTGATTCAACAAGGAGAAAGAGGTGAGGGAGTGTCAAAAATAGTTCTCGTCTTTCATAATGGACATTATTGCCATCTAACTCAGGTTCCACAAGATGTAGCTACAAGAAATAGTGCAAGGATGAGAAAAGAATTTTAGACTGAGGCTATAGAATAGGGATAAACTCAGAATTTATTTAAACTCGAATCAAGAAAACTTAAAGAAATCTAGTGAAAAGAGTAGAGCAGAAGAACGAAAGTCAGGAAAAATTTAAGATTTTAGCCACGTCTCAGCAACTAATTCTTGATTTCTGGCCAAAGATTTATAAATGCTACAGCCAGAGAACTTAATTTAAAAATCAGTATTGAAGAAGTTGCTTGGTGTTTTAATCTACGAAAGGTTGAAAAACACCAATTTAACCAGGAAGTCATCAGGAAATTCAATCATTGCTGTAGAAGGTAAGAAAAAAATCTAGAAGAAGTGTATAATTAACATTTTCAGAAAGAACAAAGAGCAACACAGCACAGCAACAGGCCCTTCGGCCCAAGAAGACTATGTTGACACATTTTGCCCTTCCTATTCTAAAAGTAACATACTAAACATTTTCATCATTAAATTCCTGAAAAAGTTAGGCAAACCTAGGAACAGAAACAGTATTATAAAGAAACAGATTTCAAAAGTTTGAAAGTAGTAAATCACAATGAAACAGCCGGTTACACAATTTAAAGCCTTAAGTATGATAGAAATATGAAGTTTTAAATACTGGCATTTAAAGGAATGCTACAATATTGCTATGCTGCAGAGTCTAGCAAGTGTTGCAGTTATTCAGTTTAAAATAGTATTGGTTAAAACTTAAAGAATGGCAGATTTAAAGCAATATTGACATGATACTGATTTAAAATATACTTGTAGTAATGAGATAAATAGCACATTCAGAAGAAATGGAAAAACACATAATACTTAATAATATAGCAATTCTCAAGCAAGGGACCTACTTTCTTTGCAGATCTAAAGGAGAATGTGCTCTGAGGAAAAATATGAGACACAGGCTACCTGTATTTGTGAAGTCAGAACTTGGATGAAGGTGGGGTTGTGGTAAATGTCATGGGCTTGTATAAATAATTTTATACTGGATCAGATTTGGGTATAAAACTTAAGGGATATGTTGTATGGGTTAATAATGGTTTTGAAGGGAGGTGAGGTGAGGTATCTGTACCAGGTTCCGAATTATCTTAATAATTATCCCTGACCAAATATAGTTGTACTTCTTGCTGTCATACAATAAAGTTTGTTATCCAAGAACAGTGGCTCTTCTGTAGGTACTCTATGGCAGTATATCCTGTGCAAGTGATCTTTAGATAAGTCTAAGGCGAAGCAGGAACAAAGGACTGGTGACATCACAGTTCTTCAAACAACTCCCAGCGTCACATTCTGGTACAGATGGCAAATTGCACCAGGTTCTAAGTTGTGGCCATTTAGGAAAGTAACACAGACAGGAACATCCTTGACAACTGGGACAGAGCAAGACCTCTTGTCTTTTGCAGAATTCTATTCACGAGAGTGACAGAAGGGCTGTTGTGGCTAAGGAGAGGGGGGGAGGGGGGGCGGGGGGAGGAGTAGCGTTGGGGGCACGCGAGAAAGAGAGGAACAATAGCGAAAGAAACTAGCAGCAGCATAAGTTGAAGAATCTAAAATCATAGCAGCAGCAAATAAAAATCAGAGGGAAGCTATCTATTCATCCTGACTTCTGCTTTCTATATCCTGTCACAGGGTTCAGTATTGGGGGCGGGGACAGGCACAAATGGATATATTCAAAAATACTCTTGGGCTCTGCCTGGAGAACAGTTTCTCACAATAAGGCGAAATAATTATTTTCTCTTCGAATTTATTTCATTCATGACAGCTCGCAGCAGTATTTTTAAGGTGGCAAGTAGATTTCATGAACTTTAACACAGGAAACCTAGGGATGACACACAATTTTTTAGAGGGGTCCTGACTTCACCCTCCCCCAGCCCTGCACCCCCACTTGCACCACCCTCCTTTCCCCCTCCCAAAACTTGCATATCCAAGGTAACCACGCTTATTTTGCTGTAGATAATAGAATCCATATCTTCCACACAGGATCAGAAACCCTAACTCTAAAACTGATTGAACAAAAAAAATCTTCCTCCAGTTGTTCAAAATGATCTTCCGATGAAGGATCTGATAAAAACCAACCCTGAGAGGTTTACAAAGAATCCGTGCAAAAGCAACACACCCGTTATAATCGCAATACCTGTGGCATTCTGGTAAGTAAAACTGAAATGTCCGAAAGCTGATTTGAAAAGTTATGGAGAGAATCTGTGTTTAAGGGGGTTCAGTCAGTAAGGGACTAAGCTGGGAGAAGTGAATAGGTAAAGGCAGGAGCCCGAGTAAGGGGAGTTGGATGGCAGGTTGGTTGGGTGGCAGGTGAGGGGTTAGACTATCCGGAGCTTGTAGATCTGGACCTATAAATTCAATACTTATAAGTATGGTTTTACCAACTTGTTCTTGAACTACAGTCACTCTCATAGTTATGAGAAAGTGACCAAATTGTTCAATCGTGGGACCCTACTTGACCTGCTCATGCTTCGAGGGTTTTCTGTTCTTTCTTTCCTCTTCCCTGTCTTACACTTTACCGGTTTTAATTGCAACCTATAGTTATAGGCAATGAGGTTTTACATATAGGGTTAACAAGGTGTGGGGCTGGATGAACACAGCAGGCCAAGCAGCATCATCGGAGCAGC
>JAHRHZ010000031.1:7366251-7445534 GCA_024137785.1 Ginglymostoma cirratum
AGCGTCAAGCTTTCCTGCTCCGATGATGCTGCTTGGCCTGCTGTGTTCATCCAGCCCCACACCTTGTTATCTCGGATTCTCCAGCATCTGCAGTACCTTTTATCTCTGATGCAGGTTTTACATATAATTTGATTCTCATTTCTCTTCAGAGATGTGACATTGGTGAACAGACAATGAAAGTAACCGTACTCCGGATCTGAATGTGTATGACAGCATGATTGCAGCTAGAGTAATACTAGGATTCTCAGCAACAAGTAACTTGGAAATTGCCCATAAGCTCTTTATCAAATTGGAATCATTTTGAAAGTAATCTTTATAAAATTGGAAAAGCAAGAGTGATCCTTCCTCTCCAATCGAATTCAACATCTTAGAACTGAGCTCTCACACGTAACCCATACATGATAGTTTAGCTCAGTAGACTGCAATTTCACCTCTGAGGTTTACGGTTCAACCTTACTTCAAGTTCTGAACGCATATTCTAAGGTGGCATTTTAGAACAGTACTGAGAGAACATTGCATTGCTGGAGGTACTGACTGACAGATGAAAAGACCCTATTTTACAAATTTGACTAATTTAACATCATGCCTTGTATATTCTCCAACCAAAAAACAGCAGTAGTCATTCCCATAAATAATTCAAATATCTTAATTTCAAAGTGGATTTAGAAGCCCAATTTCAAAATATATAATTGTTTAATTAAGCAAGAAAAGATAGCATTCTTTTGTGATCTGAAACAAATATTTTTCTCTTTCACATTTTTGCTTCTTCAATCTCTCTAAATACAGACTGTCCACACAGTAAATAAAACATGGGACAGCATTTTCACAGCAAGATGTGGGTGGCATAAAGACCAGCTGATGCATAATCTTCTACTACCAGTCTGAATGCCAGTTTGCCATCCCATCCCTGAGAAACTTTCTGGAAGCTAGTTTGGGTGTATCATGGCGACCAGTCTGCAAGTGGCAGGTAACTTATTAAGGTCATTTAAAGTTTAACCAAGGAGAGTTATCGGATGCTGGCTGTGATTGGGTGAAATGTCAGGTTGTAGAACAAAGAACAAAGAAAATTACAGCACAGGAACAGGCCCTTCAGCCCTCCAAGCCTGCACCGATCCAGATCCTCTATCTAAACCTGTCGCCTATTTTCCAAGGATCTGTATCCCTCTGCTCCCTGCCCATTTATGTATCTGTCTGTATACATTCTAAATGACGCTATCATGCCCACCTCTACCACCTCTGCTGGCATCGCATTCCAGGCACCCATCACCCTCTGCGTAAAGAACTTTCCATGCATATCTCCCTTAAACTTTTCCCCTCTCACCTTGAAGTCGTGACCCCGAGTAATTGAGTCCCCCACTCTGGGAAAAAGCTTCTTGATATCCACCCTGTCTATACCTCGCATGATTTTGTAGGCCTCAATCAGGTACACCCCCCACCCCCAACTCAACCTCCATCTTTCAAAAGTAAATAATCCTAATCTACTCGACCTCTCTTCATAGCTGGCATCCTCCATACCAGGCAACATCCTGGTGAACTCCTCTACACCCTCTCCAAAGCATCCACATCCTTTTGGTAATGTGGCAACCAGAACTGTACACAGTATTCCAAATGTGGTTGAACCAAAGTCCTATACAACTGTAACATGACCTGCCAACTCTTGTACTCAATACCCTGTCCAATGAATGAAAGCATGCCATATGCCTTCTCGACCACTCTATCGACCTACGTTGCCACCTTCAGGGATCAATGGACCTGAACACCCAGATCTCTCTGTTCATCAATTTTCCCCAGGGCTTTTCCATTTACCGTAAAGTTTGCTCTTGAAATGTCTGAAGGTCTGAAATGTCTTGTATCAGGATGCTTTTGAGTTCCATCCCTGTATCAATGGTAGCTTGGCATCTGTGGCCACCTCAAATTCAAACTTCTTGAAGTTGCTGAGGGAAAACCTCACAATACGATGTCCTCTTTCTGTCTAGCTTGGAATGGAAGGCTGCAGGCCCCTCCATGTTGATGGCCTCCTCCTCTCTCTTCATCCTTAAGAGCATATCTGCTGTCTCTGGTTATGCCGCGACCACTTCAGGGCAAATAAATCACTGCGTAGTGACTGCTCCGGACACAGTACAGGGGCAGGACTTCCTATGTGACACCAGAGTTGAGGACTCGTGCAAAAACCTGCCCGTGACCAGGTAGAAATCATTAAGGGCTTTATTTCATGTGACTAAAATATGGAGAGCAACAGTTATAATTCACTAAGGGAAACTAGTCCACACATAAAAAGCTAAAATAACAATATATCATTCAGCAGTGGAACATATTTCAGGAATTAAACAGGATTATTCTAAACATGTGTGGCCTTCCTATATACACTAGACTGGAGTTCCCCGTTGTCCAGAAGAAGCCTGGAAGAAACCCACCGACACATAAACAACATTCTTACTGGAATAAAACTCATGAAAGAAGAAGAGAACAACAACTAGCTATCCTTCCTGGACATAATGGTAGAACACTAAAACAATGGGGAACTCCAGACTAACGTATATAGAAAGACCACACATAAGGACCAGATACTCAACTAAACCAGCAACCAGCCCAATGCCCACAAACGGGGCTGCATCAGGACACTATTTAAATGAGTAACAACACATTGCAGTAACCTGGAACTGCGCAAAGCAGAACAGGAACACCTATTCAGAGTGTTCAAAAGAAATGGATACACAAAAAGCACAATCCGCCATTACCTCCGAGATAGACCACAACAGGAAGACACAACACGAACAGACTCACTAATCACCCTACCATACATCAAGGACATTTCAGAGTTAACCACAAGACTACTCAGACTCCTAGGTATCATAGTAGCCCACAAACTGACAACCATGTTATGACAGCTACTGACAAATGGAAAGGATCCCATACCCAAAACCAGTGTAATATACAAAATACTATGCAAGGACTGTGAGGAAACACTACGTAGGCCAGACTGGAAGAAAATTGACAATAAGAATACATGAACAACCAATTAGCCACCAAGAAACACAACCAATTCTCACTTGTCTCACTAAACACAGACAACGAAAGACACAAATTCGACTGGGACAACACATCGATCATCGCATAAGCCAAACAGAGACACATCAGTGAATTCCTGGAGGCCTGGTATTCCAACTGAAACTCTATCAACAAACACACTGAATTAAACCCTGTGCACAAACCACTGAAAAACAGAACTGGAAGTAATACCAACGACCCCAGCAAACCAAGGCATATAAATACCAAGCAGGACAGAACACTTCACCGGAGGTGCACTGACGATGTTACCTAGCAGGGTGACGAAACATCTGCAACCAAACCCACCGGCTTGTTGTTGCAACATTTTCAGCCTCTTGGTATTACTGAAAGCCTTTACAGATTTTGCTTTAAAATCCCTTTCTTCTGTACTCCCCTGCTGGCAGCCAGAATACTATGAAAGGATTTTCAGCAAAATGGACAGAGGATTTTTTTTGTTATCAATTGCTGAGCCAGCCTAACAAACGGCTTAAAGTTTTAAAATTAATATTAGGACTGGGTAATTATTATTGAAACCATCATCAAGTAATTTTTCGAACCACTATGAAACAATGCTTTAACACAATGATTAAAGGCAATTGTTTGTTTTACAATGGGTTCCAAAAATCTGCTTAATTTTTCTTCTTTAAATATATCTTAACAGTTTTCTGGTACTAATCCAAGAACAGCAAGTGTTCATCTGTTATTTAAGCCAAGGTTCCACTCTGAACCAAGATAATTAAAAAGCAGACCTATTTAATTTGTTCTTTGAGGGCCTTGTTATGTGCAAACAAGGTGTCATGTCTCTTTCCATAATATAAGGTGATGCACTTTAAAAATAAACGCTATGTTGTGAAACAGTTGGAATATTCTGAGGATGCACTAAAGGTGCTCCTTTCTTTACAGCTCCACTACAACTATCAGGCACACTCCGTTACAGATTGAACGAAAGAATGCTGGCTTATCTTTATTACGGGGTTTGGGTGTTCAACACCAGGGTGAAATCTGGATCCCTGGTCAGATATAGACACCTGACACCATATTCAAAGGGGTAGTTAATTTATGGTTAGCTACCCAATTAAGGGCAGCAAATAGACTCCAAATGCTTGAAGGCCAATAGGAGGCCCTCCAACATCGATTTTTTAAAAAATGCCAAATAAGGAGAAAGAGGATGTATCAAAATGGAAACATCTTTTCGGCATTTATATAAAATCCCAAAAAAACAGAAATGGCCATGATCTCCTCCCTCCATATGGCAGAAGCAAGGATGGTGCAGAGGACAGAGTGTGGGGTGGGGAGGTGAAGCAGATCGAGTTATCCCTGAAGAATGGCTCCTGTCTGCCTGTCTACTGCTGAAAGGCCACCTCCAGGCATCTGTGTCTGTGTTGAAGTGCAATGATTTACAGATGTCTCTTCTCGACTGCTGTAGTCATGTGGCCTCCACCAGGAAGTACACATCCTGTAGGGTATGCAGACATTTAAAGCCACACTTCAATAAGTCCTCATTCTGAGCCACACTGCTATGTTGTATATTCCAGGATCTACCGGGATGTTGCCTGATGTGGAGGGTTTGAGTTATAAGGAGAGGTTGGATAGGCCGGGACTTTTTCCACTGGAGCTTAGGAGGTTGAAAGCTGACCTTATGAAAGGTATATAAAATTATAACGGGTATAGATAAGGTGAATAGCAGGTGTCTTTTCCCTAAGGTGGTGGATTTCAAGATTAGGGGACATAATTTTAAGGCAAGAGTAGGAAGATTTAAAAAAGACATGACGGTTTTTTTTTTTAAACATGGTGTGGTACGTGTGTGGAATGGACTTTCAGAGGAAGTGGTGGATGTGGGTACTGTTACAATGTATTAAAGAAATTTAGGTAAGTACTTGAATATAAGAAATAGTTGGAGGGATAGAATCCAAGCACAGACAGGTGGGATTAGTTTAGCTTGGCATTATGTTTAGCATGGACTGGTTGGTTGAGGCAAGACTGCAAATTCTTCGATGTACAACTGTAGAATTGTACAAAGCTATAGATTTGTTGAGCAAACCAGAACAAGTACAATTAGCTACACTTTTATCATTGCTGGGAAGTGAGTGTTTCAAATGTCTCTGATGAGCAGAAAGCAGATAACAGGAATTTTAAAAGCTTTGAAGGCGTGCTTTCAATCTCAAATGAGTGTTAAATATAAATGGTATGTGTTCAATATGAGAGAACAAAATGCGAAAGAGTCTAGTGATCAATATATAACATCAATGATTCAGTTAGCAGAAACCTGTGAATTTTTTTTATAAATTAAACAATGAACTAATTAAAGACAGGATCATCTCAGGAATAAGGGACGCAAAAATGAAGGTGTGCCTATTGAGAGGGGACAAACTTGCACTCAGGAGTGCAGTTGACTTGTGCAGAAGTACGAGGTTGTGAATCAACAGCTTGTGTAGAACAGACCAGATCTTACATCAGACTGACAAATTTTCTAGGCATACAGGGCAGAATAACTGTAGACAAAGTGTCTGTCGACCATAAGCCACTTCAAAGTATTTTCCTCAAGCCATTTTCATCTGCGGCAAAACGGTTACAAAGAGCTGTACTTGGGTTACAGATATTCATCTGGATGTGACATGCAAGGAAGGGAATCAGACGCATATCGCAGGCATATGGTTGAGAGCAACCCTCCTGGAAGGAGTAAGTACAGGATGCTACAGAAATAGTAGGAACTGCTGATGCTGGAGAATCTGAGATAACAAGGTGTACAGTTGGATGAACACAGCAGGCCAAGCAGCATCAGAGGAGCAGGAAAGCTTGACGTTTCAGGCCTAGACCCTTCATCAGAAATGATGCCTGAAACGTCAAGCTTTCCTGCTCCTCTGATGCTGCTTGGCCTGCTGTGTTCATCCAGCTCCACACCTTGTTATACAGAATGCTAAAACAGTTTGTGAAATCTTCCTGATTCAATGTGAAGCAGTAGCTCATCATGCTTTAGAATTCATCAACATAGCACAGACACAGACCAAGCAAATTATCCAACAAAGGCAAATCTCCAACTGATGCATGCAGTTGTGATAAAAGGATGGACTGAGAGAATCAAGTGTATAAATTAACCATTGGGCCCAGTGGTCTGCAACAAACCAACAACAGAAAAGCAAATGGCAACAACGAACAACAAATGTCAGGAACAACTGTCCCTGACAAATCATCATCACCCAGAAGAACAGTCAATGACAACAATGCATTAATTTCATTAACAGACTGACACAATTTAAAGACTGTGTGCTCAATGCTTACCTATACAGTGGTGAAAATAAACTACAAAGACATAAAAACAGTAATGCATATAGTTTGGCAAAGAAAAATGAGCATGCATGCCTTTTTCTTTTAAAATAAAAGGAAGATGTTTGGATTGAACTGCTATCATAAACAAATTTCTGTTCTAGTTTGCCATACTCATGTGACATCTACCATGAGACACATTCCCGATCGGCAGACATCTTAAGCTACACTTTAATAAAGTCCTGATGTAGAATACTCTGCTGTGTTGGACACTCAAAACAGGCTGCTGGGCTCTGGAAGCCATGAGGAATGTGCAGGCTGATCGAAAAAGTTTAGTTGGCTTCTGGTCATTGGCTTTAAAGGCCTTCTAAGTATCTTGCCCAGATGCTGCCCCACCTGAATTTTCAAAAATGATTTAAAGGGATGAAAGTGGCAGCCAATTGGCATGTCAGCTGGTGGCAGGAAATTGTGAGCCTTCTAGCTGTCTTCCTCAATTGATCCTATAGAAAAGAACGAGCAACTATTGACATTTTCTGCTCAGTTTACCAATATTCATGTATTTATCCTCATACTGACTATTGCAAGTAAGAAACTGGCATTAAAACAGATTAAAATTTAATGTGGAGGCTACAGTTTCTAAAATTGGAACAGTGAAGCAAACAGTTCCAAAGAAACACACTATCAAGACACATTTAATAAAAAGACTGTTTTCTTTGAAAACTTGAGGAATCATCAAATCAACTCCACAAAACAATCTGGTTTTTATCTCAGCCAAATTCTTCTGTGCAGTGTGTAAATCCTAAATTCCGGAGCTGTGTGTTCTCGCTTAGTCAAAGATAAAAGTATTGAAAATGATCAGCAGCATCCGTGGAAAGAAAAACAGAATTAAAACTTCAAATTGGTGATTGTGCATCAATCATTTAGGACTACAAGATTATTCCCATAGATGTACTTAGTTGAGCAAATAACACTTAATACATCTGTAGATTTTTTGAAGTCTGTACTGGTAGCATTGAACAAACTATTCAGCGGCCTTTGTAAACATTAGCAGCACTGTGCCTTATAATTTGGTTGGAGGAACTGTTATAGCACACTGGACTGCACAGACACCATATTGCTAGTGATTTTCAACTTTTACAAGCGTAACTGCATTATAAATCTTAATACTTATGTTGTAACTGGTAGATACAGACGGCAGGGTATTAGCAAAAAGGTGTATGACCATTATGTTAAATGGGAAGCATTCAGATTAGATCCAGCAACAGCAAAATTATATTTAGCCATAATCTGTGACCTTGTGACCCAGCATATCCTTCACTGTACAATTACTATCAAGCTGGGGGGCAAGCTGTGGCTCAATAAGGAGTTGAAGACAGTCTGCCAAGAATAACATCAAGCACATCAAAAACTGAAATAGAAACAGAATATAGTGATGAAACTCAGCAGGTCTGGCAGCATCTGCAAAGAGAGAAACAGGGTTAACATTTTGAGTCTGGCACGACTTCAGTTCGTGACAGGTTTACTCTGTTTCTCTTTCCACAGCTGTTGCCAGAAGAGTTGAGTGTCTCCAGAATTTTCTAATTTAAGAATTCCAAAAACCACAGTTTGCATTTATACTTAAACTGGAGGCACGAACCTGATCAAACTATAACTCAGAACATCGCGCTAAACACTGGACGCAGCAAGGTACATTCAAAGCTGAGCAATCTAACAATTAGCAGATCAGATCTCAACTCTGCAGTCCTGCTGCACCCTTTTTGTGAATACTGGAGGGCAATTAAACAGTTAATGGGAGGAGGAGGAGGAGGAGGAGGAAGGTCCATTACACAACCAGAAATGCCAAGTGCATGATCCATCAAGGCCTCCTCATCAGGCTCCACCACAGACATTAATTGTATAAATTAAAGCCAAGTGTAAAAGGTGGGAGGCACTCTGTTTTGCAAATATAAAGAGACACTTATTGACACTGTGGGTTGTAGAGTTAGGACCTGTACATGTAATGTCTCACTTTGTGAATAACTGGAAAACTGAGTAACAACTGACTTTTCACCTCATTCAACAACTGGCTGTAAGAATGTTCATAACAGATTTTATCAAGAATTAGCTTCACATATTGGACAGAGGAAAAGACATGAGCTGTGATAACATCCCAGCTGCAGTAGTGAGGAATTGTGTTCCAGAATGAGGACTTGTGTTCCAGAACTACCTCACCATCCTGCCAAGTTGTTCCGGTCTCTAGCTGCAAACTCGGCATCTACCTTTTATTCAATTCATTCACGAAATGTGAATTTTGCTGGTTGGGCCAACATGTAATTCCCATCCCTAATTGCCCTTGAGGGGGAGGTGGGGAACTGCCTACTCGAACCACCTTGTGATCCAAGTACAAATACAATCCAACACAAAGGACTTTCCAGGATTCTGATCGAACAACAATGAGGGAATGGCAGTATATTTCCAATTCAGAATGTTGTGCAGCTTGGAGGGGAATTTGTAGCTGGTGGTGTTCCCATGTTCTTGCTGCCATTGTCCTTCCAGGCAGTTAAGGGCACAGGTTTGGAAGGTATTGTTAAAGAGAGAAATTACCTGGCAATGTCCTGTCCAATAAAAAAAGCAGGATAAATTCAAGCTGGCCAATTATTACCTTCATCAGTCTATTTTTGACTATCAGTAAATTGTGGGTCATGTCACTGACAATCAAGTGCAACTCCCTCAGCGACAAACACCTCCCTGATACTTTGCTTGGGTTAACCAGGACCACTCTACCTTCACATCAAACATAATCTCCATCATATTGTGTGGTACTATCACCGTGCTAAATGGGACTGACTTGGAACAGACCTAGCGACTCAAGATTGGGCATCCATGAGGTACTGTGGGCTATCAACAGCAGCAGAATTGTACGCCAGCACAATCTATAATCTCATGGCTTATCATAGCCCCAATCATTAATGTCAAGCCAGGGGGTCACTCCTAGTTGTGGGGAGAGTACAGGAGGGCATGCCAGGAGCAGCATCAGGCACACTGGAAGAGGAGGTGCCAACCTGGTGAGCCACCAAACAGGACTACTTGCATGCCAAAGAGTGAAAGTAGCAATTGATAGACAGAGCTAAGCAATCCCACGACCAACAGATCAGATCTAAGCCAGTCCTACCACATCCAGTCATGAATGGTGGTGGACAATTAAACAACTCACTGGAGGAGGAGGCTCCACAAATATCCCCCTCCTCAATGATGGAAGTGCCGAGCACATCGGTGCAAAAGATAAGGCTGAAGCATTAGCAGCAATCTTCAGGCAGAAGTGCTGAGTGGATGATCCATCTCGGCCTCCTCCAATGGTCCCCAACATTACAGATACCAGTCTTCAGCCAATTTGATTCACTCCACATGATATAAGAAAAGGTTGGAGGCACTGGAGACTGTAAAGGCTAAGGGCCATGACAACATTCCGGCAAATAGTACTGAAGATTCGAGCTCCAGAACTTGACACTCCCCTAGCCAATCTGTTCCAGTACAGTTACAACACCGGCAATGTGAAAAATTACTGAAGTATGTCCTGTACGTAAAAAGAAGGACAAATCCAACCCAGCCAATTACTGCCCCATCAGTCGCCTCTCGATCATTAGTAAAGTGAAAGAAGGTGTCATCAACAGTGATATCAAGCAGCACCTGCTCAGCAATAACCTGCTCAGTGACGCCCAGTTTTGGGTTCCGCCAGGGCCACTCAGCTCCTGACCTCATTCCAGCCTTGGTTCCAACATGGACAAAAGAGCTGAATTCTAGAGGTGAGGTGAGAGTGACAGCCCTTGGCATGAAGGAGCCCTAGCAAAACTGGAATCAATGGGTATCGGGGGTAAACTCTCCAGTGGTTAGTCATACCTGACACACCCGAAGATGGTCGTGGTTGTTGAAGGTCAATCATCTCAGCTCCAGGACATCGCTGCAGGAGTTCCTCAGGGTAGTGTCCTCAGCCCAACCATCTTCAGCTGCTTCATCAATGACCTTCCCTCCATCATAAGGTCAGAAGTGGGGATGTTCGCCGATTATTGTGCAATGGTCTGCACCATTTGCATTCCTCAGATACTGAAGCAGTTCCAATACAAATGGAACAAGATCTGAGCAGTATCCAGGCTAGGGCTGACAAGTGGCAAGTGACATTCGCGCCACACAAATGCCAGGCTGTGACCACCATCAACAAGAGACAATCTTAACCACTGTTACTTGACATTCAATGGTGTTACCATCACCAAATCCCCCACTATCAACATCCTGGGGGATATCATTGACCAGAAACTGGACTCACCACATAAACACAGTGGCTACAACAGCAGGTCAGAGGCTAGGAATACTGTAGCGAGTAATTCCTGCAATGCCTCCCAGAGTTTATCCACAAGTTAGATAGATGCAATGGAATACTTTCCACTTGCCTGTAAGAGTGCAGCTCCAAAAGCACAAGAATTTTGATGCCATCCAGGCCAAAGCAGCTTGATGGACTTGAAACCCCTTCACTCCCTACACCTCCAGTGCATAATGGTAGCGATGTGTACCTTCTATCGGATGTACTGCAGCAAATTTCAAACTAGCAAGCTTTATCATCTAGAAGAATAAGAGGAAGTGCAATATGAACATTACCTCCTGCAAGTTTCCTTCCAAGTCACACATCATCCTGACTTGGAATACTGTTGTTTCTCACTGTTGCAGAGTCAAAATCTGGGACCTTCTTTCCAAAAGAAGGCGGTGCATCTAAATCTCCAAACTTCAGTAGTTCAAGAAAGCTGCTCATCAACACCTTCTCAAGGGCAATTAAGAAGCAGCGATACAGTCTCGTCATTCAAGTTATACCTGAATAAATACAGATCAGACATCTGCTTTCTATCTTTAATATTCATTCATGGTGTCCTATAGTTACTGAGTTTCACACATCTACTAGCCTTTAGAAGTCAGCAGTAACATTGCTCCAGCTTAGTCAGATTTCAATAAATATCCAATATTACCTCAAGTCCTACAGTTGAAAATGAGTATAAATTGTCAAGACCTTTGACACAACTTAAAGTGTGAGGGAATTCTCACCATTGGGTCAGTAGCTTTGGTTGGAGTCTCAACCCATGGCTTTGAATCAAGGTAAACTATGACATATGAGAATGTTTGAAACAACAGTCAATATGTGCAGTAACAGTAGGCAATGATGAAAATCAAGATATCAGCTTTTTGACAATTTTAACCTAAATGAAGTTGTTTTATTACAGGTGATATGATGCATGTCATTTGCCGAAGCACTGGTACGCATTCCCCTTTGGGCTGTTAGATAAAGGCTGGTAATGTTTGCAAAGTTAATATTGTCTGAAATGCTGTCGTCAAGTAAGATTCAGAGACTCAATGAAGTTATGTGCATATTAAAAGTTTTACAAATGTCTAAATCTCTCCTCTCTTGGATACTGGCCAAAGAGTAATGAGAGGTGCCTGAAAAATAGGGAACACTGCTCACCCTGACCCTGCACGTTAGCACCTCTGCTGAAAGATATTGCCATGCGATATACCTCAGTCTGCATAAGGTCTAAGTTCACCATTACCACTGCTATTGGATCAATGTTTAAAGCTGATTGACCAATAAGATTCAATTTTTGGATCCAGCATTCTCAACTTTCTCTTGCAACTGTTAATGACCATTAGTCACAGTCAAACAGATCTTTTAAAGTACTGTCACAAACACAGTACATTACAGTGTAGTTATGAAAATAAACTTGGGAGGTATCGAGATAACACAGTGTGGAGCTGGAGGAACACAGCCGGCCAGGCAGCACCAGAGGAGTAGGAAAGTTGACGTTTCGGGTCGGGACCCTTCTTCAGAAATGGGGAGGGAGAAGGGAGCTTGGAAATAAATAGAAAGAGGAGTGGTGGGGCTGGGGAAGGTAGCTGGAATGGTGATGGGTGACTGCAGGTAGGAAGTGGTGGTGGGGAGTGGTCAATGAGATGGAAGGGGCGGATAGGTGGGAAAGAAGCTGGCCAGGTTGTGTCAGGTCAGAGACGAGAATGAGAGGGAGGGTTGGTCATGGGATGAGGCCGGGGGGGTGGTAAGATTTTGAAACTGGTGAAATCCACATTTAGGCCATTGGGCTGTAGGCTCCCAAGACAAAGTATGAGCTGCTGCTCCTCCAGTTTGCGGGTGGCATCATTGTGACACTGGAGGAGGCCCAGGATGCACATGTCGTCCACGGAGTGGGAGGGGGAGTTAAAATGGTTGGTGACCGGAAGGTGTTGTCGTTTGTCGCGAACAGAGCGCAGGTGCTCTACAAAACAGTCTCCGAGCCTCCGCTTGGTCTCACCGATGTAGAGGAGGCCACATCGGGAGCAGCGGATGCAATAGACCACATTGACGGATGTGCAGGTGATTCTCTGTCTGATATGAAATGTTTGTTTTATGCCTTGAATGCAGGTGAGGGGGGAGGTGTAGGGGCAGGTGTAGCACTTCCTGTGGTTGCAGGGAAAGGTACCAGGTGTGGTGGGGTAAGTGGGGAGTGTGGAGCGGATGAGGGAATTGCGGAGAGAGCAGCTCCTACGGAAGGCAGATAGGGGTGGGACCGGAAATATTTCTTTGGTTGTGGGGTCAGATTGTAGGTGGCAGAAGTGGTGGAGAATGATACGCTGGATGCGGAGGTTGGTGGGGTGATATGTGAGGACACGGGGGTTTCTGTCTTTATTTTTGTTGGGGGGAGGGGATGTGAGGGCAGAGGTGTGAGAAACCTAAGAGATGTGGTTGAGAGCATTTTTGATCACCGGTGGGGGTAGGTTGCAGTCCTTGAAATAGGAGTACATCTGGGACGTGCGGGAGTGGACCGCTCCATTTTGGGAGCAGACGCGGCGAAGGAATTGGGAGGAGGGGGATCACATTCTTGCAGGAAGGTGGGTGAGAGGAGGTGTAGTCTGGGTAGCTGTGGGAGTCTGTGGGCTTGAAATAGATGTCAGTTTCAAGGCAGTTACCAGAGATGGAGACAGAGGGGTCCAGGAAGGAGAGGGAGGTATCAAAGAGTTTTCTCTGAGGCAATACTGTCATTCATCTCATTGTCAACTAAGTTCACAATGAAATAAATTTCTGGGACTGGCAATCACACTGGTGTAAATTCCATGCAATGCACTGTCAGAATGTTGGTGTAAGAATTGTAATTGCATCTTCAGTGTGCCTCCGCATAAGGACTCTGACAATTATTTGCTCATGGAGCATTCATTGTGAAGCTAAACTGTCTGGAAATGGCTTTTCTGTGTGCTTTTTAAACAATAAAATTGCATTTGTAAAATGTGCTTTGTAAAATGTCTGATGGCAAAATAATGCCTGAGGAGTTAAATGCATTGTAACATGGTACCTTTGTTTACAGTCATTGATATATTCATTCCTTCTCTTTTACAGCTATGTAATTTTATAACAGCTCGAAAAAGGTCAGATTGCATCCAACACCTTAAATTGTCTTTCTATCTCAAACAGTGACGCACCTGCTTTGTTTTTTAGGTGGAGGGTTTTCGTGGCACAATGGTAACGTCCCTGCCTCTGAGCCTGGAGATCCAAGTTCAAGTCCGATCTTCTCTAAAGGTGTGAGGTAACATTTCTCTACAGCTTGATTAGGAATAATCTAAGTCTTTCAGGTTTCCAACACTTGCAGACCCCTTTATGCTTTTTTTTAAGTAAGGGTATCCTTTTAAGAATCTCTTTCCTACTTTCATGAAGCTTTATGTAACTTGTTCCAATTAGACAAGTGAAGGTGAATCAGATGGCAGAAACAACTGGAAAAGGTGGTCCTTTCCGATTCTGGTAACGGGGGCAGCAAACACAGTACCACATGGAGACTAATAGACAGGAGGCAAATTCCAGGCCTTCATGTTAAGCAATTGTGGTAACAGGTCATCAGCAACAGCAGATGATGTCCACAGTAACATCAGAACCTGTCCTCCAGTTCCTGAACAGCTTTTCAAGTTTGAACCAACTCTTAGGGACACTGCAGTTTTTGGCATAGTCTAATGCACATCATTCTGCTCTATTTTGAAAAGACAACTATTAATGACCACCCATATATGACCCACACCTCAAAATCACTGCAGTTGTCCTCTGCAGTGATTTCAAGGTGTGGGTCATATATGGGTGTGACTTACTAGTGAGAGTAAGCTGGATGCACATCTGCACTTTTTCATGCTGTATAAGCATTAGAAATGACTGGCTGAACTTGGGAAAGATTGGATTGTTCAAACTTGTGATAGGTGTAGAGGACAGACATCTTAGCAGACTCTCAACAGAACAAGCAGTCACCTTGCTTAACAAAGTATTTTATTGTCAAGTACAGTCTACATTAACTTGTTAAGCATAGTAACTCAAAAAGGTTCGTGGGAGCTGTACAGAGTATAGTGGGGTGGCACGATGGCTCGGTGGTTAGCACTGCTGCCTCACAGCACTAGGAACCCGAGTTCGATTCCACACTCGGGCGACTGTCTGTGCGGAGCGTGCACGTTCTCCCTATGTCTGCGTGGGTCTCCTCCAGTTTCCTCCCACAGTCCAAAAATGTGTAGGCTAGGTGGACTGGCCATGCCAAAATTGCCCATAGTGTTCAGGGATGTGTAGATTAGGTGGGTTATAAGGGGAATAGGTTGGGGTGGGATGCTTTCCACACTGTAGGGATTCTATGAAATCTGCCCGCTTTGGGGACCTGTGTAGAACTTACTGTCTTTGAAAGACAATGTAGCCTTACTAGGTTGGGTGGAGCACAATATAACACAAATATTATCTTCTTCAGAACCAGTAGCTCTCATTATTTGCACACTGTTGCAGCTTCTCGAGGATTATCTTCCCTGAACTTTGTGCGAAAAGCAGAAACAGAACATCACACTTGAGCATGAGAAAGTCGAAGCTTTGCTTACTTTAAGAAAGAATAAACTTCCATGTATTTCATAACCTCAGAATATTCCAAAACACTTCACAAGCAAATAATTACTTTAGAAATAAAATTATTATTATTACATAGCCGAAATCCGCAGCCAATCGGCTACAAACAGCATTGAGATACGACCTGTTGTACTGGATTGTGAATCAGTGGTCAGCAGTACAATAGGTAACTGCTCTGGTATCTTTTACAGTTCTTTTGAACAAAGGATAGACCTCCTTTTGTGTCCGATCCAAATGACAGTAACTTTAAAATGCATTATTTATTTGGCACGGAAGTGTTAGTTCAGCTCAATGCTTCCCAAACCTTTTCCCACCATGACCTCATTTTGAGTTTCATCAGTGTGATGACCTCTCACTGAAAGCTGGGGGTGTTTGAGAGCTCCATGGCAGCCATTAATGTCTCAAAGCTCACGAACCCACTTGTGGTCCCAACTCCTACTTTGGGAAGCCCAAGATTGTGATCAAATCTTGCTGAAGGATTTGATTGCACAGAACGGCTAATTCAGGGACTGCCATCACTGAGTCCAGCTGATTTTTTTTTTTACTATGGGTATGATACTCTCTTACTATGACTCAACTGGTCTCGATTGCAACTCAAATCCTTACTTGCCATGCATGACAAGAACGGAAGAATCGGGAGCAGGAGCAGGTAGTTCAGGCCCAAGCCTGCTCCATCATTCAATATGATCACATAATCTCAACCTCAATTCCTCTTTCTTGCCCACTCCCCACAATCCTTCAACCCATTACTAAGAAAATATCTATTGTCATCTTTAATTTATTCTGTGAACCAGCATCCAGGGGTGTGAATTCCAGACATTCATAATCGTTTGAGAGAAGAAATTCCTCCTCATCTCTATTTTAGTTCTGCTATTCCTTAACCTAAAACTATGTCCTCTTGTTCTAGATTGCCTGACAAGAGGAAACATCCACTCTACATCTATATTATCAATTCCCTCTAGCAACTTATCAGGCTCAATTTAATCTCCCCTCATTCTTACACTGTAGATTTTTATTTCACTTCATTTTGATAACTGTAACTTTAAAATTCAGTGATTACTTCATTGTTATGCTTACTTTCCATAAATGCTACACCAGCTTCTCCATATACTGACATGTCATCTTCACATTTATGAATGCTTGATTAATTTCCTAGTATAAACGATTGATGAAAATAATAGTCCTGAAAGGTCACAAAACAGAGCCTCATGGAACCCCACCTATTATAACGCCTCATTCAGATTCACTCCCATAAGTCATAAAACTCAGCTGAAAGAATTTTAACCATTTTTTCCTGTAGAACAACTGTCATTGCCCAGTATAATCTTATATTTCTCAATACACTTGAAATGAGGACCAAAAATGGTTGAAAGAATTAAAATAAATCATGTTTATAATGAACATTTGCCTCAACATTTCTTGGCTTTTGTCAAGGTCATTGTAAAATCAAGGATGTTAAAATAAATATTTTGTTAAAAAATGAATTTCAACACTCGTGGCCAAATTATATCTCAGGGCACCTTGAGGATTTTTGTTCCATGCTCTGAGATATTATGACTTATGCTTTATTCATACTTGATAAATTCTGCTTTTTTTCAGCCTTCTTGATGATGAATATGACAAGTCTCTGATGTCTGCAACAGGGAACAAAGCGGATTTGATTTTATGCTGACACAGGGCACAACAAGAAATCTCAGTTCTATTATTATACAAGTTAAATAAAATACTTCGCATACACTCAACAATGGTTTAATTTGAAGTTTCCCATTTGTCTTCTTTTGTCGTAGCGTAATGGTTTAATGGACAAAAATGTTATGCGAGAGGAGTTAAAATAAGATTGAGTGAGTCAGATTAACATCAAATTATCCCCTGCTGATTCCACCTGAGGTGACCACTCTGTTTCTGACATCTATCAAGTTCTGACTGAGCCAGCCAAAGATGTCAGTCAGTCAGCAATGCCCCCTCAGTCATATCTTGAATAACTATATTCATGCCTGTGATGAAAAATCATTATATTGTTTCTCAGTATTCTCACAGCACCAAATATGAACCAACTATCCCTTAGGGTACTGAGTCACTGAATTATCATATACTAATTATTGACACAAAAACAAAGTTGCTGGAAAAGCTCAGCAGGTCTGGCAGCATCTGAGAAGGAGAAAACAGAGTTAACGTTTCAGGTCCGGTGACCCTTCATCTGAACACTGGACCCAAAACGTTATCTCTGTTTTCTCCTTCACAGATGCTGCCAGACCTGCTGAGCTGTTCCAGCAACTTTGTTTTTGTTCCTGATTTACAGCATCCACAGTTCTTTTGGTTTTTACTAATTATTGACATTTGGATTCTAATCAGACGTACATTGCCAGGAAATATTAAGCAAAAGATGTTCATGTTGTTATGGAGAAGGGGAGGTTAAATGCAAGAAAATTCCTGACATTCAGTTGATAAGTGACAAGTAATTATTTATTTATTTAACCCTAACAGTGAACAAATTAACAGAACTACTAAAAAAAAAACCAAACAATATCCCCCCAACTCCTAGCTATTTCCTACTGTACAAAGTTCTAGTGGTATGCTATTCCAATAAAACACAAATCTCACTTACATAATCCAAGTAGAAAGAAGAAAAAAAATTTAAAAACTTAGTCTCTCAAAGTCCACACAGAATGTGTCTTCCAGAATACTCTGCCTTCTCCACTGTCTCTCCCATCATAAACATCTTTCTTCCGCTGATCCTGCTGTCAGGGATGTTTTCTCTGTGAAGACTCTTAGCTACAAGTGCTTTTATGGATAAGGTGGTACTTTCTTAGAGAGCTAGGTGTTTATTTTTCAGATGGTGGTTCGCTCTCACACGGATTTTCAAAAACCCTCTCCCTATACACCTTGGATGGCATATCAATTTTCATACAATAGCATTGGTTCCAGGTTGTCAAAACCATCAGATTTAAATTCAATTAACTTTCAATCGTTAAGTGCTTGGTTTAAAAGTAATTGGCTGATTCCAGCTCATTGCCAAAACATCAAAACATGCGTAAGATTTCCAATCAGAGTCAATTGATACGTGTTTCAATTTTAGAACTGGCTGTACATCTTCAGCCACATACGGACACGTTTCGTCTGTATAAATCTCTAAGCTTAGAAAAGCATTTTGTCTCTTAAAGGGACTGCGCACTGTTCTCCCTTATCTTTCTTCAAACAAATTCTAGCCTCCAGCCTTCCAATTTAAATTACTCTACACAACTTCATAACAATATTATCTGAAGCTAAGATTACCATCGATCTTCATGTTTTATCTGTACTTGCAGTTCATTGCTTCTCGCCAATTACAGTCATGGCAACAATTTATGCAAAGATTCTATGTAAATGTGAATGTGAGGCTCTTGATCACAGACAGCTCTTTCCTTCTGACATAATGAAAGGCTCTGCTTCAAAGTCATGGCACAGGCCGCTAGCACCAAGTTATGCACAAGCAGTAAATGGGAGTCACACAAGCACAAAACAATAATGGAATGACCATTAGAGATTTTAATGATGACACTTAGATATCTGCATTTCTGAGATTAAAAAAAGTTGCAATCATTGCCAAAGTCTGAAAAACGACATAATCTTCCATAACATGACAACACTTTGTGGTACGACTGATGTTGGGTTAAAGGAGAGCAAAATGTTCTGCCTCCTCGTCTTGAATCAGATGGGACAGTCTTGGCTCAGTAACACATCAGGCCAGGCACTTAATATTCTTTTGGATATCTGGTATGATCTATTTAAAGCTTCTTTCTATTTCATATTCAAAAACCACATCTAGGGTCCAGATCTTCTAACAATAAGGACCAAATCCTCTTTTGCACACCATATGGCGCTACACAAAAGCAATCTATTGCATAAACTAACACGTTGCCAGGAACTCCTTATTTAGATCGCCACCGATTTTTACTTCAAATTCATTTCATTCTAATGATGTCACAAGCTAATTTCTCCTTTCTTTGAATGGTTTTTAATGTCCTCGGCAGTTTTGTAATAATGTACAAATTTGGGCCATTTTAGCTAAGTCGCAGATAATTTCAGTTAACAGAAGCTTCATCAGCCTCTCTTAATGGAGTGATATGCTCCAAAATGTGTCTTCATGTCATGTTGAACCAGTTCTACTTTCAAATAAAGTGTTATATTTTTCTCACCCTGTTGTAACTCCATGATGAGTTTAATTAATTTAATTAGTCATTCGGAGACACAAAACTTGAGCATTCTAAGAGGCAGTGAAATAAACTTCAAATTACATCAGGAGCGAGACAGGTATACCTCAATGCATTTCCTTAATTTTTATAAATATCCAACTAACGTGATATGTCCCAGGCATTTCAAAATTTTTGTTTAGCAAGGACTTCCAAGTAATACTCAATCTAATCTTCAAATACATTAATAGAATGGAAAACCTGAAAGGGTAATAGGCCAAAACAATGCCCCACAACTCAGCTGGAATTCAGCCAAAATACTATTTGCTGTATTGACAACAGTGATGTTATAGATAATAACTTTTATTACAGGGTAGATCAGAGACCTACTTCTGTTGTGATCTCGAAGAGAATGGCTCTGAATGAGTTAATACTTGAGCCATGCAAAAATCTGCCCTCTCTCAGGATGTCACACTGCTTCGGGTCAAGAATCACTTGGGTTCTAACATAATTGCTGCTTGGAGGCAGGTGAACTCTGTATCTCTTGTTAGTCATAATCAATATGTCTAAGAGTTATACACAGTCATAGTCATAGAGCTGTACAGCATGGAAATAGACCCTTCGGTCCAACTAGTCCATGCTGACCAAATATCCTAAATTAATCTAGTTCCATTTGCCCGTATTTGGCCCATTTCCCTCTAAACCCTTCCTATTCATATACCCATCCAGATGCCTTTTAAATGTTGTAATTGTACCAGTCTCCATCACTTCCTCTGGCAGCTCATTCCATACACGCATCACCCTCTACGTGAAAAAGTTGCCCTTTAGGTTCCTTTTAAACCTTTCCCCTCTCACCTTAAACCTATGTCCTCCAGTTTTTGACACCCCTATCGAGGGGAAAAGACCTGGGCTATTGACTCAATCCATGCCCCAATTTGTTATAAACTTTTATGTAATAAACTACCCTTTTTTTCAAAATACAACCACCTCTTCTGCAGAGATAGCAGGAACTGCAGACGCTGGAGAATCTGAGATAACAAGGTGTAGAGCTGGGTGAACACAGCGGGCCAAGCAGAATCAGAGGAGCAGGAAGGCTGACGTTTCGGGCCTAGAACCTTCTTCCGAAATGGGGGAGGGAAAGGGGGTTCTGAAATAAATAGGGAGAGTGGCAGATGCGGATAGAAGATGGATAGAGGAGAAAATAGGTGGAGAGGAGACAGACAGGTCAAAGAGGCGGGGATGGAACCAGTAGAGGTGAGAGTAGGTGGGGAGGTAGGGAGGAGATAGGTCAGTCCAGGGAGGACGGACAGGTCAAGGGGGCGGGATGAGGTTAGTAGGTAGGAGATGGGGGTGGGGCTTGGGGTGGGAGGAGGGGATAGGTGGGAGGAAGGACAGGTTAGGGAGGCGGGGACGTGCTGGGCTGGTTTTGGGATGCGGTAGTGGGAGGGGAGATTTTGAAGCTTGTGAAGTCCACATTGATACCATTGGGCTGCAGGGTTCCCAAGCGGAATAGGAGTTGCTGTTCCTGCAACCTTTGGGTAGCTTCGTTGTGGCTCTGCAGGAGGCCCAGGATGGACATGTCGTCTGGGGAATGGGAGTGGGAGCTGAAATGGTTCACGACTGGTAGGTGCAGTTGTTTAGCGCGAACCGAGCGTAGGTATTCTGCAAAGCGGTCCCCAAGCCTCCGCTTGGTTTCCCCGATGTAGAGGAGACCACAACGGGTACAGCGGATGCAGTATACCACATTGGCAGATGTGCAGGTGAACATCTGCTTGATGTAGAAAGTCTTCTTGGGGCCTGGGATGGGGGTGAGGGGAGACGTGTAGCACTTCCTGCAGTTGCAGGGAAAAGTGCCGGGTGTGGTGGGACTGGAGGGGAGCGTGGAGCGGACAAGGGAGTCGCGGAGAGAGTGGTCCCTCCGGAAAGCAGATAAGGGTGGGGAGGGAAAAGTGTCTTTGGTGGTGGGGTCGGATTGCAGATGGCGGAAGTGTCGGAGGATGATGCGTTGGATCCGGAGGTTGGTGGGGTGGTAGGTGAGGACGAGGGGGATTCTGTTTTCATTGTTATTGCGGGGAGCGGGTGTGAGCCTCTCTCCGTGACTCCCTTGTCCGCTCCACGCTCTCCTCCAGTCCCACCACACCCGGCACTTTTCCCTGCAACTGCAGGAAGTGCTGCACCTCTCCCCTCACTCCCATCCCAGGCCCCAAGAAGACGTTCCACATCAAGCAGATGTTCACCTGCACATCTGCCAATGTGGTATACTGCATCCGCTGTACCCGTTGTGGTCTCCTCTACATTGGGGAAACCAAGCGGAGGCTTGGGGACCGCTTTGCAGAACACCTACGCTCGGTTCACGCTAAACAACCGCACCTCCCAGTCGCGACCCATTTCAGCTCCCACTCCCATTCCCCAGACGACATGTCCATCCTGGGCCTCCTGCAGAGCCACAACGACGCTACCCGAAGGTTGCAGGAACAGCAACTCATATTCCGCTTGGGAACCCTGCAGCCCAATGGTATCAATGTGGACTTCACAAGCTTCAAAATCTCCCCTCCCACTACCGTATCCCAAAACCAGCCCAGTTCGTCCCCTCCTCCCTAACCTGTCCTTCCTCCCACCTATCCCCTCCTCCCAGCCCAAGCCCCACCCCCATCTCCTACCTACTAACCTCATCCCACCCCCTTGACCTGTCCATCCTCCCTGGGCTGACCTATCTCCTCCCTACCTCCCCACCTACACTCACCTCTACTGGCTCCATCCCCGTCTCTTTGACCTGTCTGTCTCCTCTCCACCTACCTTCTCCTCTATCCATCTTCTATCCGCCTCCCCCACTCTGCCTATTTGTTTCAGAACCCTCTTCCCTCCCCTATTTCTGAAGAAGGGTCTCGGCCCGAAACGTCAGCCTTCCTGCTCCTCTGATGCTGCTTGGCCTGCTGTGTTCATCCAGCTCTACATCTTGTTATCTCACTGACCCTAACCCTAATGCCTAACCTGGAAAGCAAACTTGGTTGCACCAGAGGTCAATACAATGGTAACTTGACAAACAGTGGCAGCACATCTCTGTCTTGCTGAAAGGCTGCACGCAGATTCCGCTGGATGGTGTTTAGTTCTGGGGCCACTACTTTGGTGAATCACAATCATCTGAGGCATTATTTTCTGGCTGACTTGGACTTACGAGAAATATCCCATGAAGACCTTTGGTGGGTAAAGCTTTCTGTTAAAAGCTTTCCTCTTCCCTCCACACACCTTTCCCTCTCTGCAGTTCGTGCTCCATTCCCTGTCAAGTTATAGACCAAGAGAAGTTACAACCAGAGTTCCCATGACTACATCATCATTTCTGGGGACAATTGATAGAACTCCTCTTGTCAGAATGCAGTAAATCTCCCACACAAAAACCCCTCCGAGAACACACCACAATACTTGCCAAGGGCAAAAATGTATTTGACAGAACCTGAAAGGCTGACCTCTCAAAATGAGTAAGGTCTGACCATCAGAATAAAAAGGACGGTTTGAGGGAGAAACTAGCCAGTCTTCAGAATGCTGTACCAGTTCTCCCAGTCTCCAGTGTGTGCTTCAGTTGATCAGTGTTAACAATATGTAGCTGAAGTAGGCATTTGTATTTATTGACTCGAATCTGAATTCTAACAAGAGACAATCCTTATCTTAAGATGTGATGTGAGTAGCTACTAAATAATAGGAAACAAACTTCCACTGTTATTCAAGACAGAGCCTATCTTCTGCCTAAGGCACTGTGCGATTACTCTTCCCTGTATGGTTTCAGGAGCTTGATGAATACCTGTAAGGGGAACTGGTAGCTGCAAATCTACTCAAGATTTCACAGATGGTGCCAACAGAAATCAGCATTTCCAGTACGCTGGTGTGCTGGCTTACATCTTTACACTAAAAAGCATCGCAACTACAAATTGGATAGCTGACCCTTTCAGTAACATTGATGGAGATTGTGTGGGCAAGTATGGTGGCTGCGGGGGATTTTTTTCCCCTCATATACTGGAACACATGTGCAGCTATGAGTGATTGTGTTGTAGCATTGCACAATTTTGAAGTATGTACATCAAATCAGCCTGGATGATTGTCTGATATCACAGTATGTCCAACGTAAAAGCTTTCAGTGAAAGTATGATGCCTGTGCCAGCACCTGTACCAGAACCACATCGGGTGTATGGAGTGCACTATACCTGCCACTTTAATGGCCTCTGACATCTGTAGCACTGACTCCAGTGGTCCTAATAATTATCCAATGGCACAACGGCTGTATACTACTTTCAATACAGAAGGAACAAATGGTCCACTCCAATTCCTGTTTTCCAATCTAAGTCCATAATTTAGTGATAGTACCTTCTGCAAGGTTAACATTGGAGAGATCTAGAGTTTGCCTTATCGTGTTGAAACCAAGTGAAAATTTATTGCCCAGACGACTCCTGTTTCCAACTTATACAGGAAAAAAAATGGCAAAAAGGGCATTTTGACAACTAAAATTTGTATCCAATTTGAAGTACAGAAACTTTTAGGCATGATACACAGTGCAATTTAACACTATGCAGGTGGCCATCCTTGCTGAGCTTCTGAAGTGAGCATTTTCCAACTATATTTAGGGGATAATGTGTTGCCATCAAGTAAATAATGTTCTTGTGATTCAACAACATGGGTGCCGTTTTAAATATGCTTCTGCCAAAAATGGCAAAACAAATTCAAAAGCAATATAAAATGGGATGGCCGGTGATGAATTATCACTCATTTTAGACTATTGCACTGTAAAAATCAAAACCATTGTATTCATTTTCATAGGAATGTATCACATGCAAATTAACAGGGCTCAATATACTACTGAATACATTACCATTTCAAAAGGGAATTTCTAACACTCTCTTAGTAGCCACATCTTCCGTTAATTATATTTAGTTCTGAATGTTATCAATAATTTTGCTAGCAGTTTAGAATATTTCAGAATGTCCTGTATTTTAGACTCCATCTTGCCTCCAATTTCAGGAAATCTTTTGCTGCTTGAGTGATGTAATTAGGTCACACAGATTACAGAATTCATTAGTGCCGTTCGTTACCTCTGTTCAGTGCTTACATCTTTTCACTGAAATAGGAATTGAACACGCAAGATGTCACGATTGAGAACTCATGCCCTGCTACTCTGTACTAGAGTGCACTAGTTCCAAATGATGTCTCGAGGTACCTACTACATCTGACATATTCAAGTTAATTGTGTTGCACTCTCAGTAGTCACTGGAATCCAACAAAACAAAGATTTGAAAAAAAAATGCTCTCTTCTGTTTGTAATATTCTCCCTTCATCCTGAAGGCAGGAACTCAGGACTGGATTATAATTCTTGGACCGAGAACTTTTGCTGCTTCCCCACTAAAACGAAACGCTATCCCTGCTGCCTTGGCTTCAGGCTATGAATTTCATATTTAACCGATGAAAGAAGCAACAAAATGGTTCTTTGAATATGGTCAACTGATTTTCAATCAGAATTTTCTTATTAGGGTGTGAAGAGTTAAAATAGATGATGTGTGATCATGTCAATTATGATTTGCTATTTTGGTGGAAGTTATTTGCAATTTCAATTCTGTCAAACGGAGACCCATCAGATATGTTCTGCTTCATTGGGGCATATTTGGGACAGGTGTCATTCTGTTCAGTTTATTCAGATTGACTCGATGCTTTTTGTCAAGCTGAGATAGTCCAATGTTTAATTAAAAGTTGCAAATATATTTGGTACACAAATATTTTAAGTAATAGATAGTCTGTGAAAGGCTGTCAATCTAATATAATTCAAAGACATGCCTGTTCATTGATTTTCTTTTATTTTACTGTAATTTCAAGATAATTGCTTGCAATTCTGCGAAATTCTTTTTGTTTGAACATTTTTTCAAACAAGCTGCCAAATTCAGTTTAAAAGTTTTCCAACTAGAAGAGAAATTAGATAAATAATGTCACTGTTCAATAGACAATAATGAAATTAAGGATATAATTCCTCATGCCTTTAGGAGGGAAGCATTTGGGGGCAAAAATAAACCATTTTGTGGATTTACACTAAAGATGCCTGAGAAATGTCCAAAGGCATAGTAATTTCTGAGTAGCGAGAAAGTTGATGTTTTGGGTCAGGTACCTTCTTCAGAAATGGGGAGGGGGAAGGGAGCTCCGAAATAAATCGACAAAGGAGGGGCGGGGCTGGGGAAGGTAGGTGGGACGGTGATAGGTGAGTGTTGGTAGGGAGTGATGGGGATTGGTCAGTGAGGTGGGCAGCGAATAGGCAGGAGAGAAGATGGAGAGGTTGTGTCAGGTCGAGGAGGTGGGGATGAGAAGGGAGATTTGGACGTGGGATGAGGCCGGGGGTGGGGAGATTTTAAAATTGGTGAATGCCATGTTTTCCCATGTGAATTCCAACGTCAACTTGCCTGCTGCTCTGATTCTGCCTGGCGTGCTGTGTTCCTCCAGCTCCACATTGTTGTGTCTGACTCCAGCATCTGCAGTTCTTGCTGTCTCATAGTAATTTCTGACTATTTTCAGGTGTTGGAAGTAGCTGTCTGTATCATGTATTGAACCCTTGCAGATACTCAGACTAGAAGCTTCAGGCTCCTTTTGAGAATTTCAAAGCAGCCATCAAACTTTTTCAGTCAGATGTTGCACCACAAAGGTAAGTGCTTTTTTTTTTGAAGGCTGATGTGAAGTACATCGACGCACTGCTGACCCATGAGGCAGAACCTTGTCGAACCATCGGGTCTCATCAGCGAACCGGACAGATGGCAAGCAAGCTGCACTGCCCCGACTAGGGAAGGCATTCGTAACCACAAGCCAATCAAGCAGTGGCACAGCCTCCAGTGGACCTTTGCCTGTAATCAGGATGCTGGGATTCAAAATCCCATCTAGAGACAGCTGCTAGACAATCAGCGTCCAAGGATCTTAGAGGAACTAGAACAAACTGATGGGAGGGAAGAAATTTCTCAGGTTGGAGGGTCGTGGGAGAGGGGTACAAGGGGAATGGGGCAAACCCAAGCAGACAAGCTCCTGTCCCATTTCCAGTCCCTTGACCAGGCACTAACTGCCTTTAATTGAGGCACACTCCCACCCGATGACAAGCTATCCCACGGAAGTAGCTGTTGGGAATGCTGCACAGTGACAGGCCACTCTCTAGCTGGGTTAATCCCAAATGTGGTGATCTGAACTCTTTAGGTGGTAAACAAATAGACGGCAAGGCAATATGGTCTATCATGGGTGTTCTCAGAGAGAACGTTAATTCTGGGAGTTAGAAAGACGGCAGGGCATGACTTTACAATCATTACCTGCTCAACAGAGCGCATTCCTCACCTTCAAGCTCACTACCTTGAGCAGCACAATATTGTACGCAGGATCTACTAACCTTCTAATCTCTCCTCACACATTTTTTCTCCCCCACCTAATTTGCCTGTATTTTGTACATAAACCATCCACCAGTCATAAATCAAACTCTCGTCAGACTGAGACTTACATCAATAAATAAATAAATAAAGAAAGAAAGAAAGAAAATGCTGACAATACTCAGCAGACCTGGCAGCGTGGATGTGGGATAACAAGGTGTAGAGCTGGATGAACACAGCAGGCCAAGCAGCATCAGAGGAGCAGGAAGGCCAACGTTTCAGGCCTAGACCCTTCTTCAGAAAATGTAGTATAAAAGGGAGAGGGTTGAAGGAATTGAGGTTGGGGAGTGGGGTGTAATGAAGTTAGTGAGGCGTGAAACACAGTGGCCTCTGATTGTTCAGAAAGGAAGCACAGTTCACTCTAACCTGACAGTCTGATAACAACACAATGAGGCCTCATCTACTGCAGGTAAAATACCATGCAAAAACCTCAGCAAGTTATTATGTTCTCGAATATACTGACTAAAAGGTGGAGAAAGCAGCATCAACTATAACTATGAAGAGGAATTTGAAAACATTAAACGAAAAGAAGGATAGATACAGGACTGTGGGGAAAGAGCAGCGAATTAGGAAATGAATAATTTTTTCACAGAGCTCGCCCATGGGCTAGTGGACCAACTAATGCCTCTTTCACTGTGGTTAAAACACTCCTAGGGGTAGTTTGTCAGGGAAGTAGTGACAATGGCCTTGCTAGCCTCCAAATTTCTGCCCCCTGCACCTGCCATACTGACTCCTAGGGGAAGCAAAAAAAAAAAAATTCAGCTCTGAGCAGTCAGAAGTACAGTCCAGTGCGTCGTGGTTGCAAGGTGCTTGCTCATAATGCACCTTCTTAAAAGTGACAGATGTGACAAACACACATTTAAACTCGAAGATATTATGCAGCTGTGCCATAAGATGTGATACCTGACCAAGGAGCAGAGCTTCAAAAGCTTGTGATTTCAAATAAACCTGTTGGACTATAACCCTGTGTCATGTGATTTCTGGCCTTGTCCACATCTCGTCCACACTGGCACCTCCACATCAGATGTGATAGACAGAAAGTTCAGTTGAATGAAGTCACAGTGGAAACTGGGGAAAAGTGAGGTCACTGCCAACATGTGAAAGCTCCCATACGTCACTCCATAGAAATAAATGAGTTTAACAAAAATTAACTAACACAAAAGCAACCATATAAAGAAGATTCCAGTGTACAATAGACATGATTTATGTTAGTTGGAGATATTCAATTTTAGGAAATATTTTGAAAGGATCTACCTATTACACAATTTTCGAATAACAAATCATCCTGTAAGTACATGGAGCAGAATTTAAAAAAAAGTGACTGCTGGTAGCGGGGTGGAGTGTGGTGATGAGTCTCATTGTTTCAAAAATTATCACAGATGTCAAAAAGAAAAGACCTGTCAAAAGAAAATAATCATTAAAATTAGTCTCTTGGTAAGAACAAATTATATAGGTGTTGACTATAAAAAATACATATAGCCAGAAATGATTGAGTATCAGGCAGAATGGAATAGCAAGATACAAACTTCTTCAGTTGCCAGTTGCTCAGCAAATTAATCCATTTCAGGGCTCAGGGTGGTCATCTATTTTCCCACCACAACACATTAATAAAAGCCATGTTGTGGCAGGCCATTCAGCGCACTGATGCCGGTGACCTCTTTGTCACTTTTATGAAGGACAAGCTTCAGGTACACTCACAAAGAATCAATGAAGAATCATCTGTGTGCAGCCCAAGGCCAGCCAGTGGACTTTGCACCTTTCTCAGTGGGAAAAGCTACCGTTCATCTTAATCAATGAAAAGCCAGCATTCTCACAGGTAACCCTGACAAGCTGCATAACCGAGGGGATTTATTGTATCACACTGTAATGGCATTCTAATCCAAGAATACAAGTGAGCAAAACCTCACCTTCAATAAACGTGACTCAATTTGCTCTTTCATAGTTTTTCCCCTGTCACTGTGACAAGACTGTAAAAGAAAATCTGAGTAGAATTTTATATCCAAGAGAGAGAGAAAAAAAAATCCTGGCTCCCTTGCTTCAATAGAGCATGAAATAATCTATAAAGGAATAAATGTCAAGCCAGAGTGATCTTAATTTTCATTCGTGACTTTCAGATTTCAGTAACTAGGAGGTAAGCAACATTAAATGTACCTTACACAAACAAAAACAGTATGAATGCTAAGCAAATACGGTAATGTACTATTATTAATGCTTACTAATACCAGCTTCCCTGATGTCCACTGTTATCGAACACTTGTTAACATAACATTGTAGAAACTCAGTACTCTTGTGATAAAGCAGTCATCCTTTTTTAAATTCAATATCATGCTTCCAGTGGGAACATTAAAGAATTGAGTTAATTTAATTAAAGAATTAATTGAATGGTTTGTTCAAATTATATTACATTGCTGTTTGTGCAGATGGTGACAATTAGTAGAAAACCGTACATATCCCAGGAGTGCAATTGTTTTCTATGTTAAATAAAGGTCTATATCTTCAGTTTTGCTAGATTGTATAATAAAGTCTGAATCTCAATAAAAATACAACCCACCACATTACTGCATTTACCATCAAGCAGGGCGATCTACAAAATCAGTATTAAACTACCACTGCAGGCAGCCTGCTTAGCTTTGACTTTCTGGAGGAAGAGATCGGAAGTATGCTCCAGGCATTGTACTAGTCTGATTCTGGATCTCCTGCTAAACATTCGAGCGCTAGTAACTTTAATCAGAGTTGCAAAACAGAAGAATACGAAGCTCATGAGTATCCTGGGACACTACCTAAGATCATGTGTGTCTGGAATACTCTATATAGCTGAACTCTTCCTGTATTTATTTTCATACCCCCGGAGGGCCCAGACAGGGGAGACTAAGTAGCATTCATCTTGTTTTTGTCAGCTCCTCTATTCTGCTCAAAAGCTCATGGTATGGTTTGGACAGGCTAAATGCTGGTTTAACAACGCCAATTTGTAGGGGTTAGAGAGGAGGGGTGAGTGGGTCCCTTTTTGTAATCTGCCTGTTTGTTGCACTTCTAATGGTAAATTGAAGATTCATTGTCTAGACACTTCTGATGCCTGGCATTAGTTGGTATTTCTTACTGTTTCTCTTCTGGAAACTAAAAAGGGATCTTTCGTCCTTTAAGAAACAAAAATCTACCCGAATTTCTTTGTGTAGATATACGATCAAACGACGACTTCTCTTGAATGGCTCAAATGCCGCATGTCAGATAATGATCTTCCAGTTTACAAGTGCCAGGGATACTACCTGAGCCCCTCATTGTACTGTTACAGTACTCATTGTACTGAAAGAAAGTTTAATTTTCTGATAGACAACTCTCATGCTCCTGGGACCCTGCACGAATGTCTTGAGAGATAAATGAGACTTGGGAAACATCCAACTTGTTCTTTTAAAGGTAAGAAATCAAAAAAATACAAAATATTGGAGACTACATTAAGCTCCACCCAATTTAACTATATTACATGGTCTTGGGTCGGGAAATCAGGAGAATATCTCTGGATCTTGAAGGGGTCTTCTTTGTCTTTTGATCATCGAACTAACAAGACTGAACAAATTAATTTAACTTGCACCTAATTTGCTATAATGCAATAAGTGACATATTCTTCAGACAACAGCTTTCTCTTGTTAAGACATTCTCGTGGTTGTTCCTTGATCAAGTAGGCCCTTAGACCCAGTTGAGGAAAGAGGAAAGGTGACAGCATCCTTCTACTCACAAGTAACACATGGTGATCAGCAATGGGCATCGTTGCTTGATGCCAGAAGGTACACCAAAGAAAAAAACCCATTGGACCCAGGAAAGAAATTTCCAAGAGACCAAGAACGTTTAAACTTTAAAAACTACTTAGATGGACTGACAGCAGTTTCAAATGCTTGAACAAACAAGCAGTCAGCAGGTACTTGTAGACAGAACCAGCAATGGAGAAGCAACACTCAATGCTAAAGTTTTTGCTTCAGACCTGGTAAGAAATACAAAAGCATTCCTGTGGGCTAGTCACACCCATAAGTTAGACATTCTATTTGAAAGTGAGGATCTGTCGGTGCATCCATGCTGTTAAGAAGAATAAGGAGTACAACACATTCAAGCTCAATGAGGGATTGTTGATAGAAACCATTTACAGAGCAAAACTGTTTGAAGAAATTGATATTGCAGATTTGAATTTGATGTCAGAGGATCTGATAAAACAAGCTCAAGAGAAAGCATACAATTGTTTTGTCTTTCAAAGCCACAAACACTGAATCAATAAATCCAATCTAATCAGCCAGCTAAATAAACAGTTTATATACTTTAACATGATCTATTTGCAAATTGAGAATAATGATTTGCTTGCACAAAATTCAAGTGAGCTGCAAATGATTCCAATGAAAATCAGAACATTATCCATGGATTCAGCATATGGTCAAAAAGAAGATAATCATTTGACTCAGAAATCCACGACACTACAAAGAGTAAACTAATTGTTTCCACTGATCTTCCCATGTGGACATTCATGAGACTAAAGCTCCCCCAGATGCTGTCATAGAGCAACTACCTGATTCTGCAGGGGAAGAGTTCCACTGCAAAAGATATTTAGGAAAATTACCAATACTGAAAGAATTAAAGGTTGGACACACATTAAGTTTATCCAATCTGATGATGCCATACACTCTTGCGTAGGAAATTGAGAGAATATCTCTGGATCTTGAAGGGGACAGCTGTCATCTATACTTCCTAACAATTTCAGTAATAATGCCGAACAAGCTAATGTAACTTGAACCTAATTGCTATCACACAATAAACTACATCTTGGTAAGACAACAGCTGCTTCTTGTTACGACTCAATGGTGGTTGTTCCTCTATCGTTATATACCGAGTAGGCTATAAGATTCAGTCATTGGAACTGGATCCTTCCACCCACAAATACCACTCTAATTGCTTACCTGGATAGTTACCCAGGAAATGTTCGACAGTTATAACCTTATTTAAATGCTTAATAATTGTGCAACTCAACAACACCCCACCCTTCAACTCACCAATGGCATTCCCTGGATGCCAAAAACACCCACAGTGACTCCCCCCAACGTTCGAACTGCTCCCCTGACAATCCACTGCTTGGCATAATGAGCACCATCTGCTCCTGCTGTTTAAATTTGTATAAGATTTCGAAATTTGTTGTTCCATGCCCTCAACTAAATGAGTGCACATTGAGAAGCTTTGACTTCTTGTCTCATGGAATACAGGAACAGGGCTAGGAGATTTAGTCTGTTGAGCCTGCTGCAGCTTTAAAGTAAATAATTGCAAATCATCCAACTCAATGTCACTTCCCTGCACAATCTCTTGATGTCATTACTCTCCAGTTAGTTATCAACTTTTCTCATGAACATACTCAATGACTGAGCCTCCACAGTCCTCTTGTTAGTTTTTTTTATTATTTCTACATAACATTGTTAATAGTGTGAATGTTACGATTTAGTCTACTGAAATTCTTAAATGGTGCTTAATTAAAACAGAGTGATATAATTAATACTATATTGCATGTGCATTTTTAAAGGTGATCATTGTCTTTAACTGGGCCACATTTACTTACAAATAACAAATTGGGCTGCTGGAAAATGGATGCTTAAATTCTTTTAAACATAAGAACATAAAAGCAAAGAGAACAGGTGCAGAAGTAGACCATTCAGTCCAGCAAGCACTCTCCACCATTCAACACGATCATTGCTGATCCTGTTTCTCAATACCATACTCCGACTCTCTCCCCATTTGCCTTGATGCCTTTAGCCTTAAGAAATCTATTTATTTCCTAAATATATTCAGTGACTTGGCCTCCACAACCTTCTATGGTAGACCGTCCAAAGGTTCACCTCTGAGTAAAGGAATTTCTCCACACCTCAGTCCAAACCTATCTACTGCAAATCCTGGAACTGTGACCCCTAGCTGGGAGGGCAGGCAGGGGGAGGGAATTATCCCTGTATTTGATCTCTCCCTGTCAGAAATTTTCTTTACATTTCAAGGTGATAATTCTTGCTTTTCGAAATTCCAGTGAATGCAGGTTCATTTGGCCCAATCTATTCTCACACAGCAAACTTGCCCTTCCAGCAATTCGTTTGGTGAACCTTTGTTACAATCCCTGTCCCGCAAAAGGACACTTTTTAGATCAGCAGACCAAAACTACACACAATACTTCAGCTGTGTTCTCACCAAGGCCCCCTACAGCTGTGGTAAAACCTTCTTGCTCCTGCACGCAAAGACTTTCGCAAAGAGGGCCAGCTTATCATGTGCGCTCTGAACTCCTGCATGTTTGTTTTGAATGAATGATGTGCAAGAAGGCCTAGGTCCTTTTGTAAATCAACATTTCCCAAAATATCACCATATAAATAATATTCTCTCAAGCTGTTTTTCCTACCAAACTGGACAACTTTATACTTATCCACTCATTCATCTTATCTAAATCGCTCTGCAGCCTTTTTACAACTTCCTCACCACTCACAATTGGACCTAACTTTGTATTGTCAGCAAACCTGGAAAATAATGTTTGATTCCCTGATCCAAATAGTTGATATATCATGTATAATGCTAGAGTTCAAGTAGTGATCACTACGATACCCCTCATCCACTGCTTCCCACTGTCTCTCTGTATCCTGTCCCTGATCAATTCTCAGTCCACGTCAAGATATTGCGACCAACCCCACATGCATTGATTTTGCATATTAACCACTTCAATATGATTGTATCAGATCTTCCAGAAAATTCAAATACAGCACACATGCTGGTTCTCCCTCATCTAGTTACATCTTCAAAAACTCCAGAGGATGTGTGAAACAGGATTTCCCTTTCACGTAATCCCATTGATATTTTACGAATGCTCTGTTACTACTTTTTATAATAGACTCCAGCAATTTCCTTACCTTTTATGTTAGGTTGATTTCTGGCTTTCTCCTTTTTTAAAAAAATATATCGAAATTACATTTGCCACTGTCCAATCTACCAAGACTGAGTTTTGGAAGATGGCAACCATGAACACGTTGGCACCTTGTTCCACCAACACCCCGTCCCCAGAGGCAGCAAGAAAACACACTGGTGTTAGTTTCTGATACATCCTGCATGCTACAAGGTTAATACGAGCAATAGTGCGCAGTGAGGCCTTTAATTGGGCGATCACTGTGCAATTAAGGGCAGGGCAGAAATGTGATTCACAGGCCTTCCTGCCCTGGATTTAAATCCTGTTAAATAGGGAAGGTGACAGGGTCTTCAACAAACAAAACACCTGATTAAATAACCCCCTTCCCCGACAGTCAAATTCTCCACAAGATGGGGGACAAGATTCTACCCAGTCGGTCTGAAATAGTAATTAGCACAAATTAAATGCTAAAATATATTTTAAAAATCAGTGCACATTACAGTAAATTCATCAAGATAGTAAGGAGATTTTATGACTAAAAGATGCATGTGGGTCTTCAGTGCGGCTGAGGGGTTAAAAGTAGAAAAAGATTTGGGTGAGTCTCAAAGTCAGCTCTAGTGGGCTGAATTCCACATTCAACCCAAGGACATTAGCTTGCTTGCACACAATCCCCTGGGGAGAGGCTGGTTATCTATTAACATATGCTAATCACCTAATTGGAACAAGATTTCAATGCGCTCATGAGTTTATCCAGGTTTGCCAATTGCCGAGCTTCCTGAAACTCATCAGTGAGCAGCAAGGTGAGAACGTAGCAATAATTATGGTGCCTGATTTAACTCAGAAAAAAATTCAATAAATATTCAGTACTCACAGCTGCTTCTTACCAGCTACTGCATTTGCTGCAAGTTTATTTTCTACACTTGGGAGCAGTTTTTCTTGAGTCTGAACATACAGGGGATGCACTAGCAAGGCTTTCACCTGCACCCTCCACCAACTCAAAGACTTGCACTTTGGTGGATACATTTAGAGATTAGACTCAGCAGCACAATGAGGTGAGCAATACTTTACTTGTGTAGCACTTTCAGTTCTGTTAGATATTAGTATGTGAAAGGAAATCCATTCTTAATTACTCTCTCCATTAGAAAAACACTTGATTACCATTTGAAGCTTCTCTAATATAAGATAGCCAAGAACATGAACTCAGTCGTCTGGAGAAATCAGATGGCTACATGTATGTGTCACCAACCCACGTGTCACATGACAGTATCGTGACACATTGCATTATTGCTCACACTCCTTTGCAAAAACACTTAGAGGAATACTTCTTCATGTGACCAAAGTATAATTGTCACAATCATTTTCATTTTTGGCTAAGGCATCAGCCGATAATATATGGACAGAATACTTTATTCTTTACACAAACTTCAAACAACATTCATCTCCAATACCGAAATAATTTTAGAGCTGCTCCTGTCGTAAGTCCATCCTGCAGTAAGCATGGTTTGCTAGAAATGCCAGCATAAGATCAAGCATTCCTGAAATAAAATTCATTATAACCAGTCATTCTGCTCTCTTCTGTGTTTTTACACAAAGGATGAATTAATTTAATTTGAGGTATAGGATATTGCAGTTACAAAGAGAGGCCAGACCATACTGAACAACCAGCCTGATCTGATTTAATGAATTAGAATGATTTGAATCTCTGCAACAAGACCTGAGCAGTGCTGAAGAAATTGTTCTGTACAAGTTTAAATTTTCCTGCCCTTTTACTTTATGCTCAGGCATAATGTATTCCTGCCAAATTAAATGTAGAAATTGATAGCATTTTAAACAATAACCTGAAAGTAGAAATTTTGCGCATATTTTAATGATTACTAGAGTTTAAATGAGCAAAAAGAAAATATCACAAAACTGGAATATTAGAACAAAGAACAATACAGCACAGGAACTGGCCCTTCGGCCCTCCAAATCTATGCCGACATATTTTGTCTTTCCATCCTACAACTGTCATCACTTACAGGATCCATAACGCTCTATTCTCTTCCTATTCATGTGTTCGTCCAAGTGCTTCTTGAATGCTGCTATTATGTCTGCTTCCACCACCTCCTCAGGAAGCTTGTTCCAGGCACTCACCTCCCTTTGCCTGAAAAACTTGCCTTGTACACCTCTCTTAAACTTCGTTCCTGCCCCCCTCCCCCACCACCACCACCGACCACACCTTGAACCTGTGTCCCCTAGTAATTGACCCCTCCACCCTGGGAAAAAGCCTCATACTTTCCACTCTATCTATGCCATTCACAATCTTATAAACTTCTATAAGGTAACCCCCTCAACATCCAGTGTTCCACGGAAAACAAACTCACTCTATCCAACTTTTCTCCATAGCTAAAGTCCCCCATACCAGGCAACATCCTGGTAAATCTTTTCTGTACCCTCTCCAAAGCATTCATATCCTTCTGGTAGTGTGGTGACCAGAACTGTGCACAATATTCCAAGTGTGGCCTAACTAAAGTTCCATAAAGCTGCAGCATAACTTGCCTACCCTTATACTCAATACTCCTTCCAATCCAGGCAAGCATGCCAGAAGCCTTTTTTTAAACTACCTTATCCACCTGCGCTGCCACCTTCAGTGATCTGTGGACCTGCACACCCAGATCCCTCTGCATATCAAAGTCCTGAGGGTTCTGCCATTCACTATATAATTTCTACCTGTACTTGACCTTCCAAAATGTGTTAGTTCACATTTATCCAGATTAAACTCTATCTGCCATTTTTCTGCCCATACCTCCAACTGATCAATATCCTGCTGTATCCTCTGACAATCCTCCTCACTATGAGCAACTCCACCAATCTTTGTATCGTCCGCAAACTTACTAATTAGATCAGTTACGTTTTCCTCCAAATCATTTGTGTAGATCACGAACAGCAGAGGACCCGACACTGATCCCTGTGGAACATCACTCGTTGCAACCCTCCATTCCGAAAAGTATCCTTCAGCCACTATTGTCTGTCTCCTATGACTAAGCCAGTTCTGCATCCAGCTTAATCCGGACACCATGTGACTTTACCTTTTGTACCAGTCTGCCATGAGGGACCTTGTCAAAGGCTTTACTGAAAGTTCATGTAAACATCAGCCACTTTTCCATCAATCATCTTTGTCACCTCCTCAAAAACCTCAATCAAACTAGTGAGGCATAACCTACTCTGCAAAAATCCCTGCTATCTATTACTAATAAGTCCATTTGCTTCTAAATGCTTGTAGATCTTGACCCTGAAAATCTTTTCCAATAATTTCCCTACCGCCAGTGTGAGACTAAGAGGCCTGTAATTTCCAGGATTATCCCTACCACTCTTCCTAAACAGTAGGGCAACACTGGCTACTCTCCCGTCCTCTGGGACCTCACCTATGGCCAAAGAAGATACCAAGACGTCTGTCAATGCTCGAGCAATTTCTTCTCTTGCCTCCCTCAATGTTCAAGGATAAATCCCTTTAGAACCCAGGGTCTTATCTATTTTAATACTTTTTAAGACACACAACATGTCTCCATTTTTTATAGCAACTTGGCTTAGAAAAGCGACACTCCCTTCCGTGAGATCATCCTCCACCGATTCCTTCGCTTTGGTGAATACTGACACAAAGTATTTGTTTAGGGCCTCACCTGCTTCTTCTGGCTCCACACATAGATTCCCTTCCTTGTCTGCGAGTGGGCCAACACTTTCCCTGGCTACCTTCTTGCTTCTAATGTATGTAGAAAAAGCCTTGGGATTTTCCTTAATCCTGTTTCCTAATGACTTTTCATGACCCCTTTTTGCCCTTCTAATTCCTTGTTTAAGTTCTTTCCGACTTTGCTCATTTACTTCAAGGGCTTCATCAGTTCCCATCCTAGATCTTATGTATGCTTCCTTTCTCTTCCTGATCAAGGTCATAACCTCCCTGGTCATCCAAGTTTCATTTAACTTGCCATACCTACCCTTCATTCTCACAGGATCGTGCCACTCCTGAACTGTCATTTGAAATACTCCCAAATGTCCGATGTGGATTTACCCTCAAACAGCCGTCTGCAATCAACCCTCTTCAGTTCCTGCCTAATATTCTTGTAGTTTGCTTTCCCCCAGTTTAACACCTTCATGCAAAGACTGCTGTTATCCCTATCCAACAGTATCTTAAAGCTCATGGTATTATCGTCACAACTCCCAAAATGCTCCCCCACTGAAACTGCACTTACCTGGCCTAGGTCAAGTATAACACCTTCCCTGGTTGGGCTGTTTACATATTGTGTCAATCCCTCCGGAATGGTCCTTAAAAATTATGCCCCATCCGAGCCCCTAGCACAAAGTGAGTCCCAATCAATAAAGGAAAAGTTTAAATCACCACCACAACAACTCTGCTGTTTTCACATCTTTCCAAAATCTATCTACATATTCTCTTCTCTATCCCCATGGGCTGTTGGGAGGCCTGCAGTATACCCCTAGCATAGCGATGTCACCATCCTATTCTTGGGTTTCTACCCATACTGCCTTGCTGCATTAGCCCTCTAATGTATCCTCCCTCAGTACAGCTGAGAGATACTCCTTTACCAGGAGTGCAATTCCACCACCCCTTTCTACCTCCCTTTCTATCGCACCTGGAGCATGTAAATCCTGAAACATTTAGTTGCCAGTCCTGCACCTCTTTCAGCCTAGTCTCCGTAATCGCAATAATGTCATAGTGCCAAGTATTAACCAAAGCTCTAAGTTCATCTACTTTGCCCATTATACTTCTCACATTGAAACACAAGCATTTCAGACCACCTCCCCTGCTCTTCAAAGCAGTGTTTCCCTGCCTGTTCTTATTCTTATTATACCTTCCCACTCCTTTGCAGAAACTCTATTTGAGGGACCTAGCGCAGGAATATTTTCTCATTCTACAGTCAAAACAGTAAAAGTGAATACATTGTTGCAACAGAAAATAGAGCCAAAGTTCGTAAAGGTACTCCAATTTTGTTTGCACTTCTCAAAGTCCCAACAAAAAAAATTTCCCCAGTTTATTCTGATGTAACATTCCCAACATTTTCTCATTCAAACCAGAAGAGGGATGATATTAATGATTTCAATAAATAAATAACATCAACATAGGACCCACGTCTTGCAGTAATAAAATATGATATTCTTCCATCCTGAATAAGAGTCAATTTATTAACATAAGGCCTCCATTATGTAATGTACCAACAACTAAATAATACAGAAATCAGTTGTAACTACAGCCACCATTTAAGGAAGAGGATGGTGAGGAGCAACTGATATAAGATGTAATTTCATTTAAAAAACAGGAAGAGGCCTTTTAGCCCCTCAAGCCTGTTTCCCCTTCAATAAGACCATTGTTTACCCACAAAAGCTTCCCTCAATTATAATTTGAGCAGTATACTATACTCCGAATTTGGGCTTGCAGACCCTAATAAAATTACTCTGCTGAATGTAACCAAAAGTAGGCGAGTGTCAATTTCAGGAATTTTCATGGAATGCTGTAGCATTTTATCTATCACGATTTCATGCTGCTTATATGTACTGTGACTGTTTGGAGCCACTCTCACGCTGTCCCATGCTTATCAGTGGTGCAAATGCTCCCCACTGGCACCTTCTGGGATTTGTGCTGCCAGCATCATATTTAAACCCCAGCTGTGCACCAGGTCATTCGCTGCCAACCAGGAACTGACTTTCAGAAAGTGAGGGGCGAATCGCCCAGAGATGGCTGACTGAGGCAACCCAATTTGCTGAAAGGGACCTGGAAGTCCTGGTGAACCAGGTGTTGACCAGGATGATTGTCCTCTTTCCTTACTCTTGTTTGAGGAGACCATGGCACCAGACCGTGCCACCCAGGTCTGCAGTTGCCAACCACGTAAGTGCCATAGCCACAGGCTGGCAGAACAGCCAGCACTGCAAGAAGGTGCTTTGTGACCTTCTGTACTTTGCAACATTAAGTGCTGCCACCATCTCTTAGCAATGTCACATGTGAACTCTACTACTGCATCTATGTCCCACCAAAACTTTCAATCTATCACTCTCACTCCAACAACCCCCACCACCAGCATCATTCCAAGCCACCTGGCTGCCATGCTGCATCCCCACTCATTTGGGAGACTTCACCACCTTTTCCCAATTGGATCAGCAGTAACAGCTGCGCCAGCCACTTTGATCCCATTCAATTTCTCCCTTTGTCTTATTCCAGTTGATAACATGCTACAATGGGCCAGAAAGAGTAAAGGGATGCCTGACATCCTCACACCCTGCTTCCTGTAAGGGCTCTGTTCTCCCAGTTTCTCTGTCTCTTTTGCATCTATTCTGATGATGCCAACTTCTGCAGGGAGATCTCAGGAATGACCATCTTTTCCTTCAAGCAAGGATTCCCCACGATATTGGCTGACAGGGCCCTCAACCATGATACAACCCATCTCCGGCACTTGCCCTCACCGCTTTGCTTCCCTCCTCTACCAAGACACCGATAAGGTCATCCTGGTCCTCACTCACCATTCAATCAAAGGATGTTTAGCCACCAGTTCTGCCACCTTCAACAGAACGCCACCATCAGATACATATTCCTCTTCCCTCCCTTGTCAGCCTTCTATAGGGACAGTTGCCTCCAGGACAGCTCAGTCCACTCTTCCACCCTTCCCCACACACCCACGACACCTTCACATGAAATTGCAGAATGTGTAATAAGTACCCGCTTACATCCTCTCTCTTCACCATGTCACGACCCAGACACACCTTCTAGGTCAAGCAGCGATTTACCTTCACCACTCTATCTGGCCTACTGTATTTACTGCTCAGTGTAATTTCTTCTGCACTAGGGAGACAAAACTGGTTAACAGCTTTTGCAGAATATCTATGCTCTGCCCACAAAAATGTCACCCAAACTTCCAGTCACCTACAACATCAATACATCACTGTGTCCCCTGACTGACATCTTCGTCTCAGACTTGCAGTGCTCCAGCGAAGCTCAGCGCAAGCTGGAAAAACAGCACCTCATTTCTGCCAGGAGACTGCAGCCTTCTGGACTCAATGTCAAGTTCAATCATTTTAACATCTGAACAGCTTCTTCCTTCACCCATTCCCACACTACAGGCCCTGTTATGACACAGGCTGCTTTCAGCACAACCAACCCATTTTCATCTATTTATGCCCACATTATCAGTTTTTTTCTTTCTCCCTGGTTTACCACTATCCATTCCTTTGCTTGTCCTTCTGTCTCCCTGGGCTCCATCTCCATCCATTCACACCTCTTCCACGCTGACCCCCACCCCTGTCTCCAGCACATCTACCGCCCTTTCCTAGCTCCTATAAGTTCTGAAGAAGTGGCACTGGACTCTGCTTTCCCTCCACAGAAGTTTCCAGACCTGCTGAGTTCCTCCAGCAATTTCTGTTTCTGGCCCAAGACTTGTTCCCTGCCCCTCCACAGGGGAAGAATCCTTGTCTTTGTGGGAGATGACTGTAACCGCTCATGTGTTCTTGCCAAGCCCATCATGTCCTAGTCACCAAGTCAGATTCACTATCAAGTGCTGTGCTGCTCTCCTATTACCACTACAGTGAATGTACTTTTATTATGACCAAACTTCCCATTTTGCAATTCATTCTCTATTTTGTCTCCTCTGGTAACCAGTGGTATCCCCCCTGAGAAGACTACCCCTCTGAACATGCTCACCCCCTCCAGCAATGAGAAGGTAAAGAAGAAGCACCAGCAAGTCTTTCTCCTGTGCCTTTCACAAGTTCTGATACTGAGACCTCAGTACACACTTCAGCTAGAATATGGTCGGGTGCATCACTGTAGTGAGCACATCACTGCCTTCTCTCTGCAGCTAGCTGAGGAAGAAATGTTCCAGTTTGCTAGCTGACAGATAAACTGACAGAGACCAAGCACTGTGCTCAGCCCCAGACTGCAGCAGGCCCCATGGTATTGGCCATTCACAACTTCATTCAAACACCAGTAGGCACAGGAGTAACCGGCAAGCAAACAGGCATTTGGAAAAGTGACTAAAAGTCCACCAATGTTATCTGTACTGTGCTGCCTCTGGTATGGATGTGTCTGACTGCCTCCATGGGGACATAGGTTCAGCACACTCACTGTTTGCCACCTATATGAACAGATATCCACTCCATTTCTCCAGCCATTGATACTCAGCACTAATGGCAAGGCAGCAGGACAGGAGGAACCTTATCCTCATTCCACACTCTCTTTCCTCACAAGGAGACAGGTCAGTGCCAGTGGGCACTCAGGGGGATCAGGAATGACATGCAAACTCCCAAGATGTCTCCTCTCAGGACACTCAAGAGGTGCTCAGCACCTCCACCAATCTCCCAGACTAAAATTCCAAACCCGTGGAATTTCAAGCCAAGGAGGCTGAGCCTGCATTTGGGCAGGATGCTCTCAGTATATCAAGACCCTCTAGGCACAAGCTAGCAGGCTCACTTGTTGCCAGTGCTAGGATTAAATGGAAAGGAGAAGATAGTGGCATAGCGGTAAAGTCAATTCAATTCAGCAATGCGGGGCAGTCAGAAGCAAATGTTCTGTGACATGGTTTCAAATCCTACCATGGTAGCCACTAGCCAATTAATAAAATCAGGAATTACTATAAGACAATGAAGCAGAAGTAGGCCATTCAGCCCATAATATCTGCTCTACTTAAAAAGCCTATTTGGTTTATTAATATCCTTTGGGAAATTCTGCTGCCCTTAACCAATCTGGCCTATATGTGATTCCAGACCACAGCAATTTGCTTGACTATTAATTGGCCTAGCAAACCATTCAGTTCAAGGTCAGTTTAGGGATGGGCAACAAACACTGGTATTGCCCACATTCCATGAAAACAGAAGATAAAACATCTGCTCCAATTTTGCCAGTCCAGTGTATTATAGTTGATCTTTTTGATTAAGACTCCAGTTAAATTAATGTCACAATTATAGAGGAACCCATTACCATAGTTACCAGCTCCCCCTCACCCCACCCCCTTAGATTTTTCATCTCTCCTTAATTAAACTTTATGAATGTATTAGTAGTCTGCCTTATGTTCTGTTAACACAAACAAAAACACTACAGTTAATTGAAGGAACTTCCTTTTTCCATTTTAGTTTGTTATAATTATTTGAAGTGTCACACAATCCTGGCCAATCAAGAGTGCTGAATGACAAGAATTTATGGTATGACTTTTTCCTGGACAAAATTGCTGACTGGCTTGCTCAAAAACATTAACAAAAGTGCAGTATCTTATTAGCCAGCTGAAGGCTGCAGTAGCATTTTGAATTAACAAAAAATAATGCAACAGAAAATGCTGAAAACACCCGCAGTTCAGGCAAGATCTATGCAGAAGGAAGAGAGAGTTATCCTCGAGTGGATGGCCATTTATGAGAAAAATGTAAGAAACAAAACCTGATGCAAAACATTCTAGAATTCCTTATAAATTCAACGTATTAAAATTTATTTTGAACATGATGCAGAAGCTCGTCTTACTTTGAAGACAAAGTGCACCCTCAGAGATTTAAGTGGAATTGTAATGGCAGGCACCAACAAATCATCATCGATAATATCCACAAGAACAATTCAGGATAGGACCAGCAAAGACAACAAAGTTTCCACACGCTATTTTTGACAGCGTCATGCTTTGCTACAATAAATATTTACACATAGAACAGAGTAACTGCAACCTTTGACTGTGTGGAAACTAAATTCAAACTAAAAGATAGGTCTCTCTCGGTAAACAAAACAATCTGCGCCACCTTCTAAGGGTCACAGATAATGGAAGTCCAAACTAAGTCTAAACCGGAATGCTAACATTTTCTCAGAAAATAGATCAAAATTTTTCATGGAATTTTAATAGCATTGGAAAACTAATTTTCCAGAGCATTCCAAAATATATTAGAGGATAAGCAACTATAATGCATGTACGTGAAATAAGAACATTTTCAATTAACAATCCATGGAGTGACATAGACAAAAAGGTTTACTTCCTCGTAAATGTTGATAATTAATTGGAATTGTCCATGATAAAATCCAGTTTCAATGAATAATATTGTGAACATCTCGTTCATTAATCATACCTACTAAAATATAACATTTACTTTTTGGAATTTAATAGTCACACGTGTGATAAATAGAAATTCTGGTTAAGAAACTGATAAACAATCCTAATGTAAAAGCAAATCAAACACACCAATTTTTTAATTAACCTGTGCTTATCTGACAAGGTCTGAGTTGATCGTGGAAAATAACACTTAAACAATGGACAACACATTTCTGAACCTCTATGCAGAGCTCAGCATCTATCATTATCTTGATAACCGCTAAACTGCAGCTCGGTTTGTGGAAAAGAGGATAGGAAGATTCCAGTACAGATGGAATTGATTCAAATGGGTTGCAGAATGAAAGGGTGGCAGTGAAACTAAGATAAATGATAAGAATCTCTATTTCGGTCATCCTAAGGCATTCCAAATTGCCAGCGAGATGGTGATTCACTGTAGAGCCTTGGTTAGAAGGATTTTTGGTTTGTCTAATTGATCTGTGTGCGTTTGCTCTCAGACACAAGCAGTTCAGTTTGGGAACAAACAGCGGCAGTTGCAGTTTAAGCTGTAGCTCACGGAGATCTAAAAGCTAATAATTGCTGGTTAGTTAGCCTGCATTTCAAACAGATAAAATACAACTTGGTCATTCAAAATCTGGAATGTCAGTGGGTCTATAGTTCAGCTTAGATTTTATGAGAGAGAAGTCACTGGGAGACTTGGTCTACCTTGTATCTTGAAGCCAAAATCTACAGTGCTACACACAGAACTTTATGACAGAAAGCACTCAGCAGAGTTTGCTTGGAATGTTTATGAAATATCAGTATCTTCTGGTAACGCAAACAAGGAGCTGCGCAACTCGACTTAGACAACACATCAATAATCGCATAAGCCAAACAGAGACATGTCAGGGAATTCGTGCAGACCTGGTATTCCAACTGGAACTCAGTCAACAAACACATTGAATTACAGCCTGTGTATAAACCAAAGTCAAATAGAGCCGGAAGTAATACCAATCACACCAGCAAACCGAGGCATGTAAATAACAAGCGGGACGGAACACCGACACTTCACCGGAGGCGCACTGACAATGTTACCGAGCAGGATGATGAAACGTTTGCAACCAAACCCACCAGCTCAGTGAGCATGTCTACAAACCTTATGCACAACTCACCGTTGGTGAGTCTGTAAAAGAAAGCTGGAGAGTCACACTGGCCAGTAATTAATAGAAAGTTCCTAAACAGTCTTAACTGAGAAGGATAACTGGAACACTGAGGAATATTAAGGTGAATTCTAGAGGCCTGTGGCATACCTTTGGCTTGGTTCAGGAAAAATTGATTTACATTCAAGATTTTTTGAGGCAAGAGAAATCTTTGGGGATGGATGGCTTGAACTAAAAGGAGAATTCATAATGCAAGTAATTATAAGTTCAGAGTTTAAATTAGAATGATAGCTTTGTTTAATTATTATGCACAATAAAATTTCGATTTATTTAAAACATGAAATGTTGGAGTTCTGTCAGTTAATTGCAGGCTTTTCGGATTTCTTTTTTAAAATGTTAATGCTGTCTAATAGGATCAGAACAAAACATCATTGCAAACTATTGACTATTCCTGAGGTTTGCAGAGGTTTTTTTTTTACAATTTGTAAACTTAGCTGGCAATAGCCTGAGACAGCCAAAAAGAAATGCCTGCTGCACTTGGGTGATATATATCTACAACAGCAGTATAACAGGGGTCAAACAACAAATGCAGAGGCTGAAATAAAAATAGAATATATTGCAAATAGGTCAGTCAGCATCTGAAAAAATACAAGCTGGCAATTTCAAAGGAATAGGCATTTGGAAGCAATGAAGGATTCTGCTGAAATATCACACTCAAAAAAAGCCTGATCTTTTGAACGAGACTGTTCTACGGTCTATTTTCTGTGTTGTCTAATGCTTTTATTGTAGGGTATTTTGGGACAGCTATGAGAATTCAGAATTGCATGTTTGTGATGGCTACACGCCAACAAATAGAGCAACAATTAACAAATTAGTATCTACAATAGTGAGAAAGGAACACGGACTGTAATACTATATATTTAAAGAGGAAATTAGTCCTGTTATTCTGCACTGAACAGAACAAAGTGGGAATGTCTTAGATTAAGTAATAATATATTTTTTGTACACTAAAACCATTTTTTGTCTGTGGTAAGTTAACTGATCTCAGTTGGACGTTAATTTGAGCAAAATAAATGTTCTTAATGCCCTTGTGCTATGTACCATAAATAATCAAAAGCATAAACCCAATGTGGACTATGATCTCATGACCCCTGCTGGAAGCTAAGTTGCACTTCACTGTGATGCCTGACATATTGAAACAATTTGCTGACCTTCATTGTAAACCCCTACACTGCCCCGCTACCGTCTCTTCCTTCCTTCTCTCCTCTTCTTAGTGGTTCCTCAGGATTGATGGTTTCTTGCTTCCTATTGGGTTTGATGAGCTCTGCCATAGACTTAGTCATATGCAAGAGCGTGTTTTTTGACAGGTTGGGAAAATGAGCAACTTGTGATGTTGTGCACTCTGTCTACTGCTTTGTCTCTGAGCATTCCTGACCAATTCCCTCAATATCTTCAGTTCCTTCCTGAAAGAACCTTCCCTATTTCGGTCGGTCAGAATCAAGGGCTGTCATAAGTCAGCAGTGATGTTTGACCTCGTCCGCAATGCTTTGACAACATCACTGGACGGCTTTTGCTAAATTGCTAGGAGTTTCCTGCCATGACACAATTCTCAGTAGAGCTATTGTTTTGGGACTTCTGCCAATAGAGCTTTATTTGACTGATTAGAGTATCAATGCTGGGCATACGGGTGGAAGCGAGGGCACAACTGTTAGACTGCCTTTTTTTCCATTAGATTTGGAGAATCTTGCAACTCAATACTGGTGGCTCTTATCCAATCTTTTCAGATGCCTACTGCAGATTGTCCACATGTTTTAAGAATTTGGGGGCATGGGGTCAATGGTTCTTGGTAAATTGTAACATTAATCCTATTTACAACAAATTACTGCATCTCTTCTTTTCTATCTCCTTCTTTAAAGATCCACTTAGACAATCATTTGCATCTATTTAGGCTTAGTCAAAAACATAAGTAATAAAAGACAATGAGGCAGGAAAGTGAGGTCGAGAGGATTAAGGAGAAATTATAAATATTAGAGGCAGAATGGCACAAATTACATTCATCAATACTACGAAATGAAGTTGGTGATGTGCAAGAGGCTAAAATTAGAGCCCAGTAGAGCTCTTGAAGGGCTGTGGTGCTGGAGGGGTCAGAGAGAGGTTGGGAAAGAACAATGCCATGGAAGTATTTAAACGCCAAGATGACAATATAAAGTTTTGAAAAAGGATGTGAACAGACCAAGAGGAAATATATATCAGTGATGACTGGGGTAATTAGTGAAGTGAATGTGGTCTAAGTACCAGAGGTTCTGATGTCCTCACATTATAGGTTATTATTTTGAGCAATTTCTTTTTCCCAATGAAACACAAAGTTAGTCTCATCAGTTCCAAACAGCCAAAGCTGCATTTCAAGAAGTGAAAAAGAACATTTATCAAGTTAAATTTGCCATGAAAATAAAGCAGACAATCCTGTAATGTTACATCGCACTAAATTTGACTTATGGAGGTAAGTGTTGGACATTCGGGAAAGCAAGACTGAAGGGATGCGGTTGAGGCAAATAATTGGGACATCTTGAACAACTTGCACGAACAATGAAGAGGTGCTAGAAAAAAATCTGAAATTAGGAGAACTCAGCCAACCAAGATGAAGGAAGAGACTATTTTAATTTCTTTGGTGCACAGTAAGCACTTAGGAATTAGAAACTCTGCTGATGGGAAAAATAGATGGCAAAATAAATTGTGGTATTGTACACAAAGAGTGAATTGTTGAAAGAACTTCACATACTGGGTAATGTACTACTAACAAAGATGATCCATGTCTCTAGAGTGAGATTAACATGGAAATCTGTGGTCACCAATCCCTTTTTAGGGGTTGGTCCCTGAAGAGCTTCAGTTCCCTCTCTTAATTGTGCCTCTGTGGCTTGGGGTTTGTTTCCTTCATTACTTTATAAGGTGCCTTGAATCTTATACAATGTTAAAGGCACTCTGCAAAATGATATTATTTCCGTCTAGATTTAAACTAAATGGCTATTTGAGCCATATGCAGAGGAATGGTCAGCATTGACAGATTTTAGGCATGTTGAAGCCACTTTTTTTGGGAGAGGGAAGGCGAAAACATCGCTGTCTAATCACAAACACGACTAACTCCATAAACTTTGAGCAATATCACTCACTAAGAAGGACTCATTCTATTAACATACGGATTGTTGTTGCAATAAGTAATCTCGAAACAAAAAGCAGTACTGTCCAAAACCTCAGCCTGTTGGGCTGATTGTATAAAACCATCTTTATTCCAGACTGTATAAACAGGCAAACTAGAAATACTTCAAATGAAGTAACCTGTACTAAGTCTGAGGAAATGAAATGTAGACAGCAGCTATACACTCAGTACCACATGTAGAATGTAATAAGGGACAGGAATCCAACTGTGTTAGAAATTGTGAAATATCTCTATGGAAACCCAGCATTCCATTCAGATTCAATCCCTTGTCCCTTTACGTGTGATTGAATCCAGCTACTGAATTCCCCGTGGTAGAAACAGACAGTGCACTTGCTTGGAAAGGGAAATTGAAGTGTTAACTGTGAGGTACTTCAGATTATAGAATTTTTTCTGATTGTCATTATCGCTGAAACCAGATTTTTGTATTCACTTTCTCTGTATAGTGTAGCAGGGATTTGATGTGAATTAAGAAACCTGGCAGGCATGTGATTTTTTTTCTCTAACCCCTGCAATGCAGACTATCTGATTTAATCTCCAGCATAGCATCATTGCAATTACACGTGATAAGAGAGACCAACACAATTATCCAACCAACTTTATCTTATATGCAGTGTGCAATAGATGCGAGCTGTGCCCTCTGAAAATAACAACATTTAATAAATTCACACAAATGGGAGAGTTATCATTGAACATAAAAATGTAATTTTCCACCATCATGTTACAAGCTCAAAAACATAAATTCAAGAACCCTATAAATACTCATAGGGTAAAATGGGATGCCAAATTTTCCATATTAAAATAAACTGATCATTTGCCAGAGTTGAGTAGTAGCAGTAAACATCTTTATGTTTGCTTCGATCTACTCTGAGAAATTGTCTAAATCTCCACTTCCACTTACCAGCCTGTTTTTAAATGCAAATACGTGGTATAAAAAGTAACTTTGTGACTGCAGATGAGCAGTACGACACTGAAAATAATGACAGCAGCTGTGTATCACTAGTTTATTGCCGTGATTCTGTGGAGTGCTACCTCATAAAGGTTCAGAAATAACATCTTAATGCACCAGATTGCTTGGTAAGAAGGCAACAGTCATCCATCATTCCTGATAGAGCTATCAATTCCACTGAGAAAATGTGGGAACTTGGATTTTCTTTTTGTGGGGGGGTGGTGGGTATAGTGGTATACAGTACTTTTCTCCAATTCATTCACTGAACTGTACAAAGCAAGGTATTGATCTATTTTCTCATTTCATAACAGAAAACTATTATCTGTTTATCAACTGACACAGCTGGTCAGCAATTTTCCTGCTCAAGGTGGACAAGAAGCAGGATTCTTAAGTTGCTTCAACTCAAAGATGAAAATCTGAATGATGGGAGTGTTGAGCTAAGACTCAGCAACCTAGTGCTTCAGTTCAACAGATCCACAGCCTTTTCTCATCCCGATGAGGATTATAACCAGCTACGCTGTTTTACGAATGGGAATTAAGAATGCAATCACGGATCCAAGAGCACAGCCATCAAACTGTAATCAAAGGAAATTGAAGGTAAGAAGGAAGAAGCTGCTGCATTCATGTAGCCCTTCTTTCAACATCAAGATGCTTCAGAGCCAATCGAATACTTTCTGAAATGTAGCAGCCTATTCGTACACGGCAAGGTGCCAAAACAGACCAGGTAACCCATTTTAGTGACGTTGGCTGAAACTATGCCATTTATCTAACCTCTGATACCTCTCAGAGTACAGCACTCCCTTAATATTTCACTGAAATGTCAACCTGGTTGGTGTCTTCAAGTTTCCAGAACAGGGATTGAACATACAGCACACTGACTCAGAAGCAACGATGGTAATGTTGAGCCAGTGCTGATCCCTGCTTCTCCACTTCACCTTGATGCCCATCTCAAAAAAACAGAGGCAGTAGTAAGCTGTCCAATGAGATCCAAATGATTCTGTCAGTAAACGTCCTTGCCAATACGGTACTCCTAGCTGTATAGTATTCTGTGCTTGCAAAGTGCATGTCAGATACCTGACTGACTGATCAACAAAACTAAATAAACTTAGAAAAATAACTTTGTTGTATGCATGTTAACATAAATTCAAGTTTTCATACCTATAAAGATGTAGCCTGCAATAAGGTAAGGAAATCAGAGTATGAGGAGAAACAATTAGTGGTATGAAGGCATTTGGGAGACTAAAAAGAAAAATGTTGAGAAGCACTCAGCACAGTTTCTGTTAATTCTACATCTTATTTTGGATAAAGCAACTGGGTAAGTGAAAATTAGCTGAAACATATGCAACAGCATCATTCTTTTACGGTGGTTACCATTGCTTCACCTCTAGGTGGCTATGCAAGCTGAACAGATCAGAAGTGAGTTTGTTCTCTGAAAACTTCCTCCCTAACAATGCAGTGTATGTACCTACACCAAATGGACTGCAGTGGTTCAAGAAGACTACTCACTACCCCTACACCCCACTGTGGTGCCTGAAAACCATTAATGAATTCAATAAAAAGGTCTTACAGCCCTATGAGCCAGCTCAGCTCTTCAATGCAACCCTTTACCCCGATTCCACTTCCCCCCGACTCCCGCTCCCTTTCATGTGTACCTTGACTCCCTGAATGATCTAAACTCTATCTCAGCCTTGTATATAATTAAGAATGAAGCATCCAAAGCCTTTTTGACAAAGAATTCCACAGCCTCACAATCTTTATCGTGCAGAAATTTCTCATCTCAGTTGTAAATGATTAACGACTTAACTTGAGAGTGTGTTCCACATTCTCCAACCTGTGTGTCTAACCTGTCAAATTCCTTTTGCATTTTGTACTTTCAATGAGATCATCACTCATTCTTCTAAACTGCAGAGAGTATAAGCACAATTTATTTGACATCTCATCAAAGGATGAATTTCTCAGCCCAGAAATCAACCTTGTGAACCTTCATTATATCTCCAACAAGGCAAGCATATTGTTTCTCAGAAGTGGAGGCCATCACTGCACACAGTCATCTGGATCTCACCGGTTTCCTACAAAATTTTCTTTCTTTTTCATTTCATGAGATGCCAGTGTCCGTGGTAAGTTAGCCATTTTGGACCCATCTCTCATTTCCCTTCATTTGAATGGCACTGTCGGCCATTTTAGAGGGCAGTTAGGGATCAACCATATTACTGAAAGCCTAGAGACACATGCACGGCAGACCAGGTAAAGGCGGCAGTTTTCCCTCCCAGAAGGCATTAAAAAACTAGATTTTTTTTAAAAATGCCAATCATATTTCCATGGTCTTCTTTCAATTCCAAATTTTATTAATTAGACTTAAATTTCACTAGGATTTGAACCGAATTTCCAGAACATTAACCTCAATCTCAGGATTATCAGTTCAGAGACATTACCATGACATCACCATTAATGTTCCCATCAATTGTCTTGCAGGGACCATCAGAAATAGCCCTGCAGCTTAGAGGAACCACTGACCACCCCATACTCTTAAATTCTTGTGTTGCAAATCCATTGCCATCAAACCAACAAGCCATTTGCCTTCTTAATTGTTTCTGTACTGACATGTTTCTTCAAAAGGTCACCCAAGTTACTTCACACAATCTAGTCTACTGCATTCACAGCTCGCAATGTGGTCTCCTCTACACTGCAGAAACAAAACGTAGACTGAGTGACCGCTTTGCAGGCCACTTGCAATCTGTCCACAAAAAAGGGCCTTGAATTTTCAGTTGCCTGCCACTTTAACACATCACCCTGTTCCCAGGACAACATCTCCGTCTCAGGCATGCTGCAGTGTTCCAGCGAAGCTCAGCACAAGCTGGAAGAACAGCACCTTATTTTCCGCTTGGGGACCCTGCAGCCCTCTGGACTCAATATCGATTTCAATAACTTTAAGACCTGAGATCTATCTAGGGCCTGGGCTCTATCCCCACCTATCATTTACTCGTTTCCCCCTCCCCTCACCCTATCTTCTGCATATAAACCAACATTTTCCTAGTTACCATCAGTTCTAACCAATGGTCACTTAACCCAAAACGTTAACTCTGATTTCTCTCCACAGATGCTGCCAGACCCGCTGAACTTTTCCAGCAATTTATATTCTTATTATCTGCTTTACAGCATCCGCAGTTCTTTCGGCTTTTATGGTCCTTCAGTAAGGCAAATGTGGGGAATGTGTCTGCTCCTTTCAATTATCTTCACAGCTGTTAAAAGCAGACAAAGTTGAGGTATATAAATATTTTATTCCCATTAAAATAACCAGACCTTAAATATTTTAAAATCAAATGAGGGTTTTGGAGGTAGTTTAGTGTAGAAGTATTCCAACTTTTCCTACAACAAAGAAAAGACCCCTGAATGGATAAATAACTATGAGCTAGTTAAAACTCTAACCCACTTCTAAAACTCCCCTACAGGTACATATAGACAGAAACAAAAAGAAATGATGTTATGGGTGCAGGGAAAAACGAGGAAGGCAGTTCAATGGTCCCTGTCCATAGGGTTTGCTGAGATGGTCCTTTTGGTTGGTCAGGACTTGTTACTTCTCAATCCCTTTTCTCAAGGTTCTTTCACTTGCTTGCAGGAGACATAGAACAACCGGTTTACAAATTATAAAGTCTCTGACTTATGGGTTGAAAGCCTACAGCAATGGTGAGGGAAAATAAACTGGCTTCCTTTCGGTCTCAGGCACAGTAGCATAAAACACCACTTTCTCTTCCAGGTGTGAAGGCTTCTGGCCATCTCAATCACACTGTCGAGCTGTTCAGCTACCAAGGAGCAAATCATATAGGTGGTGGCAGGCAGAAGGTCTGTGTCATTGACCACAGATCATCCTCCAAGCCAAATCTCACTTTGTATACATCCATTGGCACCAGTTCATCTGCAAGTAAACAGCCCGAATTGTCAGACAAACAGCATGTAGGCACCACTTACAGTAAGTGTTGGTTACTTGCCTTGAGAAGTACAATAATCCCTTCCATAATCTCTAATTTTTAAAACAAACCTTTTCCCATTTCAGTTCACAATCAAAAATGCTGAAAAACAAAACAAAGTATGGTCTTTACATTATGTAACGATAACTATGAAAGCAGAAAGTATAATTCGTAATGTTTATTCAGAATTCTGCTCATATATGACCTTAAGACTGCGATGTTTCAATTTTGCTACCTGATGTGTTGTTAAGTAGCATTTTCTCAACTTATCACCGTTAGTATTCAACAGTGAGAATTTCTGAATACAAATTATTTCACTGATAAGTGGCTTTGCTCATAGGAATAACTTTATTCAAGTGATGCCATAAACAGGAAGACTTAAACCTAAGGTTTACGGTACCAGTTGATTCCCGGAATGATATCTTGATGTTGCTTAAAACTGAGACTTGATATAACTCAATGTAGTTTCTGGAAGTATTGTAAGTAACTGATGTAATTTTCTAAGAGATGAAATGAAGGATTGTGGCCACATTGCTAGATATAAGCTCTCGTGAATATGTCCAGCAATGTAAACGCAAACCATTAATTTCTATCTTTGTAAATGTAGCGAAGATAATTTTCAAACAATGTAACTTCCCCATTTCTGTCAATGACTGGTAAAGAGCAGCACTTAAATACGCATCAAGGAGATAATTTGCTTTATTGCAGGAAATACAAATGACAATCTCATTGAGAATAAAGAGCTAAAATTACAGACAGAACAAGTCTGCACGAGTTGAAAATTACTTCTTTGTCAATATTAAACGCAGCACTTGGACAGTTCCTGCAACATCACTTCTAGCTTTGTACCAAGTTGAACATAAAACTTGGCAGTACTTCCCCACGTTGTACTACAGTGTGGCCCATCAACTTAATAAATTACTTGGGCTGAACACGCACTTGTTCAAGGATTCTGAAGTCTACTCCAAAGAAACATAAATTAAAATGTAGCCACACGAAGTTACTACTTCATACTGTCCAAGCTATTGATTTTTGTCTGCTATTGACATTTCCAAAACCTGGCAGCACAATTATAGAGTAACACATTTGCTGCTAAACAAATCACTAATGGAAGACAAGGGGAGATATATTTTAATAAAAACGTTAACCCACTGACTGTTTTATAGGAATACTTTTGGTTTCTTTAGTGGTCCTCTTAAACCGGTGTTTATAAGTGGAAGATTTGGTGCAAGTTTTAAATTGTCTAATCACAGTATGTGCACACATCAACACCACGAATGCTTGTTTGATGAGAATTTTGGTTATTGAACCAATGCAGGCTGTCTGTCAGGCTTCTGCTCCACTCAATAATATTTTCTTCCCTCTTTTGTCACCCTCTCTTCCTGGAAGCATCAACTCAGTGCCTGGTGTGCATTAACACATTATTATATCTGATCCATGTGTGCTCTTGCTCATTTGCAACCTTGGACAATGAGAGCTCGAAGGCATTTTGACTGCATACCCATCAAACCCATACTCAAGCCCTGCAATCTGCTGACACACACACGTGTTAACATGTAAGGACATGCACACGATATGAATAAGAGTTCATTGTCTTGTATAGTTCCCCCACTTTTAACTGGAAGGTGACGAATTCGAATGTAACAACCTTACCAGGTCCCAGTTAAGATCAGAGATAGTAGGAACTGCAGATGCTGGAGAATTTGACAATGTGTAGAGCTGGATGAACACAGCAGGCTGAGCAGCATCAGAGGTGCAGGAAAGCTGACGTTTCGGGCCTAGACCCTTCTTCAGAAATGCTTTAGAAATCCCAGTTAAGATCAATTAACTTTTTGCAGACCAGAATCATTGCAGGTTGTGTACTAGTCTGACACTGAACTCTCAAAATGATAAATCATAAAAGAAGAAGATGAATTTGATGTAATTATTTGCTAACAGGTATCATCAACAGTGCTATCAAGCAGCACCTGCTCAGCAATAACCTGCTCAGTGATGCCCAGTTTGGGTTCCGCCAGGGCCACTCAGCTCCTGACCTCATTACAGCCTTGGTTCAAACATGGTCAAAAGAGCTAAATTCCAGAGGTGAGGTGAGAGTGACTGCCCTTGGCATCAACGTCGCATTCCGACCGAGCATGAAATCAAGGAACCCGAACAAAAGTGAAATAATTGGGTATCGGGGGCAAACTCTCTGGTGGTTAGAGTCATACCTGACGCATAGGAAGATGGTCGTGGTTGTTGGAGGTCAATCATCTCAGCTCCAGGACATCTCTGCAGGAGTTCCTCAGGGTAGTGTCCTCGGCCCAACCATCTTCAGCTGCTTCATCAATGACCTTCCTTCCATCATAAGGTCAGAAGTAGGGGTGTTCACCAATAATTGCACAATGTTCAGCACCATTAGCAACTCCTCAGATACTGAAGAAGTTTGTGTTCAAATGCAACAAGATCTGGACAACATCTAGGCTTGGGCTGACAAGTGGCAAGTGACATTCGTGCCACACAAATGCCAGGCTACTACCATCACCGTTAAGAGACAGAGACAATCTAACCACCACCTCTTGACATTCAATGGTGTTACCATCACTGAATCACCCACTATCAACATCCTGGAGGTTATAATTGACCAGAAACTCAACTGGACTCACCACATAAACACAGTAGCTACAAGAGCAGGTCAGAAACTAGGAATACTGCAGCGAGTAACTCACCTCCTGACCCCTCAAAGCCTGTCCACCATCTACGAGGCACAATTCAGGAGTGTGATGGAATACTCCCATTTGCCTGGATGAGTGCAGCCCCAACAACACTCAAGAAGCTTGACACCATCCAGGACAAAGCAGCCTGCTTGATTAGCACTACATCCACAAGCATCCACTCCCTGCATTGCCAATACTCAGTAGCAGCAGTGTGTACTATCTACAAGATGCACTGCAGAAATTCACCAAAGATCCTCAGACAGCACCTTCCAAACCCATGACCACTTCCATCTAGAAGGGCAAATGCAGCAGACGTATGAGAACACGACCACCTCCAAGTTCCCCTCCAAACCACTTACCATCCTGACTTGGAAACATATCATCATTCCTTAGCTGTCGCTGGGTCAAAATCCTGGAATTGCCTCCCTAATGGCATTGTGGGTCAACCTGCAGCAGGTGGACTGCAGCGATTCAAGAGGGCAGCTCATCATCACCTTCTCAAGGGCAACTAGGGATGGGCAAGAAATGGTGGCCAGTCAGAGATGCTCACATCCCACAAATGAATAGAAAAAAAATAATAAAAGGCATGCTCCTAAAAGTAGTTCTGGACTAACTCATCAACAGTTCTCACTTCGGCATCCCGAATGTATTACACATGGGGTATAGATTAATTATGAAATCTAATAATGTAGCTGAATTAGATTTCATTTTTAAAAAGCAAACTGAATATTAAGGCTTCATTTATTAAAGGGGTAGAATTGAAATGGATGAGAAATTATGTGAAACTTGTCTACAAACTTGGATGGACTGTAGTGAAGTATTGTGAATGGTTTTGACCTGTGTATTGTAAAGGGGAAATGGAGGTGAAGGTACAAATGTTCACAAAGAAAATACAGACATAGAGATGTACAGCACGGAAACTGACCCTTCAATCCAACTCATCTATTCCGATCAAATGTCCGAAAATAAGTTAGTCATATTTGCCAGCATTTGACCTCTATCCCTCTAAAGCCTTTCAATCATATACCCATTCAATTGCCTTTCAAATGTTGTCATTGCACCAGCCTCCACAACTTCCTCTGACAGCTCATTCCAAACATGCCCCCTCAGGTCCCTTTTAAATCTTTCCCCTCTCACCGTAAATCTATGCCCTCTAATTTTGAACTCCGCTATCTTGGGGAAATGATCTTGACTATTCACCCTATCCAAGCTTTTATAAACCTCTGTAAAGTCATCCCTCAGCCTCTGACACACCCGGGAAAATAGCCTCAGTCTATTCAGTCTCTCCCTATAGCTCAAACCCTCCAACCCTAGCAAAATCCTTGTCAATCTTTTCTGAATCCTTTCAAGTTTGACAACATCTCTCCTGTAGCAGGAAGACCAGAAATGAATGCAGTATTCCAAAAGTAGCCTAACCAATGTCCTGTACAGCCACAGCATAACATCCCAACTCCTACGTTCAGTGCACTGACCAATAAAGGCAAGCATGCCGAATGCCTTCTTCATTATCCTGTCTACCTGGGCCTCCACCTTCAAGGAACTATGAACCTGCAGTCCTAGGTCTCTTTGTTTGTCTACACTCCCCAGGATCCTACCATTAAGTGTTTCAGTCCTGCCTGATTTGACTTACCAAAATGCAACAACTCACATTTATCTAAATTAAACTCAATCTGCCCCTCCTTGGCCATTCAGCACATCTGATCAGGATCCCATTGTACTCTGAGGCAACCTTCTTCACTGCTCAGTACACCACCAATTTTGGTGTCACCTGCAAAATGCCATAATGGAGAGGATAATAGTAATCAGGGAAGACTGAAAAGGTTAGGACCTTTTTTTCTCTACAGAAGAGAAGACTGATGGGTGTCCAAATAGAAATATTTAAGAAAATTAAGAAGTTCTATGGACTAGACAAAAGGAGAATGGTTCTACTTGCAGGGAAGTCTGGAATTAGGGGTGATCAATATAAATTCTTGTAGCCAGACTTGATATAACTCAATATAGTTTCTGGAAACAATGTAGGCAACTAATGTAATTTTCTAAGACATGGAACAAAGGATTGTGGTCACAAAGAATGTGAAAGCAAAAACGCAACAAAGGTGTAGCTCAGATCATCACGAACTATAAATCTGTAATTTCAGAGGACTGTAATGGGAATCTTTTATTGAGACTGTAGCTTTGAGATTGCTGCAGGAGAAAATAATAAAGACAGGTGACCTGATTCAATTTTCATTCACCTTAAGTAGGTCTCAGCATAATTAGTGTTTTTGATGAATAATAATACCCTCATCGAAAGATTAGCAGATTTGATCCAATCATTGCAAATTTATTGGGAAGGAATTTGCATTTGTATTTGAGGTGATCATCTTTGTAAGTGCTTCCTTTCAAATATTGTGCCTGCATTGTGTTACAGATTAATTTATAGATTGCAGACTTTTACCTTCAACTCAGTTGCTTCCTTCCAGGGAACTATTCTCAAACAAAAAATTTGCTCTCACTACATTAACAATCATATTTTAGTTCACGCACATTCATTTCACTATTTTTTTTACCCTTACTGATTTCTCTTTCGATTCAACATTGAAAACATTTTTTCTCTTCTAGTAAAGAACTTTCTTATTAAATGTTTTTTATAACGGCAGTATTTCCAGACTGAGTGAACTGCAAATAATCAGCTATTGCTCGGATGACAACCTACACGACTGCAGATCATTATTTAACAGTACGTGCAATGTTTACAGTTCCAATCACCTAATCCCCAGTGAAGACGTCATCTCAAAATGTATCAAACTGACAATGTGAGTTTGAGGCATCCAACTCGAAGAAAAACATACTGATTAAAGAAAAAAACAAGCAATCATTCTAATCAAATCAGTTAGAGATCTAATTGAGGTATGTACAATCCTAAAGGGTATTGACAAATTAGATGTAGAGACAGTGTTTCCTCCTGAGGGGCGATGTAGAAAAAGTTTTTTTTAGGCTAAGAAGTGGCAGATTTAAAATGGAGGAATTGTTTCTCTCAAAACATCATCAATGTGTGGAATTCACTACCTCTAAGTACGGTGCCCACTGGGACACTGTAAATTTAAATGTACAGAAATTTTTACTCAGTAACAGGTCTAGGTGTTAGGGGGATTAGGCGAGAAAGGGGAATTGAGGCTGAGCGGAGATCAGTCTCCATTGCATTAAATGACAGAGCAGGCTTGAGGGGCTGATTCGCCGACACCTGTACATTGTTAAACTGCGTACTGCATTAAAGCAAATGGACAAAGAAAGTCTCCAGATAGCCACTTCAAAGACTCAACTGATGGGTACTGTTTCCTTAATTTATATACTTCTGGACAAGATTATCACTTTGTAATAATTTTAGGTGTTTAATCACAAATACACTAAAGCAAGTGTGAGCAAAAATGACCATGGGTTAGAATAGAGGGTGAAGCCTGAAAGTGTAAATAATGAAATTAACGTTGGGAGCTAAGGTAAGTAGAACTGCTTCGACAGGGCCCCCAACCATCCACCACCACCACTACCACCACACAGTCTTCCTCACTGTCTTTCTCTTCAATGGGAAACATTAGTTTGAAGAATAGACACTTTCTGTTCATGATTTATCTTACATTAACATTACGCATTGCCAATTCAGCTGTAAATGGCAGGGTAAAATTCTATTCTCCTCATTTAACAACACCTTAACATCTGAATAACACTGAAATGTAAATAGTCTAAAATGGCCTTCTTTTCACACTAACTATATCCTTTTGATTTGTTGTTCTCGAACTGGAGTTTCAGACTGCACACAGCCCACATTTAATTTCCCTTGATTTCAATAGAATGTCCGCTTTGGATCCAAACAATGCTTAAAATCAACTCGTAGTCTTTGAGCTACTGCAAATTCAGAACGTGTCTTTGATGAACTGTGGGTAGTCACAATTTGTGGGTCTGTTCCCACTAGAAACTGCCCAAATCATTTCAAGTGTCAACGAGCTCAAAGAGCTGTAATAAATCAATCCTCTGAGTTTGATGTTTTTAATCCTCGGCCCTAAGACAGACAAAGCATATAACTGGAAGGCACTGAAAATTATTAGTTAAGAGTCAGATATTGCAAAGGAACTAAAGATTATTTATAGGAACCTAGTAGCCAACATGGAATCAGAAAGAATAAATTGTGTCAACAAGTTTCTAATTTTCCTTAAGCAATTAAAACAAGCAGCCCACCATCCAGAATCTTAAAAATTCACTCCCTTCACCAAAGACTCCATAACAGAAATGTGTACCATCTGCACAACAGAAATTCACAAAAAGCTCTTAAACAGCATCTTTCAAGCCTGCATGTTCTACCACCTAGAATGACAACAGCAGCAGATGTATGGCAATGCCCCTGCCTGCAAGTTCCCCTGCAAACTACACCCCATCTTAACTTTGAACTATACTGCTGTTCCTTCACTGCACGGGTCAAAGTGCTGGAATTTCCTTCCGACCTGCCAGCATTGTGGGTGTACTAACACCCCCAAGGACTCCAGCTGTTCAACATGGTAGCTCACCACTACCTTCTCAAAGGCAATTATAGATGAACAATAAATGCTGGGCTAGCCAGCGAAGACCGTGTATCGTACTGTGAACAAAACAAAAGCGGACATCAATACAGTGCCCTGCCTGGTCTTCTGACAACTTCCACGGCGTATGCTTGCACTTGTGTTTAAACATGAAGCTTCAAGATAAAACCTGAGACTGGAGAAGAAGTTGGATGCAGGATAGCAAGTTGAATGTAAAATGCCAAGCCGTGGCACCAAATGGGGAACTGATGTCAAGCAGCTCAAGGATCAGAATCTTTTATCCCTCAATCTCTCCCCACCATCCCACAGTCGTGCAGACTCCCGTATCAGCTTATTAAACAATAGTCAATTTCACAGATGATCATTTAACAGAAGGTTGCTTTGTACCTATAATACTATCTGCTCTTCCACATCACCCTTTCATCTGCTTATTGTGATGCTGGATCTATCAGCCTTCTGTTCTACTTTCTAATTGATCTAGTCCTTCTGACAAAAGAAACCTCATCATGGTTCTCTATTTCACCATCCATACGGTTCATCATTGTGCAATTCTAGCACTGACCTCCTAAGGACAACGTCTTTATTTTCGGCTCACTTCACTTTAACTCCAGTTCCTAGTTCTCAAACCTGCGCAAAAAAATATTTTTTCTTGATGAAAGACTTCAGTATCTCAGAAAATCTTACAAAACCTCAACCTCCTTCTTCCCCTGTTCTTCAGAAGGCATAATTCCAAGGGACAACCTTTCCTCTTGACTCATGGAATCATAGAATCCTCACAGCGTGGAAAGAGGCCATTCAGCCCATTGAGTCTGCATTGACCCTCCTAAGAGTGCTCTACCCAGACCCAGCTATCCCTGTAACCCCACATTTACCACGGCTAATCCACCTTGCCCGCACATCGCCAAACACTGTGGTTAATTTACAGTGGCCAATCTACTTAACCTGCATATCTTTGGACTATGGTAGGAAACTGGAAGGCGCAGAGGAAACCCACACAGAAATGGGAAAAACATACAAACTCCACACAGACACTCACCCGAGGCTGAAACGAAACCCACGTACTTGGAGGTGTGAGGCACTTGTCCTTGTTGCATCTCTCTCTGATGCCTCCATTTTGTATGTGCCTATGCAAGTTTTCAGATTTTATTTCAGATTACTTAAGCTGTTAAGAAGGACAGTGGTAGGTTTTGCAAGTAGGGTTTTAAAATAATTGGTTCCATTCTCATAGGCGTTAGGAAGGCCGATTAAACATGGCATGTCCAGTTAAGTTCTAGTAAACTACACTGTCAGTCTACAGGGAAAATGCAAACATATTGGATGCAGTCCAGAGATGGGTCTAGGCCCAAAACGTCAGCTTTCCTGCTCCTCTGACGCCGCTTGGCCTGCTGTGTTCATCCAGCTCTACACCTTGTTATCTTAGGTATGTCAACACCCTATTAATGAATTTAAAAACAGTAAATGTTGTGTTACAAGAAAATTTTGAATGTTTCTCCAAATTGAATTGTGCATATATGCAAGCTCAGTCTGACTAAACAAAAAAAAAATTCAGAACACAGACCATTCAGGCAATCCACCTACACACAAAGAATGAGCAATATTTGCAATAGATGCACAGGTGAGATTAGAGAATTAAAGAAGGAAAAGAATGCAATATTTTTTCCTGGATTTATGGACTGTGATAACTTACCCCATCTACAGGTATTTTCAATATCATAGAATCATAGAATCCCTACAGTGTGGAAGCAGGCCATTTGGCCCAACAAGTCCTCACTGCCCCTCCGAAGAGCAATCCACCCAGACCGATGAATCTGTGAAACTTTCATTCCAATGAGGAGGCCTGGACTGGGTCCCAGATCCCTGAAGTGAGACTCTCAGTATTATCCAGCCTCACAGTCAATTTTTGAGCACAGCGAAAATGACATCTCTTTAAAACGGTTTGTAAAGAATGACTTTTCACAAAATAACCTTGAATAATAGACCTGCATTAAATTTCAAATTTCAAAGGAGTGATATAGATTTTTTTTCCAGCAACTGATTTCTTGTTGCTTATTTAGTACAATAAACCAAATACATGCTGTCGGAATTCCCAACTGAGATTTAAAAATCAGGCATCCATTTAAAATCTAGGTCAAACACGTTTTGCTGAATTAAACACTGGTTTGGTTAGAACTCTTTTCATGCACTAGATGCTCCCTTACTAAAGATATTTGAGGCGACAAGATGTAGAACTGACACATGGAAATCAAAACTCCAACAAGATATAATCTGGCTGTGATTAAAAAAGAAGTCTCAATCTTGGGATTCGTCATTGAAGCTTAAGGCAATAGCTCAAACAACCTTGCCCTTAACCACAGCAATCTCATTTTGAAATTCGTCCAAACAAGGTGAATGCATGTTGCCCTTCAGTGACGCTTATTAATTAACTCAAGGAAGCCAAAAAGGTTCAACAAAATTCCTAACAGATAGAAGAGACTGCAGTATTATTTTGGCCCCACAGTTCCCAAGCTAAAACCAAAACTAAGAGAAAATCAAGCTAAGCAAGAAAAAAAAAAGCATGGATTTTTAACTTCAGGGCAGGAAGTCTTAATTTGGGATGGGTAGGCAGAGGGTAGTTACTGGCAAAAGAACCAAAATCAACATTAAGGAATCCTTTTACCCAACCACAGGTTGGGATGTGTTGTGTGGCATGTTGTGGCAGAGGCAGATGCAATATTAGCTTTTCAAATCAAATTGGATAAACACCTGACAGGATTTGCAAGGCTACAGGGAAAAGGAGAGGGTGAGCTGATTAGTTTATACAAGAGTTGGTACGGACAGGACCGGCTGAATGGCCTTCATTTTCTGCACTGTATTGGCACACCGATTCTTCAGTCGGGGACTGAGCCACTTACTGAAGACTCAACCTTTCTTTTATTCATTTGCCCACATCCATCCTTGCTGTTGTGTGTTCCCACATGTACTTTCTAATGGAAGCAAAGTCTTATGATGTATATGCTTCATTTGCATCAGATTAACTGTTCCCTCGTTATATTGCAGACCCCATCGTGTTCACATTATTAAAAAGTGAATAAAACCATTTCCGCACAGACAACGGATGTAATCTGCATCTGAAGTAAAGCAAAAATTTATAGAATGGTCTTTATATTCATTGGAACCACAGGTGTATTTGTGTTCAAAAGTTTTATTTTCCTTAGATTAAACTGGTATAAAATTTTATAAACATTAATACAAGTACAAAACAAAACTGTAATTTTTTTGGGATTCTGGGAAGTAAAAATGGCAGGTTGAAGAAGATCACATGATTTGCTTTGGATTTTGTCATTTTGCCCAACTGCAAGCTTGGGCAATGTATTTGTTAGGAAAGTTAAACAGGAGCTCATGGGTTGATTCTATTGGGAATATATTCACACTTGTAGACATTGGCAAAAGCAGCTGTGTTGACCATGGGGAAACTATGTTGGGCTCAGAATTTTCTTATGGAGGCAGACAGCTTGAGCTGGGAAATTTTCTGCCTCACCACATCCACCGTGCGGGTCGGGGGCAGCTGGGAGATAGGGCGATGTACAACTGTGAAGAGTGGTAGAGGCAAAGTACAGGATTCCATCTGAGCCTGACTTTGTCCCAGTTGTGTTACTTTCAGCCCTCTAACACTCTCACCTGCCTGGTTTAAATTTCAACAAAGCTTGCCCATAAACTGTCATTCATCATCTAACTGGTACAGTCTCCATGGCAATACCTCTACAATTCAGAGTATATTTGTCAACCAACCAGCCCCCTTCTCACACAAAATATATGTTCCCCTAACATTGGTATTCTTGTAAATGTCAAGATGAGTACAAGATGAAAAGCAATAAATTGTTTCTTTTTTCACTAATACTTAAGTCCTGTTTTACTAAACGGTGGCTCATATTCATCTAAATACATAATTCATAAATGTACATACTCATAATGGTTTTGATACGATGTTGAGCATTCTTTCTTGTTGAGTGTGTTACGGTGCAAAGCTGTTCCATCTTCCTTACAACCTCTCTCTACAATCCCCATGCAGCTGCCTCTCTCTTCTCCCACCCCACAGCTTTACTCTTTCTCCCACCTCTCAAATACCTTTTCACAACTCCTTCTGCTTGCAGCCTGTCTCTCCCCTTCAACCACCCACTCCCTTTGGAGGCAGCTACATCAACAAAGATCAGCTCTTGCCCTTGGCCCAAAAGAATTTGGCTCCCATCCCCAGACGCAACAGAAAACCAGATGGCGCCTTTTCCTTGCACCTTGGCCTCCTGACTCTTGATGCTCTTTTGGCAACTCCTTCGTGCCAGAACTGACATACCCAGCTGCTTGCTCCAATAACAAATTATTCCTCTTTACGGTTTGTTGTTCATGTGTCCACTTGTGACCCGATCAGCAACAAGTATGGGAGAAAACCAAACGGAAATTAGAGGAGTGGATCTTTGCCATTTACTTCCATTCTGACCTTTCTCTGTTTGGTGGCCCTTGTGAGTGAATCCCCCCATGATGTGAAGGTTTTGGGTACTGCCTGAGCTGCTATTCCCATGTATTTTGAGCCCTGATTGGGTGCTATTCAGGCTTGAAGACTGGAGGAAAGCAAAATGCTATCTTGTACAAAATGTTGCCTCGTACACATTTATACAAATTATTTTTCTCTGCTCCCATTCACTGCACGCTGAAGTATTAGAACTCAGTGAGGTGTCGCAGTCTAACATGTGATTTGAACTCCAGTCCCCCCACCTCCTGGAAGAACTTGCGCAGAACGGGTGGGGGGGTGGATAAAATTGAGCAGTCCCTCTCTCTGCTCCATTAGCATCCTGCAATGATTTTAACACTGGGTGCTGAAGATACACACGTGATTTTTGGACCACTGGGGAGCTGGTTCCATCTGATAGTATTGACAGAATGCCCTGCCCACACGTGGAACCCTGCCAAATGCTGAAATTCCAATGGCCAGGCAGCCTCCTCAGGGCTTCCTTGAGTGACAGTTGGCCAACTCTGTTGGCCCATACTGACTGTTCACAAGACATCAAAATCATCATATGAACCGATTGGCTTAACAAAGAGCTCTGGTCACATGACTAAACGTGTTGGCTTTTTTGAGTAGCTTTTAATTATCCAGTTTTAATTTCCCTCCTTTCAGTCTGCTTTATGAACATCAACAAAGCAGCTTCAGGCTCAGCTAGAAAGCTTGCCTCAAGGCTGGACCAGATTTTGAACTCTCTCAGGATCTGATTTCCAGAAAGAATCCCATGTTTAGCCTGAGAGGGGAATTGATTTCCTGTCCGACAAGGGTTACATTACGGTGCTTGCAACTGTAATCTGCTGCATCTGAATTTTTACAAAATAACTCCTCAGCTGCAAGATTTCAGAGTAGTAGCACTCCCATGTCGCAGGACAACATGGAACTCATCATGGGGAGTTGCTTCACACAACCGAAGAGCCGCAAGCAGAGCAGTAGAAATTGGCCAGCCCCACGTGGGCCGAGGTGTCCCACGCAACAAAACAGGAAAGTGCCCATCCCCAGTAACTTAATTAGGGACATAACTATCTCAAAAGCAACTGTCCAAAAGGTGATGACTGCCAAGGGATTTAATTTGCAATGGAGAGGATGCAGAGAAGATTTATCACGATGCTACCTGGGCTAGAGAGTTTTAGTTATGAAGGGGCAATGGATAAATATGGTGTTTTCCTTGGAGCAGAGGATTCTGTGGGGTTATGACTAAGATGTATAAAATTATGAGGAGGCATAGATAGGGTGGACAGGAAGGAATATTTCCCCTGGAGGGATCAATGACCAGGGGCCATGGATTTCAGGTAATGGGCAAGAGGCTTAGAGGGGATGTAATGGATACATTTGTCACTCAGAAGGTGGTGAGGCAGAGTGTACGATTCCATCTGGGCCTGACCTGGTCCCAGTTGTATTACTTTTGATCTTCTAACATTTCACATCTCCTCCAGCTCCACCAACCCCATAGCCTTTTATAGCTTCTAATCCAACTTACGTCAACTCCTGACCGTGCCCCCCCCGCCCCCCATCAATGGCACTTTACACTCCATTGCAAACTCATTTCCACTCAGCCAATATCCATTCCGAGCGTACTTCAGGAACCATGTGGAGATTTTAAAAAGTTTGACAAATCTAATACACATTTAACTATATTCATTTGATGCGTTTTTAAAAAATCCCATTCATAAAAACTCAAAGATGTTTTTAAAATGTCAAATGATTAATTTCTTATTAAAATAAACTTCTATTCATACCACTCAAAGAAAACTAATCCTTTCATTGCTTCTTTCAGCTGTTAACAGAATTATGAACTCAGAGATCATTTCAGAGTTAACTGAAGTTTGGGAAATTAGCCAATCGTTCAGGAAGAACATTTTGAGAGATGCCAAACATCTACTGATCTGAAGAAATATGAACAGCAGTACGTCATTCAGCCCCTCGAACATTCAATAGGATCATGGCTGATCTGATATTCAAAGAACAAAGAACAAAGAAAATTACGGCATAGGAACAGGCCCTTCGGCCCTCCAAGCCTGCACCGATCCAGATCCTCTGTCTAAACCTATCACCTATTTTCCAAGGAGCTGTGTCCCTCTGCTCCCTGCCCATTCATGTATCTGTCTAGATACATCTTAAATGACGCTATCGTGCCCGCCTCTACCACTTCTGCTGGCAATGCGTTCCAGGCATCCACCACCCTCTGTGTACAGAACTTTCCACGCATATCTCCCTTAAACTTTTCCTCTCTCACCTTGAAATCGTGACCCCGAGTAATTGAGTCCCCCACTTTGGGAAAAAGCTTCTTGCTGTCCACCCTGTCTATATCTCTCATGATTTTGTCGACCTCAATCGGATCCCCCCTCAACCTCTGTCTTTCAAATGTAAATAATCCTAATCTACTCAACCTCTCTTCAGAGCTAGTGCCCTCCATACCAGGCAACATCCTGGTGAACCTCCTCTGCACCCTTTCTAAAGCATCCACATCCTTTTGGTAATGTGGCGACCAGAGATGTATGCAGTATTCCAAATGTGGTCGAACCAAAGTCCTATACAACTGTAACATGACCTGCCAACTCTTGTACTCAATACCACGACCGATGAATGAAAGCATGCCGTATGCCTTCTTGACCACTCTATCGACCTGCGTTGCCACCTTCAAGGTACAATGGACCTGAACACCCAGATCTCTCTGTGCATCAATTTTCCCCAGGGCTTTTCCATATACCGTATTCCTCACATCCATTTCCCTGCAACCTTTGATTAACCATATTTATCAAAGATCTATCTCAGCCTTAAATATTCACAGCTGCTCTCACAGCTCTCTGTGGTAAGGAGTTCCGGGTTGCACGACCTTCTGAGAGATGAAATTCTTCCTTAACTCAGTCTTAAATTGGCACCCCTTTATTCTGAGACTATGCCCTCTGCTCTTAAGACTCTGCCATGGGGTGAAACATCCTCTCAGCATTTGCCCTTAAGAACCCTATATGTTTCAATGAGATCATCTTTCATTCTTCTAAATTCCAACGAGTAAAGTCACAACTTGTTCAGCCTTTGCTAATAAGACTATCCCTCTATACCAGGGATCATCCTCGTGAAGCTTCTCGGAACCGCTTCCAATATAATGGTATTTTTCCTGAAATAAGGGGAACAAAACTGCTCATAGCACTCCAGATGTGGTCTAACATTTTGGATCAGAGTACTATGATGAAATATGCTATTGCTGAGGAAGTTTTAAAGAAATTAAAGTTAGAAAAAATGTACTTTCAAATTTCTGGTGACCTTGAAGATATGAGGTGATATTTGTGATTTTTGCTTACCAAATGATTATTCCAATAAGAAACAGTTTTATCATGTTATTGGCAGGAAATAAGAAGAAATTTTGTCTATTGTTTTCTTGGCTTCCCAGGCCAAAAATAATAGTTATAAATACTTCAGCTGCTGAAAGATTGGTGCTAGCAGAAGCTATAGGTACACCGGAAGTGTATTCTCAGTTTGCTGAAATGATTTAGGTTGAAGGCTCGGTTAACAAAAATGCACTAACAGGCTTTCACGGAGACATCAACAACAGTTCTGAGGTAAGGTCACCGACCCGAAACATTAACTCTGACTTTTTTCTTCACAGATGCTGCCAGACCTGCTGAGCTTTTCCAGCGATTTCTGTTTTTGCTCCTGATTTACAGCATCCACAGTTCTTTCAGTTTTTGTGGAGACATTTCAGAATACACAATAGATAATATTTCAGATTAAGTGTTACAAAGTTGGGTACAAAGTAATTGTGAAACGGAAGGCATGAAGCTAAAATGCGTGGTTCCTTTAAGAAATCTGTGCTTTGTCTGCACTTTGAAATTTTTAAAAAATTGTCCGTGAACAGCAGCTGAAGTTGCCAGTACAGACAGCCTCAAAAAGTGAAACATGTTAAGGCTTACAGGTGGCAGGCAAAACAGCTGTCTTGTCCTGACGTTGTGACAAGTTTGAATTTGGCCAATTTTCTTTCCCTTTATTCATTCACGGGATTTATTGCCTTTCCTAATTGCCTGGAGGGCAGTTAAGAGTCAATCACATTACTGTGGGTTTGGAGTCACATGTAGGCCAGACCAGGAAAGGATGGCAGTTTCCTTCCCTAAAGGACATTAGTGAACCAGGTGGGCTTTTCCAACAACCAACGATGGATTCATGGTCATCATTTGATTTTTAATTCCAGATATTTTATTGAATTCAAATTCCACCATCTGCCGTGTCAGGATTCGAACCCAGATCCCAGAACATTATCTGGGCATTTGGGTTAACAGTACAGCGATAAAACCACTAGGCATTGCCTCCTCTCTAATTAAGGTAAACAAAGGACCTAGATACAGAAAGCCAATTGAAGTTAAATCTGATTGTGTTGACAACCTGAAACTAATCATATTATAAGCATTTGATTATGTCGTTATGAGTATTTAAGACAAGGGCATTTGGAAAGTTGGGGAGAGCCAACTGCCATCTGAAAGAGAGACATCCACCACCTGCCAGAGTTGGCATCATTCAGCTCTCAAAGAAAGTCCATCTAATTAATCAAAGGTAGCACAGTATTTTAGCTCTAAGTCCTCATTGAAGAAATTATAGAGATAAAACATCCCTGACAGCAGAATTAACGGAAGAAAGGCATTGTGAAGAAAGCGGAGATGACAGAAGATTCCAGAAGACAATCTCTCCAAGTTCGCACAGACTAAGTTATAATTTATTGCTTCTTATTAATTGGGTTTATATTAGTGGGACTTATTTTTCTTTAAACAGCATTCCAGTAGAATTTGGACCAGTTAGGGAGTAGTTAGTAGTCCAAGGGGTTTGTTAGTAATTTTGCTAATTTCTTCATTGTTGGGTTAAATAAATAAATTGTTTCTTGTGACTTGTAAAGTAGAGATCAGGGATTTTCTTTCTTTTAGCCACTCTTATAATGGATTAGGAGGGGAAAGACGAGCTTGTCTGAGTGTTTCAGGGGTAATTATTAGAGGAGAACCTTTAATCCCATCATAACAGATTGGGGCTAGCGTTTTAGTTTAATCATCAGAGGTGTTCGGCCATTCTCCTTTGTAACATGACAAAAATTCCAAAGTGCCGAGCCAACATCCATTGTTCACTAGAAAGGTTAAAGACAGTATCAAACTTCAGGAAAAAAACACACACGATTGAGCCAAGAGAGGTCACAGGTCAAAAGACTGGGCAGAATACAAAAGATAGCAAAGAATGACTGAGAAAAAAAAAGCAGTAATGACCAAAATAATTTCAGTCCGAGAGAAAGCTGGCTAGAAATATCAGAATAATAAAAGTTTATACAAATGAAGCAGAAAACTCCAGGTCAGTCGGATTGTTATTTATCATAGGGAAAAAGTTAGAAGGTATTATTAAATAAGTTATAGCAGGACACTTCAATAAACTCAATGTCTTCGGGTGGGTCAATGCGATTTTGCGAAAGAACAAGGAAGTAACATGTGCAATGGATAAAGGGCAACTGGTGGATGTGTTAGCTTTCGCGAAGGCATTTGATAAGGTGCCATGTCATAGGTTATTGCAGAAAATAGAAGCTCGTGAATATGTGGTAGTGTACTGGAAAGGATAGAACATTGGCTGGCAAACAGGAAACAAAATAGGCATAAATGGATCTTTTCCAGTTTGGCAAGGTGTAGTGGGTAGTGTGGCATAGGGATCAGTGCTGGGACCTCAACAGTTCTTAATCCACATTAACTTGGATCGTCAGATGGAAGGTACGGTTGCCCAGTGTGCTGATAAAACAAAGATACTAAGAAAGTATACTGTGAAGAGGACATCGGAGGCTACAGAGTGATGTAGATAGGAAAGACATGACAAATGGAGTATAACGTGGGAAATTTTTGACAAGAAGAATAAAAAAAATTATCAAAATGATTTCAGATTGCAGAGCTCAACAATTCAGAGAAATCTGAGCATTCTAGAACTTGAATCAGAAATATATAAAGGAAGAACAAGCAATAGGAAAATCAATATAATGTTATTATTTATCACAAGGGGAATTAAATATAAAAATAGGGAGGATGTGCTTCAGTTAACCAGGGTGTAGGGTTAGTGAAGATTACATCTGGAGTGCTGTGCAGCATACTAGTTACCTTATTTAAGAAAGGTTGTAAAAGCAGCTTAAGATATGGTTTGTCTATGGGGAAAGGTTAAACAGACTAGGCTGGAGTTTACAAGAGTAATTGGATGTGGAGAAGATGTTTCCTCTTACATGAGAATCTACAACCAGGGATCACCTTTTAAAAATTAAGGCCTGCCCAATAGAAACAGATTAGATGAAATATTTTTGTTCAGACTCCTAGAACTCTGCTTCTACCATCTTTTCAGGAGACAGTCCTTGAAGATTCTCATGGCATAGGTAGACAGATTTTTGTCAAGTAAAGCGGTGAAAAGTTATCAAGGAATGTGAATCTGGAGATTACAATCAGATCTGCCATGATCTTACTGAATGGTGGAGCAGGCTCGAGGGGCAACTCCTGCTGACGTTTTGTGTATGAAATAAATTCTATACCAAGGGCAATCCAGGAAATCTTTGTTTGTGGAATGTGATCAGGATAACTGTTCTCTTAAACATGAAATGGAGGAAAATGCTTCTGTTGTCCAGTAATTAAGTTACTACCTTCAGAAAGGGTTTGTTTTTCAATGTTATTTTTAGCTTGCTTGGTACAGTAGAATTCTTAAAACTTGAAATTTGTTCCACGAACCTTTCAATTAGACACTAGAAATTCACTTTGTTTCTTTACTATTGATCTCTTCAGGGGATCATAATATTTTAAATTAGAAACAAAAGGCTAAAAAAAGCAAGAAATTTGGAGCAGGCCATTCAGCTTTTGAAGCCTCTTCTCCTTTTCATTATGATGATGGCTGATCATCCAACTCAATAGCCTATTTCCATTCTACCCCTGCATCCTTTGATCCATTCAGTCTCCAGCACTAAATGTAAATCCTTCTTGGAATTGTAAAACGTTTTGGCCTCGACTCCTTTCTGTGGTCACGAATTCCACATGTTCACAACTCTCGGGTGAAGAAATTTCTCATCTCAGTCGTAAATGGTTTACCCCTTAGAGTTAAACTGCAACCCCTGGTTCTGGACTCCCTAATCATTGGGAGCATCCTTCCTGCATCTATCCTGTCTAGTTCTGTTAGAATTTTGTAGGTTTCTATATTCTCATTCTTCTGAATACCAGTGAATATAAACCTAACTGATTCAACCGCTCCTCATATGTCAGTCCTGCCATTGCAAGAATTTGTCTGCTAAACCTACTCTGCACTCCCTCTATAGTAAGAGCACCCTTTCTCAGATAAGGAGATCAGAACTGCACATCATATTCCAGGTTCACCAAAGGCTTGTATAATTGCAACAAGACACACTTGCTCCTCCACTCTCAAATCCTCAGCTAATGTGGGTCATATTCGTGTGAGTTGAAAATTGTTCCAGCACAATAAACTCATGTTACTTAGTCAGCGACATTCTTTAGTTAGACCACACTATTACATTTTATGTTGGAAGGACCCCATGCATACAACAGGGATATTTTACTACTTGGCTGTTCATGCGCAGTCAACTGGCAAAATGATCGCGCCAGCAGGAGACCTAGGCTACTTCAAGAGGACCAGAACTTTATTAATATACAGCTGGCAGACAATAAACCACACCATATAGTCCACTGGTTCATCCAGTTGGCCTGCAACCTTACTGTCAAGATAGATTTATGCCTGATGTAGATGCAGTTCAGGTTCACTTCGGGGATGTCAAGAGGACCATTTTAGCTCCACCAATACTACAAATCTAAGAAAGAAACTTAAGCTTCTAGGCTCCACTTCACCTTGATCATTAGCTCCAATACTGCAGAAATGTATGGTGTAGCAGCTGACTCCTGAAGTGTGAATCAGGATACAATGCATATATGGAACACTGACCTGCTCATACTAAAAGAGCTTATCATTTCATCCAGGCAGATGCCTGGTTTGCCAGCTGTCGAACAGAATGCATGCTAAGCCATCGGCGGAACTAATAGGCAATGAGCAGGTAAATTATAACCCCCATCTTTGGAATCCTGTTTCATAATCTCCCTTGAAAATTGCCAGAAACAGGGCTGCATTGCAGCTGCGAAACTGAGCAGAAACACTTTAGTCTGAAACTGATCTAGGAGATGTAGCCTGGGATGTGACTTCGTCATCTTTTAGTAGAAGAATGAAAAGATGGGTACGGAACAGAATGAGGCATTTGTCCCTTATGCCTGTGCCACCTCCCTGCAAGAGCAGAGTCCCATTCTCCTGTATTTTCTCTGTAGTTCTGTAAGATTTCCCTCAACAGATGGTCATCCAATTCTCTTTTGTAAGTCACAATTGATTCTGCCTCCATTATACTCTCACACAGTGCATACCAGATCCTAACCACTCTCAGTTTGAAAAGGGTATGCCCATGTCACCATTGCTTTTTTTTTGCCAATCACCTTAAATTGGTGCCCTCTGGGTTTTGACCCTTGGAGTTTTAGGTCACAGTTTCTCATTAATGTCTTTGTTAGGCACTTATGATTTTGAATACCACTATCAAGTCTCTCAACTTCCATTCTCTGCGCTGAACAGAACCAGATTTCCAATCAATACATAATTACAGCATTTCTGTTTTCTATCACTGCATTATTCGGTATTGACCAGATGTAGCCATAAACTTGCATTGTTGACCTAACTGGGCCTTATTCTGATTATGGCCCATTTCACATGTAATTGTTTGGAATGGAGTGTTTTATTTGGAAACGGTGTTATCCAACTGATACTACCAGGAAGACAAACATTATGTATACAGTCACTTTAATTATCTTGCCACAAATTTTAATACTATTCACGTATCCATCATGGGAAATGGGCAATGACAATATTTTGCATCTGCAGTTCTTAGTTTTATTTTAGCGTTTAATTGCACTTCCACATCTTATTCCTGAGCGAGTGCCTTTGGCTCTGACTTACCCCACGTGGATTCTGGCTGAAGTTTCATCCTTTTTGTTGTGAATCTATGATATACAACGGTTCTCAGAACAGCTGTAATCTCTGCATCCTGTGATCTACACTCAGAGCCATAATGTCAATATATGCACACTCTCTCTCAGTTAGCACCACCTCACATGATTGCAGAACTGACCTGTTTTCTAGTTCGACTTCATTCTTCAGCTCATTAGCGTTTTAACAAGAAACTTCTTCCTCTTACTTTCAGCAATGAAGGAACAGGAGCTGCAACAATTCAGTGGAACTATTTCCCTTTTGCAATCTTCCTCCCTGAACTCTCCCTTTCACTTGACTCTATCCCTGCTTCTGATCACACCTCTTGATGTGGTTTAACTATCCTTTCTAACCTTCCACTCTCTCATGCTGAATGATCTGTCATCAACAACGGTCTTAGTTTTATTCTTTTCTGCCTCAACCTCAATGAAAGGGTTACTGCGTGTCCTTGATAAGTATGTACCTGTCAGGCAGGGAGGAAGTGGTCGAGTGAGGGAACCGTGGTTTACTAAAGAAGTTGAATCTCTCGTCAAGAGGAAGAAGGAGGCTTATGTAAAGATGAGGCGTGAAGGCTCAGTTAGGGCGCTTGAGAGTTACAAGTTAGCCAGGAAGGACTAAAGAGAGAGCTAAGAGGAGCCAGGAGGGGACATGAGTAGTCTTTGGCAGGTAAGATCAAGGAAAACTCTAAAGCTTTCTATAGATATGTCAGGGATAAAAGAATGACGAGAATAAGGTTAGGGTCAGTCAAGGACAGGAGTGGGAAGTTGTGCATGGAGTCCGAAGAGATAGGAGAGGCGCTAAATGAATATTTTTCATCCGTATTCACACAGGAAAAAGACAATGTTGTCGAGGAGAATACTGAGATACAGGCTATTAGACTAGACGAGATTGAGGTTCATAAGGAGGAGGTGTTAGCAATTCTGGCAAGTGTGAAAATAGATAAGTCCCCTGGGCCGAACAGTATTTATCCTAGGATTCTCTGGGAAGCTAGGGAGGAGATTGCAGAGCCCTTGACTTTGATCTTTATGTCGTCATTGTCTACAGGAATAGTGCCAGAAGACTGGAGGATAGCAAATGTTGTCCCCTTGTTCAAGGAGAGTAGAGACAACCCTGGTAATTATACTATTCTTACTTCGGTTGTGGGTAAAGTGTTGGAAAGGATTAGAAGAGATAGGATTTATAATCACCTAGAAAGGAATAATTTGATTATGGAGAGTCAACATGGTTTTGTGAAGGGTAGGTCGTGCCTCACAAACCTTATTGAGTTCTTTGAGAAGGTGACCAAACAGGTGGATGAGGGTAAAGCGGTTGATGTGGTGTAGAGGGATTTCAGTGAAGTGTTTGATAAGGTTCCCCACGGTAGGCTATTGCAGAAAATATGGAGGCATGGGATTGAGGGTGATTTAACGGTTTGGATCAGAAATTGGCTAGCTGTAAGAAAACAGAGGGTGGTGGTTGATGGGAAATGTTCATCCTGGAGTTCAGTTACTAGTGGCGTACCGCAAGGATCTGTTTTGGGGCCACTGCTGTCTGTCATTTTTATAAATGACCTGGATGAGGGCGTAGAAGGACGGGTTAGTAAATTTGCAGATGACACTAAAGTCGGTGGAGTTGTGGATAGTGCGGAAGGATGTTGCAGGTTACAGAGGGACATAGATAAGCTGCAGAGCTGGGCCCAGAGGTGGCAAATGGAGTTTAATGCGGAAAAGTGTGAGGTGATTCACTTTGGAAGGAGTAACAGGAATACAGAGTACTGGGCTAATGGTAAGATTCTTGGTTGTGTGGATGAGCAGAGAGATCTCGGTGTCCATGTGCATAGATCTCTAAAAGTTGCCACCCAGGTTGATAGGGTTGTTAAGAAGGCGTACGTTGTGTTAGGTTTTATTGGTAGAGGGATTGAGTTTCGGAGCCGTGAGGTCATGTTGCAGCTGTACAAAACTCTGGTGCAGCCGCACTTGGTGTATTGCGTACAGTTCTGGTCGCCGCATTATAAGAAGGATGTGGAAGCATTGGAAAAGGTGCAGAGGAGATTTACCAGGATGTTGCCTGGTATGGAGGGAAGGTCTTATGAGGAAAGGCTGAGGGACTTGAGGCTGTTTTCGTTAGAGAGAAGAAGGTTAAGAGGTGACTTAATAGAGACATACAAGATGATCAGAGGATTACATAGGGTGGACAGTGAGAGCCTTTTTCCTCGGATGGTGATGGCTAGCATGAGGAGACATAGCTTTAAATTGAGGGGCGATAGATATAGGACAGATGTCAGAGGTAGATTCTTTACTCAGAGAGTCGTAAGGGCGTGGAATGCCCTGCCTGCAACAGTAGTAGACTCGCCAACTTTAAGGGCATTTAAATGGTCATTGGATAAACATATGGATGATAATGGAATAGTGTAGGTTAGATGGGCTTCAGATTGGCTTCACAGGTCGGCGCAACATCGAGGGCCGAAGGGCCTGTACTGCGCTGTAATGTTCTATGTTCCATGTTCTATGAATTTCTGGCATGACATGACATCAAACTCTTTTTCTGGCACTTTTACCCACTTTTTTTTTGAACAGGAGTCCCCTCCCTGTCCCACAAACCCCTTCACCCACCTCCAACACCCTCCCTCCATCTGGTCCCCTCCCTCAATCTATTATCTGCACTCGACCTGTTAAATTAGAACTGTTGGTGTGACATTGGTAGCCTTAATTTCTCTGCCCCTCACACCACCCCACCTTACCAGCTCAAACCTATCTCCCTCTGAACGGACTGCATTCTGTGCTCTCAGGTCCAACACCAACATTGTAATCACGCCTGTCAACGAAGGTGGTGCTGTTGTCTGGAAAACCGACTGCTACATTGCTACATCTACACCTCCTGCTATCTCCCCCCGGACTATGGCCCCACCACTGAACAGCAGGTTATTGTTTCCATGACTGTCATGAACCTCAACTGACCTGGGAAGCCGCGTCCCACCACCACCCTCCTCTGCCTGGCGGAACTCGTCCTCACATTGAGGAATCTGGGAGACAATGGCTGAGTGGCATTATTGCTCGAGTATTAATCTGGAGACCCAAGCAATGTCTTGAGGCCCTGGGTTTGAATCCTCACCTGGCAGATGGTGGAATTTGAATTCAAATTTTCAAAACAATTGGAAGTAAGTCTAATGATGACTGTGAAGCCATTATCGATTGTCGGGAAAAAAACTGGCTCACTAATGTCTTTTAGGGAATTTAAATGCCTTCCTTACCTGGTCTGGCCGACATGTGACTCCAGACCCACAGCAATGTGGTTGACTGTGAACTGCCCTCTGGGCATTTAGGAATGAATCACGAATGCTGGTCTAGCCTGCGACATCCATAACCCGTGAATAAATTTTAAATTAAACTTCTTCCTTAACTTCTCGCAACCCCTTTAAGTCGAAGGTCTGGCTATGGGTATCCACGTGGGCCATAGCTATGCCTGTCTCTTTTTTTTTGTACGTGGAACATTCCTCCTTCCAGGCCTATTCAGTGACACCGCATAGCTCTGTCTCCAGTATATCAATGACATCATTGGTGCTGTCTCCTCTTCTCATTTGGGCTTGGAAAAATTTATCAATTTTTCTTCCAATTCCCATCCCTCTTTCACCTTCACTGGCTCATGTCTGACTCCTCCCTTTCCTCCTTCAGCATCTGTTTCCATTTCTGGGGATAGGCTGGCTACTGATATTCAGTACAAACCCACCGACTCCCACAGTTATCTGGACTAAGCTTTTTCACACCTTGTTCCCTGTAAGCACTCCATAATATTCTCCTGTTTCCTCCATCTGTCACATCGGTTCTGATGATGACGTCTTCTGCAGGGACCTCTCAGAAATATCCACTTTTATCCTCAACCAAGGATTCCCTTCCCTCACCCCTCCCTTCCTCAACAATGATACAGTCCCCTTTGTCCTTACTTTTGACTTCACCAGCCTCCTCATTAAACGATCCCAGCTCCAGTGGGAAACCACCACCAGATATATATTCCCGTTCTCTCACTTGTGAACATTTTTTTTAGGGACCATTCCCTCCAGGAACTCCTGGTCCACTCCTCCTCCACTCCCAATTCCTCCCCACAATCTTTTGGCACCTTCCTTTGCAACTGCACAAGGTGCGACACTTTCCCATTTACCTTCTACCTCCTCACCATCCAAGGCCTTCCAAGTGAAGCCGTGATTTATCAAGTCTATTACATTCACGACTCACAGTCAACTCTGTTCTGCACTGGAGAGACAAAACAATCTGTGAGACTTTGTGGAACACCTCTGTTTTGTCCATAAAAATGACCTGAGCTTCCAGTTGCAATATACCACCATGTTCCCTGGCCAACATTTCAATCTAAGTACGACTGCAGTGCTCCAGTAAGGCTCAAAGCAAGTGGGAGGAACAGCATCGCATCTTCCACCGAGGTACCTGACAGCTTTCAAGACTCAACATTAAGTTTAATTTCAGAGCGTGAACACCTTCATCCAAATTCATTACCCAGCCTGATGTCATTTTCCAAATGGGTTGCTCCCAGCACAGGTAACCCATTTTCAACTATCCACACTTTCCATGAGCACCTATTCAGCATTTCTCTCTCTGTCCTCCCACCCACCTTCCTGCAAAAATGCCATCCCCTATTCCCAATTCCTTCGCCTCCGCCGCATCTGCTCCCAGGACGAGACATTCCACTCCCGTACATCTCAGATGTCCTCATTCTTCAAGGACCGCAACCTCCCCCCAACAGTGGTCGAGAACGCCCTCGACCGTGTTTCCCGCATTTCCCGCAACTCATCCCTCACGCCCTGTCCCTGCAATAATAACCAAAAAAGAATCCCCCTTGTCCTCACGTACCACCCCACCAACCTCCGGATCCAACGCATCATCCTCCAACACTTCCGCCATCTGCAATCAGACCCCATCACCAAAGACATTTTTCCCTCCCCACCCTTATCTGCCTTCCGGAGGGACCACTCCCTCCGTGACTCCCTTGTCCGCTCCACACTCCCCTCCAGCCCCACCACACCCGGCACTTTTCCCTGCAACCGCAGGAAGTGCTACACCTGCCCCCACACCTCCTCCCTCACCCCAATCCCAGGCCCCAAGAAGACTTTCCACATCAGGCAGATGTTCACCTGCACATCTGCCAATGTGTGGTATACTGCATCCGCTGTACCCGTTGTGGCTTCCTCTACATCGGGGAAACCAAGAGGAGGCTTGGGGACCGCTTTGCAGAACACCTGCGCTCAGTTCGCAACAAACAACTGCACCTCCCAGTCGCGAACCATTTCAACTCCCCCTCCCATTCCGCAGATGACATGTCCATCCTGGGCCTCCTGCAAAGCCACAGTGATGCCACCCGAAGGCTGCAGGAACAGCAAATCATATTCAGCCTGGGAACCCTGCAGCCCAATGGTATCAATGTGGATTTCACAAGCTTCAAAATCTCCCCTCCCCCAACCGCATCCCAAAAC